>JBAMNC010001086.1:1552500-2752500 GCA_037902135.1 Cetoscarus ocellatus
GAGAAAAATAATTTAAGAGCAGTATGCAGATAATTCCATCTGGATGATCTAATGCTACTTTTGATTGATTACTGATGGTTATTTTGTAGTTCTTATCTCAAAAATGTATGTTGTAATTTATATCCTTCACATCTGGCCATTGTATGAAGTCTTGTGTGCTTTGGATGATACTCAGCAACACATGTCACACATTGTGAAGTATAATTACAACTACGCTGATGACTCAGCTGGACAAGTGTGCAAACACAAAGTGAAACACTGAGTCTGTCTCAGGCCTTACTCTTTTAGGACAACAGGTGTGACTGACCTTGTAGTGCAGTTGGATCTGCTTGATTCCATGTCTGTTATTAAGCAAAGATTTGATCTTAGGAAAAGGAAAAATTAACATACTGCTAGATCAAGAGATTAGGGAGGATGATCAAGCTCTGTGATTTGTTTTTGGGCCATAAACTGCTTTACCAATACACAGTGTGAGCTTGAGGAAGAATGAAACCGTTTTTCCACAGCTGTGGTCTCTTCCTTTCTCTTGCAGTTTTTCTGCCTGTTTGTAATAGTGTTGATTCCTTGTTGACCCTTCTGGAACCCACTCTATGATACCCTTTATGTCAAAGAAAACAATCAACATGGCCTTGCATTTGGACTTGCTTTGTTGTGCTTTCCTTATCCTTGGTGACAATGGTGTTTTCCAATGCACTGACTGATCTCAAGATCTTGTTGGAAGATCAAAGTTTGATCACATGTATAACTCCTAAAAAAAATGTCTTCCTTTCGTTTACTCCAAAATGTCTCTACAAATTTGCTTGCACTTTTCGTTTTGATCAGTCAGAAGTTTAGGGACAACTCTGGCCCACACTTTTGTCATGTTAAAATGTTCATGCTAAATTTGCGGATCTGTCTCTTTATCAGTGGAGACCATTTCTAATATTGTTCTTGTACTGAGTCGTTGATCATTTTGAACAATTTGTTCACTTGTTTAATGTTTTCAGAAGTTCTTGATGTGCATGTGTGCCCAGGATGTTCATTGCTATGAATATTCTTGCTACCTTCCTACCGAAACGATTAAGCTGCTGTTTTGTTCAATTTCATCAGAAATCTCAAGCCAATGCTTTGCTATAGTTTTAAGCGAATCATTTTTCGACATGTGCACTTCAACCAGTGGCTAGTAGTGAATCAAAGACATCACTTATTGTAAACTTACCGCAGTAGTGTGTGAATAAGTCTCATTATTTTGACCATACAAAGTATACTTAACTCTACCTGCCTATGCCATCATCTGACCAGCCTGTAATGAATTTGATTGACAAAGTTATTGTCCAGTCATCATTTGGATATGCTTTTGAAAGGTCCAGCCCACCCCAAACACTTTCTATGTTCTGTTGCGTGGAAGGTCTAGTGAAATATATCCTATTAAACGGTCCACAGAGCATGTCTGGTTAAGCAGTGACAGAAACATAGAGCTTACACAAGTCTTCACAGTCAAGATGCATGTACAGAAATTAAACGCCTTGCAGACTCAACTAGTCAAAAAAGGGAAAACAAACATATGTTTTCTTTCCCCTGCACCCAAGACCCTTGGGTGATGGGTTCTCCACAACACAGCAAATGATTCTACCATACTTTCTGGTCAAGAATGATGTTTGTATGAGTCTCTATACTGGGTGTTTCTGAGTTTTACGCAGTTAGAGCAGGGTGAACAGCTGCTGGGAAACCTTGAACAAACATGCTGCCAGCCCACAATGAATGTCTAGTCTGTCTTCAACAGTGGCCTTTGTTTACTTAACTTTGGGATTGAGCTGAACACATGTTGACAGTGGCCCTTTACACCCCCCTTGGCTTTGATTGGCTAATCAATAGTCTTCTTTTGGTGTTCTGGTTCAGTTGTTATTTTGACCAGGTAAACCTTTTTTTCTGTCACTATGCCAGCTGTTTTACCCAACCTTTTTGTGTAGTCGTGGATGAATAGAGATGATAGTTTGGTCTAAACTTAGTCAAGTAAATTTCACATGATCACATTTGCGGGAGCATCATCGTCAGTTTTTCTGATTGATCCAGCTGCAGATAGGCCGTTACATTGTGTAAAACTTGAATCAAACTTAAACAAACAAACATCATCAATATTGTATTTTATTCAACGATGCTCACATTCATTGTTATTACCAGTGTGTAATGTATTGTAAGCACACACTTGAACAGATAATCTGTCTTTTGTTGCAGTAGCATTACAGGTGCCACAGCATGTGAGCTCAGTGAGTCAGAGGCTGAGCAACAACCTCCTCAGCTGAAACAACCTCATTTACATGATCTTATTTACAATGTTCCCTTTTTTGGCTTGTATGGATTTTATTTGACAACAACCAGCAGCAAGTCTGTAGTTTTTGGCTGCTGGTCATTGATTTTTCTCCCTCCAATTTATCACCAAGGGGAGTTGTCAAAACTGATGCCAGCTCAGAGCTTTAGTTTGACTTTGAGATAACATAACATTGACAATAATGTCAAGGTGAGAGAAAAGCACCTTTCTTGCATACACTATCGAAATTTTCTAAACTTTTAGAGCAGTCTGACCTTGACAGTTTCCTGAGTTGCCATTCAAAGGTCCTTCACCATCGGGGATTTGTCCATAGAGGGATGGTGTGGGGCAAGTGAATGCTACCAAAGTCACAGTCAGAACATATGATATAGATGGAGAGTCAGTGCTGTGATAAGTAATTTTACACTGTCACATCTGGGCACAAATCTGCTGTTGACACTAACATGCAACAATAACATAGACATTCATTATCTCAACCAAGGCGGTTATGTTTTTGCTGTAGCCTTTTTTTGTTTGGTTGTTCATTTGGGAACAGGATGACTCAAAATGTTAAGAACGGATTTCAAAGAATTTTCAGGGAATGTTGGTCATGGCAAAGGAAAGAAGTGATCAAATTTTTGTGGTGATCCAAATCTGGATGCAGATGTACAATTTTTTAAGGGATTTTGAGAAAGGGCAGTTTTTCGCATTTTCACTGATAATTCGATAAGTTCTTGATGGATTTTCAAAACATTTTCAGGGAATGTTGGTCTTGGCACAAGGAAGAAATGACAAGATTTTGGTGGGTGATCCACATCTGGATGTGGATCCAAGATTTTTTAAAAGGTTTTCTAAATACTGTGAGATAAGGCCGTTTATGCACATTTTTGACATGACTTGCCCGCAAATGTTGGAAATGCTTTGGCAGAGGTTTGCGCACTTGGGACACCTCTAGATTAAAAAGTCATCATCAAAACCGGTGTTAAATTAACTTTTTAAGAGTTGATTGTAACACTTTTTGGGGCTCAAGTTGTGCCTCGCTCTTTAGTCAAATTAATAGTATTACGACATTTTAAGCCAGAAATATATTTGCAGATTTTCCCTGCTTTACTTTTTGCTTCAGTTGGTGTCTTGAGCATTTTTGTTCATTACTTGCCTGTATGTGATACGTGTTACTAGATACCACTAGAGGGCACACAAAAACCTCGGGCTCTATGTAACTACACAGCAAAAAAGAAACAATTAAAGACAATACAGACAATTGAACACCATCAGGATTAATATTCACGCTTCTTGAGTGTCTATATGGGTCACACTACAAAGTGTTGTTTTCCCACTTTTTGTAGAGACAGTCAGTAATCATTTAATCTCGCAGAGGCTGCTGCTAGACTGCAGGATCAGTTTTGTTTCTGAGGAAGATAAAAACAAGTACATGAAGATGAGACCTAGGACATTTATTTATTTTAGTTTACAATGAAAAGACATTTTGCTGCAGTTGATCTCAAAAGCCATCTGTAATTAATAAAAGAAGTTTATTTTTATTGTATTTTTGCATTATTTTCTGTAAAAAGTAGACTGGTGCAGTAATATGGAAAACCAAGGATATTACTCGTTGTGTTGCATCATGATAGCGAATCGAATTGAATGGTAACTTAAAATCAAATTGAATCGTGAGACTAGTAAAGATGCATCGCTGTAATCATCAATATTTGACGATGGTCAGTGGTTGGGCCTCATCAGCATATTGAGTTAGGCATGGTGATTCTAGGTGAAGGGACCTGGATGAATGAGAATCTACACAGACGTTAGGCATGGTGCTTGCACACGACTGTAGAAAACTGTTAATGACACAAATACCACAGTGCTTTTGAGCAATATGAATAAACCAAGGCTCAATAATGGAGGCACTTCCATATAATTATTTCCCTACATACATTTTAAGGGTACCAGGTTATTCAAAGTTATGATTTACTGAAGGGACATCCTTGCTTATCTTAAACTTGAAGTTCTTTTCCTCACCAGGACTTGGTCCATGCAGACTGAACCAGTACCTAGTCCCAGAGGGCTAGCTCCACTGCAGAGAAGCAAAAACACAGGTAAAAAAAGTTTTATTCATAAGTTTTGAGTCAATCCCCCACTGAGCATAATGAATTATCAATGCCACACTTTCAAACACTGCCAGCATTTCCTGTATACAATATGGATATGGAGTTGCATGTACAAGCAGAAACTCCAGCCTTCTGTAAATATTCATATGAGCGTACAGGTGGTAATCTTCACTAAGAAATATCTGTGACCACTACATCTGCCAGTTCGGTTTGCGGTGCATCTGGCCTCCGTTGTACCAAAGCCAGTTCCTCTAAATAAAGACAGACTTTTTGCATCCCCAGCTCCCACCCTCTGTTCCACACACAACACATCCCCTCCACTGTGCCAAGAAGCCCAAATTAAATCAGGCTTAAATAAGATATATCTCCATCTCTGTGCGCGTGGAGAGACTGATCCTCACAGCAGCGCTCTGACATTTCTCTCAGGCCGTGGGAGGCCTCTGAAGGATTACCTCATGGGGAGTGGGCTGCATTAGCTAGCCCATGACGACTCTCTATTGATAGCTGTGGCAGGCACACCTCAGCAAGGAGCCCCTGTGCGGCCCGCTGAGAGAAGGGGAATGAGTATAAATTGTGGGTGTCAGTTCCGAAGGGGGGAGCTGGTCATCTGTAATAGAAAAGATGTACGAGCACATGAAGGCGGGTTCTTCCACTCCTCCACCTCGAAAGGACAAGGAGGGGATGACATTGCGTCCTCTGGTCTGTGACACAACTTTAGAGTTTGTTCCTTAACCTTTCTGTGCCCCTCTTTTACTTACTTTTTCATACTTTCCCCTTTCTTATTCCATCTTCAGATCCAAGATGTGTCCAGAATTTTCTTCCCCCGGTGGCAGAACTCAAGCACAGACATGGACTGTATAAGTAAGTAACAGTCAAAGTCTCAGTGATGTCACGCAGTGGTTTCCTCACTGCAAAAATCTTAACTTGTGGCATTTTATCCCTAGAGAATAATAAGGTTTGTCTGACATTCTTGTCAAAATTGAGTCATTACATTATTACTATGCTTTAGCAACAAATCAGTTCAGTCATTTAGAGCCGCATTTTTGGAATCTCTATCATGATATTAAAAACAATCCCTCTCTACATAAATCCAAAACTTTGAAGCAAAATATCCTAAAACTTCTCTGAATGGTGGAACAACATTAGCATTCCAAGTGGACGACTTGCCGGCTGCTTTGCTGGTTTCCTGGTGCCAGGGGTGACCATATTTGGATGATAGAACGGAGCTGGAGAGAATGGGATGTTGGCACAAACAAAGTTACCAAAGCTTAACAGTCAGCACCTTTAAATATCTCATTAGCTTACCAAGTGTTGGTTTACCCTCTTATTTTCCCCAAAATTAGACTATTTATGCTGGCCAACACTAACCCTGAAACGCCCTTGGGCACGTTTTGATTTGATCAGCTATACATTAGCTAGTCCACACTAGGATACTGCTGCATGCCACTTTTGGACTAGTACAGGGCTTGAGAGGAACACTTTTCAGTCCTGGAGTTTCATGGTTCAGACCAGTCCACATTAATGCACAATCGTCAAATGGAGGAATAACTTCAGCATCACTAACACGTAACATCTGTCATGATCTGGTGCTGTACAAACAAAGATGTATGAATTTATTAAAAGAAGATGTTGAATTCTTCTTATGGTGCATTAAATCAAGAATTCAATTCCAATTTGAATGGCAAAGTTAGTCTTATTGTGTCAAATATATCATTATTAGACATCACTCTTGCCGTATAACCATGAGGTCTAGCAGGGTAGGCTCTGGCTCAGATCTGGACTGGCAGCTGGGGGGTTTTCTTCCGAAAGGATATTTGATTAAAGCTTCATTGTGTCCCATCTCACTTTGTGATCTGCAGCTGTCTGTCAATTTGAACCAAGAAATATAAATATTACATGTTAACCAAATATAATGCCAAGGAAACATACAATGTGACTGTCTAGCTGTCCCCAGGCCACATCAAGTCTGAATTTTGTGTGATACTGGGATAGAGAGAGAGAGAGCGAAAGGGTGTGTGCATGTGTGTGTGAGAGTGAGAGGGAGACAAAGAAGTGGGAGACAGCGACTGGGCTGGAGTGGTGCACAGGGAGAGGATGAAACAGAGAAATTCACAGTCCTTCAGCTCGTTAATTGTGTATGGGGTACATCTGTTTGTCACTAAGCAGCACACAACAGCTCCTGTGGCCCTGCAACCAGCGCTGCCCATGGGGCATTGTCCCGGTTTTGCAGATTAGCCACACCGGGCTAACCTGACATGCCAGATGGACCGTTCAAAATATTTCAGGTGATTGGATGACTGTTCTGTCAATCACATTCATCACAGGCCAATCAGATACTGCAGCGGTGTGAAGGACAGAACCTAATCTACTTCGTAATTAAACTTTCAACAAAACATGTTGGAAGTGGAGCGAGTACATCCTTTCTATTCAAAAGTTTGTAGTGCTGTTATCTGTATTTCATTTAATAAAGAGATGTGGCCGATATCTGATTAAACTGCTACTTCCTACTTTCCTGAGGGAGTCTTCCCAAGGGATTAATAAAGTTCTGTCCAATCTAATCTAATCTAATCTACTGAAGCTGCTATCATCTATGCTAACCTCTGTGCAAGCTGTCACTTCTGTTGTCATCTGTAGCTCTCACCTCTTCCTGCTCAATAAGATGCCAACAGAGGCTGTGTTGCTTTGGGCCGCTCACAGTCGTTGTAGATTGGAGCTTGGCATGATTTGCGTGGACTTTGCATGAACATGGTGTTTGCATGTTCTCCCCCTGCATGTGTGGGTTCTCCCTTGGAACTCTGGCTTCCTCCTACTGGCCATAAACTTGTACTGTGCTTTGAATATGTGCTTAATTTCTTTCTTTAATGACTCCATCAGGAAAGACAGAAAAGCTAACAAGTGCTACATTATCAAGCTAATACAACATATTCATAAAGGACCTGCTTAAAATGGGATTGATTGTTCTGTGTAAATAAGATGTCACTGTGTTATATACAGCTGTTGTGTTCCTCCTCATGTTTTTCTGTTGACGTATTATTCCAGATATGGCAAACTTTCATGGATGTCATTCTCCTGTTTTCCACTCGATCTTATTTAAAGTCCAGTGTCCTGGTATGTTTGTCTGTTAACATCATGTCTTGGATGTCTTTTAAGCAAGGATTTGACTCAAGTTGAACATAAAGATGAAAACGTTGTCTCTGTAGAGAATCAGATGCAGCTCTTTTTCCCTCCCCCTCTGAAACACTCAGTTCTGAGGGGTAAGGAAGGCTACGGGGAGGCTGTGAAAATGAACTCTGTGCTGATTGGCTGCCCCAGAGATGCTGGATGGAAGGAGGGAGGATGGGTCACAGTCCACAGACCGGACTGTCAAAATAGTTGTGGTGTCTGCCTGTGATGTGCAGAAAACACACATAAGAGAGGAGGCTGTTCATCGACTACATAATAAACCTCAGGTAGTAAAAACATCATTTAAAAGGGTTTTCTTTGAAGAGGTGTAGCGCATTTCTCTGTGATTGAGAGTTCAGTGAAAGGTGTCATGCTCTTCTGCTCTCTTAACCCCTTTTACAGCAATTCAAGTATAAATAAATTGATTTTGCAGGATTTAAGACCCTTAGATTAAGTCCAGCAACAAAGGGCAAGTCTGAACACGATGAAGCAATGCATGGTATTTCAAAACAACCTGACACATGAAGACTCTGGACTTGGTTGTCCCTAACACTAATTAAAAGTAATACTGGGATATATCAACTGGACATTTGGTAATTAATGTGATGAAAGTAACAATAAGCTTGCTGAAATTCCACGTAATACAATATTACATTTGCAATACAGGATAAATGTAAAATATTGAGCTGTCAGTAAAACTGCTATTTGATTTTCTTTTCCATGCGAGTTTGAAAATGACTGAAAATATATTTCCAGATATGAAAATGATGGAGATCTTTAATCTCTGTAACTATTAAGGCTTCAAACATTATAATGAATTAACCTCGTCAATTACAGCTTTTGTTTCCAGTTATCATGTCTTATTTAACTTTTAACACTGAAATATTCACCAGTCTTTGCATCTCTGACTTGTTATTTTCTTCATTTAAAAACAACATAAAAGAGAAGCATCATTCCTCAAGGACTCAAAATAAAGAATTACCTCAAACGTCTCAGCCAAAAGGAGAAAATATGCTTCATCAAAATGCCATAAATACTGAAGGTGAAAAGTTGGTATGAACTTAAGCCCCGCCCCTGACTGGGCAGACAGCCAATAATAATGTATTTGCAGCAGCTCAAGAGGCCATTTAGATTTCAGAGGAGGCTCATCTCAACCTCTGGAAGCACCCCAGCTTCAGATTTCATTAACACTCCCAAAAATCTAGACTTTACCCTCTGACAGTCAGACAGATGCACACACACCGTCACACACCCCCTTATTGATTTGCATTCTGATTTGTGTGCAGCCAAGCCCTATTGTTTCTCTGTGTTTGAGTGAAGGGAGCGATGACCCAACCATCAATCAAGAAAAAGACAAAAGCAACACCTTCTTCCTCAACATGCATGCACGCTATTTGTCTAGCTCTGCATCGCATCCTCAAGGTCGCATCAGGCTGACAGGCTGTGCCAAAGCAAATGTTGAACACCTTTTGATGCAGCCTTTACAAATTTGTTTAATGAGGAATTGATTTTCACTCCTCTTCTTCTACTCTTTTTTTTCTCCTCCTGTTGGAGAGGGAGGCAGCCTGTCCCTCAGGCTCGGTAACAGCAGGCGGTTCAGCTCCACAGGAGTAGCAATCAGACAGAGACGGGAGAGGCGTTCACCCTGAGCAGGGCCCCTGGCAGGAAATGTGGGGCCCATGAGAGGACCACCATAGCCCAAATCGACTTTAATAAAGGAGAGGAAAAGCTAACTGACTGCTCAGAGGCAGGGTTGGTAATGATAACAAGGATACACTTTTTGATATTGGTTAAAATTGTCCTAATGTCCATGTGGCAGTCAACACTTAATGTGTTCGGATATAACAATGAGCAGTTCAAACAATCAACGGCCTAAAGTGAGGGATGGGAATTAATACGATTTTATTGATACCAATGCCATTAGTGATTCTACTTATCGATCTGATTCTTTAATGATTCCCTTACCAATTCTCATGGATATTCTATGTGGCCAGAAGTTGACATAGGTCTCCAATGGCAACCAACTTTGATGGTCCATCACACAAAAGCAGCAAGAAATACAAAAACAAAACAGAAGAACTGATCAGCAGGTGCAGCTTCCTTGTGCTGCAGTCCTCTGACATAATTACGTGTTTCCATGGCAGTGAAAAATATAACGTCTGTCATGGCAGCTCCCTTACCATGGTTGCCACAATAAAACATCTTGTGGCAACACTTAAACGTAAGAATTACTTTGACTTTGAAAAGTTTAAAATAATATTTCAGGTACACTAATTAATTAACTAAAAAATATAGACCACGTAGTTCTGCCAGGACCAATTTGTCAAGAAAAGTAACAAGAGAATTTATTTAAATTAGATTTGTTTGCATTAGTTAGCATATTTTGAATTCCATGGTGTGGCTCTGGTGGGGGCCATCCCTGCCTTTCTACACAGCAATAGTGGAGGCCCTGAGCAGGAACAGCACTCGTTCCTGCAGCCCTGAAAGGAAGCACGAGGTGGGGAGAGGAGCAGCACAATCCCTACAGAGCAAGCATCAATGTCAGCCAACACTGATTAAGTCAGAAAATAGCATAAAGGAGGAGCTTGGGTGGAGGAGGGTTGCAAAGCAGCTTGCAGCAGGAGCAGTGAAGAGTAGGCAGGCTAGCAGCTTAAATAAGGTGGTCTGAGAGCATTAGCTAATGGACGCTTAGAGGTAATCAGCTGGCTGTCTGCAGTGGTGGGTGAGCTTTGATCAGGTGTTAACAATGGACTGATAACTGTGTCCTATCCTGAATGATACTATGCACCATATTTGATATTTCTGAAAAAAAAGCCTGAAATTTCCCCATATAGTACCTTTAATAGATCACCGGCTATGTTTACATGAGAGCTTTAATTACCCTTTAATTCAGAATAAAACTTAGATCCTCATTAAAAAGATTAAAAATGACCTTGTAAACACCTAATTCCAAATGAAAATGACCATTCCGAATTAAACTTAATTCTGAAGTAGGTGGCTAGTTTATTCTGATTTTAAATCCGAATTGAATACTTCCTCTATTATGTACATATATGTTCATTCCACTTTAAATTAATTCTATTCGTTCTGCACATGTTCGTTCCATGCTGAAGGGAACAGGATGGCCGCCCGAAGCAAGCGTTGGACACAAGCCGAGACACTTTATTTAATTAGAGCCTTAGAAGATTTTGAAATAATGAAAAGAGTGGATGGACATAAGCATTAAAATGCAGACCTTTTTAAAGCTGTAGCATCCAAGTTGGATGAGGTTTCCCTGACAGAGATGCTGGAGACACTGAACTGGAGTTTGTTTTCTTCCGGTAGATGTAAATACGTCAAGTCCGTCCCCTTTCCAATCAGAACCATTCCCAAACCCCAGACCTTAAAGCGATAGTTCAGTATTTTTGAAGTGGGGTTGTATGAGCTCCATATGGCCACTAAGATGCAGTAGAAAGTTCTCTCCTCTCCCACAGTAAGTCACAGTCTCTAAGAGTCTGTTACGCAGAACCAGCCGCAAACAGGGAAGCATTGTACCAAGTACAAAGAGTATTTTCTCCGCCTACAAGAACTACCATCAAAAAATAATACCACAGTTCAAGAGTAAGCTACCTAGAAAATTTTTTGAGTGCATTAACTTTTCAGAAAAATAAAGTTTATCTGGAACTTGCGACAGCGTGGCACGGAGGAATACGCAACGTAAGTCGGTTAGTTTCAGATAAACTTTATTTTTCCTCAAAATATTTCTTGGTAGTGTACTCTTAAACTGTGGTATTATTTTTTTATTGGGAGTTCTTGTAGGCGGAGAAAATACTCTTTGTATTTGGTACAATACTTCCCTGTTTATGGCTGGTTCTGCGTCACAAACTTTTACAAATTGTGGCTTACTGAGGGAGAGGAGAGAACTCTCTACTGCATTTAATGTACTTAGTGGCCATATGGAGCTCATACAACCCCACTTTAAAAAAACTGAACTATCCCTTTAAGCGGAATTGAATAAAGGCGAATGAAAGTGTTTTCCATGTAAATCTCAATTCAGAATTACTATTTCCATGTAAACGCAAAGGAGAATACTTTAATTCCGAATTAAAAAACGTCATGTAACCGTGGCCAATATGTAAAAAGTTAATGTCACCGATGATGCTTCTTTGGATTGCTGTTACTCATGGGCCCTTAGAACTGTCCTAACTTGTCACCCCCTTATGGCATCATTGGCACTGTGAACAAGCAGTAAGAAGCAGCCTGTTTGCTGGTATGACTCACAGACGGGCTCATTGAGACGCGCATGATGATGGCTGCAGCCTGCCTCCTCTCACATTCACACCAGGCTGCTGGGCCCAAGCGGATAGACTCCCCCGATGCTAATGTGCGTAGCCTAATGTTGTGGAAACAGATGGAGCTCCGTCATTGGGGCTGAGTGAAACAGTAGACAGACAGAGGTGGAAAACAAGCTTTGGAGTGAGAGTGATCTCATCAAAACATCAGAGGGATCAAATACATCAGGTCTGCTGCTTTTAAGTCCGGCCGCCCGGACAGAGGAAATGAATAAAACATCGAGCGAGGGGTCTGAAGAAACATGGCTGCCAACCAAATGGGGGGCTTGGAATTTCTTAGCCAAACATTTATTCATGCTCGGCGTGATGAATACAAAATATTGTTTCAAGGAGGAAAGCGGCTCTGACATGAATAGTGAAATACAAGTGATGGATCACACAATTATTGATCGGTTAAACACTGGGATTTATCTACCATTGACTGAAACGCATATAAATCATCATCATCATTTCTATTCTGTACACTAACAGCCAATGAGGGAAAAATGCCAAAACCCAAAGGACGTCATCTGCGCTAAAGAATGCTTTTGGCCTTCGTAGCCTTTCATAATAACTCACAAAAGATGGTGGAGTCTTTCTAAATGGGTTAATGAAATCTCAGAGTTTCTGCGGCTAAGGAAGACACTATTGATCCCGCTGCGGGGAGGAAATCCTATATCACCGTGCCAGTTCAGATGAATCATTGGACGCTCTGTATGACATTGCTTTGCATAATGGCAGTGATCACACCCTCTCTGGGAGAAGTTTGGAATAACGATCAGGGAGCGATCACTCAAAGTCAGAAAACAACAGCGACTAAAATAAATGAAAATGTTCTTCCAGGACACTTCAAAGAAGAGAAATCTCATCAAATGATTCAAAAGTTTCTCTCCGTGTTTCATCTCACTTTTCATCTGATGAGTAATAGGCAATGTGCATGGATGGAGGAAAGAGTAATATGTTCTGCTGCATGCAGGGAGTGGCCTGATTATTTTGTTCTGAGAAAATGTCCTTTTTTTTCTCTGTGACAAACATCTTTGATTGACCAGGCGCTTCTGCCGGGTCATTCTGTGAATCAGTGTCTGGCAGAAATGATGCTGGAATATTCCCTCCACTTAAGAGCAGAATAGAGAGAAGAAGTGATTTTTTTGTTTCATAAGGAAATGTCCCTGAACTCTCTTGATTGACACGTCTTCATGTGAGAACAACTCGAGGTGTGGATCTGTCAGCACTGATCCACACAAAGCCCTGGCAGGATAAGATAGGGATTGCAGCTACTGGAAGTCCAGCCGCGATGGATGTCTTCGCTGTGACATTGTAGACTATGACAGGCTCCTGTTCTCCTGCAGACAGTCAGGATTTATGAAAATGGAAAGGAAGTGTTGAGACGGATGGGAACTGATCATTGTCTGTCCCTCCAGGGCTGAATTTAAAGCAAACCTGCCCTCTAAATCTTCAGGTTTCCATGCACTGCCTAATGAAAACTAATAGGCAGGCTGTGAAAGAAGTCATTCGTCGTGCTAGTTCCTCCGTCCTGTAATGGGTTACTCTCCTGCTGGTACTGAGTTGAGGATGTTAAGTGTTTACATGCAAGTTTCTCAGGAGAAAAGTCATCTTGAAATCAAACAAGCTCAATAATGTGTTCCAAAAGCAGTGCTTCTCAAATAGTGGAGCACCAACAAAACTTGAAGGTGGTGCATGTCTGGACAGTTGGCATGGGCCTCCCTGGAGTGTTTACTGACCACTACATTTACCAATCTGAAATCTAAAGACTAGACTTCCAAGGGAGGAAATGACAGGGAAAACTACTGCCCTTAAGTACTGGAGAGCCCATATTGTGCTTTTTAGAGTTATACTTACATGCCCTTGAAAGTGTTTTATGATGGCTTGTTCCCCTGTTCCCTGGACCATCGTTAGGTTCTATAATTGTCTCATCAGTTCTTCAAGCACATTGTCTCAGACTGGCAAGCCCAGAGCAGAGCTTTGACGAAAGTCTGAATGCAGAATCACTAAAAATATGGGGCTGAGCTGCACTGAACTGACCAACCACTACAGAGCAGAGCAACTGACCAATCAGAGTGGACTGGGTCCATGTCAGGAAGGGGGCCTTAAAGTGACACTTCTAACAGAGCATCTAAGATGGAGAGAGAATACAGCAGTGTCAGGAGCAATCTGTTTGTCAATGCCGATATCTTACCAATAACATCGTGCATCCTTATTGGATATTATATTTTATCATTGTCTAGTACAAAATTATCTATCTATCTATCTATCTATCTATCTATCTATCTATCTATCTATCTATCTGTGTATCTGTCTGTGTATCTGTCTGTCTGTCTATCTATCTGTGTATCTGTCTGTCTGTCTGTCTATCTTTCTATCTATCTATCTATCTGTCTGTCTATCTATCTATCTATCTATCTATCTATCTATCTATCTATCTATCTATCTATCTATCTATCTATCTATCTATCTATCTATCTATCTATCTATCTATCTATCTATCTATCTATCTATTTATTCAGTAATCAGTAGTGTGTTTTTTTTTCCATTTCCTGAGAAGTAGCAGTTTTGGAGATATAAAAGGTTTATGCCAGACAGTGATGATTTACTAGTGACCTCCAGCGATCCCACTTCAGAAAACCAAATCTCTCCCTTTAAATGAATCATCCTTGTCATTTTAATGACTTTGGTCAAATAAATCCAGCTGCAGTGATGCAAACATCATCAAGCAGGCCGCCATGTTGAATGTTTTGACTGAATGTGACGTAGGTGCCAAAGAGTACTCTCACTGGTCAGATGTGGGCTTACTGGACATGAACCTTGGGAGAAATCGTCCACTGTGCGATAAAATGAAAGCCCTGAGACATTGACGCTGCTTTTGTATAAGCTTGCACTGACAGGCTAGGGATTTAAAAAAAATATAATGTTTGAATTATTTGCGTGAGCATTTTGTTTTTTGGTGTGCAGAGGCCTTTATTAATTTGAAAAACATTAAAAATCAAGAATAACCTTGTATAACAGACACTAACAGAGAAGGTATTGTATTAATGTCAAAAGAAATTTAACTTGAAATCAGAATCAGAATGCCCTTTATTATACATTATAAATATTAAATATTTATTATTCATTATATAGAATGTACAATGAGATTGGAGAGCTTCTTCTTTTTCAGTGCAATAGAAAGGTAGTTAAGTAAAGAATAGTTGTAAGTATAAAACGGTTGTAAGAAGTGTATGTATAAGATATTTATACAAGATAAAATAAAATCCTACCGGACAGTGCAATTGGAACTCTATGTACAATATGAGATAGAAGGATAAATATTAAGAATAAAAAATACATATTTGTCTTTATAAATTGAAATGCTTATTAATCAACCAGAAGAACCCTGCTGAGCTTAAAAACCTTGAAATCAGGACCAAGATTTGTTTATGAATTTAAGCTAATCTTTCAAGTACAGAGCAATTCAACCATCAGACTATATACAGAACTTCATTGACCAAAAGAGTATGATATCAAACAATGGATCTGATTGAAATTACTTCTAAAAAATTTTTAATCATTGTAAGATTAACACAAATACATGCAAAACATAAAAGTAGCTTAGACATTACTAGTTGCTTTCAGTTGTTGCTGTAGCTTAGCTTGCTTGATTCTCCTGAGGGAAGTTTCAGTGAAACTTTATTTTTTGTTGCGTGACTAGAAGCTCAGCTCAGTTTTACCAGCAGCTTTCCAAACACATTTTATGTTTCTGTATATGTCCAAAGGAAAGCACCTTGTATATGTGCCTGTCGGATGTTTATGTGTGCTCCTTTGCCGTCTGTAATAACATTTGATTTGAGAGGACTGGGTGCCATCCTGCGTGGGACCACAGGGAGTGGAAGCAGTGGAGAGGGAGGGAGACGGAGGAGAAATGAGGGGGAAAGAGACGGGGGAGTTTGGAGGCTGTTGGTGATCTCAGCCTGCAGATAGGCACCACGGAGATGCTCCCGAATAAAATGTGACTTTGATTTCTCACCTCATTTCACTCTCAGCTGTCAGATAGCTCTCTGCTCAGATGACATCTCCTTCACCACGACGTGCAAAAATGCGGAACGGTTTCGGAAATGAGGCAGCTGCTGCCCCGCATGCCGGGCAGCCTCTGTGACATCATTGCCTCCGCTGCCGCCGTGGCCGCCGTTCTCCTGTGACTCAACAACTCTGACAACAACAATTAGAACAAAACTTAAGCCAGATCTGTTGAAATGATGCACTGCACCTGTCCACCCCCCCTTTCCTCCATCACTTTACTGTTTCCCACCTCTGCATCTGTGTCTGCTCCTCGTCTCCCCCTGAGCGGCAGTGACCCATTTATCTGTGATGCGTCAGCGTCTTTTTTTTTCTACCTGTTCAGACACGGTGATGTGCAGCCATCTTCTCCTCACACTCTCGTATTCAAGCTCCATTAGCACAGCAGCACATTCCTTTAAAAGAAAGCTACATTACGTTCCTGACACTATAATGTGCAAAGGAAATTACTGTGGGATTGTGTTCTAATTGGAAAAATACATTAAAGGAAACTTTCCAGTAAGACTCAGGTATAGAAACTTATTACTAATCACTTTATAAAGTACTCATACATTTTTTATTACAGCATTAAAAGCTACAAACAAAGAACCACATTTTGGGTTGCCAGATAGTGATTTCTCCAACTGGCAGGTGTTTTTATCCATTTTTTTTCTCAATTGCTACAATGGATTTCCATCTTTTCATGTTTGTAATGGTATTTTTGGCCATTGCCAATTGAAAGTCAAACGTTATTAAAATTCTCTAAAAATATAATGACAACCACTGCTTTTAAGACTTTTGGTACAGACAAAAAATTTACTTCAGCACGTGTAGAAGTGCACTAATGTATTACGATCTCAGTTCCAAATAATCATAAGTGGGAAGTGCTGTCTTTGTGAAAAGTATGTTTGTTTGTAAGATTATCACAAAGAACAGATCATAAAAGTTCCATATTTTTTTTGTTCCCCATAGACTTTATTATTTAACCTTGCTCAGCAGCTGGATCGCCTGATTCAATGTCTGTAATTGGGCAGATCCATCTTGCCAAGCTCCAGTCTATGACGATTTGAGCAGCCCAAAGTGAAATGGCCCAATCAGAGTCCTTTAGAGCAGGAAGAGCGTGGAGACAGCAGGAAGTGGCTGCTCGGACAGAGGTTAGCATAGATGCTAAAAGCTTCATTTTATCGGATCTGGACCACATTTCTTTATTAAATGACAAACAAATAATGACGATGGAATGGGGCTAAATGAAAGGCATGTGAAGGTCCACAGCAGCAAGTTAGCATCCTAAAAGACAAAAACCAGAGATGAGAACTAGAGCAAAAGAGAGAGGGACAAAGACAGGAATCATCTTCAAGCACCAAGACGCTGCTCTTGCCTCGACGCCCTGTTTCCATTGTCATCTCCATCGCTCTTGTCACCTCAGACATGGAGTGAGAAAAGAGTGAGATTGAAGAGGTGCTGGTGAGATTTTCTTGATCTTCCTAAAGGTCTCATGTCCTGCAAAATCAACTGTCATTGCTTTAAATGCATTTAGAAGGGGCTTTGTGAGCAGAGGAGCATGACACCTTTTAGTTAACTCTCAGTTCACCGACGAAATTCTCTATGCCTCTTAGAGAAAATGCCCTTCAAAAAGCTCTGTTTTTGACTTCCTGAGGTTTATTATGAAGTAGCTATGCAGCCTCCTCCTAAAAATTAGACACTTCACTTGGAATTACTTCTTTGGTTGGCGTTTTCTTCTGGGAAGTCAGACTTTACTAGTTTGTATCTGATTAAGTGGGATGTGATGTCCAAGTTCTGAGGTAAATGGAATACACTGTCAATCTTTAACATTAATTAATTAATTTATGCAGCCAAAAACAAAACAAAACTCATGTCTTCAGGAGTTGAATACTGGTACAGTTTTACACATCTAAATGTCTTGCTAATACCAAAAATTCATGGAGTGGAGGGACTCAGTCAGACCCAATTAAATTTGCAAAACAGCTGGAATCACTTATTGTTGTAACTTAAGGAAACGCTCTATCCTGTGTGTCAGGTAAAGGCCTAACCATCTAGTCATGAAGGTCTGCTAAAAATGTCTAAAAGATCTACCAAGAGCTCAAGCTTTACAGGTTGGTGACCAGGGCATTTAAAATGTTCTTACTCAGCAGAGCTTCTTGAGCTGTTTCAATCAATCAATCAGTCAGACTTTATTTGTATAGCACTTTTCATACAGAATCTTGTACCACAAAGTGCTTCACATACAAAATAAATAAAAAATGAAATAAAAAAAAAAGTATAGGAGATTAAATACAATGCAGATACAAGACCCTACCCAGCCTTGCTGTCCACATACAGCACACACACTCACACACAATACATTAGGAAGAGATTCAAACAGAAAACAGAATAAGAGGACTGAGGAAACGCTATCTTGAATTAAAAATGAGGAAACACAGGAGCTAAAACTAAAATGACATCACGAAAAAAAAAAGATGTAAAATACTATGGGGAAAATAAATAAAGTAAAAATTACAATAATAATATGGTAAAGTGAGATAGCTAAACACCAAATGTGTAATTATATCTGCTAAAGTGGGATAATAAAAAGAAACTCGATTAACAGAGAATAAAATTCAGAAACAATAAATCTGAACTGAAATTGAGAAATAAAACAGATTAAGAGGACTAAAATAAATAAATAGATAAGATCAAATGATAATAATTATGATAAATGTAATCAGCTAAAAGCCAGACTAAAAAGGCAGGTCTTCAGTTTGCCTTTTAAAAAGATAAACAGTAGGTGCTGCCCTCAGGTCTTCAGGAAGACTGTTCCACAGATGAGGGCCATGATAATGAAAAGATGATTCACCGTATGTTTTAGTTCTAACTTTGGGAACTATTAAAAGACCACTGCCTGAAGACCTGAGAGCTCTACTGGATTCACAGGGTAAAAGCAAATTTGATAAATAAGAAAGAGCAAGACCATCAAGAGATTTAAAAACCAATAAAAGAACCTTAAAAACTATGCTAAAAGATACAGGAAGCCAATACAGAGACTTTAAAATGGGTTTCTTTAACACAGGAAGAAGAGAATACGTAAATTTCTGAGTGAAATGATTTAGTTTCAGTGTAACCACAGAGGCAGATTTTTGATCACAGAGAGCCGAGTATTGACGAGCCTTTGAGTCAAGCTCCTGTCAGTACAAAGCGCGACACGACTGTTTCTCCATCAGTACAGTTAAAGCACTTGATATGCTGTTAACAAGCATTTTACCTTGGCCCAACTTTGACCCCTTGGCTTTTGGGTGCTGTCTTGTTCTGAATCTCTTCCCCTACACATCATTATCCAGGTTGTGATCAGAGATGATCATGGTCTGGTATCACTGTGTAGTTTGTCATGTCTGTTGGTCAAGTCTCGGCGCACTTTTACAGCTCTGTGATTGTCTAATCAAACACAGTGTCCATAGTGACAGATGAAGGAAATCATGTAGTCTGACCCCGGCATTTGTCATCAAATGTTTCTTATTCCTGCACATTTTGTTTCCATGTAACATCCAGAACCACAGTGACAAGGATCACAAGCAGCAGAGACAACTTCCTGCTTGTTAAAGGTGTATAATTCACATCAAAATGTGTTTACTGTGTCTCAGATGTTGTCGGCTCAATGTGTCCTTGGTGGAAACAGATGAAAAATAACAGCAACAAACGTCTGTTTCCTGCAGAGCTCCAACCTCCCGTGCAGACTGACCACATACGATAAATAAGATATGTGTCTCAATCTGTAACTCTATCCTGTCACCGCTCTCTGCCGTCCTCTCATCTTGACTCCCTGAGGAGATCGGAACGGATTGGGCCGTATAACCCTGAGTGACCGTCCGGCGTAGAGGATAAAGCGTCTCAAACTGCGAGAGCTGGACATAGATTTTTTTTTTTCCCCCACCCATCAGGGATGACAAGAGCCGTCTAGTGACAACAGATCTGAGTCATATCTGTGATCAGCTGGCTCGGCCTGTGTAAGAGACACCGGCACAGTGAATCTGTCCTTGTGAGGGATTATTAGAGGAAAGGAGACGCTGAACAATCTGCCCGTGGCTGCCGGACCGGGTCATTTTCAAACCTGTTTGCAGTCGGCCCCGTGGTGTCATGAGGCTTACTTACCACCTGCTCGGCTTGTATTCTGACCGTATCTGCTCCACTTGGCGATGAATACTATCTGCACGAGACAGCTGGGTACTGGTAACTACCCTCCAATGTTCCATCAACAGGGATTCATGTGTTATTCATTCTGCCGGGCTGCTGGCTTGTGGCCATGTAATGACTGTTGATCACTGCAGTTGTAAACTGGATTGAGATTTTCACTGCGGTAGATTCTGCTGTTCATTATTTCTCCTCAGACAACCCCGAGCTGCAGTCCCAGCCATATGAATAACCTAATCAAGCAGACATCCTCAGGAACTATAGTGGGCTCATAATCAAATTATAATCAAATTCTCATGGAGTTTAAGAAGCATCATAAAACTCTGCTCAATAATTCAAAAAGCAAATATGATATTACCAGGCCTTGTTTATAAATCCGCTCGCCTGCCACCCATCAGTGAGCACTTTTTGCCCCAGAGCGAGTGCGCCCGGTCCTTCAGCTGCAGAAGTCGGAGAGGGCTGGCAGCCACGATATTAAAAAGGGAAAGCCGCTTGCTGCTTCTGCAATATAAGTGTAAATATGGGCACCTAAGAACAGCTGGGTTATGAATAATGGAATCGGGTTGCCCTTGGTATTCATGGGAGGGGGAACATTCTGCCACTCAAAAACACACACAGCGAAAGTTCACCACCTCTCATTGTACTTCTCTTTTTCTCGGCAAACGTGGCCTTCAGACGCCAGTCAGAAGTGACAGCGGCAGGAACGCCACCAGATGCTGCCGGCCTTTAGTCGGATTCGCTTGTCCTTATCTTTCTTTAAACCTCGTCTTCTTTCAGAGTTGCACTTAAAATGCTGCCGGAGAGGGATCTGTTGGAGTTGGTGACAATAAATAAACGGATGACGTGCTGCTGGTGGAGGCGAGCGTTGAGAATAGAAAGAGAGGTCAAACGCTGCAGGGTGGGAGACAAAGCAGAGGGGTTATTCTGCAAAGACATAGTTGATCATTTTACCAAAAAGAAATCAAAGAGTCCCTATAGCAGACTGAAGTCAAACTAAGAGGAGGAATATGCTGTCTTCATACTCTTTTCACTTAAAGCTTTTAAATTGTCTGCATTGATTTTTGCTCCATTAACCGATTACTGTCTCAGGTTTGACTTTTTGTGCTGCAGAGCCAGCGGGTCGACCGTCTGTCAGTGAGACAGATGGAGAAAAAATCAGGACGACTTTGAAAGACTTCTGATAAAAGACACTGTTGACAGTGATTGTTCAGAGCTTCCTGTTTAGTCCTGCACTGAAGAAGCTTTGTGAGACTTCAAAAACAGAGAAATCCCTCAGTAACTGTTTTTACTTCTGTCTGAAACACAGGCCGGATGAGGCCAGGTTAAGTCTAATCTGCTGAGGACTTTTGTGTTGGACAACTTCTGTTTGGACGTTGTCATTTATTTCTGCAGTGACATCTGACAAAGTTAAGAGCACCCGCTTCTTTATTTTCAGGCAAAAACAAAAACAGTAAAATTACAAGTTAATTTTTTCCTCTCTCCAACAGTTCTTTTGCAAAATAAATTCAAAATGAAGTTGTTTCTTTAATTTGGATTTTACAAATAAAAAGTATAAATACAAATAATTGTTCCAATAATATGTAATTTTGATTCTGTTTTTAAAAAATCTTTGGCATGAAGCATTTGTTTTTAATTATTACTCGAATAAAATTTGATAGAACAAGTCCCATAATTACAGGTTCAAACTGTTTTTGGGTCCAGGTTTTAGTTTGTATTTTTACATCATTTTAAGGTTTTAAAACAAAATTTTTCTACTTTTTTTCTGAGGTGGAACATCTTGTATTAAAAGTACAAGTCAAATATAGATTATTGGGTTTGATTTAATCACAAAAACAGGGACAGGCTGTACGTACCTATCATTTAATTGTTTTGTGCATTCAGAAACTAATTAAATCATTTCTAATGTTCCTTAAGAAAGAAGTAAACACTGATAAAAGACAAGGCTGATAAGGTTGTACTTTTCCTGTCATGAAACATCACATCTGCTTTTATCAAACTAATGGGGGTGATTTGGTATGCAGCAATTATTTTCATTAGTACAAAAAGCACTGTTAATGTGCTCATTTGTTATTTGTGAAACAGATGTAAAAGCACTGTAAAAAAATAATCATAGTGTACCTGTGAGTCAAACCTCCTCCTTTCTTCTGATTTATTTTTATTCTGTCATCTATTTTTACTGAGACTTTGAGAGTTTGTGCAGAAATCAGGCAACATGGATGGAAATGCACTCACCAGCCACCTTATTAGGTACACATGTTCAGCTGATGATATTCACTCAAACTGTAAGCAGCTAATCACATGGCAGCAACTCAATACCTTTAGACAAGTACACATGGTCAAGACAACCTGCTGAAGATGAAACTGAGCATCAGAATGTAAAGAAAAGATATTTCAGGTAAGTTTGAATGTGGCATGTTTGTTGGTGCTACACAGGCTCACAGTAACTGATTTTTGTAAACTTAACAGTGTTTTACCATAATGTCTATAGATATCTACTGGAAAATGTCTTTATACACAGAATATATAATATATGGCATATTATGCTTATACAGTAAATTACTGTAAATGGCAATGCATTATGGGAAAACACAGATTTCTGACTTAACAGCATCTTACCATACAATCTGCAGTTACCTACTTTAAAAAAAAAACAAAAACAGTAAGTTACTGAAAAGGGTGATGGATCAAGAGAAAGCTCCATCTTGCCCAGGAAAACTGATCAATAGCCAGCAAAATTTCTTTAAGTAAATGTTTCATATGTTGTGGTGCAACAAATGTTTGTTTAAATGTTATTCTATAGGATGAAAATTAATAGATGTGATTTTAAAAATAATATATTGATAATAAATGACGAGTAAATTAGTTAAAGATATAGTTATATCAACTAAAGTACGGCAAGTTCACTGCAATTTAAAATGCATCAAAAAGTTGTAGAATATAATTCGGTAATGATACTTTTGTTGAAAATACATTAATTCAGCTGTAAATTAAAATACAACAATGATTCCTTGTATAAAAATACAGTAGTTGACCTAGGACTAAATATAAAGTAATTATGCTGTAAATTAAAATAGTGTAATGCTACTGTAAAGTCCTTTACAGTAACTCACTGCCACCTTGTTGGCTGTAAGTTACTGTAAAATTTACAGCAACCTCTTTACAGTGCTGGTCTGATCATTTCTGTGCATCCATCTCAAGGTTTCACATAAAATGGTCTAAAAAAGAGAGTCCAGTGAGCAGCAGTACTCAAAACTAAAATGCCTTGTTGATGCCTGAGGTCGGAGGAGATTGTCAGAATGATTACGGATGATATAAGAGCAACAGTATCTCAATTTCCCACTTGTTACAGCCAAGGCATGCAGAGCACCACCTCTATTTGTACATCACATCAAATCATGACGCAGATGGCCTACAGCAGCAAAGAATACACTGGTTACCACTCCTGTCGGCTATGAACAAGAAATTGAGGCTATAATTCGAGGGGCTAACCATACTTGGACAATATAGAAGATTGGAGAAATGTTACCTGGTCTAATGAGTCTTGATTTCTGCTGCGACATTCAGATGGTGGGATCAGAACATGGTGTTTGCAACATGAAAGCATTGATCCATCCTGCCTTGTATTAACAGCACAGGCAGGTTGTGGTGGTGTTATGGTGTGAAGGAAATTTTCTTGGCCACCCTTATGCCACCTAACACCATTCTCGCAAACATCACAGCTTACCTGAGTATTGCTGTGGACCATATCCAACCCTTTGTGGCCATCTCCTGATGGTTACTTTCAGCAGGATAACTCACATCTCAAAGCTCAAATCATCTTAAACTGGTTTCTTGAAAATGATAATGAGTTCACTTTGCTCCAGTGTTCTCCACAATAACCACATCTCAACCCAATAGAGCACCTCTTGGATGTGGTGGAGTGAGGCATTTGCATCATGGACATTCACCTGACAAATCTGTGGGATCGATGGGATCATTGATAACGAAATCTCTCAGGAATGTTTCCAACACTTTGTTCTATCTGTACATGAAGGCTTTTAGGTAGCTCTAAGGGCTGAAGGGGTTCAGCCCAGTACCTGAAAGATGTACCTTATATGCCTGCCAAACTGGGAGTCGCCATCATACCCACCTCCTTGGGGGTGTGCCTAAATTCCACCATCAACAAGTTCATCCATGAAAATGCAGGGTGTCCTCATGAGAGGCTCTTCCCTTAAGAACGCATCTGGTGGGCTTCAACCGTTGCCCTTATGGTGCCCTCCGTTTGATCTTGGAGGTCAGACTGTCAGAGTTGTAGCTTAGATATCTCACTGGGAACACCCCCATTGGTCTGAATTACTACTGGCGGGGTGGACAAAATTTATTTTAGGTACACCGTCTTTACCAGCTCGCAACTGGAGTGTGTTTATCTGGGATGTAACGTAATTCCCAGTTTCCACATCTGAGTTTTGAGGAAAACGAAACGCACCATCCTTAAAGAACGGCCAACATTTACCAGTCACTATGACTTTGTCGCATCACTGCAGGGGATGTCATTACATCCACCGCAGTGGGAAGGTCCCAGCAAGTCCCAGTCACAGACCAGTCAAGCTTACCTTGCCATGCAGCTGGATCTGCCTGATTCAATGTCAGGCAGGTCCATCTTGCCAAACTCTAATCTACAACTGAGAGTGTCCCAAATCGAGGCGGCCCAGTCAGCATTGTTTGGAGCAGGAAGAGCGAATGAGATGACGGCAGGAAGTGGCTGCTGGTACAGAGATTAGCATGAGTGCTAACAGCTTCAGCAGCAGTTTTGTAATGGCGATAAATCCAGTCCAAAAGTGTCGTAATTTGAAAATTAAGGAAGGTTGAAAAAATAGAATTTGAAGCTGAAATTGAAATGTTCTTGAATTAAAAAAAACACTAAATTGACTGAAAAATAAGTGTAAGCTTTGTATTTTCAGTTTAAATATACTTTTTATTCAGCTCTAATAAATTTAATAAAATATTTTATTTTCATTTTTTTCTTTGAAATATATCTCAACACGTGATGTGTCTTTTTTGCAGTTGCAGGATTAATATTAATATTATCAATAAAATAAAAATATCTCACACTTATTTTTCATTCAATTCAGTGTTTTTATATTTCTAAAAAATCAAGAACAAACATTGAAATTACCCTTTAAATTTTATTTTTTCAATTTTTTCAATTTTTTTTTTTTTTAAATTAAAACACTTTTGGCCTGGAGTTACCTCCATATTTTGTCAGATCTGGACTACATTTGTTTAGTAAATGAATAACAAATCACACTACAAATGTTTCAGTAAGAGGGATATTTTGGTTCCACTTCAGACATGATTTGCCTTGAGTTTGTTTTTAATCCTCTGTCCTTACACCACGGCAGTAGCACCTGCCTGCTGCTGTTGCTGTTGGCCCGCAATGAATGTGATTGACAGAACGGTCATCCAATCACCTGCTGGATATGCTTTGAAAGGTTCTTTCCATCCCCAAACACTTTCTATGGGCTCTTTCCCAGATCGACCAGTGAAATATATTGGACAGTCCACCTGGCGTGTCAGGTTACAGTCAAGACTCAATCAAGGAAAGTAGGGAAAGAAGAGGGAAGAGAGAATAGGTTTGTTCAGCTAGACTGTTTATTGATCTCGTAATAACTTTAGCCTCATTATGTCATCAACAAGCTGAGACAGATTCACTCCAATTAATACGTAAATGTCACCGCCTGGCAGGAACTCAGTTTCCCCACAGGTAGAAAAACACTTTTTTTGTTCATTCATTAAAGTTTAAAATCCTCCTCTCACAAGGACAAAGAAGAGCCTGATGTTTATTTTGGATTTGCTGATGCTGCGGTAGCTGGGGCCGCTAATATGATTTGTAAGAGGAGCATTAAATGTAGCATCCCATCGCGGCGGGGACATTTAAATACAGACGAGTGATTAACAGAGAAATCATGCATGAGTGGGCTTACTCACCAATCTGCTCCGTGTATTAGCCAAAACATCCATATATTAAAGCTCTGTGAGGCTAATGAACACCCCGCTCTTATTGATGATCCCATTGTTCTGTGGGGGAATTTACATAATCGCTCCTTTACTTCGATTAAATTTGCCTCCATTAACACAAACCTCTTCCTCTTCTCCTCAGCTGAGGTGGTAATAATGTTGTTTTATTTGTGTGTTAGTATTTTTAGAAGAGTTCTAAAAGTGCTTCTTTGAAATCACTTTTTTGCAAACAAATTGCGCTCCCTGTGCTCAAAGCATGTTTCTTCTCCATCTCTTCTTTTTTTTCTGCTCGGCGTGTCGCATCATCATTATATCTCTCTATATTTTCTGCTGAGACAGGGACTCTCGCTGAGTGTTTTTATGTTCAGGGGAGTGGAGAAGGCGGAGGGGGACGAGGAGGAAGGAAGCGGAGAGATAATAGTTTGAAGGCTGTGTCAGTGGTAGGCAGGCTTCAGAAAACATCAGGGCAGCATTCAGAGATAAAAACAGGTAGAGCATCCTATCATGTCCTCGGTGAAACCGCGCTTTGATACCTTTAAAAAAACTCATTGATGTCTCTGACTGCACTTTTCTTTGCCTCTCCCTCTAATGACAGCGAGTGATGCTCTGTGAATTTTAAATCAGGGCTGGTTTAGATACAAATCTAAGAGATATTATCCAATTACCTAGCTCATTTGAATAAAATGACTTGATTGAAATTATTGCTATTTTTCATGAAAGACACTGTAAAACACAGAGGAGGAAAGTCTGACATCATTTTCTCATTAATTTTAGTGGACAGTTCCTTTTATCATCAAGGACTCTTATTTGTTGCACACATTTTTGTGCATGTTTGGTACTTTCTCCGAAGTTAGCTGTGTTTTTTTATTTTTCCACTGAATTAACACTGACTGGCCTCTCCATTACACCTTGTATCAAAGCTTGGATGGCTGAAAATGTCCTCCAGCTGAGCACAGACAAAACTGGAGTCTTCTGCTCTCAAATGGCCTTTACAAAATGTGAGTAGAAAATGTAATGCAGATCCTCTTCTTACCCTCTAAAAGGAATATAGCTAACCTCAAGCCTGTTGTTTCTGGAGCTGAAATGATTATCCATGCCTTTGTTTCGTCAAGACTCGATTATCGTTTTTAACTTTTCATGTCAAGCAACGCATCTGGTCCAAGATGCTGCTGAAAAGCTGTTGACAACATTCTCTAAAGTTCACACATTACAACAATCCTTATGTCCTTGCACTTGCTTTCAGTCAGTTTCAGAGTCTAGATTAATATTCTTGTGATTGTGTAAACTGTAGAGCGTCTGATTAAATCAAAGAGCTTTTGAAGCCATTCAACACCAGCAGGACTCTAAGGTTCTCTGATCAGGGTCTGCTCCTAAACTCTGGATCTGACTCCCACTGAAGCTGAAAACTGTGGACATTAAAAAAAAAGTTGGAGACCCATCTGTTTAGACAGGCCTTTGTCTAATCTGTAGTTATGCAATTTTATGTCTGTTTTTTAATTTGCCGTTTTAATTTGTAATGTTTTTCTTGTGAAGCACTATAAGGTTTCTGCACTTGGAAGATATGATATAAATGATCTATGCCTACTTGCAAGTTAGTGGTTTGTATTTTTTTACAATTCAGTGACTACACCTCAGTTATGGTCGAGACAATGATCATTGCTAATCCAGATTTTTAGTAGAATAAATTAACTATTATAACAAGTGGGCGGGAGGAGAGGGAATACTCTGTTTCTTCGCACAGTAGTTTGTAGTTTAATTATTTATATTTTGTCTTATTGATCACCTCTGCCAAGGAGAGTATGTTTTTCCTGGCACTTTTGAAGTTGTTTGTTTGATTCTGACAGGATAACAGTTAATTACAAGCTGATAATTGCAGTGATTTCACAATATAGCAATGTAAGTTGTTCACACTAACAGATGAAAAGTCACAGCACCTTAGTGTGCTGGGTTTGCAGCGATTTGCTTAATTTTCCTGCAATATTACAGTATCTGCAGGATCCCAGCATTTTATTGTGAGGTTGCAGTGTGATGCTGAAAAACTGTAATCTTACAGATGTTTACTTGTCATTGACAAAAAAGCATTGATACAATAATTGACTGTACAAATTCACTGAACAACCTGTGAATATCTTGGGATTTTTAACAGTGTAGTTGTAAAAAAACACTTCGCACCATGATCAGGAAAAGGTTTTTAGTTTATTCTTAACTGATTACAGTTACTAAGTCCTCTTTTTGCATTAATAAATAAGATAAACTTTGAAGATTTGTAAATGAATAATTAAAGGACTGAGACTTTTGTGTTGTGTTTCAGCATTATGTACGTTCCCCCTGCATGGATAATTAATTACAGTGCCCTTTTTTGCTTCTGATTTGATGGACTGGTTTGGAGGACAGGGGGAATTTTTTTGTCTGTTTTATTTTGTTTGTATTTGTTGCTGAACTTATCATAACCCTTGTATTGTCATTTGTCTGTTACATGTCAGTAATAATAAATATATATTGAAAAGAAGATTCTGACAGGATCACTCAAAAAGACAGATTTTGATTATATTTTCAGAAAATGTTGCTCAAGGCACAAAGAAGGAGTGATCAGATTTTGGTGATGATGCAAATCAGGTATTGTCTGTAAGCAAAATAACATGAAATGTTGTAACTGGATTTGATTTTTAGAATTTTGGTAATGGCACAAAGAAAAATAAAAAGAAGAGAAAGCAATAAGATTTTGGAGGTAATCTGAATTCAGATGTGGATTCAAGAAATTTTAAAGGATTTTGCTGCATTGCAAGACAGGGCAGTTTTCAACATCTTTGCTAATAACTAAACAAGTTCCCAACAAATTTTGATGACAGTTTCAGAAAATGTTGGTCGTGGCCCACGAAAGAAGTACACAAATTCTGGTGCTGATCTGAATCCTGATACAGATCCAGGATTTTTTTAAATGATTTCTTAACAGTGCAAAATGGAGCAGTTTGTAATGTTTTATTTATTTAAATCACCTGCCCAACAATTTTGGAAATGCCTTGCTGTAGATTTTTCAGAGCATTTCTAGTTTTATGTCTCCATTTGTTTTTAAATTTGCCTTTTTCCCTGGCTGTCAGGGAGTTTTTGAAGGTTTGTCTGGGTGTCTTTCAGCAAGATAACTCAAACAGTTATAAATGGATTTTGATAGAAATTTCCAGGGAATGTTGATCATGGCATCAGAAAGAAGTAATAAAATTTTGGTGATGATTTGAATCAGGATACAGATTCAGGAATTTTTTGAAGGATTGGTTAACATTGGTTAACATTGGAAATGGGACGCTTTTCCACATTTTTGCTGATTACGCATCTAAGAATATCAGAAATGGCTTGGCGTAGGTTTGTGCTCTCTGGACTCTGAGGGTTTTATGTCTGCTCATATTTTTAAATTTACCATTTAACTTTGTCTTTATTTTGAAGCACTTTTTGGCCTCTGCTCTTTTAAGGTACTTCAAAAATACACTTCACTTACTTACAAGATAATGTGATTTTTTTCTTATTTTTCAACAGCTTTAAAATCTCACTGATGTGAGTGAACATTGATCCTTTCAAGTTGCCAGACAGCATCATGAATCTAAGCCCATCACTATAAAACCGTACGAGCTCAGGCCACGCACAACCTACTTAAACACACAAATACACACATCACACAGGCTGCTTCATGCCCTGGCGCACACATACAAACAAACACGCTCACAAACATAATGGCAGGAGTCCTAACACAGCTGAATGCGGCCCCATTTGCCAATTTTTGATTAATTCGTTTGTCCGTTCACTCAAACGCATGAGGAATTCAATTAATTTCAGAAAGTGGAACAATAATGGGCCTAATCAAAATAAATGAATCCACAAAACCACATCATTGCTATTTATTACAAAAACACATTTCTCCAATTTGGTATGATGCTTTCCAATATCCATGGGCTGACCTGTTATTCTAAGTTAATTAAAAGACACAAACTGTTATCCTCAACTAAGCCTTTCAATAGGCTCAGACATATGGCAGACAGAGCTGCTTATACAGCAAGTTAAAGAGGCGGCAGGAGCGTCTGGCTACACTCAGGCCTTACATTACCGTCCATACAGCAGAAAGTCAGAGTGTCGGGGTTCATTTACCTCGATGTCTCAATCCACTGCAGATCTATGAGGGATATTTTATGGAGGGCATGAAAAGAAAGAAAAAACTGATGGATTAATGACAAAATAAAAACAGAATGCCTTTAAAACAAGGACAAAGCAAAACTCTCATTGCAAAGTTGATGTTAAATGTGTGTTTTGTGTAAACGCTCCCAAGAGACACAAAAAGAAGAATTAAGAAATAATTTAAAAGTTAACTTCTGCTGTAACTCTCTGAAAGTCTGCTCGGCATTAGTCTAAAAAGTTCTGCAAAGTTTCAACATAGTGGATTATTTCTATTTATTCAAACATAATTACAATAACTACAGGTAACAAAGTGGCAAATGAAAGCCATTGACAGAAATGAAGTCAGCGCAGTAGTGCTTAAATGAAACTGCAGTTCCCTGAGTGTAGTTCAAAAGGCAACTTTGCTCTGGGTTTTATGAAGTACATTAGTCATGCATAATTAGGGGCATGCCTGATGACTTAATTTGGTACGCTGCTGCTGTTCGTCCGAAGGCTTAAAGGGATAGTTTGGTTTTTTTTGGAGTGGGGTTATGTGAGGTACATGGCATGAGCCTCAACTTCTGCCACAGCTCAGTTCTCTCTCTGTTCAGAAAACTTGGGACAGCTGCTGAGGCTATACATGGTGCCAAACTCTCCACGTATTTAAAAGACTTTTAGGAGCCACAAAAAACAGTGTGGGGTCATCACACGCTACAAACAGTTTGTTTACATCTGTTTAATTTTACACTACCAAAACACTTTGATAAGGCCCTGTTTTGAGACACAATGTATAGCATTAGCATCTGTCCCGAGATTTCTGAACAGAGGGAGAACTGAGCTATAACACTGTGGCACACGTTCAGACTCATGCCATGTACCTCACACAACCCCACTTCAAAAAACCCGAACTATCCCTTTAAAGGCCAGACTCAACTTCAAGTCTTTCTAGCTCAACCAAAAATTAGTTTGGGACAGTCATTAGAGGTAGACTGTTTAATTCATAATATTTTTAGCGTAAATTATTGGCAAATGATACTTGATTTAAAAAAAAAGTCTGAATATCGAAATTATGGGAGAAAGTCCTAAAACTAAGATGAATCTCAGTACGAAGTGTCTCATGTTTTGTCCGCTAACTACATTATCTGATTGGCCTGTAATGAAAGATAAACAAGATGATCGTCTATTCACCTACAGGATATACTTTGGAAAGGTTCTGCCCTACCCAAACACTTCCTGTAGGCTCTTTGCCAGATGAGCTAGTCAAATATATCAGTTTTGCAAGAATTATGTTCTTAATTAGCTTTGCTTAGAAAGGCCTTTATAAGGTATCAGTACCACAAGAAAAGTTATTGTCCCTTAATTACTCTTAGGGAGTATGATCTGTTCTTCTGGTGGTCTTAGTTACATGGACATAACTTCTAATTAAGTATTTGTAACTCAGAATATTTTCCCTAAACTGAAGTCAAGTCCTGTTCAAGCCTCATCACTTGTAGTTTAAGGTCTTTTTGACTTAAGGACAAAATCCTCGACTATTTTTGTTTTTCCAATTATATCTAGAGGCTTTTTAGCCTTTATTGATTGGGGAAGACAGTGGATAGACTTGGAAAGGTTGAAGCCAAACCCGCTCCATTAAGACGAAAGCCTCAATATATGGCAAGTGCAGAGTTGCAGCCCAACCGGTCATACAGCACCCCCATCCTCAACTGTTTGTCAGAGTGATATAACATTTTGACACTGATGTGAAGCAAACCTCTTATTTTAGATTAGATTACTATAATGGAGGTAAGAGTTGCAGTTTTGTCTCTTATTTGTAAGAAGCATAAAAGGAAATTAAATAATGCGTCAAATACAAACTCCAGCTCTTCAACAAATCTAATTCCCTCTTATTTCCCATACTACTTTCTTACTTACTCTGTAAAGTTTGAAGTCTCATATTTTGTCATCTATGGCACAAAACTGCTTTGTAACAGAGAGTTACTTAAGCAAATTAAAAGTCCGTCTCTACTTGCACTTAGCTTGATTTGAACTTTGAAAGAATGCTGCTCTTTCCATCCCAGACAGGGATCCATTAGCCCTCATTCTGTTTATAACCTTATTGATAATGCATTATACTATAAAAGTATTACTATTATTAATGTTAGTGTGATGTGTTAAATCAGGACAGCCGCTGCAGCTGTGCTCCACATTCACAGACCACCATCGACTTGTTTTGCCTCCGCCTTTCCTGTGCTATAGACCCACTGAGACCAGCTCTGCTGTGCCATGAGTAACCTATACAGCTCGCCATGTCAACTCACAAGTGACTGCCACAAATATCAGACAATCCGGATGAGACACTTTATCACATTTCATTGCTTTTCAAATGGGACCCGAGACAAGGACAATGTGATTTATTATTTATACTCCTGAAGCCACCTTATCCTTCTGATCCAGTGGATGGGCTAAAAATAAACAATTCATTTAGGACTTCTAAGCACAGATAATGGACGCTTTGTGCTTCATGCAGCCTGACATTGTCACATCAGACATCATTCGCTTTGAACTGTGGTGCATTTACATGATTTAATCATAAACCATATCAAATACTCAGAAGTAACAGTGATTTAAAGCTGTTAATGGAGAATGGTAAATAGACTAAAGCTTGCATAACGAGTTTTTTTCAAACCCGTTCACTCCACATTCACACAATAATGACTAAGGTTGCTGTCCAACAGAATTAGCAATAAAGTTCAAACACATTGGAGCTCCTCTTTTGCAGCAATAGGAGGAATTGGGGGTCAAGATTTACATCTCAAAGGCACATCTCCACTTGTCTGCAGGAGCGTGGAATTAAACCACTGTCCCCTCAACTGAAAAACTAAAAACCCTTCCACTGATCCACCGTCATTCATTGATAACTGTGCTGCTTTTGTTGAAAGATTAAGAGGAAATGCACGGTGATATGGGTCAATAAAGACATTAGCCACAGTGAGTTTAATCAGCTCTGCCCCTGGAGAGGAAGAACCAGCACCAAATAGGGCTATACATGGCTGCAGATGGGCCGACAGTTGAGCATAAATAACATCCTGATTTTTCTAAAATGGGGTCGTATGAGGTAAATAGCATTAGCCTGAACATCAGCAACAGTAACAGGGATTATTTCTGTGCAGACGCAGAGTTGATCTCATATCTCTTTAGCATGCACCTAGTACTACAAATTAGATATAGCATGCAATCAGCCTGCTGTTATTGTGGCTTGTTTTACCTAAAACTCTTTGAATTATGTGGAGTTGGTAACCCATTGTGCACCTATGTATATAGCCCTAGCTTCTACAGGTGCGCAAAATAATCATTCTGCATTTGAAGTTAATCATATTTATTAAAGTAAGAAATGAGGTGATCAAGCCTTTTTGGTTGTGACCCCTAAATTATGGAATGGCCCACCCCCTCAAGTCAGAATGTCCCCCACCTTACTTACTATTAAAAATCTTGTCTTAAAACCTATTTTTATTTGTTGGCCTTTAATTCAATGTGAGAGTGCTGTGGTCCCTGTTCTAATGGGTGCTCTGTCCTCATGTTTTTATTTATTATTATTGTTTTTAATATTATCATATCTTTTTTCTATTTTAACTTTTTTTAATGTGTTTTATAAGTCTTTCGAGGTTGTCTTTCATTGTTTGGTTTTTATCTCTGCTTTGTTTTACTTTATACCATTTTATTTCTGACTGTAGTTAATGTGCATCAATTTTGTGAACTTCATTGTTTTTAAAGTTGTGCTGTATAAATTGAAGTGGATTGGGTTGGATAAAAAGATTCAGAATCATTTAAAATCCTCCATGATTTGATTTTAAAACACCTCCTTTTAACACACTTACTGCAGTTTATCTACATTTTTGTAAAAAAAAAAAAAAAAAAAAAAAAATGACTCGGACATTACAAAGACAAGACCAAGACATTATTGTACTTTTTTTGTCAAATTTTATTATCCAGCCTCATAGTGACTGCAGGCAGAACTATGTGCTGCAGTAAATACATTTTTTAACAAACAGGGAATGTATCGTGAATTTGAATCTTTAACAAATGTTGAATCAGATCAAAACCCTAGAATCAGAACTGAATCAAATCATAACCTTGTAAATGGTAAATGGACTTGAGCTTATATAGCACCTTTCTAGTCTTTTGACTACTCAAAGCTGCTTTCACACTTACCCATTCACACCCATTCACTCTCACATTCACTCACTGATGGTTCAGAGTTTCTATGGTAGTTATCCATCAGTATCAGCTAACACTTTCACGTCCTTTCATGCTCATTTACACGCCACTGACGCAGCAGTGCGCCAGTGCGACTATCCAGCTGCGCCACCGACCTTGTGGGAGATTCTCACCCTAATAGCTTCCATGCTGGCTCTTTGTACAGTTACAGAGCTGACCTTGTCATTGCGGCTAATGTTTAGGCTGAAGCATGTACCTCATAAAACCCTGCTTCAAAAATCCAAATCTTTCTATGAGCATTAAAAGTGTACAATCACCCCATTATTATTTCTTCATGTTGTTCTCACCTAAAATTAAATAAATTATGCTGAACTCTTGGCCCAATCGGCTGCCATGTACATAACGTCCATTGTGGATCTTTCCTTACAGGAGCAGAGCTATTCAAACTCACTGTGGCTAATGTGTCTACCATTGACATGAATCTCATACAAAGCCCATATCAAAAATACTGAAGCATCCTTCTAAAGTTAAAAAAGCAGAGATGTCAGACATTATGAGTGGATCAGATGCAGCTTTAAACCGTCTGTGTTTCCTGAACCTTAATTTAAAGCTCAGAAGGAGATGGGAGTCTGGGTTACAGGACAAGGTTACCTTGCCAGCCTGCTTATCATGGAGAAAGTGGCCTGCTAGGACAAAGCAATTCAGAATTTTATTATCATTCAAATTAGAACATATAGAGGGGCTTCTATCCGATTGGTGAAATAATGGGAGTCATTTATCTAGGTCCCGCCGACCTTTCATTTCCCATTCATGTCTTATTAGTGGAGCATACATCATCATCCTGCCATAATTAAAAAGAGAAAATCAAATTGATTGTGAGAAAAAAACTGTGCATGCAGGTAAAGATTGAATAGAGCTGTGTGTTCTTATAAAGCGTGTTTATCAGGTGGCTTTTAGCTGGCCTTTTCTGTGTGTATTTTCTCGTGCTACTTGGCTTCTCAGGCGGACAGAAGCCCAGAAGGGACACTAACCAGACGTCATAGGTGTTTATCAGCTCCAGGCCGGCCGCTGCCATAATCAGAACAAAAGCATATTAGAAGCAGAGTGATTAATGCAGCATGAGGCTGAAGGAAAGGTTTCTCACGCATATTAGTCTCCATAATGGATTTATGAAAAACAAAACGAAAGTAGCATGAGCTTATAAAAGAGATAAGAGCAGATTTATGGTGTAAAAGTGGGTATTTTACTGTTAGGAGTTCCTATTTTCAAGGATGGGCAGCTCTGTGAGAAAACAGTGTTATTAAATGAAACATGATAGACAGTATTCTGAATTTGAAGTGAATGTGCGGTGGTGTCTCTGGTGTCAAAAATAGTTCCAGTGTGATTACTTGTCAAAATCTAAACAAATCGAATATGGAAGGATGTTGTTATATCTCCACCATCATGTTTGCAGCAGCACACAACACATTCAGCATCAACAAAGCCAGATAGGAACTGAAGGGAAAGTAGTTAACTGCTCATCGCACCGCACTTCAATGAGCATAACTCAATAGTGTGTTTCCTCTCTTCAAGATGTGAAGCTTTCAATTCACCAGGGATCCACAGAGGAGAAGATAAATGGGGTGAGAGTTACCCTCAAAGTGGCCCTAATGAGAAATCTGTGGGAGATGCTCATATTTTATCTGCAAAGGAGAACAAAACAATTCTCCCCAAAGCCCTCTTAAATGCTAATTGAATAGTAATGCAACGCCTCAGGCATCTTGTTGTCAGCTCATTTGGGCAGTGATTTGTCTCAATCCGTCATAGGATTCTCACTTTTGGCACACTCTCAATGAACCGCTCGATGTGCCATTGAAATTCAGTTTTATAAATCCCAGCGCAGTGCAACAGCCTCTTTGCCAGCTCCACACTTTCTATCATCTCAATCCTTCTTTTTGAGTGACTCAGATTAGTTTTAGAAAACTTTGTGAAATAGGTGTTATCATCGTTTTTTTGTTTGAAATGTCTCCGCATTAGAGGAGCCTTCCTGCGTGGCGGCTCTGTGATTCATGTTTCTGCACAGTTAAAACATATTTAATCGCAGTTCTTTGTCATGTGAAAATGGATTCCCCGAGAAACATAACAAAGTCTTATCTCACCGCTGCACTAATAAAAATGATGGATAACACAGGAGCCTGAGATGATCGGCGACAATTGGATTTCACCCACATTATGTAATTCAAGAGCTGCTGGGAGAACGAGCTGGAGTCTCAGGTTCCTCCTTGACTTCCCTCCACCCAGCGGGGTTATGAAGAGGCCATGATAAAAGCCTGCTGTGACAGAGAGCGGAGCAGCTCAACACTAGAGCTGTATGAAAGGACCATATGCCGATAAAAATAAGAACCAGTTATTACATGTACATACTGCTCTGACTATTGGGTTTTATTTGTTAAGCTGGATTCATACAAAATCCCATAACTAATGCAAAGAGTTTCAACCCAATCCTGCAACTCCACTACTGATATTTGTGATTTTGTTGTTGTTTGGCATTTTGGTCTACAGCAGGGGTAGACCATAATGTGTCCTGTGGGCTAAATACAGCCCTCAGTCCATTTTTTATTTGCAGACAGCAAATTCCAAAATACATAATAAAGCTGCCTCTTGACAACTTACAGCCATTATGGATTGCCTTGAAGGTCTAATATCCATGCCTATTAAAGAGTTAGTTCAGTATTTTTAAAGTTGGCTTGTATTAGGAACCAATGGCTACGTGTTCTTCTGCTTGTGCGCATTGATTCAACCGATCAGCTGTTTCGCTCTATGGACTCAGGAAGGCACAACAACCACAAAAACTGGTAGCACACTAAGACAAACATATGCAGCAGAAGTCAGTGTTCATGATATTAGAGCACATGAGCATTTTATGTCCTAACTTCAATGCTACAAGTTTAAAAGTTTGTCAGCAACGTCAGTTAAAGAGTTGAGAGGAGCACGAAAGCACAGCTGCAGAGTCTTAACTCCGTATCCAACAGCAACACGAGGCAGCTCTTTGGATCTGCGATAGACCTGGTGGTGATCATTTCAGAGCAGATTTTCTACAGAACTCTGATGATTTGCGGTGGAAACAACACTTTCAAATGTGCAGACACACATTTGAGTAAGACTTATCCGCCAGCAATCAAACAAACTTAAATAAACTCCCACAACAGCAGTTGTTTTTATCCGTCCCGTCAAGTCTCCCTTTTCCAGTTTTGTGCCAGTTGCACAGGATGATGTTATCAGCCCTCCCCACTCGTCCCTGAATTACCCTGACATTTCACTGCACCGTTCACACTTCATCCTACTCAGGCTTTATGCTGATAAAATCCTAGAGTGTGAATGGGGTTTCTGTTAATAATCCTCCCAGTAGCAGATCGACTTTGAAATTACTAAGTAACATGTTGCTGATATAAATCAACAGGGTTTTTTTGAGTGAAAAGGACAATTATTTAATGTACTGTTTGTGTATCAAAGGTTAAGCCTAAATTTGCCTTTAGTTACCTCCTCTATCTCCACTTAACATGTCTGCTAAGCCCACTCATATGGTAGTCTCATTAAATATATTACATATCCTTCTTTTAACAACTAAGTATTAACAAAGACATGCTAATTTCTCGGGGATACAAAAGACGATTCAAAGGTATTATCTGATGTTCTTACAAAAGGAATTCTTTAACATCAAAGAAACCTGCATTGAAAGCCTCCAGCTGCCAGTTGAAACTTAGTTTGAATAGTTGATTTTAACAAAGGTCTCACAAGGCAAATACCAGTCATAGTTCTGGACTCTGGGATGGCCATTTAGATTCCAAGGATAGCCTTGGTAGCCCTGGCAGTCCTTGGTAGCCCTGCTCTGCATATGAATTTTAACAGCTACACACTAGTGGAAGCTTCTTTCTCTGCTGCCTTGAAGTGATGAAGAACAAGAATGGCAGGTAGAAAAAGTGAAAACTTTGTGTTGATGTAAGAGCAAAGCAGAGCCATGAGTGACTCACCCAAAATCAAACTGAGAGGCAGTCTTTGCCAAAGTATGTTTGGTTAACGATGGGACCAGACTACATGATTTTAACTTGATTCCAGCCATGCCCAAAGGTTTTGATCCGGATAATTGTGTGTTTTATCTTGTGTAGTGTCTCATAATGAACAACAGTCAAGACCAATTTATCCGACCCCATCTGAGCCAGCTCCCAACCTCCCAGCAGACATTTTAGGACCAGGGTCATCAACTAGCAGATATTAAGAGGGCTGATGAATCTGAAACAATATCAATATTTTGGTCTTATAACCTGATTTGACACAGTGACCATAGTAACAGTCCAAAAATCATATAATCTGACCTCAGCATTAGAAAGCTGATGGTAGTGGTCATGAAGTCCTCCAAAAAAACTCCATACGTCCTTGTGAACCTCACTGTTCACACCACTGAAATATCGAGCATCTTCTCAAACAATAAGTGCCATCCAAAATTACAGTGGAGCCTCTGCTGCAGCCATTACTACTTTATTATTGTGTTCCTGTCATTAATAACGCTAACAACAGCAGACAGACACACTCCATTAAACTAAATACTTTATAATCAATAAGTGCCTTGTTTACTCGTGCTAATTAAAATTCTGTTCAATTTTGACACCCGCCACCAGTGTTTTGCATCAGAAACAAATGTGATGCTTGTTATCTGACAGCATATCTGAAATATATTTTACTTATTATTAAAATATGTACCGTCTCTGTTGAGCACAGCATGTCAGCCTTCATTTGCAAGCCTTCCCGCCGCCCCCTTGTCCCCTTTTAAATTCATTTGCCTCCTCTGAAGTTCAGCTCCAGTCCAGCAGTCCCTCTCAGTGTGGGGTGACAGAGCAGGTTAATTGCTGAATTTTGATTGTCGTGCTGTAACAGATGAACGTGGAGCAGCGAGTGCGGCGTTTACGGATAGATAACAGATTGCTATCTGGTGCTTGCAGCAGTCTGCTGTGGCATAATGGTGTCAGAGAGAGGCAATTTTAATCACAGAGGTATGTAACGCCATGGATCTACATATCATGGATGAGTAAAAATAATAGATGAACTCTCTCTAGCTGAACAAATACTCTGCGTGTACTGTATATGTCATTGAACTGCATCATCCCCACCTCAAAATGTTAAATTTAAACCTGCTCCATTTTTCTGAGCTGCTATAATTTAAAGCACCTTCTCTGAAATATGATTGAGAGATTGTAAAAAGAACCCTGAAGATATTCTATACTTCAAAGGGTCTGACCTTTGGGCCCTTTAAGGTGTAAAATATGCAGAGGATATGCCTCTGTTCTCAGGATATCTGACATAACTTTAACTTTTCTTCTTTGAAAGTAATCTGAACATTATCTGTTATAGCTGCAAGAATACTTGTCTTTTTGTTGAATCTTTGTTACCCTTTTAGTTCTTACTTTCACTACAAGAAATGTAGGAAAGAAATTATTGATTTAAAAGGATGGCATGTACATTCTATCAAAACTGTAACAAAATACGATGAGTTGAAACTGACACAGTCCCACACTCCTTGAGATGTATTTGCAAAATATAAAACCAGCCTTCTGTTACATGGATGAATTTCACATAATAAGGGAGAAAAGATCATCAAAGTAAACTTAATGTTTTAACTGTGAGCTAGTCCTTTAGAGGGGAACACTACAAGACAATCGGCCTGAATTTCAGATCGAATCTTTACTTTCAGCCAAAGTCACCGAAGGCCTAACAGTCTGGTGGTCCTGAAGATTATCTTACATGATTATTCTGAGGTGTGAGGCTTGCTACGATCATTTCATACTCCACAATGGTCTGAGAAGAGGATCAGGGCAGCCCTAAATTGACATTGTAAATATCAAACATGTTCAGTATTTAAGATTAAAAGTCCTGATATGCATGGAGTGCACTGGGGACAGCCAAGCATGTCCTCTGTGTTTTTACACAAGTGGCAAGCTGGCTGAAGCAGGAAGCCAACATAATAACACAGTCATGGCAACAAGAGTAAAGGTGAAGCATAAAGTGAGATGAACGTCAGAAGTGTAGGACCAACTTGGTGATTTGTAGTAAAACTGTAGCATCTACACAGCGTAGCCTGTAAATTACATATAACAAACTGATGAGGAGAAAAATTGGATGGTTATCACAATCACCAAGGATGTCTTAGAAAGCTAACTGGTAACTGCATTTAGCTTCAGTTCATCCTGACGTTGTCCGCCATGTTTGTTAACACTAAAGTTGCTTCTGATCACTTGAGATTACAAGCAACAATAAAGCCCCTGGTTGTTGGTGAGTAAGTGTGTTGATTTGTGGTGTGCGAAATCTCTCTTTTTGTGGCAAACCACACACTACAAGAAGAAATCTGTTAATCTGTCATATTTGTCCCCCTGTGGGCTCAGTGTTTCAAAAGTGGTTAAGATCTCTAAAATCTTTATGTGCGTGCCAGGACTGAGGCAAACCAAGTCCGCTTGTAGGATCTTTACCCCCTTTTTCTGTGAAAATCATCCACTCAACCAGGAATTCATAAACTTCGCCTATTCAGCCCCCTTTAGCAGATAAAATCTTTTTCAAACCCCCCACCCCTCACCATACACGCAATGCAAACACAAAAATATATCTATAAATCACAAACTGCAGCAGTCATTGTTTGTTAACAAATTCCCATATTTTTAGAATGTATCTCTATCAGATTCTTTAGAGGATACAGGACTGTCAAAAGTGACCGCAAACATGAAATTTCCAAGATTTTAAGACATAAAAACAGCCACTGCGACTGTTGTTCGTATAAACTCAAGCATGAGGTACAGATGCAGCCACTCAGACTTCTCCACTTTGCCCGACAGGGTCTTGGCTGGTCCTTGACAGGTCCTGCCCACCCTGACAGCCATGGATTGTAAACTCTGGGCCATGGTTGTGTGAATTTGTGGTTTCAAATTTGCTCTCGGTTGATTTGTTAGCTGACCAAGGAAAAGGTTGTTGCTATGCCACCTCATGAGGAAAGTACCATCTCATAGAGACAACCTGTAAATGCATGAATAGGCATGTTGTCAGTGGGTTTTTGGCAGAGGTTGTGTGGCTTCCAGTGGCTGGCAGTTGGCTGTTAATTGGCTGGAAGTTGGCAAGCGGCTGGCAGGGAGGGGAAAATGAAGCAGCTGAAGCAGCAATTTTGTTTTAAGTCTTATTTTTGCATGTTGGCTTCAGTTAACCTAAAAATCCTCCAACAAACTTTGCCAGTGCTCTGGTAGAAGTGCATCTTAGCATCCATTACTTTTGTCTTGCCTTACCATGTCCATCTGGGGTCATTGGCCCCACTTTGGGAGCCATTGCATTAAACAGAGACCTTGGTTTACTAAATAGAAAAATATGTATCGTATAGACTGCAGTTCTTATTGGAGAGTAGTATAATCCTCATCTTAATGCAAGAAGTACACAGCAGAGGTGGGTGGAGCCTGAGTCTCCCCTTGACTAATGTCCTGTGTTGCCACATTGTTATAACCAGGCATGCCAGACTGGCAGTACCATGTATCTACAAGACAAACAGGCCTCCATGCTGACTGTTTCTGTACAGAGGCAGAATCTGATCTGTGTCTCTGTGGCTAGAGTTCATGTTCGTGCTCTCACAACCTCACTTAAAAAAAAATCCTGAACTATCCTTTTAAAGCAGCACTGCAGATCTTTTGAGCCTTCAAATATTCTCTCCAAAGTCTGTTCAGTGGAACTCAGCGCTATAACAGAGAGAATGCCTCCGCCCCCTTCCCCCCACAGCGCTTCCCTGCTCTGTTCAGGGGCTATGTAACTTTTGCTCCCGTGACAGGGACACATATCGTGAGCGGCTGGGAGAAGTGCAAACTGCTTTACAGCACTACGGAGATTTGGCTTCCAGCTAAAGAAGCCGGTTTTTCGCAAGTAGTAGTAGCAGCCATGGCATCCGCAAAGCGAGTGAGGAGGACTCTTTCTCCAGATTTAAGGGCCAAAAAGAGACTATCAGACAACGCAAGGAACAAAACTAGAATTAACATTGGAGCCCACTTTGCTCGGTGGCGAGAGCGTCGGGAGATGGAAAATTACAAGACGCACGCCGAGCTTGCAAAGTTATTGCTGGAGAGGTAAGTTATGTTTTCGTCAGGTTTTCCCCGTTCAACACTTGGTTTCAGTCGGTGGTTGCTCCGTAGCATTGCATGCTTTGTGTAACTCGGTGGACGTTGTTTTGTCACTAAATGCTACCAGCGGTTATTTGCCGGCGAGTTTCTCAGATTGCTGGAGATATTCATGGCGCCGTGACGCTCGGTCATTCACTATTTCACTATTTCTTCTATGTCTTTGGACGTCCTGTCGACTCGCTTCTCCTGGCTCTGTACGTCAACAAATGCAAGTTGCTGTGAGGTTCTGTGTTACGACAGTGCAATTACACCCAACGACCACAGCGGCCCTTCGAGAGCAGACAAACCTGAATCTTACATAGTGGGGCTTTAATGCATGCCAGACCCAACAAGATCCTTTAATAAGCACTCATTCATAACAAATCAGGAATGTATTGTGAATCTGGATTCAGTTTGAATGCAGAATCAGTTTGAACTGTATTGTAGCCCCAGTGAATAAAACCAAATCAAGATACTGCTCAATAAATATTCTAAAATCATCAAACTTTTAAATCACTTTGTCTTCTCCCATTGTTATCTGAGTTTGTACTCCATTTTTACATTTTTCAAGAAATTCCCTCACATTATCGGCCCCATATGGCCCCAGTCTAATGTAGATCACTTATGTTAATAGTATTTGTTTTTACTATAATTGAGACTAATGACCTTGAAAGATGAATCTTCTTCACAGGGTACCTGTCAGTCGCTGCGTAACAAACCATTGTCTGGATTCTTCTAGATTTGTCACCGGCTGACAACACAAAAGAAAGGAATATTACATCGCATCATGACAGGATTAGACATTACTTTTCGTTGTTGCTGATGCCTAAGCCCTGCCTAAGCCCTCGTTATGTTTAATGGTGTGAATTATTGCCTGCCCTGAGCGTTGTAACTCACGGGATGCAGAGCATAGAACATTTATAGACCTTTCAGTCACCATACAGGCCAGGGCGTGCTCCTGCAGAAAGTGGAGGATGAAAGAATAACAATATCTCCCGTCGTGCTGTTCTGCAATACCTGAATTTTTAAATTCACACCAGGAGAGGATGATTTAAATAATTAAAATCTTTTTATGGCATTGTGTTTTCTTCCTTTTCAGACAGGCCGAGCTCCTCACGCGTGCAGCATTCACAGAGAAGGATCCACTGAAATAATATGGACAGGTCACATTAGGGGTCAACCCATTATCCCTACTAATGTGCTGTGAGATTGGGAGCTAATTGATATTGCACGCTAATTGATATTAGCGCACGGACACATTATCAGCCTTAAGCTTTACATACTGTCCACACACATACAACCAAGAGAAGCTTTAGGCTGACTCTCATTTACTTTAATCATCCCTCTTCTTCACGCTTATGTCTCGCTGATTTACATTAAATATTCTGAAGCTCCAGTGCAGAACATTAAACCACAAAACTTCTACCTGCAGAGAGGAGATGATGCTGTTAGACAAGAAACAGAAGGGACTAAAGGAGAAAAAGCTCGACTCTAACCAGCAGGGTGAAGGCAGAGAAGGAACAGATACTGTGAGGTAAAGGGGACTGTGCGTCATTATTCCAAATTAAAACTGCATGAGATTGTACCATGTCAGCTTTTTACATTAACTTTGTACCACAAGCTGAAGACCTCTCTGCAGTCAGAGACAAGGTTGTTTAACTGTTTATATGCATGAGATCAAAAGCTGCATAATCACTGCATATTCACACAGAAGCTTAATGAAGACGTATGACAGAACATTTTTCTTCTGTCTGTTTGGCTGCAAACTCATTTATAAATTCTGCCACCTGTAAAGAACTTCATATTCCACTTAACTTATCACTTAAGGCACAAATTACCCTCAGCTGCCATTTTGTATGGTCCAGCTGTACAACTGATTGTAAATACAGGTAAAGTCAGCCAATCACATGGCAGGTAATCATTGCGTTTAGGCATGTTCATGGTCAAAATGAGCATCAGCAAGGGAATGAAAGGGAATTTAAGTGACTGTGAATGTAGCATGGTTGTCGATGCCAGAGGAGCTGGTCTGAGTATTTTTAGAGACTGAGACACTTTAATGACTTCAACAGCAATTTCCCAAAACAGCATTAGCACTGTTTGCAAGTCTGAAACATTACTCATGTAAAAATACCAGGAACAACAATGATGAGACTTCATGTCGGGAAGAAATCAACCATCTTGCAGAATGGTGCACAGAAAACAACTTACTGCTCAACATCAGTTAAGCCAAAGAGCTGATAGTTGATTTTAGAAAAATGGAGACAAAGACACACAACCCTAACTACATCAGTGGAGCTGAGGTGGAGCAAGTGAGCAGTTTTCAGTTCCAACCTGGGTGAATTTATGGACGGATTTGGATGAAATTTTCAGGAAATGTGTGAAATGGGATAAGGAAGAAATGATTAGATTTTGGGACTGATCAGGATCACCATCCGGATCCAGGAATTTTTTAAAGGATTTTTTAACATTGCGTAGGTTTGTGCTCTCCAAGTGCTTTCTAGTTACCAATACAAACATGTCGAAACAGCCACCTGAGACACCTGCTAAGTTGGCAAAGAAGCGATGAAACTCCAAAGTACAGGGCAGAGCAGTTTCCCAATGATTATTATGTGTCAGGCGATCAAATGTTCTGCAAATTTTGTTAACATACAGTTGACTGGACCCATAAAGACATGTGTGAGGACCACCTGAAGAGTGAGTGTCTATATTTCATTACTTTATACTGTCTCAGTGTTAAATTTGTGTAAAATACTAAAAATTGAATTCTCAAAAAAACTAAAATGGTATTTGGAGAAAAAGTGCAGCTGTTACCGTTGCTCAATGCATGAAGCCGGATTACCCTGATTTACTGTGAACTGTATGCAGGTGCTTTAAAACACAAAGTCCTTCAGGATTCATAGTGACGCGACACTACACTTTAACGGCTATCATATATACTTATGCAATTTATGATTTAGATAGACAGCCTGTCACTTTGCAGCACAGACTGAAAAGTGCTGTTGTAGCTCAGTGTTAAAGCTAATAGGCGCTAGTCATGGTAATCTGCAGTTTGTGGTGTTTTGGTATTATGACTTTATTGAAAAGGACTGCTGCCAAGAGATGGGACATGTGGAGAGAAAAGAGCAGGTGAAGTGAGTGGATTCCATCAAACAGTTGTGCTCCTCATTTGAACCTGCACATTTTTGTCTGGTACTGTGGCCACTTTTTATTTGGTACCTGCCATCCTGCCCTACTGACTGAGCCCAACCAGCACACCAGCCAGATAGAAACGAATGTCCAGGTTTTTTTTTTTTGTTGTTGTTGTTTTTTTTTTTAGAAAAGCTGCCAAACAAAACTATCAGTGTTTTGAGATCGTCATCCAACAAAGAGTGCAACATACCAGAAGAGTTACATGTTATATGGCAGAAGTGTGACAGCTAGCATGCCTGGGATGTATATTTATTAGATGAGGCTTAATGAAACATTATATGTCACCACCCGGCACTCCATATGTGCTGCTTATAAAGGATGTGGTAAAAAACAGCCTTGATCAGTGACCCAATTCTCATTCATGTCTTTGTCAGTTTCACCTTGCTGTTATCAGCTTCGTGACTCCTGTGAGTTTTAACTTGTAAGTTAAAAGAAGCTCCTAATTCTGCTCTCTGGCATACTTCCCAGCATGCAGTGCATGTGAATGAACTCCTCTATCTTATCACTTTGCCAAAGTCACAGGATGGAGACCTCTTCTGTGTGTCTGCAGAGTAAATAATTGGATATTTCTCATGAAAATTAAAAAGAGTGTTGACAATAAGTTCACTGTTCTGTCCTGTGACACTGCTGGAGATGTAGAACTTTTCTGGATTTATAAAACATCCATCTACACGTCAGTCCATCCATCCGTCCGTCCATCTGTCCATACATCCATCCATCCATCCATTATCTATACACATATGCCTTGTAGATCATGGAGGGTTGGAGCCTATCCCAGTTGACATTGGGCGAGAGGCCACATAGAGAGACAGACAACCATTCACACACTCACCCACACCTCAAGGCAATTTGGTGACCAACTGACCTATCCAGCATGTTCTTTAGTCTGTGGGAGGAAGCTGGAGTGCCTTAGAACCGATGGGGATGCACAGGGAGAACATTCGAGCTCCAAACACAGGATGTTAACCATCAATCTTTGTGCTGTGAAGTACACCATTCAAAAACAGATGACCTGGGCAACCACTCTCCTCGCAAAGTCAATGTACAGTCGCGATGGGGCAGAGCCAACCCTCCCGCGATGTGACAGATGCGATCTGGTTGACTTAGTCTGGTTTCCGGGTCACTTTGGACATGCAACCAGGTCACGGCGCTCAGTCGCCAAAGTTAAAAAATGTGATCTTTTTAGGCGACGTCCCGTGTGGCTGTGTTACAACAGCCAATCAGTATTGTGTGGGTGTGTGACGACACTTTTGATAGTTTTTATTCTGGTTCACAGAGTGACAATCCATGTCCGTGTGGGAACATTAGTGAGGACGTTAGTTCCGCCTAGACGGGACCACAGAGGACTTTTACTTGAGGTCCAGCTCACAGACAATGCTGCTGCAGGGCCATCAGCTGCAGTGTTTTGTGGTTGGTAGGTGAGTGAAAAGGATACACTTGGAATAATGTCAGCTAATACATCCTATAATATGACATGATATGATCGTGTTGAAACCCGAGCAGGCAATGCAATGGCAATGGTGACCAAATGAGCTATTTATGAACAGGCGGTGCGACTTGGATGGGTGGCGCGATCTCAGTCACCAAGTTGCATTCGGTGTGAATCCGGCTTTAGGACCAGTGTAAAGGGTCTAGAAGAGGTGAGAGAGTTAACGCGGCAGCAGGAACAACTATAACAGAACATTATAACTGATAATTGAGACTGTACAGAAACAAAATAAATCATGCTGATAACAGAGAAATTCTATTTAAGAAGTCAGAAACAAGAAAATAAGTTTGGTGTGTTGGTTCAACAACACACCAAACATGGTTGACTTTGTCCATGAGTGTGTTGTGTTAGCTTAGTTTCTTTGGCTGTACTTTCTCTTACGTAAACTAGTGATTGACAGTTTTTGATATCATTCTTAACAAAAATCTTCTCAGTGAATCAATGAAGAGTTAACCCTCTGTTTTGCTAAAGCTTTGCCTGCAACATCTATCGGCACAGTTGGCCCAAAGTCTTTGGTTAACATGGTCACTCATTAGACACTTACTACAGTCACAGAGGAATATATTGAAGAGCTGGAGTGCAGGCGATGCTGAGGTTGAGGTCTGACTACAGGTCATTAGTTGCTAATAAATATTTGGTGAAGATATTGATTGTTGGTGTTTATTTATTACTTTGCCTCAGAATTTCTGCCATGTTTGCTTTTTACTTCTAACACAAAAGGTAGTTACATACAGCCTGAGGTCTTTTGCTCCCTCTAGTGGTGCCCCCCCAGTAACGTGTTAGATACAGGCAAGTTCATAAACAAAAACTCAATGACAAAGTGCAAGTGTATGAAATAAGGCCAGCACCATTATTCTAAACCATGTATTTAGTTTGTGTGTGTCCAACTAGCTTGTTAACTGAACCCTGAAGAACTTCAGTGAGAGTGTTTTCTTGTGCTAAGAGTGAATTAGTTTGTATAAGGATGAAGCCCTGCAGTAGTTTCCACCTCAGTTTTCCTCATTTGAGCACATAAGAGCAATTGCAAAGCAATTGTAACCGGCTGTGTAGTGAACCAAAACAATTGGACCTTTCTGGCAATAAATAAGCTTTGGGCATGGATTCATTATAGATTCAAGCTTTTCCTCTGAGTGGTAATATTTTGATAATGTGTGGTTTTTGGCTATTAGCTATTTTGTCTTGAGTGTCTCCTAAAATCAAATTAACAAGGACTCTCATGACAATATTTTGGCAATCCTTTATCCCTAAAACATTATCACTTTAATAACTATTGACAGATTCTGCTTACTAAAGAATTATCAGAGGAGATCAAGACTTTTGGGTGTTGGTGATGTAGTTTCTATTTGTAATTGAGAAGTATAATCCCGTAGCATATCTGGGGGCTCTGGCAGTATGCAGGAAATAAAAACAGCTCATGTGCAAAGCAGAAGAGGCTGAAGCAGACCAGGCTCCCATCTGACAACAATTATGCTTTTTACTAATCTCTTTAAATAGATATCTGCACATGAGTCAGCTGAATATCTGCTTGCGGACAAAGTGTCGTCATTTTTTAAAGCTCACGGCTGGTTTAAGGATGAATTTGGTGCACCAAGAACAGAGCAATATTAGAGCCTTATCCATTTTGCTTAAAAGTCTCATAATATGGTTTAATAAATACCCCAATTCCAATAACGTTGAGAAGTTTTGCAAAACATGAAGAAAAACAGAATATAGTGATTTGCAAATCATTTTTGACCTATATTTAAATGTATACACAGCAAAGACAAGATATTTAATGTTCAAGCTTTTGAACTTTGTTGGTTTTATGCAAATATTCACTCATTTTGAGTTTGATACCTACAACATGGTTCAAAACAGCTGGGACAGGGATATGTTTACCACTGTGTTGCATCAGTTTTCCTTTTAACAACACTCAATAAATGTTTCGGAACTGAGGACACTAATTCTTGAAGCTTTACAGGTGGGATTCTTTCCTATTGTTGCTTGATGTATGACTGCTGTTGCTCAGCTGTCTGTGGTCTTTGTTGTTGTATTTTGTGCTTCATAATGCACCACATATTTTCAATAGGAGACAGGTCTGGTCTACGGGCAGGTCAGTCCAGTACCTGCACTCTTTTTTGCAAAGCCACGCCACGAGAACGGGGAGCCACGCTGTTGTAACACGTGTGGAGTATGGCTCCCCGTTCTCTTGCTGAAATAAGCAGGGACTTGCCTGAAAAGACATCACTTGCATGGCAGAATATGCGGCTCTAAAACCTGTATGTACCTTTGAGCATTAATGCTGCCTTCACAGATGTGCAAGTTACCCATGCCATGGGCACTAACACACCTCTATACCATCACAGATGCTAGCTTTTGCACTTTACAATCTGGATGGCCCTTTTCCCTTTTGGCCCGTAGGACACGGCGGCCATGATTTAAAAAAAAATTGAAATGTGGACTCGTCAGACCACAGCACACTTTCCTGCTTTGCATCAGTCCATTACCCTGAACGAACGCATGCATGCACAGGGAGAACATGCAAACTCTACACAGAAAGGTCCTGAACAACTTGAGTAGTCAATCCAGCCACTTTCTTGCTGTGTATCAGCTATTCTGCCACATATCATGATGTTTAAATGTATTTTATGACCCTTACCACACAGTGATTGACTCTTTTTGGATTTAGTATTCTGTGTTGATCCATCTTGTTAAAATTTGTTTGATATGAATACACGGTGGAGCTTTTTAGTGGGGTTTGAACTCAGTAGGGGGTCGAGGGTCCTACTCTGGGAATATATTGGTCCATCAAACTCTATTTTGTTGTTGTTTGATACGCTCCATGTACTTTTAAATACTCATCTTAATGAAATAATTTCAAAGCAAGCCTCACATCTGATGCACACCTTAGTCTATACTTTGTGCATGAGGTCCTGTGCAGCTGCCTACCTTTGGCTAATGGTAAAAGCACCTGCTTGTACTGTAAATCATACTGTAACAGCAAAATCTGCCTTTATGGCTGTATTTAAAATCTTTTGGAGGGCATGTATCTGACCCAAAGACCTCCATAGATCAGTGAAAGAGTGGGATTCCAGTTGTTCTCATAAAGATACGTATGGTTTGAGGGATATACCTACACTATATAAAGAATGTGATACTGTAGTTATTACTTGGGGGCATTGGTAATCCTGTTGGGAGTTGGGAAGGTCGAGCACATTTCTTTTTATGGGGTCTCAATTGTCAATCAAGGTATTTTGCTCTTAACTAGTATTTACAGGTCAGTTAAATAACTGACATTGATTATATTAAAGAACAAATCCAAAGCTCAGGACAAACAGACTGTGCAGAAGCTTGATGATATACTTCCAGCTGCTGTAAGGGTCAGCTTCCTGGTATCTGGTTTATGTCTGACTCTGTTTACATTTACTTTAGGATGGCAAGTTCCTCAAAGTGCCTTTAAGATTTACTGAAGCCAAACGTCACCATCGTACACTGCATCATTGGTGCCTGTTACCCTGCTCCAAAGAGTAAACTGGAGAGAGATTTCAAACCCTTCATTTCAAGTTATCTCCATAGCTGTGAGGGTAAGTACCACATAGCCAGATAGCCATTGTAAGCGTTGCGCTAACTCAACAGTCTGTTTTTGTTTACATCATTAGCTTTTCTTTTGTTTCTTTTGTTCTTTAAAATGTCCTAAAAAAGGATGGTACAAGTGTCAATTTTAGCTCTGAATTTCATGTGCACTAATGTGTTGCAGGAAATGTTTGTGTGCTAGATTACCATAACTAACGGTTTTAACATCTGACAATGATATATTTAGAGTTTGATGGCACAGTAACAGGAAGAATGGCATTCCACTGAGCCCCCAGGTCACTTCCCATGAGCACCACGAAAACAGCAGGCTACGGATCCCATTCAAAATGTTAGACATCTTTGCAACATAATCCCACATCAGCCTTCAGCCAAAAACAGCTAGCTAAATGTAAGAAATGTTTGAGATTAGTTAATCTAAATGGCAGTGAATGAAGAAGTTGGGTAAATAAAAAAGAGAGTGGGTGAGCAGAGAGCCAGCCAAAAAAAAAGCCTTTTCTCCCCATGGAGGTGATTGTACTGTTAGATCAACTGTGAAACTACTGTTTATTTTAAGTTGTGAAATTTACACACTGTTGCTTTAAATGGCAAACATTTTACTAGCTGAAACATACTAGTGTTGTATTTGTGAACATTTATGCTTTCAGTAGTAAGCATTTTGTTTACAGCCTTGCAGTGGATACAAACAAAGCCTCCAGCATGGACTGAGGATTGTTTATCTATTCCTAACACTGCCAGGAGTACGTTTAATTAAGTCAATGCTTTAAAATATTCATCAAGTGTTTGCGTACATGACAGAGTGGAGGGCTGACCAATAGATAGATAGATCGAAGGATAGACAGGTAGTAAGACAGATAGATAGATATACAGAAAAAATAGACAGACAGACAGATTATTTAGCATCAGGGTTTGTTGGTGTGTTTGTGGCACGATGTGTTGTTCTGAACATAGCTAACATGCTCCACGTGGGTTTAGAGTCTCGCAGCCTTGCTGTTTGCCAAGAGTGTTATGAGACGAGATGCTGTACATGACATTCAGTTACCTCAGTTTCCATGGTTACCTCCACCTGATTAGACAGGAAGTCATGCACGTGCCCTCTGGTTTGTGACACTGAGACAACCCTTATGATATCCCTCAAGAACATGTAGTACTCAGTAAACAACACCAGAACCTGCAGATCACGGCTGTTTATTAAACACCCCTTACACGCAAACAACTTTTATCAGGTTTAATTTGATGAACAGACTTTTTGACCTTCTTTACTTTCCTCTCACTTTGGTTTATGATCACATTTTTGACAACGCGGTGACGCACTTGACTTCTTTTCCCTCTCTTTCTTTACTCTCCATTTAAATCCTTTATTCCTTTTTCACATTCAGTGGCTCCATTCCCCATCCACGCTGCTCAGCATGCATGAAGTGGACAGCACAGGGGCGCCCAGAGATCCATAATCCCCCTACAGGAGAGAAGTGGATGGCTTTAATGATTAAAATCTTGTCAATGAGCACCTTCCCTGGTTTGAAATGAGAAATTTGAAGGCCTGTTGGAATGAGTCCAAAATAGGGCAGCACTCACCACATCAGCATTCCCCTCAATCAATGGTCATTGACTGCTGCAAGTAGGTGCTTAATCATTTCTAATTAGAGATAATCAGACATCTTGTCCATCCTAGTTACAAGAGGGCAAAATGGAGGTCTGCCCAGATCAAAGTTCCCAATTTGACATTCGCTATCTAATTTCTTTAATTTGACGGCGTTGTTCATCCGAGGTTTTCGTCTCCATTGGGAAGTAAGCATTGACAAACATGATTACCACTCTAGACAACGAAGTGTTTGCAGAGTTGTGTTGGTGTCAGTTTTTCCGAAGCGAATTTACTGTGTGACAACAACAGTGACAAAGCTGAAAAGATCAGAACAAAACAGAGGATGAAGTGTTGGGAAATGCTAGCTGGGTGTGGCAGTGCAGTCTCTCTCTCCTTCTTTCTTTCTCCGGCTCTATCTCTTAGTAATGAGGCCCTGAGAAGCCTCGGCTCTCACCCCTCACTGGGCCCTCATACATCATTAATGTTCCCACATCATAGTCCTGATAATTACCGGGGACGTGAATGTCACCTCAGTCGCGCCTCCTCAACAGAGGATGACAGCACAAGGTCTGTGGTCTGCCAGACGTGCCACAAGTGCGCCACATCTCGCACGCATTCCCCGCACGAGCACACATCTCAGTCTCTCAATGGACTCACAAATGCACCGATTTTACCCAGAGTGAACCATATGTGTCCTCTTATTATAGTCGCAACACATGGGAGGCTCAGCGCGTTTGGCTGTGTTCCAGCAGGATGCTTCTCATCTCTTGCTCATAAACACTGAAAATCATCACTGCAAAAATAAAGGTCCAGTAGAAAGAGAAAAAACACACATTACTTTAAAGTAGGACTCATCTACTACATTTATACAAGGGACATTTAAAAAAAAAAACACTATGGGTGCTGTCCCTAAAAATAAATGATTAAAGTATAAATATTTTGGTCCAATGAACATAAAATTAGTTTCATGTTTTACAAACTGTACAGTATGTATTTCTTTGCCTTGAAAGGAGAGATCAGTCCTTATCACCTGCACTGCTGCCATCCTCTAAGGGCAGTTGCAATATCTTGGCTGCTTCTCTCTGGGGCTGTTGAGTTTTCGGTCACTGGTTTTTGCTCTCACGGCAGAGTGTTCAAACATGAAGTCATTCCTGGTGAAACTGTTTTAACCTGTTGTTTTGGGTGCTTAATTAATACTTTTAGGGATTTAACTACAAAAACAAAGCCCAAAAATCACAACAGATTTCTCCAACTCACATTTTCTGAATTTGATGATGTTCAGGGGGCCAGATGGGAAGCTGTGGAGGGACTGGTGTGGCCATAGGGCCGCTAGTTGATTATCACTGCTTTAAGGGTATGATTAACCAAAATTATGGAACAACACATACTTTACCGAGAGCTTTAGGATAGTTGTGATGCATAGATGTTGAAATAATACCGTGGCTTTCTATGCAATTTTAATATAGATCTATAGATCTTATTACAGTAGTATGTTTATACAGCTAATGCATTAATTCTCTTTTATGTCAGTTCCACCCCATCTTTGGAGGATGAAACTTTTTTGTCCAACAAACTGAAGTCACTAACAGTGACAGACAGTAATTACAAACAGTATTGTTTGATTCTTATAGGGATACTTTGGGGTTTTAGAAGTGGGGCTGTATGAAGTACATAGCATTAGCTGAAACAATAGCCACATTGACAGACAGCCTTTTGTGCCAAAATACTCCAAACAATGCCTTCGGCTGTGCATTGCTGCTAATGGTGCCACTGAATCTGCACAATTTTAAGAATTCTGGGTGAAAACAAGCTGCAATAATGTAGGGTAATTACATGCTTTTAATACATTATTTACAACCACTTACTTTTCCACTACCATGCCACTTTTTTTAGGCACTACTGGGGCACAGGACACAGTCAGCATGTCCGGGTGATTAATTGTCAAAATGTGGAAAATAAACCCGATCTTGCTCTGTTAACAAATCATCACCAAAATCTAATGTGTTCTTCATTGTACCATGGCCAGCATTCCTTGATTAACATGTCATCAAGTTTCATTGTAGCAATTTGAATTATTAGTGAACATGTGGAAAACTGCTCTGTCTTGCAAAGTTAACAAATCCTGGATTCGGATCACCACCAAAATCTAATCACTTTTCTCCTTCTGCTATAACCAGTATTCCCTGAAAATTTAATCAAAATCCATTCTTCAGTTTTTGAGCTATCTGGTTCACAGTCTAACAAACAAACTAGCAAAAACATTCAACTTTAAAAATACCAGATTAGATTAGATTAGAGTAGATAGTACTTTATTAATCCCCTTGGGAGAAACTCCCTCAGGGAAATTGAGATTCAGTAGCAGATATAACAAGTTATATTAAAAGAAAAGCTAGATCTAAACAAAACTCCAAATAAATATGTATAAATATAAATTAAATAAAAATAAAATATAAAAACCAAATGCTGGCACAAACATAACCTCCAAAACACATGCTAAGTTAAGCATCACGAGTGCAGTCTGTGAAAACCTGCTAGCAATTTTTCAATGACTGTCCATTGATCATAAAAGAGACAAGACTGATATCAGATTAGGGGAGACAGGAACAAGGTGAACCAATGACCTAGATGTGAAACCTGTTGTTGTGATTGTGTAACTTACAGTAGTTTGTTTTGTGTTTATTTAACAATGTAGACTGGTTATCAGTTTACCAACAAACATAATTTTGGATATTAAAATAATATTTCAGAAGCATATTGAACTTAGTTAACTTTAAAAGGAACCCCGACTGTGAAGACAAATAGTCATAAATATGCTTTAATGTTTATCTAATACTAGAATGTGTTGTTAAAAAAGCACGAAGAATTGTTATTTCTTTAAAAATCGTAATCTATAACACAAATTCTAACCTACGGATGCTGTCATAGTTTTACTAGCGCAATGCATGCTGGGTTGATGACGTGTAAGGTTTGCACTTTGCCGAGCCGCTACGTTTACTCACTGGCTATCAGGAGCGAGAATACCATAATAATGCCACATTGTGCTACTTTTGGGTGCAATTTTCAGTCAAAGGGAAACAAGGGGAGTGATGTAAGTCTACACAGCTTCACCAGTGACAAAAAGAGAAGAAAGGAGTGGGAAATCGCTTGTGGGCATACACAACTTCTAAAGGACCAGCGGCTATGTTCTCGCCACTTCGCTCCAGGTGCATTGGATGCGTTTAGCCGAGCCATGCTGCTGAAAGAGCTCACAGGTGCTGCTAGTTACATAGACTTAGGCCAAATTCCTTGCCTACGGTTTTCTCACACAAACAGACAAAACGTGAGCGGCATAGGCAGGAGATGCTGGATGTTCTCCTGCGAGGAAGTCAACAACTCACTCCTGCAAATGAATGAGTCAACACAGCAGTCCGTAAGTCTACAGACTCGTCGTCAGCTTCCTCTGTGATCATGGTCATGCTCGATGGTTCACCATCAGCTACATCTGCAGGAGCGAGTTGTTGATGTCCTTGCAGGAGAACACCAAGCATCTCCTGCCTATGGCATTTCCTCAAGCATGTCTTCATGCTCGGCACAGTGCAACCCATACACGTCATCCACCCGGCATGCATTGTGCTCATAAAACAATGGCTGCATCCGTAGGTTAGAAAAATTGCGATTTTTAAAGAAATAACAATTCTTTGTGCTTTTTTAACAACACATTCTAGTATTGGATAAACATTAAAGCATATTTATGACTATTTGTCTTCACAGTCGGGGTTCCTTTTAAGAAGATAAAACAGTTGCTGTATTATCTCCATGGGAGTAAGTTGATTTGGTCATCAAATGATTTTCAAACAAAATGTTGGGAAGTAATTAAATAATTAATAAAGTTCATTAATTAAGAATTCTATAAGAGCAGACCTGTGTTGCAAAAAAGTGTTGCTGAAATACAAAATGATCAAAAAAACAAATCCAAGAGTTCAAGCTGAAACAAAAAAGAGGAACATGAGTTAAACAAACAGAGCAGTCTACCTAAATGTACAAAAAGCAGGGCTGTGGTCAAAACTTGTTTAGTTATGGATTTTTTTAGTTAGACTCATATAAACAATAATCTAACCTGATAAAAAATATAAGCCAGGATAAGATTCTCTGTGCCTTTTTTTAGACAGAAATCATTTGATTTGTGCTTTATGATTAAGGCAGTAATTGGCTGATTTTGTGACCATTTTAGTGTGTCTGTAAAGTTTAAGGCCTGAGTCCTTAATCACACCAAGATTTCTGTCTTGATTTCGAATTTTAGTGTCACTGAGTCAGTATAAGTACTGACTCTTTAATCTTTGGTTCCAAAGACAAGGATGTCTGCTTTCTCTTTGTCTAACTGGAGCAAATTCTGGCACATCCACTCATTGATTTCTTCAACATGCTTGTTCAGTGAGTGAAGAGGACTGTAGTCGTGTTTGACACTGACATGTAAAAAGGAGAAAGACATCCTTTATTAGTCCCTCATGGGGAAATTCAATTTTTTACACTCTGTTGTTGAAACATGCTACACAAACACAGGCTGAAATACACATGCACATGCAAAAAGGTCCTACGATCATGCATTAATAGAGAGATGTCAGAGTGATGGCTTGCTGCTCCTGAAGAAGCACTACCGAGCAGTTTTGGGGTTAAGTGCCTTCAGCAGTGCCCAGGAAGTCAGCTGGCACCTCTCCAGCTACCAAACCAACTTCCAATCATGGTTCGGTTGGCACTTGAACCAGCCACCCTTCGGCCCCCAACCCAGGTCCTGCTGGACTGAGCTACTGCCACACATATCATCTTTCTATGCTCAGATTCATAATTACCAAGAGACAAAAAGTAGTCCCAGTCTTTTAAGTAAGTTTGGTATATTTTGAACCAATTTAATACAGTACCAGGCAGTCCCCCCCACCCTCCCGTTTCAGTCTGTCCAGCAGTATGTGGTAGGGGGCTGTCACTTTTAACTCGATTGTTTTTTGAGCATACACACTAATAACTGAGGATATTCCCCAGCACACACACACATTTCCATTTGATCACTTTTCTAGTTTCCTCTCCTGAGGCCACACAGGTAGACCACATGTCCTTGCATATAAAAGTTGCAATCTTGTCGGCTTTGGTGTTTTCCCACGCTTCTGGCAAGGGCCCTGCCAAGGAGGACTTGGAAGCACTGAGCTGAGCACTTGAAAAACTATCGTGGGGGACTATGGTGGGTGAAAAGCCACAATATAGGCCTACAGATATGTAATTTATATTGTAGTAGGCCAATTGCTTTGCACATGATCAACACACAGCAGAGCCCAAAGTGCTTCCACAAGGCGCTCCTCACAAGGAAAAATTTTTATTGTCTGCATCTTGAGGGCGTCAGTGGTGCAGTCTGATAGTGTGCTTGGAAGGTTACTGTCACATGGTGATGTGTCCTTGGGCAAGACACTTAACCCCAAGTTGCTCCCACTGCTGTGGCATGTAAATGGGTATGAAAGGGTGTGAATGTGTTAGTTGATACTGATGGACAACTTGGGTGTGAATGTGTAGATGTGACCTGTGGTGTAAAGCTGCTTTGCCATTTACCATCTTCTTCTGTTGAGTTCCAGCGGACTAGATGCAGATGTTGTTGAGGTCAAGAGAGCATTGGCCTTAGGGGTTGCGCTGGGAGCATCCTCTGCTAGACTATGGGGTTTACTGTTCCACGCACCCTAATGCACTGTTGAACTGTTTTTTTTTTTTTATTCAAATGTTTATTTACAATTCTATTATGGATCATTATCCCCATGCTCATGTGGATATTCGAATTTCAAGTACGAGGTGGCAGCCCCAGAATGCTGCAGTCAACTGTTTCAAAAGCTGCAGACAGACCAAGTAAAACCAAAACCATACTTATGCATAATCATAATTTCTTCCAGTCCAATCCAATCCACTTTATTTGTATAGCACATTTAAACAACAAAAATGTCTCCAAAGTGCTGTACATAGAATCATAAAAACAATAAAACAAACATTTCCATATAACAATTAGCAATAAATAATCAAATAAGTCTATAAATCCAAAACGTTGCTATTAATAAAATAATAAAATCAAGCAGATAAACGTAGTAAATAAATAAAGAAAACAGAGGACCCCAGAATTCATGCAAAGTTAAAATGCCAGGGAATGAAAATGGGTCTTGAGATGAGACTTAAAACACTCCACCATGGGAGCTGTTCAGACGTGGAGGGGGAGGGTGTTCCAAAGTCTGGGGCCGACCACAGAAAAAGCCCTGTCCCCCCTGGTTTTAAGTCTCGCCCTAGGCACCATGAGCTGGAGCTGGTCCCCGGACCTCAAGCTTTAAAAACAAACAATAAAATCTTAAAATCGATACGAAAATTAACAAGGAGCCAGTGCAAAGAAGCAAGGATTGGGGTAATATGTTCCCGCTTTTTGGCCCCTGTTAAAAGTCGTGCCGCAGCGTTTTGGACTAACTGCAGACGAGAGAGGGCTTTATGGCTGACACCTGAGTAAAGTGCGTGGCAGTAGTCAAGTCAACTTGAAATAAAAGCATGCATGATCTGTTCAAAAAGGGTGCACGATGAGGTGGCATGACACTGGTTTAGATGGCAAAGACAACTAGAGGACTGACAGCTGCCGCTAAAAGACTGGCCTACCACAAATCCCCCCCGCTCTCTGCTGCATTTGGACCTCGCTGTCACTTTGTTCAGCTGCAGCAGCTGTGGAGAGCTGTCATTAAGACTTTTTCAAACACAACATGTAATTTTAATACTTGGACCACAACTAATCAACAATACTATCACAATTAACTTTATATTTCTTTTTAACAGCAGAAATATTTCTGTGTTCAGCTGTTCTCAAATACTCCTCTTAGATCTCCAACTCTCATTTCAAGGCTTCTCTGTAAACACATTTTATAATGCATAATTGCAAAGTAGTACAGGCCACTTCTCACAGAGCATGAATAAAAAAAAGAATTTTGGGTAAAAACATCACAGTCTGCTCTTTAAATGGCCGACTCCTGTTGAAACATTTAAAAACCCCCAACATGTTGTGGCATCAGGGAGTGAGACTTATCATTCTCGCTGTCAAATTACCCGTGTGACTGAACAGATGTTAGCACCTACCTCAATTCTTCATCATTTCTCCCCCTCCTCTTCTCTTTTTTGTATAACTTTCTCTCCAATACACACATACACAAATGCAGACTCACTGTGGATTTTGCCTGAACCCTCATTTGGCCAATTACTCTGACCTTCCAAATTGCAGAGACGGTCCAAATCTCCCCATCCAGTGAACGTAGCATCCCCTCCTTTTCTGCTCTCTGGAGAGATTTTCAGCATGCTCCTCCAACCCCACTGATAGGACAGTTTAGTTTTAAATGAGCCTGTTTTGCCTCAACACATTTCTTCCCCGCATATCTTTCAGGGCTGTGGGTTTTATTGATCGCTGCCTTCCCAGGGGTGCTGGTGCCTGGACCCGGGCACTCAGCAGCAGCTGGTTGGTCTGCTGATGCCTGTTAGCCCCGCTGGCTGCTCTGTTCTGGGCTTTGAGTGGTGCCAGGCTCAGCAGTTACCCTGCTCCCCTACAGCCCTGTCTGAGGACGCTTGTTAGGAGGCTGCCGAAAATAGAGGGGAAATATCTCCACTCTCACTGCACCGCTTCTCTCCCCACACGCCTGGGTGATTTAGCTGGCTGTCTGGGTTACCTGCTACCTAGAGTGCACGGTTTATCCAGCCATGTGTGCGTGTGCAGAGGGTGTGTGTGTTTACAGGGATCAAATTTGGGCTGATCTCAAGCTTATCTTGAAACAAGGCTTGGTTGTGTTGTTTACCTACATATGTTTGGATTTCTTGCAAGGATTTCCTGGAGGAAGGCTGACCGCGGGGGAGCTGAAGGGGAAGTGAGGGCACACGCTCTTTCTATCCGCCTCCCCGCCACGATAAATCCTGCCTGCTCAAAGCTCTGCACTCATGCATTCAGTAAAGGTTTTGTTGGATAATAGCCAGAGTAGTTTTTAGTCATTTGAATTCATCCTGTCCTGTTGGTTGGCTGGAAGGGATGTTTTCATGCAGCATCTCTGGGTAGACCGCCTGGTGATACAATATCCCACTTTATTACACAAAAATGAGTTTAATACTTGTTTAAAAAAAAAAAAAACAGAGAGGGCTTTGTTTTTAAAGAGGCTTTTTAAATTTTAATATGTCCAAAGTGTAAGAGAGAATGTAACTTTTTTCTTCGTTTGACTGGTCTTTAACTCTTGCAACTCTATGGGGGCACCAGCTCCCCCTGGTGGCACATCTCATGTTATTTAAAATATCTATGAAACCATGCAAGAGATTTTTATGAGGTCAAGTTTGTTTGGAAGCTTACAGTTCTATTGATCTACGGAAGGCTAAAAGTCACATATATCCCTCCTAGAAGGTTTTTAATCCTGCATTAAAGTTCAATGTTTTTTCTGAGGTATTACTCTGTAAATCCACAGTGATAAACACTTGATAACGTGATTATTTTACACATTTCCACTAACACAATATTAACACACACAGAGCACACTTTCTTTAAAGGTCTGACATTCTTGTTAACGGCATCATTTCTTCCTGTTTAACTTATTGTAACTCTTGACTCTGGTCTTTCTCACAAATGCCTCCATAAACTCTGGCTGGTTCAGAATTCAGCTGCTTGGATTATCACAAGAACCCCCTCCTCTGTACACATCACCCCCACCCTCCAACAGCTCCATAAGTTGCTTATCAAATATTGCATAGACCAGCCTTTCTCAATAGGGGATGCCTGGGTACACTGGGGTGCCTTCTGGCTTTGCCAGGGGTGCCTTGGAAATATATGATAATTCAGCCAATGATGTGATGTGGGACAAAATTGTCTCATATGTCTTCACTCCTACAACACTATTCTGGTTGGTGAATGAATAGTGTTATTCCAAGTAGTTTTATTCAATAAGCATGTTTTTTTAAGCTGGCAGGTGTATTTGGAGTGTGAGTGATAAACTTAAGGAGCTGCTGCAAAGCATGTTAACATTTTCATCATCATAACTCTGAATCTAAGCCATGAATTTCAACATCCAGTCGAACTCCAGCAATGACAGGAGATAAAATGGTGATCCTTATGGTTAAAAAAGTCAACAACTTTTACAATTAATGATGAAATTTGTAAAATTGTTGGAAAAAACATGCAGGCTTGCTGCCTTTTGGCCAGAATATTAAAAAAAAATGTCTAATAACAACCTTATCTGTGTAAGTTAGTGGTCCGTGTGTTGTAGAATGAAAATGAGTACATTTTGGCTGAGGCAACTTCTGATTCTTCACGTCTCTAGGGCGCCTTGACGGAAAAAAGGCTGGGAGACAGTTGCATTGACTATAAGATTCTCCTTCTTACATTCAAAGCCCCCCACAGCCTTTCTACTCCTTATCTCTCTGAACCTCTCTGTCCATATGCTCCTTCTTATGTTTTTTGGGCATTTGTAAGTTTGTTAGATCCTGATTGATTTGATTTTGAAATTTCAGGATATGTTAGTAATGAGGGCAGCACAGTGGCGCAGCAGGTAGTGCTCGGCCTCACAGCAAGAAAGTTGCCTTGTACCGGCTTGCATGTTCTTCCTGTCCTTGCGAGGTTTCTCTCAGGGCATTTCAGCTTCCTGCTCTCAGAGGGACAACCATTCACACTCACACTCATACCTACAGTATGTGACCCTGAGATCAGCTAGTGACCGGTCCAGGATGCATCCTGCCTCTCACTCAACATCAGCTGGGATAGGCTCCAGCCCCCGCCACCCCAAAGGAGCAGATGGATGGATGTTAGTCATGGCACAAGGAAGAAGTAATAAGATTTTGTTGGTGATCCAAATCCAGAGTCGGATTCAATAATTCTTTTAAAGGATTTTATGACATTATAAGATAGGGCAGTTTTCCACATTTTTTACAAACAACCCAACAGTGGTGGAAATGGTTTGGTGGAGGTTTGTGCACTTGGAGCACTTCAAGTTACTGATTTTGCCATGTATAAAGAGGGAGAGAGTGAGGAAGGGCCATTTTCTTTTTTAAGTCTACTGATTCAATGTATGCTTTGGCCGTGTATCATGTATTACTCATTCTTGAGGATTTGAAAACCTGTATATTTTGATTTAATAAACTAACTAGATTAGCAGTTTAATCAGTATTATGGGCCCTCTTAAGCCTTCTTGCCCCATTAAACTTCAGCCATGATTGTGTTGGCCTGTTCTATAATGCTCTCCCAATACAGTTATTATGCTGGAGTGCGATGGAGCTGCATACAGTCCTCCATCATCTCCACAAACTGTTGGGGGTGATTCTCTTGGCAACACTAAGGCCAGGTGGTGAAAATCAGTGAACAGCCAGCAAATCAATGTTCATATAACCACTTGGTTACACACAGATTTCAGATAGAGAGCAGTCAATACAGGTTTTACTTCAGATTTGCCAGTAAGTGTAAATATTTCATGGTACTACTACATTTTATCCACACAGAAGAGAATGAATATACAAACATGCTCGATACATGCTGCATGACTTCATGAGAAAAATCAGGAGAACATTACTGTTCATAGTTATTCTCCATCAAACAGCTCATCAACCTTTTCGAAACACAGCATCATTCGTCACCTCGGCTGTTCCATGACAAAGTGTTGGCCGGCAGTGCTCATAAGAATATAACATGGTGAGAGTGATGCTTCTTTTTCATAAGAATATAACATGGTGAGAGTGATGCTTCTTTTTCCAAAACAAATCAAATAAGCATCACAGTATGAGCAAAACCATACATGGTCATTTGACCATTTAATGCTCCCAACTGGCCTCCATGAGTTATTCATAAATGAAAATTAAACATGATCAAAAAAATTATCTCCTTAAATATTTGATGATGGAGCGGTCAGCTAATTCAACATTTTTGTGTTGATTTAAAGCCTGTGCCAACTCTGACTGCAGGAGCATGAATCCAGGGCTCAGGGTTTGATATTAAGTGGAAGAGGCTGAATGCATGGTCCCTATATCCGTTAAATCCCTATACAGACCTATTTCCATGGAAACTGAGCTTGCTGTTATGGTAAAAATGGAAGATGGTGTTGAAGTGAAATGTTTCCTCACGCGTGCCTGTTTGATAAAACTGTTTTATTGTACATATTCCAGTTGGTTCTGCTGTAATTACAATGGAAAATTTTGGCAATAATCAAAAATGTTTCCAATTCTCACAAATTATCTTCACCATGTCAGTGTTAATTTTGTTGACTAATTATTTTTGTCATAGTTTTCATCAACAACCTTTTTTTTCTCCTGACAAAAACTAGACTATAACCAAAAAAAACAAGTGTACATTGACAAAAACTAAAACTAAATTAACTGACATTTTCGTCAACAAATAAAAACTTGACTAAAATGTTTGACAGAGACTAAATCCAATCAGACCTGATTTCGTCATGTAGAAAGTAGAGACAAGTTAGGAATCACAGCTACTTTGGTTGTGTGAAAAGGTTGGATGAGTTAAGAACTGCTTTAGCTTCATGGTGGCGGGATCCAAGTGTAAAACATGACTTCAGAAATTCAAGGAAACATAAAAAATGCCTCACACTTTACACTTCATATTTCAGTCGACTAAATTTACAGTAGACTTCGTCGACTACAATGTGAAATTTCATCAACTAAAACTAGACTAAAATTAAAACAATTTAGTTGACTAAATTATGACTAAAACTAAAAGACATTTTAGGCAAAAGACTAAAACTGAAACTAAATTGAAAAGCGATGTCAAAAAAAAAAAAAAAAAAAAAAAAAGCGATGTCAAAATCAACACTGCACCATGTTGGAACAACGATGACTTTTATCCTGATTGACAACATTGCGGCAGTTTCCATACCTACTTCTTGGTTGCTCTGTTCTGATTCAGTTGTGAAAAAAAGCTGCAATTTGGCATATTTCCCTTGGATTGTTTCATGTTCACACAGTAGTATTCTGAAATGGGCCGAGTTCAGTCAGAGTCACACCAGCGCCATTCTGAGTTGCAGAGACGGCCATAGCTGACCGTCCGTCATTATGTACTGTCAACTTTCAGCCATGTGGAAAAGTAGAGAGCAGCTTTGCAAAGGATAAATGATCCTGCTTGAACAAGAGGGACTAAATTCTGGAAACTAAAGTTTTTGAATGAGTTGATGTTGTCATGTCCTGTGATGATCTCCTGTTGAGACGGTGAGTAGCATTAGCCTGTTGCTATTTTCCTGGTATGTTGTGCCTGTGCACAGCAAGTGACTCTGTGGGATCCAAAACATTATAATGAAGTCATACTTTGTTATCTGCCTCATTGCATGGCAGCTGTAATGCAGTTATTATCATATTCTCAGTATGTGTATGGATCATAACGACTTTATCTGGAAATCTTATGACACAAACTGCCTGCATGTACTTACAAACGATCACTTTCCTCCTTTCTCAGTGATTCACAAACACTGTTTTTCACCTCCTGCCTCCATCTGACTTTCAGGTGTCATCTGGATCGTGCCACTAAAAAAGACGCTGTTGTCCTCTGCTTGGATCAGCCACAGCAGGTTATGATTTAAAGTGAGAAAATAATGATCAAGAATGAGCCAGAGCACGCTGTGAGGACAAGAAAAGTATGCGGTTTTTACATTAACATGTGTGAACACTGCAGAAGTACTTTGATGTGGGGTTTCCAGTTTCTCAACATAACTGTATGGGGTATTTTCTACACATCCACGTCTTTGACCTTGTTTTGTTTGTGGTGAGAAGACAGTTAACAGCTGTGTCTGTGTCATTGTTCACAGTCAGAGTCAGTGGTAATAATGTGTTTTCTATGGCTGCTACCAAAAAGTTTTGAGGACTGAAAATGTTCCCTGTTTCTGATATTCTGCTGCTCAGTCTGGTGTGAGATTTGAACATATTTGATGACTTGCCCATGTTGGCATCTGATCATCGATTCAGCACAGCAGGAGGGCGCTGTTTTCAGTCTCAGGTTATCGGGTGTGCAGAGTTCTGAACTGAACAAGCTGAACAAGCCATAGTCAGAAGCACTTAAAAGTTCACCAGTAAGTTCACTCAATGAAACATTTATTCTAGGTGCAGCCCCCTGCTTACACAGAGTAACACTTAAGGATAACTTAATAACTGTGAGGATTGTCCTGGACTGGGAATTTACAGTCAAAACAGACTGGTAAGATTTAAAACATAGTTTCAAGGCCACTTCTGGCTAAAGTGTGGCCCTATGCAGTTTTTTCAAGAGGCCCTTTGCCCTCCCTCTGCCCAACATACTTGTCTACATGCATTTTTAATCATTACTGACAGAGTATGACAAAATAAATCCAATGTAAGAATGACATGTTAGATGGTAAACAGACTTGAGCTTATATACTGCTTTTCTAGTCTTTTGACTTCTCAAAGCAGCTTTACAACACAGACCCATTCACAGCCATTCACTCGCATATTCACTCACTCATGGTTGCAGTATCTATATTAGTAGTCCATCAGTATCAACTAACACATTCACGCCATTTCATGCCCATTTACACACCACTGACGCAGCAATGGGAGCAGCTTGGGGTTAAGTGTCTTGCTCAAGGACATCACCATGTGACAGCTGGAGCTGGGCTTGAACCTGCAACCTTCTGTTACTGACCAATATCAGACTGTGCCACTGACGCCCTGAATACAGTACATTTAAGAATTACACCCACCTTGGTATTTTCTGCCTGAAATAAAAAACTCTGATGTTAGTTTAAAAATTATATGAACTGATACAATAGCACAAACCCAATTTCAATAAAGCTGTTGACAGCTGAGACAGAAAACAATGATCTACAAATCCTCTTTGCCCTACTGAAAATTCAACTCAATGCAGCGCAAATACAAGATCATAAATGTTCAAGCTGATAAAACTTTATTTACTCAATATAAATTTGATGCCCGCCACATGTTCCAAAATAAAGGGACGGGAACAGACGATTGGGGAGGTTGAGAAATGCTCAAAAAACACATGTTTGAAAATTCCACAGGTGAACAGGTTATTTAGTGGGAGCGTCCCTGAAAGGCTCAGTCATTCACAAGCAAGGATGTGGCGAAGTTCACCACTTTTTGAACAACTGCAAACAGTCCAACAGTTTAAGAACAACAATTCCCAACATACTATTGCAAGGAATTTAGGGATGTCATCATCCACTATCCATAATATCAGCAACAGATTCAGAGAATCCAGAGAAATCCATGCATGTAAGTGACAAGGCCTAAGGCAGCATTGAATGCCTGTGACCTTTCTGTAAAAGATTACCATGGGCTCAGGAACATTTTGGAAAAGCATTGTAAGTTTACACAGTTTGTTGCTTTATCTGCTAGTGTGAGGTTAAAACTCTACCATGCAAAGCCAAAGCCATAAATCAGCAACACCAAGAAATGCTGCAGGCTTCTCTGGACCTGAGCTCATCTGAGGTGGACTGATGCAAAGTGGAAAAGTGTGCCGGTGAAAAGGAACGGAGATGTAACACAAACATGCGCTTGTTGCAGTTCTTGTTGGTAGTTTGTTGCAGGCATAAAATTCAAAATGAGTGAATAATTGCAAAAAAAAAGTTTATAGTTTGAGGATTAAATTTCTTGTCTTTGCAGTGTATTCAATTGAATACAGGTTGAAAGGTTTTGCTAATTGTTTTTATTATGTTTTATGTACAACACAATGTCCCAACTTCATTCAAACTGAGGTTTGTAAATGAAATTGTAGAGTTTGAAAGTATGTCTTACACACTTAATTTCAAAGCCATTAAATTTGTCCCTGATGACCTTGTTTCCTTTTGTGTGTCGTGCATTCATCAGGTGTGTTTTATAACAGATAATGGCCTTTTTCAGCTGCATAAATACTGTATGTGGTGTAATTTGAAATTGAAGGACTTAAATTGAGCATAATAGTTCAGGCCTGCAGATGGTTTCAGTCAGAAAATGTTTCTTTTCAGTGTAACTGCTCTAATTTAACTGACTTCATGCACACTGTCAGCTTTAAAGGTTTGAGCTGAGGACTGGAGTAATGAGAATAAAACGTGGCACATAGACATCAAGTAAAGCCATGTTAAAGTGAATTCCTACTGTTTGATCAGTGAAGGTTAAAAAGAGTCACAGCGATGTATCTGCATGAGGATTATTGGACATCAGGACATGACTAGCACTGTTATGAAGCTGTACTGACAGCAGGTTCAGCTGAATCATTAGCCGCTCTGCCACCAGCTCTAAAAGCCAGAGCAGCTTCAAACTCTTTGATTCCTGTTTCCCCTTTTTGATGAAACACCGAACAAACAGTTCCCACATCACACCGTGTCCCAGGGGCTGAGCAAAAATGTATTTGAATGATATAATTACAGACAGCTCTGCGGATAATTCGATATACAGGACATCAACTAATGTACAGTGCATCATCCTCACAGTAACACCGCCAGACAGAAAGTCAATACATCAGACACAGTTTGGTGTTAGAAATGAGGACAGAGAATGATATTTCACAAAATGTTTCACTAGTTTTCACACAACTTCGGTTCAAACCAAGCCAAACAAACTAAAAGTAACATGCAACATGGAGGATGTGGATAGAAGAATCTGAAATGTGTCTCTAAACACATCATATATGAGGTAACACAGTTGCTTTGAACATGCTAGAAAACAGTTAGTGTGTTGTACTGCATTATTGAACCAGAGGAGTGGTTTACTAAGAGAGAGGGGGAGGACCCATGAGTTTAAGATTACATAAAACACTTATGCATGGCTTTTAGAAGATGACACTGGCTTATGCAGATAAAACCGTGTGGTTCGTGGCTAAAAGTGTTATTTCACCCTCAAAGTGGGTCTATTATGAAGCTTTCATTGGCAACATTGGCTGCTGTGGCATCGACTAACGCAAGTACCTGGCCACCTTCCCTCAATGGGAGAGTATGCAAGATGCTTTGTTCGCAATCTCTATTTACTACTGCCAAAGACTTTGAACGACTCCACCTCAAGTATCCTGAAGTGTCCCTTTAAAACCTTCATTTTAAAGTAGGAAAATCAGGGTATATTTCACCCATTAGGGTAAAAATACACAAAAAACATATGTATGGCCATTAAATATGAGACTCATGAGGATAAAACCAGTCGGTTCATTGTCATAGTGGGTGTAAATTCACCCTAAAAGTGGGCAATAAACAAGTTTTCAATGGCACCATTTCCTGTATTGACTAGCATCAGTATCCGGCCCTCTTCCCTTCTTGGGAGAGTTAGCAAGTTGCTTTATTGACATTTATGATGTCTTTACTAATGCCATGGACCTTGAGCATCTCCACTTTAAGCTGAACCGCCCTTTACAACCATCATTTTGAAGTAGAAAAGTATGCCTGTGAAATGATGACACTGTGCTTAAAGGATAAAATCACGTGGTTCACAGTCACAAGTGTTAATTCACCCTAAAAGTGAGTCAATTACAAGGCTTTCAGTGGCCCCATTGGCTGCTACGTATCGACTAGCGTCAGTATCCAGCTATCTTCAATCAGTGGGAGAGTTAGCAAGTTGCTTTATTGGCAAATATGTTTACTAGTGCCATAGACTTTGAGCAACTCTTGAAAAAGACAGTCAGGAAACTTGGTGGTATATTTTACCCATTTGGGGAAAAATACACACGCAAAACAAAACATGCATGGCAGATGATGCAAAATGAGGAGACTGTACTCATGAGGATAAAATCCTGTGGTTTCTTGTCACACTGAGTGTTATTTTGCCCTAAAAGTGGGTGACTTATGAGGCTTTGAGTCGCACTATTTGTTGCTATGTATCGACTAGTGTCAGCACTTGGCTATCTTCCCTCAGTGGGATTGTTAGCAAGATGCTGTATTGGCAAATATAATTACTAGTTACATAGACTTTGAGTAACTCCACTTCGAGTAACCCGAACTGTCTTCATAAAACATTCATTATGAAGACGGAAAATCAGGAAACTTGGTCGAATATTTCAGTCATCAGTTCAAAAACACACAAAACACTTATGCATGGCTTTTAGATGATGACTTTGGCATACGAGGGTAAAACCACATGGTTCATGGTTACAAGTGTTATTTCACCCTTAAAGTGGGTTAATTATGAGGCTGTCAGTGGCACCAGTGGCTGCATGTATTGATTACTACCTAGCTATCTTCCCTCAGTGGAAGAGTTAGCAAGTTGCTTTATTGGTAAATATGCTAGTGCCATAGATTTTTAGCAACTCCTCTTCAAATAACCCAAACTGTCCCTTTAAAACCTTCATTTTGAAGTAGGAAAATCAGTAGCCTTAGTGTAAAAATACAAAAAATAGCATTTTTATGGCCATTAAACACAGACAGTGCAAGGGAATCACACTTTTTGGCCAATCAGAGCTCAGTTTAGGGACAGTGCTCTTATTGGATTCTCTACTAAGGTATATGTACTTGTTATATCCAAATGAGCTCTAGTTGTTATTTAGATTGTTCAGGTGATGTTAATTTTATGAAGGGACGTGTAGTTTGTGGCTGCAAATACATTACTGTGGCATAATGCAAATGGCAGCAAATGGCAGCCAAAGGCACACAAACAGTGGATTGGTTGTGCAGAAGGGAGGGGGTGCAGTTAGGGGCACAGCCATGGAAGGAAGGGGGGAGTAAAGTTGCCTCCACTGCAGTCTCATCCAAGTTACACACCCCAGCTTTAATTAAGAGGTTCTCTTTTTACTGTTATCTGTCATTTTTTTTGTTTGTCTGTGTGCAAGACAATTGGAAAAGTTCTCAACAGATTTTGAGTAATTTTTTAGGGAACAGATCCAGGACTCTTTTAAATGATTGGTTAACATTGCACAATGGGGCAGTTTTCTCAGATGTTTATTAATAACTCTGCTAACGATGTCAGAAATGCCTTGGCAGAGGTTTGTGCTCTTGGAGGACTTCTCGTGTTTCAAATATATGTACAGAGGACAAGTTTAGTCAGGCCTCCATTATCAGGTTATACCTTTGTTTAAGTTAGGAGAGGATTATCTTTCTGGAAAATGGCTGCGGTATCAGCACTTTTAATGGACATGCCCACAGCATCCCAGAGGAGAGGTTACTGCTTCATTTTTCATGATTGCCAAACCTAATTTTGGATAGCTTTAAAGCTGAAGTATGTAACTTGGATGAGACTGCAGTGAAAGCAGTTTTTCTCCCTCCTTCCTTCCATGGTTGTGCTCTTAGCCACACCCCCTCTCATACGCACAACCAATCCACTGTGTCTGTGTGCCTTTAGCTGCTGTAAGCATTATGCTACTGTGATGTAATGATCAGCCAAGTTAATATTACCTGTACAATCTGAACAACATCTAAAGCTTATTTCAATATAACAAGCACATAAACCTTAGAGGAAGATCCAGAACTTAGCCCTGATTGGCCAAGAAGTGGGTGTCCCTTTCCAGATTTTACAAAGGCTTAATACAAAGCAAGGAGGGGGCACAGATGTTTAATGATCTCTTTTGTGGCTTAAGAAATATCATGTTGACAGGTAATCGTTTTTTGGGTTAGTGATACAAAAAATAAACTGTGTACTGCAGCTTTAAGGGATTTATGCGTGCTGAAATTTTGTCTAACAGTGATTTAATAAACTTTAAATTCATATATACATTTTTATGTCTTTACAAAGACCTTAAGGATATATCTCCTTTTTGTCAGATCTGTCCCATATTAAATACTTCAAAAATCTCTCGAGTTTTAATGCACACTGATTTTTATGTTTCTGAAAATGCCCCCTCACAAAAAGTATTAAATTTTAAAGACACACCAAGACTGCTGTGATGATGAAATTTATGCTGGTTTTTTATTCTAATTTATTAGAGTCTTTCTTGGCTTTTGGGTGAAATTATGATCCACTGCCAAAATTTATGGCTCATGGAAATGCTGGAGAAATGGTTGCCAATTTAAGCAGGCAATACTTGAGTGGCCCCCTCAGGCGTGCTTCCTTTCACATGATCAATCAGATAGAAAGACAGATGGATGAAGGGACAGAGAGACGGATAAAAAGACAGAGGGACAGCTATATTTAGAGAGGGGGGAATAGATAGGAGGATGAACAGTTGGACAGCAGTGGTAGAAAAAAGAGGAGGAATCAAAATCAGCAGAAAATAAAGTAATGCAAACAATCCACTAAAGCCTGGCACACAGTAACAGATTTTTACATTTTCAGTTGTTGAAACACACTCTCAAAATGCAATTGTGCATGATAAGAAGAGATTTTACAGTTCACACACTAAATGTGGCCAGAAAAGACAAGAGAGTGAAGGAATTCCTCTGTACCCCTGTTTTACCATTTTTGGTAGAAAAAGAAATATTTCAGTCATTGTCAGGCTGGTTTGCTGTATCCAACACTCACTGGCCACTTCATTAGGTACCCCTGTTCATCTGTTTAACTGAAATGGCTAATCAGCCAATCACATGTCAGAAACTTAATGTATTACAGTAAGAAGACTTAGTCAACACGATCTTCTTGAGTCCGACTGATTATCAGGATGAGGAGGAAAGATGATTTCAGTGACTTTGAAAGTGGCGTGGTTGTTGTTGCCAGAAGGGCTGGTTCGAATATTTTAGAGACTGCTGATCTACTCGGATTTTCACACACAGCCATATCAAGAATGGTCAGAGAAAGAGAAGAAAGCCAGGGTGCGACAGTTCTCTCAGTGAAAATGCCTTGTTGATGCCACAGGTCAGAGGTCAGAGTGGTTTAATGATAGAAAGGCAACATGACGATGCAGAAAAACATTTCCGAGCCCATAACGTGAAGTCTTGAAGCACATGAACTACAGCAGCAGAAGACCACACCAAGTGCTTCTTGGTCAGCTTAAAATGCATTAATAACTCAATACCTTATATTTTTAAAAGGCCTGGTGCAGTATGACTGTGTCCTGGATTTATTTTTTCATGACCTTAAATTTTTGTGATTATTAAGTACTTTAATTTTATAAATGTGGTTCTTTTTTTCCCCTTTTAAGAATAAGGACTCTCAAATCCTAAAAGAGCAGAAAATTAATCATGAATGATATTAAAAACCTTGCAAATCACGTACCAGTCATTTTACATTATTCATTTCTATTTCCGACAATCTATCACACACTCAGCTGCAATGTCAATGATCTATTTCACAAATCCACGTCTTCTGATGGGCATATTTTCTTTGTTTCCTGGGTAGCAAGTCCCACCCCATCTAATACACAGTGAGCTGTGTTGTGCTGTGACATTCAGCACTGTAATACCACAGAACAGGCAGAGATGCCCTGCTCTCACTGCACATGCAGAGAGCAAAATGTGTGAGAACTGCATACAGACTGCCCTGTTAAGCAGAAAGTGTCCTGTCACATTTGCAGGTAAGTAAATATGGAAATATTCAACAATCTAGTAGAAATTTGGCCCCTGCCTATGCTAATAGGCCTCACTGGGAATAGCACCTTCTTCTCAAAGGCCAGTGCAAATTGCCTCTGGCAGCTAAAGAGGTGCTACACAACACCATCAAGAGCTGTTTTCAATCAGAGGTTTTCTCGCTACCCCTTACTCTACCTTTTAATTTCATTTCAATTCAAAGAGATTCATATAAGGAATGATTAAATAAAAGAAATGTATGAGCCTGATCTGGTATTTTGTTTTCTCTCTTTCTCTTTCTATCTCCCTCTCTCTGATTTCCCATTTGCCAAAGTGAGTTGTTAAATGAACTTTTATTTTTACAACCTAATTTTTCACAGGCTAGATGCATTTAAAAATAGCAATGAATTAGATAAACTATTTATACATGTATATCCATTTAAGGGATGTTTGTCTGGCTGTTGGCGTTGAAAGGCCCTGATGATTTAGTCCTTCAAATTTCTCTTCTTCATTTAACTCTGATCAAGTAAAGTAAAATAGCTGTTTATTATAAATGACACAGAGGCTCACAAAAACAGCAAATTCTCTTTAACCCTACACCCTGTTTTATGCTCAATATTTATTGACAATCTTTATTGAAATATCAGATCAATAACTGTGACCTCACTGGATGACTGTGATGTGTACTGACAGCAAGAGAAGGAAAAATTAATGAAACCGTCATAACCCAAAGGGAATTTGTCTTGCACAAACTACAAATTATATCTACAAATACACAAGACAGCACATAATAGCATGAAACAATTACAAACCCCGATTCCAGTGAAGTTGGGATATTGTGTAAAATGCTTTGAACTATATTCAATTAAATACATTACACAGGCAAGATATTCCCTGTTTAAGATGTTGAACTTTCATGTTTTTTTGTTTTTTTTTCAAATATTCTCTTTTTTCGAGTTTGTTACCCATAACATGCTCTAAAAAAGGCAGGACAGGAGCAACAAAACACTTGGAAAGTTAAGGAATGCCGCAAAAAACGTCAGGTGGACTTGGAAAAGAGTGCTATAGTCTGACAAGTCTTCATTTCAAATTATTTTTAACTGCTTTCACTGGAAAGATTAAAGGCCAGCATCTGTGGTGGTATGGGAGTGTGCTACTGCCCATGGCAAGGGTAACTTGCTCATCTTTACGGGCTCCATTAATGCTGAAAGATATATACAGGTTTTGGAGTTACACATGCTGCCATCGAAGCAACATCTTTTTCAGAGGTATTCCTGCTTATTTCAGCAAGACGGTGCCAAACCACAGCCTGTATATGTTACATCAGCATGGCTTCATAGTAAATGAGTGCAGGTACTGGACTGGCCTGAGTGTAGGTACTGGACTGGCCTAAATGCAGTCCAGCCCAGCCATTGAATATGTGTGACCCATATAGCACAAAATGACAACAGCAACCCCAGACTGCAAAACGACTAAAGTCATGCATCAGGGAAATATGGGAAAGAATTCAACTACAAAGCTTCAACAAGTAATGTCCACAGTTCTCAAACATGTGAAAGGCATCCAATTCAAAATTAGTATATACTGAAAAAAAGTTTATCAGTTTGAACATTAAATATCTCATCTCTGTGGTGTCTTCAATTGAACAGAAATGTGTAAATCATTGTATTCTGGTTTTATTTATGTTTTACTCAATGTCCCAACTTCATTGGAATAAGAATTTGTTGCAGAAAATAAGGCAGTTTAACTTAAGTGAGTAAAATTTCAGGGTATTTCTTGATTTATATCCACCCCTCAGGCGTGTGAAACTATTCATCTATGACTTGTTTTATCTTATCTCTGTGATGATAATTCTGTCCGTCAAAAGATTTTTGTACATGCTTAGATTTGAACTAACATTTTGTTTAAAATATATTTTCCCTGTTGAGAAGTCTATCTATTAATGGATTTAATGAGGCTCAATATTGTGACACGTTGATAAGTGACCAAAATTACAGCAAAATGAAGTTAACATGAAAAGTCCCAGCATAATCCCTCAGCAGGCTGAAAAACTGCTACAGAATTCCGTCTCACCTCGTTTCTTCAGGTAAAAGAGGAAAAATAAAGCATCCAGTCCTGAAGTTGTTCAACAGAGCACCGTCACATCTGTCATATTCAACTTTTAGAATTGGTTTATAAACTGCATGAGAGGAGACTGATGCCCCTCTCCATCACCACTCTACCCGCCCCCAAAAATGGAGAGAAATTAATTAAATTCTGCACGAGACAAAGGCTTAGGACATAAAGGGCTGCTGTTAGCATTTTTCTAGCCCATTGATTCCTTGTTACTACTGCACATTATGGCCCCCTGAACCCTCATAAATCAATTCATAGCCCATTGTCCTTTTTCAGACGGCTCTCCTCACTGTTGGCTCCAACGTGGCCGAGGTGACAATAATCTATTGTTTCAGTTTAAAGCTCAGCGCTGCACCTCAGACCCACGGCCATAGAGGCCAGCAGGACGAATGCGCTGCCTGCAGGGAGAGAGGCCGCCGCTGACACACAAGGGTCGAGCTGTGCAACACAGGGAATCCATCTTTGTCTTTGAGAGGGATATACAGAGAGTGAGTGTGATAAACTTGGAACACGAGGCTGAACCTAAAAATACCTGCAGACATCTGAACGGATTATAACAAACAGAAGGAAAGTCACTCAGTAAATCCAAGATAAATGTAATTAAATGAAAAGTGATTCTCTTCTTCTTTCTGGGGAGCTGCAGTGTGGATCAAAATTGAAAAACTGTTAAACAGCGACATTTAAATGCATAATTTCTCTGTCGACTGCAGTTTTGGTCTTTTATGACTGCAGCTGAAAATGTCCCCTAAGGTATTTGTTTGATTGGAATATAATTTGCTCTCCCAGTTTGATCCTTCAAATGATTCTCCATGACTGAAAATGAACACAGGTGAAAAACACACAAAAAACAAACAACAAATGCCATATAACAGTTATATATACCAGTTCACATGGACTTGAGTATCCAAGTTTTGGCTGTTTTTTTTAGAGAGCATGTGTGTAGCTAAATGTGTTTTTTAACAGTTTTTATGCAGAAATATATCAGAATCGAAATCAGAAATAATTAATCCCTAAAGTAAAATTCACTATGTATATGTGCATGGCTTGTCTACAAAACCCCTAAACATGAGTGAAAAATCCTTCGACCCGTCTGTCACACCAGAAAATGTGCCGCTGATGTCTTAAGGGGATATGCCTCCTTCCCCAGATAGGCAACACCTCAGTTAAGCAAGTCTGCACCTCGCCTAAGCAAGTTTGTAGAGCTACAACAAAGTTGCTACAACAAACATTAGTGGACCGACACAGCTCAATAGGATTTACACTGAAACAGCCTGTTCTGAGCAGGGCTGAAACAGAGGGGTTTAAAGGCATGACGAATCCCAACAGATGAGTGGATTCCAAGCAAGAAACTTCAAAAACATTTTCTGAGGACATCTTGGATCGGTGTAAAACTTTTGTGAAGTTGCAAAAAATGCAATCTTTAAATAAGTTACATGCCCCTTCTTAGATCTGTGGCAGTTTAGTGGACCTTGTAAAAGTACAACATCATTTTGCTTTTCACTGGTTTGGTTTGCCTTTACACTGCTCTTTGTCAAATGGACCAAAGCCTGTAATTGTGTGTAATGTTACTTCCCACCACTTGTTGCTGTAGCTGCAGTGTGACCCAGAAATTAACAACCACTTCAAACTATGTTTAGGTCAAAGCAGTCTGAATGATATGCCATAAATTAAAGATAAAGCTGCATTAATGCTGCATCAGATGGCACTTGAATATGGACTAGAGCGATGTGCAATCATTTTTTTCATGGATTTGTTGTTGTCAACCTTTTATGAAAACTGAAGTTTGTAGTTGCTGGCAGTGCTAACATTAGCAGCTCTGTGTTTGACATTGTCTGTGTCACTTGGTTAGCCTGTTTGCTGTTATGATACTGGGCCAAGTCAGAGCCACAATTCACTCCCTTTTAGCTTAACTTGTTTTGTTTGAATTGCCTTCACATCCACCACGAACCGAACTCTGGTCTGTTTGGAGGTGAACCAAAGCCCATGTTTTTTGGCAGACCAGAGTTTGGTTCTTTGGTCCACACCAGAGTGTGTGTGAGCTTACACACCACCCCGACACTGGAATTTGGCTATATTTAAAAAAAAAAAAGTTATTTTATTTGTTTGGGTGTGTAGACATTATATCTCTCCTCCCACACCAGTTAGACAGTTCAGTATATTTAGAACAGTATATATTTCACAAGTCCATCAGGGTAATGGCCCATGGAAAGTGTTTGGAGAAAGACCTTTGAAATACATAGGTGGAGGGTGACCAGACAGTTGCTCTGTCAACCACACTCAGTAGTGACCAATCAGGTGATGTAGTTGGCAGGATCCCTGTCAAGGAGTTAAGTTATTAACGCCAGCCAGTTCATAAATCAAACACTTTGATGGATTCATGCTTTCATTGTTGCTCTTTATTCTTCATTTAATGAAGAAACGTTGTTAAGCGCTGATAAAACTGCCACTGTAGCAGCATCCCAGCTTATCTTTGTATGAGCAGTGCCTCCACAGACTGAGCTCAGTCTTTTCAGCTTTGCAACTGGATCTGCCTGATTACAGACACTCCCCAGATCCAGCTGCACTGCAAGATTTCTAAATTTCACAAACCAGGAACAGCCAGAATGCTATTTTCACTTCACAAAAGAGTGATTAAAACCATGCACCACCCCACACACACACACACACACACACACATAACACACAACAAAAAATTCCACTAGATCTTTATATTTACCTCTCTTGAGGCCTTGTGTTCTTGCATATGAAGCTTGCAGTCTTGTCTGTGATGTCCTTTGTCCATGCCTCTGGCTGAGGAGGACTTAGTAGCACTGGGCTGAGCTCAAGACTGCGGAGGGTAAAAGGCCAACAAATGGACCCACTGATTTGTCATAATGGCCCAGATAATTGACTCACAGAGGAGCTCAAAGTGCTTCCACACGGCACTCCTCAGATGTTTCGGGATTGTTATTGTCCTGCCACTCCTCAGTATCCTTGAGGTGTCTCCTTCGTCTCTTTGTGTCTGACAGACTAAATGTAGCTGTTGTTGAGGTCAAGAGAGCACTGGCCGATCTGGTTGCACCAGGAGTGCCCTCTGCTACATCAGATGGTTCACTGCTCCAGGCACTCCAATGTATGTTCAGCTGTATTTACACTTTGAGTATGATTTTCTCAAGTGGATATTGGAATATCGAGTATAAGGTGACAGCCCTAGTGGGTAGAGAGAGAGATGCAGAAAGACAAAGAGGTGGGCAGAGACAAAGGGACTAAAATGAGAATACATAGTGATACATCCATGAATTGAAACTTATTAGAGGACGGCTCTTTAAATGCAACATGTCATTTTCATGAGGGTCCCCTTCTGTATATGCATGTAAAGGCAGTTATTATGGTATTATTATCATTAAAGAACTAAAGAAGCTGAATAACCATGTGGCAACACATCAGAGCAAAAGAAGTGGCACAGATGCACTGCAGTATAAAGAAACCAGGGGACTAATATTTATCATAAAAACAGGGATATAAATAAGGATGAGGCTCATGATTGGGATATTCTTTCATATAAAAGCTCTGATTACTAGAAATAAAAAAGGCACAGTAGATCCAGAACCATGTGATGAACGAATAGAAGCATGAGGCAAACTGGAAAAAGAAAGTGATTCATTTTTTTTGGTAATGTTCTTTGTTTGGTCAGTGACATCCTGTGTTTATGTTCTTCATCACAGTTGTTGTATGTTGCTCAGAGCCCATGAGAGTTTGCTGTGTTTCCGGCTGTGACTGAAGACTGAACAAAAACAAAGAAACAGATTTTTTGCTGAGCAGACTTGTTTCAGTCGGATAACAATCGGACTGTGGATCGATTTCAGCTGGCGTGTGGACTGACATTAAGTAGACCAGTGAAGCAGCTAGTTAGACACCAGAGCTTAGCCTGAGATCATTAAACACCAGCAGCAGCACACTCTGTTTGTCTTGTTTGCGCCCCGGCAGATGCTGTGCTTTGTGTTTTTTGTTCTGATGGCAGGAGCATGATCTTGACTTAAATGATTCTGAGGCTGATTTTATGGGTAGCAGCTAACAGTCATCCAACTTTTACTTAAAAGGGAGAAAGGGGCAGCATCTAATAAGGTTAGACACGAGAAGCTGCTCAATAACGTCTGTTAAAGCAGTAAAAGACACTTTATAGACAAATTTTGTATGTCTTACATAAGCTGAAGCCAGGGGTGTTGCTAACCTGATGTATGTACTAACCTTAAATATTTCTTCCAAATTTGCCCTCTGAATGGGCACAGTTAACCAGAACGTGTTGTTGTCTTCATTACTGAAGTATTGTTCCACAATTTGTAACTACCAGCACTTTTTTAGGCCAAAGTTTAACTCTGTGAGGATTATATTTGTAAAAATGCTGAGTGATACACAGTTTTAAAAAAGGCAGCACATAGTCAAAGGGTGTATAGAAGATTATAAAAGGGCTATAAGAGCTGGTTGAAATGAACAAAATATTATACCTATATGTTTTTTTGGTTTCCCTCCTTATGATGGTTTTGTCACAATTTCAATGAAATCAAAAGGAATCTTGCATTGTTGCATTTTTAAGTACAAACCTCAATCCAGTGAAGTTTGAATACTGTGAAAAATGTAAATAAATGTATACAGTAGCTTAAATTGCAAATCCTTTTTGACCTATATTCAATTGAACATCTATTACTCACATTTTGTCCGTATTCATCAGTAATATTACCTAATATTCCTTTTGTCTTTAAAATAAAGGTATTTCATGAATTCAAAGCATTATAAGCTTCTGCTGGGAGCATATATAAAGAACTAGAAAGCACTTGGAGAGTGCAGACCTCCGCCAAGAGCCACAGTTCCCCCTATTTGTCATTTGCACCACAAATATTAGTCCCACATTTATTTTAACTACATTTTTAAAAAAAAAAGCATACCATTAGCAACCGGATTTATAATGATATCAATATTAGTTCAGTAGTTATTCACGAAAATCGAATTTTCCTTAATGGCGGTTTTCTTCTGGATCTAGCTCTCTAGCTTTTGAAGATACAGCAAATCCGTTGGCACCTTCCAAATTCCACAATGCCTTGGCTATTTAATGGTGTTTGTTGCGTGTTTATAGCTTCATTTGTTCTCTTCCTATGATGAAAATTCCAAAGGTCCCCTATTTTTTCATATTCTGGATCATAGTATCCAGAATTATTCCTTTATCCAGATCAGTCTTTGACATACTGTAGAGCATGTTAGAAACTTGTCCTGTATTTTTTTCCCAAGTGCCCTGACCATTATTTGTGGAGTTATATGCAGAAATGTCGAAAATGGCCCTATCTCCCAATGTTAAAGAATCCTTGAAAAAAATTCCTGGATCCAGACAGAGATCCGGATCGCTTCCAAAATCTAATCATTTGTTCCTTATCCCAATCCGGACATTCCCTGAAAATTTCATCAATATCTGTCCATAACATTTTGAGTAATGTTGCTAACTAACTAACAGACAGACAGACAAACAAACCCTCCCAAAAACATAACCTCCTTGGCGGAGGTAATAAGAAACAATCACATACTATATTTTGTAAGATTTCATTTTCAGATTGTCTCATTTTTTTTGTAAGATTTGGTCCCAAGGACAGAGCAAACTTCTTATTTGGGTCCCTAGCTGAAAACGTTGGGGAATTCCTGGTCTAAGTAAATGTAACAAAGAAAAAAAAAAAAAAAACGGATTGGGACTCTTTGAGTAGAGTATTATGAAGTACTCATTTTTAAAAATCAGATATTAATTAGGGGCCAGAAAAGCTGATTGGGACATCCCTAATGTAAATCATTAAATACCCAAATATTTTACTCACTGAAGTTGAACTGCTGTAATTTCTGCACAAACTACAAATCTCAATTCCAATTAGGTTGGGACGTTGGTAAAACATAATTTTGAGCACAACACAATGGCTCAATTGAGCTCGCTATAAAGACAACATATTTCATGTTTAAACTGATAAACTTTGTTTGTGTTGTTGCAAATATTCACTCATTTTGAATTTAATGCCTGCAACATGTTCCAAAACAACTGGGACAGGAGTTCGTTTACTACTGTGTTACATCACCTTTCCTTTTAACAGCACTAAACAGTCGTTTGGGCACTGGGGACGCTAATGCTTTAGGTTCTGTTGGATTAGATTAGATTAGATTAGATTAGATAGTACTTTATCAGGAGGATTTTTTTCCCATTCTTGCTTGATGTACAACTTCAGTTGCTCAACAATCTGGGGTCTGTGTTGTCAGATTTTGCGCTTCATACAGTTTTAGACTTGACTTGAGTCCAACTCTAGTCTTAAAACTTAAAGCTGCGAGTCCAAGTCAGGTCTGAATTCACCATTGTGTGTGATGTAGTGTGATTAGAGTCCTCATCTCTACTTTGAGTCCTCATCGCTGCTTTTAAGATATTTTTTCTTCCACATTTTAGCATTTGTTTTTAGCTTACTCTTTCATCTATCTTTACTTTGTTGTTATTTTTTGTGGTTTCATTTATTCTTTTGATGAATATTTTATCCTGTTATGTCTCCTTTTCATTTTTTCATCATGTTGTTATGTACTGCATGTAGCACTTGGAATTGTTTGGTAGCTGAAATGTGCTAAGCAAATAATCCACTATGCCTAATTTTAAATATGCAGCACTATAGACCTTTTAAATCAACATTTATTGTCAGTGCATATTATTATACTTTTTTTATTGTAAAAAATTCTATTAACTTAGCATAGACATCCAGCTGTAACAGGCTGGAGAGCTTTTTTTGTTTGCCATCCAGCTGAGGGCGGGATAGAAGGTCTTACTCAGGCTAACACAGTGTGTTGGTCTGCGTCACTCCTTGGCCTTACATGTCAAAAATCCATTTTTATGATTTTAAAGACCTCCAGGAACACTGTCAGTATAACTTTATACATCTTTGGCAATGCTTAATGAACGTGTCCCTCTACATGCCATCCCTTATGCTGGGCTTTCACCAAAAGATTTTCACAGTCACAGACTAGAAACTGCAAGTCTTTAGTAAATTTTAGGAGTCTTACTGTAAACATGGCGCGCTCCCTTCACCTCCATCGTTAAGTTAAGGTGGTAATCTGTGCTGTTTTATATCAGTCTTCTCCGAGTCTTGGGCTTGTGATAATATCAAACATGTTTGATATTATCACAAGTAGCAATGGTGTAACACGAGCAACAACCAATAGATGAGCTCTGACAAAAGTGAAAACAGGAAACATGACAGTCAAAACAACCACGGAAGCGGCAGAGCAGCATAGACGAACAAGAAACACCGGCAGCGAAATGTCAAAGGTCCCGACCAATATGGAATGTCAATAATATATAATATAATATAGTAATATAAAATAATTATTTATAAATTAAATTATTTAAAAATATTATTATTTACAGTCCCCAGCATAAATGAGTACACCCCCGAATGAAAATAATGTAGTGATCAATATCCAAATGAACAAAAGAACAATTTCCAAAGTTTTGACAAAGCTGAGTTTGACATACCATTTTTTTTTTTTATTTACCATAAGATGAAAATAAGGGTAATATGATAACTAAAATTTAGCTTTGCGCCCACCCTTTTGATCGGGGTGTACTCATTTTTGCATCCTGATCTTAAATTGAGAAAAATACTTTTTGTGTGTGCAACTTCAAAAAATCTTGTTTGCAATCAATGGCCCACATTTGGGGGAGTATTTTGTGGTATAGTATGCCATAGAAAACGTTGATTTTGAAAGGAAACTAAAGGTTTTCTGACAAATCTGAAGGGGTGTACTCATTTATGCTGAGCAGTGTATATACATGATAGAAATAATAAAATAATATCTTTAAAAATTGCTAAAATAATGTAGTTGTAGTCTTGTAAATAGTAACCCTGCAAGATTCACAGTCTTTGTAAAATCTCTGTGACTAAAAACTCTGAAAACCTGTCTTTAGATGAAAGCAGGTGTGAGTTGATAGTTTTCCAAGAGTCTTTTCCTAATCTTTTCAAAGTCTTCTGATGTACGATAGTAGCTTTAGCCTACAATGTGTGACATCACTGAGACTAGGTCCATGTTTAGTGTGATTTGAATATAATAACTGTCTTTGATCGAGCACTGAGAGGCCGTTTGGAGCGCCAACATTTTCGCCTGTGTGATAAGCTCATAAATACAGCTTAAAACGTCACCAGTTTAAGAGTAATCATCTTTTAGGAGTGGAGTCAGAGAATAGAATGAATCAATGACTTTACCTGTAAAAGAGCACTTAATGAGCTCTTGCTCTTAAAGCACCATCCATCATTTCAAGAGTCTGCATGAGAGGACTAGCTGTTCCACCTCACGCCCCTCACATGACTCATGTTTGCCGTGCAGTCTGATGTCTTGACAACAGAAAAATCACCTCATGCCTTTGACTCGTAGAGGTGTGAAGGCTCTGAGATGTGGGTGTGGGGAGGTGATGATGAAGGGGGCTGAGGTCAGCTCTACAACAGCCTGTGGGCACAGCTGTAGGCTTTCCTCTAAAGGTCACCCCAGTGTGACAACGCACCCCATCAGACCCCATCACTGGAAGGAGAACCTAAGTGACATGTGATGATGCCCTTTTTTCTGCTTTAAAGCAACCTGCAAGGATTTGTTCTTCCCCGTGCAGCAGAATGTCTTCATTAGTAGCAGCTTAGTTTGGTGACGTCTTCATCTACAGTCATAGAGAGTAATCAGTAGAACGTTGTTACATTTTGTTATATCAGTCCATGAATTCTAAATCAAGACAAAGCCTCCAACATATTTTCACCCGAATCTCATCAAAAACAGCACAGTCAGCAGCTCAAACCTCCAATGTACCGGAAAATTTGGTATTTAAGACATGCTCATATTTTCTCATCTAAAAAGGTGGCTGTGTCCTTTCAACTGATGCAACAAGCAAACAGTATATAATGTAGTCATGTCCTTCAGCAGTCCTTCCTGATCTTTTTTCCCCTCAAAGCCCCCCCCACAGCTGTACCTGCGGGGAGTCTACAGGTCTTTAGAGCAGAACAAGTGTTAACAAATTATATGTTCTTGAAACTAAAATATTTGGCCTACAGGATATCTTAAAGAAGCATCTTCATTAACAACAAATATGTATATTCTCCAATTTAAACATTCATTTGGATGGGACAGTGCATATTGATAAATGTACAATATCTTGGGAGTCCATGCATTACCAAATAAATTTAACAGATTTAGCACAATGCTAATTTTCATCCATAGTCCATCCATACATCCATTATCAATGCTGCTTTACCCTTCAAGGTTGCGGAGGGCTGGAGCCTATCCCAGCTGACATTGAGCGAGAGGCAGGGTGCACCTTGAATCGATGGCCAGCCAATCACAGGGCCACATAGACAGACATATCTAAGGGCGATTTGGAGTCACCAGTCAACTTAAGGAGCATGTTCCTGGTATGCGTGCGCAGCCTTCATGTGAAAGAGTACTGCGCATGCAGTGACGTCAGCGTTTCACCCCGAAACGCTGAATCCCGTCTACACGAAGCCTCGCACCGATGCGTTTTCAAAACTCTCCACTCTGGACTCTGGTTTCAAAAGTTTACGCATTCAGGTACTCTGGTCACCATTCTCGTGTAGATGGGAGGCGAAAACGCAATGAAAACTCTTCGTTTTCGACCAAAAACTGAGTCGTGTAAAGCGACCCTGAGGCCTTGCCGTGCTTCATCTTCAACATCATCATCGTGTATTTGAACACCAACGGGTTTAGAGGCTTCATCTTCTTCCTGTTGACTTTTGCAATTGGACTCGACTGTCTTTTGCCTCATTGTCGCTGTCACTGATGACTATGGTATCATCATAAGCTGCTTTTTAGTTTACTTGCCTTGTTTGGTCTTTGCTTGATTCAGATGGCTTCCACACCCACTGGAAACCAAACTCTAGTTCGCTTGGAAGTGAACCGAGACCCTTATTTTCAAGCAGACCAGGGGTTTCTTTGGTACAGACTAGAGTTCACATGAGCTTTCACACCACTCAAGTCAAACAAATATTCCAGAAAAAGCAAACCAGAGATTCTTTGGTTTGGACCAGATGTTTTAGATGTTACAACGACCTAATGCTGAGCCACCTGATGCTGTGTTTTGGTGAGGAGCGCTCATGCACAGAAGGACGCATGCATAAATGTGAAGACAAACTACAAGCGCCTCTAAGGCCTTATTCAACTTCTGGGCGGGAACACACTGTGATGTTACATCGTTTGTGCAAAGAAGTGGAAAACTTGTCTTCAATCTGTGATACTGCAGCTCTGTAACATAAAGTAAAAATACAAACCTGTAAGGGAAGTGAACAAGAACCAATTTTAATTCCATCTGTATCCGCACAGGTCAGAATCCACAGCAGCAATCTGAGGCTGTTTTGCCATTTGTACATCAGTGCACAGCTTCAGAGCTTTATTCTCTTCCAAATGCTTTTCTTGAGTGGACAAATTACTGTTATATTCAGAGCTATTTCTACTCGTCTCTCAGTGGCACACAAAGTATGCAGCAAAGACAACTTTGTGCACTGAGGGATGTCAAAAAGCATTCTGGGAAATAAACTGAGGTAGAAGAAGCTGTGGGTGATGCTGATGGCAGATAGCAGAATGGAGGTCATCAGAAAAGTAAACAACAACACTAAATAACTACAGGAGAGCAGTGAGCATCACAGAATAATCAAGTCAGACGCTGTAAGAAGAGCACGGGGTCTGTGACACATTATCTTTTCCATGTAGGACACAGCTCTAACTATGACATACTGTAGTGTTAGGACACTGTGACGTAGTAAATGGACCACGAGGTATGCAGACCTTCTGAGGAAATGAGGCTTCACTCTGTGTCTGTATGGCTGATTTAGTGCTGATGGTGCACAAGAAACCAAACAGTCATAAATTATCTGCTGCAACAACAACAACAAACAGGGAGAACAGCAACACAACAAGCTAAGATAGACAATATTTCACCAAATCTGAAGTCCTTAATAAAGACTGGTTTGATTTTCTTATTTGAGGGGATGCACATGACGTCAGTCAGTGTGGGGGGGATTTCAGCTACTGAGCAGCAAAACAGACCAACTGCAGCTGTCAGTGGGACTAAGCAGTCCAGTACATCAATTCTATGGAAAGCTGTTCGGGCATAACATTGATATCGGTGACCTCAGCCACAGTTCAGCTATACAAGTGGTTAAATTTGGAGAACACATACTCAATTTTGTTCAACTAGTGTACAAGTAAACTTTACTAGTGAAGCAATAAGTGTCACTAGTAGTACTAGTAGAACGAAAGATGTTCACTACTACTACTAGTATATTGTTTATATTGTATATTGTTTAGTAAGTCTACTAGTCTTACTAGTAGACTAAAAATGTCCACTAGTACTACTAGTGAACATTATATGCTAATAAGGGGGCAGAGAAAGCAAACTCAGACTTCCCATTGGCTTTCGAAAATATTACAACCAATCAGGGTGCTGGATTTGGGTATAATCCCTCCTACTTCATTTGCATTAGGTCTACCAGTACTACTGGTAAATCCTTTGGCTTTACTAGTACTACTAGTAGACTAAAAAGTCTATTAGTAGTACTAGTGAGATATTTTGAGTTCAATAATAGTAGTAGTAAACAAACATTTTGTTATACTTGTAAAGGTTTTTGGCGCACTAGTGCATGAGTAGACCTTACTATAAAAGCGAAATTGTCTACTCAAAAACTGTTACTTGTAAAAACTAAAAGCATTACTAGTACTACTAACATAACTAACATTTTTCGATCTACTCTTAGTACTAGTGACACTTTTTGCTTCACTAGTAGAGTATACTTGCGCACTACTTTACCAAAACTGTACACATGTACTCCAATTTTGAGTACTAGTAGATCTGATCTACGCTTGATATCACCAATATCAATTTTATGCCCGAATGGCTTTCCATATGAATTCAGTTGATAACACTCAAGTTCTTTTTGATATATAATTATTACCTCCATCAAGTACTGTGATTGGCCAGCTCAGTGGGTTAAACTGCTTATCCACTAAGCAGGAGGTCAGGGGTCAGGGGTTGACATCCTATAGTCGAGGTCCTTTGCGCTAGGTTGTGTTTTCGAAGGTGTGTGTCTGTCTGTTGACAAGATAACTAAGTTGGTTCTCATCAGATTTTATTGACATTTTCAGTGAATGTTGGTCATGGCACAAGAAAGAAGTGGTTTTGATTTGGTGGTGATCTGGATCCAGGAGTTTTTCATAACAGTGCAAGAGAGGGCAGTTTTCCACATTTCTGACAATAACTCATGCATCAGTGCTGGAAATGCCTTGGTGGAAATTTGTGCTCTTGGAGAATTTCTAGTTTAACATGTTCACCACAAGCAGTATAGATCCTCCCATATAGATCAAGCTGTGTTGTTACAGCAACTGGTATCTATCACTGAGTGAACACGTATTCAGGTACTGATAAATAGTATCAGTACCTGTTTCATCACTGCCCTCAAATTTTTTACCTGAAGAACTCCAAGACATTAACAATAAAATGAAAGACCAATATCTTAGATGATGAGGACAACAGGTTATCTGACAGGTTATATAACAAATTAATTAATCAAAAAATTGATATGAATTCTATTTGAACATATACTAACCATGTTTAAGAAGAAAAAATCCGACCAGCTCTGGTGTCACACTGAAAATAATTTGGAGGCAACACTTAAACGGGTGATAAAACTTTGTAGGCTACGCAACATCAGAATACTAAATACTAATCCATATTATCATCATGAAGCTGTTTTCCATTTTATTTAAATACAAATTTTATTCTTAATATAACGCGTTGACAATGCTGTCCTATTACAGGGGTTTTTATAGTGTGAAACAGTGAGTATCCCCTCTATACTTATGTTGCCCCCATTCCATGTTTTTTTAAATCAATTATTAATAATAAATTATCACACTGAAACAACCTCGTTTGAATATCCATGTCTCATCAGACATTTCTTTAATTTCTTTAAACTTTTTTTTATATTGCAGTCTTCCCAAAATCATAAAAGGAGAGGAAAACTATTTTTTTCATGATTCCAAGATAATCATAATATTTTCGTCTTGTAGGTTTTAATGGTTTTTGACTTTTTTTCAACATTTTTGTGTCATCTTTTAAAATTGTCAAGGAAACAAAATGCAATACAGAGTCATAAATGTCCATCTTAAAGAAACAATGAATTATTTGTCTTTTATTCCTTTGAAAACAAACCAATTACCAATAAAGCCATGCAGCAACTCTTAGCAAACGACAGACTATGGCCATTAAATCTTTTTTGAAGGACTAATTATGAAAAAAAAAAACAACTTTAAATAGCAGTGTAATCCTACTTCCTCTTTTCTCTGTTTACTCCAGAAACTACTCAAAATTACTTATAATATATATTTGTGCAGAAGGTTTGGCTGAGCAGAACCGTTTCTGTGGTTTGCTTTCTTATTCTGCACCTTCCCTGAAGTCCTCTCGCACCCCCAGGGGAGGCTTTACACTTTGAACAACACTGTCCTTCAACATTCAGGCCAATAAAGCTCCTTCCACTTAAACTTGGATTGAAAGCCTGTGAACATCAGTCTCATTTTGCTAAATCAGAGTTGTTGCCATCACAGTGCTCTGTCCTATGGCTCAGGGTGATAAATTCTGCAATATAAATGTAACTTTATGACTCCGAAAGTTTTATTTACATCAGCTTAGGACTTAGATTTTCCGTAATGAGCGTCGTCAAAAATAATGAGGCCTTCTGAGAACTACTAAAATCACAGCACTTTTTAGGTGATTAAAAGTGTTCCCCTTTTTCTTCTCACTGATATAATTTATAATAAGTTGCCCTCTGTTGCTCAGCCTTTGGATCTGCTCCTCTTGTGCACAGATTGTGACGTCAATGCTCCCTCTATATGTCCTTGTCTAATAACATGACCCACTCCTTTTTTCACATATCAGCTCCTGACAGTTTCTAAAAAATATTTCAAGCTGGGTCATTTTTCAGATTTGCCTTACCAAGGAAAGCTTTTTCAATCAAGAGAGACTTTGAGTAGACAATTATTTAATTTGTGTGGCAGAGGGCCACATGAAAAATTATGCTCATTGCCCCATTTTGATCAGAAGAAAAAGTTTATTTACAAATGGGCCACACAAGATTTAAACGTTTAAGTTTTGCATTTTCTTGATTCTCCATTTTGAAGAAAATGAAAAATAAACTGCTTTTGTTCTTCTGCAACTCAGTTTTGATTCACTCACAAGTGAACTTTTAGTAAAAGAACAGTGTCAAACTTTTGTTTTTCTTTTATTTCATTAACCTGTTTGATTCTAAAACATGATTATTACTACTATCAATCAATCAAACTTTATTTATGAAGCACTTTTCATACAAAAACAATGTAGCACAAAGTGCTGTGCATTCATACAACAGAAGCAGATACATGTCAGGGGATAGAAAATAAAATACAAAACCTCTCCCTCCCTCCCAACCCACATTCAACACACACACACACACACACACACGCAGGCATACAGACACACACAAGGACACTAGGTGAGGACTCTTCAAACTGCCACAGACAACTGACACAGGACCAAAGACTAAACCGATAAAACCATGGTAAGCTATAATAAAGGTAATAAAATGTAAAAAGTCAATTTAGATAAAACAGTCTTAAAACCAAACAATAAAAGGAAATAAATAAAAAGGTAATAAAACACAAAATAGTAACTCTGTAACTAAACTAGAGTAAAAAATACATAATGCAGATTAAGGGATTCTAATAAAAATCAGCTAAAAGCCAGACTAAAAAGGTAGGTCTTGATTTTGCTTTCAAAAATATGAACAGTAGGTGCTGCTCTCAGGTCCTCAGATAAACTGCTCCACTGGGGGCCATACAGTACATGTGTGAGACTTCATCTCACATTAAAGGTCATAAGAATATTTCTTTTGGCAGAAAACATTTTTTAATTTGTTTTTAGTTAAAAGAGGACATTGCAGTGTGTGTTATTTATTGAATACATTAGATTAGATTAGATTAGATTAGATAGAACTTTATTCCTCCCTTGGGAAGACTCCTTCAGGGAAATTAAGGTTCCAGTAGCATTGTATTGTACTATTATATTAAAAAAAACACAGGATATCAAAATGTAAAAGACAATTAGCAGATATAAAATCTCTATATTTATACATTAATAAATCTAAAAAATAAATAAAACATTTATGCTCCTTGGGTTTTATTTTAAGTCATACAGCTCAGTATAGAGAGGACAACTGGTGATACATTTTTAATTTAACCTGTTATATTTTGTATTAATCATAACACCACATAATCACCACACTCATAGGTTGAGTTTCTGTTCTCATTTCCTTGTATTGATTTTACATGGATTTAAAACAGCAAAACAATAATGTGTCCTCTATTGGCACTTATTTCAGAGGGCAGATTTTCTAAAGCTGCATGTCCGTCTAAATGCCTGTGTTCCTGCTGTTCCCACCATCCTGCAGACTTTTCATATAAAAGTGATTTCTATTTCCGTCATCCTGGGAGCCGAGCTAATTTAACCGGCTGGGGAGAGAGAATCAGCGTGAGGAAAGGACACGAGGTTAAGCAGATAATGTGCTCGCTGTCGTCTGTGGCTTCTTCACTTTTTCTCCTTTTGTTTGTTTGTTTTTGAGTTTCCCAGCAGGCCCTTTTTTTTTTTTTTTTTTTTGAGTGTGTGTGTTTGTCCTATTATCAGCACTGTGCGGGGCTGTCAGGGACCAGCCACTGTTTCCAGGCTGAGATCAGCGTGGCCAAGGGCACGTCCACCCCGCCTGTGACTCCCCTGTCAGCACTAATGCATTCAGGGCACAGCTACATGCTTTTTCAGGTGTGTCGCGGCTGCAGCGTCAGCAGATTGTAATCAAATCCAATCTGGTATTAAAAAGACGATCTTGACACTTGACTCCATCAAAAGAAAAACAGTGCAAGTTAGTGAGTAAAATGTGATTGTAGACAAGTCCACCGTGATCTCTGTGCCTCCATTCACCTTATAAAACTTTATATAGATCACTCAGTAAATTCAGCCCATCTGAATGGAGAGGATCTTCTGATGAGCGCCGCAGAGCTGAGAGCATGCTCCGTTAGCGATGTTGGGGCCTTCAGTGTAAGGCTGCGCCACTTTGTAATTCTTTCTTTCTTACCTGAGAGTTGGGATCAAGAAATTCTCACACGCTCTTCTTTTTCACATAAAAGGACTGCAATCAAATAAAATCACATGCCTTTTGGAGCAGTGGTCCTTGAATGATGGTTCAGGACCTAAAAAGTGGATCGTGAGGTCTTTTCACTGGGTTGGGAATTTGTACCTGGCAAAGAAATTGTGGTTTAAAGTCTGTGAAATAAGGACATGCATCCATTCCTTTTTTTAAATTGATTTTACAGAGATAATTAGTAAATTTTGCCAATTTTTGGTAACCTTGCAGAGCAGATGGACCTGCTTGATTCATTGTCTGAAATCCTGCATGTCCGTCTTGCTAACCTCCATTGTCCAATGATTTCACGGCTAAATGCTTAACGGGGAAGAGAGGCAGGAGGTGCAGACATGATGACAGCAGGAAGTGACTGCATGTTTGAAAACAATGGCGGCATGTGAAGCGGTCTCTGTGGATATGGCAATATCTGAAGTTTTATCAGAAATAGACTCAATTTCTTCTTTAAAAGAAAACAAAGGAATTTTAGTTAAACTTCTCTTACGGGAAATCATGTTTTTGCTTTTCTCCCAACCGGGGATCACTGCTGGGAAACTGGAGATGCGGAGATGCTGCGCGAACGATGTCGGTAGTATTGTAGCCCAGAGTCGTGGTTATTCAGCGATACCTGGTGAAATATGCTCTCCTCAGAAGTTACCAGGAGAACTTGGTGGGGATGATTGTTGGCAAGGTTCATGCCACATATAAGTAGTAAATGATACATCTATGTGGTATAATTTAATTTAAGACAATAGTCTAAGGACTGAAATGTAGTTTAAGCTAACAGCTAACGACAGGGTCTAGCTGCTTCGTCATACTGTGGCTTGATGTGGATTGGTCTGTGATGAGTGTGAAGAGCAGAATGATTGTCCAGTCACCAGCTGCTGTTTTTTTGAAGGTTCTGCCTCTGAAAACATTTTCGAATGCCTCTTTCCCAGATGGACTAGTGAAATATTCCCTTGACGGATATATGGTACTGTCTGTCTGGAGTGTCAGGTTAAATATTTTAGGAATCAAGACTTAGAGATCTCACGATCAAATACAGCAATCTTTATCTATAGCAGGGGTGGGCAACTGGCAACTGTGTTGATGTGTGTTATTCTGTGACTGTGTTGTTATCCTTTACAGAATGCTGTCTGTTTTTAATGCAGTGCTGCCTGAGAGATCAAAGGTCACGGGCATTCAAAGTTGTCCTTGCCGCGTGGGTGCAGAATCTAAATTTTGGTGATATTATAGGCTGTATATGATGAAATCCCTAAAATCCTTGCATTTGTATGTTGAGAAACGCGCTTTTTTTAAGATTAAATTTTTGTGAATTTTGTGCCCTTGTTGAGACAGCAGATAGGCCTGTGAAAGGGGGCGAGAGAGAGAACAGGGAAGACAGTCTACTAATCGGCCACAGGTTTGATTTGAACCCGAGCCAGCAGAAACATGTATATGGGTTGTGCCTGGTGGCTTTCAACTTCACTAAACCAGCACCTGAGAAACACTGTTAATTCGACTGTCCGACCAAGATCGCGTCGCAAACCAAAGTCCAGTCGCCTGTTCATAGCTCATTTTGTCGCCGTTGCTCAGTGACGTCACGCCCGCTCGAGTTTCACTGCGATCATATCATATATCATATAATACGACGTATTAGCTGACATTATTCCAACTGTATCCTTTTCACTCACCTATCAACCACAAAACACTGCAGCTGGCCCTACAGCAGCATCTTCTGTGAGTTTTCTGTGGTTTCTAGGCGAACTAATGTAGCCTACCCGACATCTAATGTTCCCCACACGGACATAGATTGTCACTCTGTGGACCGGAATAAAAACAGTCAGTCACGGGTGTCAATCACTTACCCACACAACGCTGACTGGCTCTCACGGTGCGACATCGCCTGAAAAGTTCAAATATTTCAACTTTGGACGCGGAGCACGGCGACCTGCTCCACGTCCAAAGCAACCCCAGAGTTCCCATCTGCAGCAACAGGGGTGCCGCCCCTATGTCTCAGAAGATGCGACCAAGTCACCCAGAACGCGCCCGACGCATCGCGTGAGATCTAGTTGGTTTTCCTTGAAAATTTTACCAAAGGTGTGGTTTGGTCCAAAGAGGAACCCATTACATTTTGGTAGTGATCCAAATATTAGTCTTGATGCAAAAAAATTCCCCAAATTTGCAAAAAATCTCATAAGTTAACATTGGGCAGGCTTTTAATTCAAAGTTGTGAATATTTGCAAAAATACAGCAAAGTTTATCGGTCTGAATATTAAATATCTTTTCTTTGTAGTATATTCAATTGAATACAGGTTGAACAGGATTTGCAAATCATTGTATTATGTTTTTTTTTTTTGTTGTTGTTTTACCCAATGTCCCAACTTCACTGGGATTGGGGTTTATATGTGACTTGAAATCATGGTTTTGTTTTGATTTATCATTCAGCAGTACTCCACTGTCGGCTGAAGTTGAACAAAACACACCAACAGAGCACACACTAACTGCTCCATTATGTATTGAAGAATACAAATGCATGTATTTCTTCAAGGCAGGCTTCACTCCTGATTTGGCGTCCTGTCTTCATACATATTCCTGCTGCCACATCGACTCCTCACTTAAAAAGCACTTTGAGAAGGCTCAGTCATGCGGGGGCTTGTGAAACTGGCCTTAAATCTCACTCACAGCTCAGCGAGGAAATGTTGAGCATTCATCTATACTTTCACTCATGTATTCATTCAGATGCACAGTGTCACCTTAAAGGGAGAGACTGGATTCAGGAGAAAATCAATATGATAAACTGCTACTTGTTTTGTCCCTAAATTGTTTCAGTTTGGAAATCAATACTCGAGCCAGAGCCATTCATCACTGTTTGAGAGAAGTGGGCGCCCCGCGGGAAAATATTAGGGCCTTCGTGTGAAGCAGAAAAAAAGAAAATGTGATGGGTGTTAGTGCAAGGTGGGTGAAAAGGGAGGTAAGCTGATGGCTGGCAAGGAGAGAAAATACAGAATAAAGACAAAGAGGATAAATACGGAGCGCTGAGACGAAAAGGAGTGGGAAGAGGAGAATTGTAAGATGCTCTGTATCTCCCTCCACCCCCTTGCTTTCTCTCAAAAAAGGATGGATGATGTGCAGGGGTTTATCAGACTCTGACAGACACAATAAAAAATAACCTTCTCAGTGTGAGGCCTGCTCAAATTAATACAGTGCAGCAGGCGACGTCTGAGCCGGGTCATTAGGGGCCGCTGACGGCGTCATTAGGACAATAGGCAGATTATAACGCTTACATGTGACAAACTGTCAACGTGGACTGCACCGTGTTCGCCCGCTGACCTTTGGTGAGCATCATCGTGATTCTGTACATCAGGAGGGAAGGTACATCAAAAAGTAAGAACACACACAAGGGCAGTACGGCTAACGCTGCTATCGGGGTAAAAACCTCTTACGATTTTCATTCTTTCTTGCATGAAACAGTGCAATTGGTCTTTGTCCATGTTTGTGAGTGGGTTTTACACATTATTAAACAATTACAAGTACAAAATAATTTAAAAACAGGAAAATTTTTCCTGAAAAGTAGCAATTTTCAGTATTGACTAGTGTTGGACAAAGTACTGAACTCTATTACTTGAGTGAAAGCATAGATACTCCTGGTAAAATATTACTCTGATACAAGTGAAAGTTGTTCAGTCAAATTTTTACTTAAGTTAAAGTACTGGAGTATCTGCTTTTTAAATACTAAAGTATTAAAAGTACATTTTCGTTTTAATGTCAACGCTTTATTGTGTTGTTGTCACAATGAATTTACAATACCTACCAACTGAAACAACCTACTGAATGCATTGACCTGCTTATAGAACCTGTAGAATAAAGAGCTTGTAAAATATGCCACAAAACTTATAGAAATACCTATTGAAACTTGATTGAATTGACTAAAGACAGCCTTTGCCCCCCACACACACACACCAAAACAGCATGTCAGGTTGGATGGTGAGTTTTTGTGGGCAGTGATGAAGTTTACGCGCAAACAGAGCAAACATTTAGAATGATATTAATCATTCTTCATTTCAACAATCTAAGACATGGACTTCAGATATGGCCTTGGGTGCTCTGGCGTGGAATCATCATCTGTATCTGCTGTAGACATCATTACTGCCAAGACGAACCGTTATCTGAGCGATAGAAGCTCAACGTTTACCTGCCTGATCAGGTACAGGTACAGCAGCACCACTTGAACAAATCACATGCAGATCGCATTTTAGAAGAGAAAAGAAATTTCATCTGCTGACTTCAAAGTTATACTTAAAAATAACTAGATAACTAAATAACTAGATCCTTCATAGAAATGTAGTGGAGTTAACAGCACAATATTTGTCTTTCATATGTAGTGTAGTAAAAGTCATACGTTTCCATAAAATTAATACTTCAGTGAAGTACAGATACTGTAATTTCTTGTATATAACACACATTTTTTTGCTCTTTAATTAAGGTCTAATTTTCAGGTGCGTGTTATACACAAGCACAAGCAAAATATGTAAAATATTTCATCTCACCAACATTACAATTGCAACACATCTGATGCAAAAAGTCGAAATACTCTCTCTCTCTCTGCAAAACATTACCGCCAAACTTTTGTAATTCTTATTAAACTGACTGTTAAAATGTTCTAATCCAATTTTTTGGGTCTTAAAGGAACACTCCAACATTTTTGTTGTTTTCGTGTCCTACCCCACTCCCGAGTCCATGAAAAGCAGGAAGACACCATTCTTTCGACTGTACATGCAGTAACAAGAAAGGGACAGGCAAAGATCACCAATCGCTAGTTAGCATAGCTCAAACGCTGGGAGTCAACCGGTAGTGCTAGCCTGTCTCTGCCTACAGTCATTAAATAAACTCTTCAGCAACTCTAAACTGTCCTGTGTGCTTGTTGTGACTCCATTATGTTATGTAATCTTCATATTATCTTCATACTATCTTCTTCTTCTCCTAAACAGAGGCTTTGTTTTGTTGACCTACTTCCACGGTTTTTGAGAGAAATGTGATGTTCTCGAACAAGTTGAGTCTTTTGAGCATTAACGAGAATCGGAGGACATGAGAACATCCAGGTTACCTGTTGATACAGGTGTTTACATTTTGGACTTATGTTAAATTCAGTGAAATACCAGAGTGACTTGGTAAAAACACTTCAGGATGTTTCAGGGTTAGAAGATAGCAGCGGCTGATGTGTTTAAAGGGATATGCCAGCATCTTGTTTTGTTTTTGTGTCTTACCTCACTCCTCACAGTTTTTGAAATGAATGCATGTTTTGTCTACTTACTTACTATAGCACGTCCACTGTGGTTTGTGCATGCACCCTGCGGTTTAGTTACGTATGTATTTTTTGAAAATTACATAAAGTGCTAATCTAAGTCTAAAAATACATAACGAAACATAATGTGGTAAAAAAAAAAAAGAAAAAAAAATGAGTCACAACAGGCTCACAGAACCGTTTAGAGTTGCTGAAGAGTTTATCTGATGATTGTCAGCAGAGGCAGGGTAATGCTATCCATTGACTACCAGTGTATGAGCTAAGCTAATTAGCCATGGGTGAGCTCTGCCAGTCTCTTTCTTCTTACTGCACATACAGTCAAAAGAATGGTGTCTATCTGCTGGTCATGGACTCAAGAGTGAGGAAAGACACAAAAACAAAAAAAATGTTGGTATCCCTTTAAATCTGCAGTCTGTGGCTCTCATCATGCAGATCCTGCTTGCTGTAATGAACACTTAGGGCCCAATCTACTAAAGGTTTGTGTACAACATGCAAACTTGATAGCGCATGAAAAGCTGATCTACTAACAGGAATACAGGAACAGAATACGCAGATGATCAGAACGTGCAAAATACTGGGAGGAGGAGATGCAAATGTAATGTGATTAATCAAACCCGCAACTGCCTGTGTGCAGTGTTTTTGCGTCTAAATTTAGCACGTTTGAAAAGCAGGTGCAAAAAAGGCACAGCATTACCCACAGAGGGCTGCGGTCATTGTGGCAAGAAACAGGATATTTTCCATCACTGACTGAATTTTTTTGATGAATTACAGAAAGATTTGGAGGCTGTCTGTCATTATGAAGGACTGGAAAAAGAGGGACAGTTCAGTGTGCCGTCATACTTATGCAGACGTACGATTAAAGTAAACCCTCTCTGTTTTGCGCTCTACATCATGGAGGAGGTCATTTAACCTGTGTAAAGAAAAAAAAAAAAAAAACCTCCATAGCCATAATAACTCTGTTTGTCACTCAGAGCTGTCTGCATCACACTCACCTGCACTGACAGCGAGTTTGGGAGCTGTCAGTGCGTGGAGAGTGTGATGCAGTCAGTGCGTAAAAGGCGAGAGTACCTGCGCAGTCTGTGTGTGTAACTGTAAGACTGCTCTTCACATGAGAGGTTATTGGTGATGAAGCTGTGTAACTACGTGAATGCTGTCATTTAGATTATGTTTGATTGTAATCAGAAAAGGAAAATTTAAAGTAACGGATACAAATATGGCATGAGGGAAAACGACCTTGTCCGTCAAAACAGCAAAACAGGTTACTGCAAGTGTGTTCATTTGCCTCTGACTCCATGGTTTCAAACTTAATTTTTCATTTGCAGCCTCTCTGCTCTCCAAAACTCTCCATGGTGACAGCAGATAGTACGTGCAAAATTCTCCTTTAAGGGGGCGATCCACACCACTTTTGCACCTGTTATCAATTGCGCACGCAGTGATAGTAGATCACCCGCAACATGCCCACTAATAGCACATGCAATATTTTAAGTTGCACACGCAATTTAGTACCCGTTATTCTTTATCTTAGTAGATCAGGCCCTTATTCTCCTACTCACCCAAATTAGCTTTTATCAAACTCCAAAGTCAAACCAGAAGAGCTGAATTAAAGTTTATCTTCATAGTATTCTGCTTACACCGATTGTTTATTGGATAAAGACACAGCCATGTTTTTAATAAGTTTACTTGATGCTTGCTAGAATTAGCGTTAGCCTATGAAGTACTTATGTTAAAATGATAGTCTAACCTTCATAAAATGACTCACAGATTAATAAAACTGACATTTAAAGCCTTGTTAGAACAGCCCATTACACAGCAGTAGATAATCATGGTTGGATATGTAGGTTACAGATCACCATGGGGACATTTGTATTTATTTACTGATGCTGTACGGCATCATGTTTGACATCCAGCCAAAATGAAAGAGTGTGACATCATGGGCAAATGGTCAGTAGTGAATATTTAAAGGGTAAATAATCTGAACATGAGTTTAAACTTTGTTCATCAACAACTTACATAATAAGAGACCACTGTGTTTAAGTTGGACATTTTTATTTAAGGCAGGATTACATGTGTTAGCAGGTACATGATGTGAAGTGGGCCTGCAGATAGGAGGTAGCAGTGCTAGCATAGCCAACCTTGCCCTCCTTGCAGGTTAACATTTTAGCCAGACCTACAAAAATAATGCTTGGGTGCAAGTCTCAAACCTCAAGTCCAAGTCCAGTCTACAGTCTTTAAGTGGTGAGTCCAAATCAAATCTGGAGTCACCTTCAGGTGCTACTTAGGTGCCACTGGACTCCGAACTCAAGTGCCTGTCTCTTCTCCTTACACACGAGGTTGGATGTATGAAAGCTGAAAACTCAGAGGAAGCACACGAACACACAGGACATAGGACCTTTAAACTGACTCGTAAATCTGGTGCCAACGAAGAAGTCGTCCAGCTTTAACTGTTAAAATGGCTAATTGCACACACCTCTGAGTGGTATGTCTCACTTTGTGTTCTCAGTTTATGTGTTACTTGAGAATTTGACTTTGTGGAGGCATACTTTTGAAATTGCACGGCTGTTCTAAAAGTTCCTACTTCATTCTTTTTGTTGACAGCCAAAATAAGTCCACACATAAGCTGTGTATGCTGCAGTAGACGGTCTTATCTGCCCAGATTTAGCCATTCCTGTGGATAACAGATGAGCTTGTGGTGCAGCCGAGGGCCTGTACAGTTTATGCTTGCATGATCCCCTTGTCTGGGAGGAGATGGAGAGAGAGTCAAATTGCTGAGTCTCTGCTGCTAACGTGAAGAAACGCAGTCATGAATTTAGATTCATTATTAATAATGACAATGATACAGAGCTAGGAATCAGTTAATCCGAGTTTTTGGCATCACTCTGCTGTTCTCCAAAGACATTAGTGGTAATGTGTTATGTCATGTACATTTTAAATGCTGTTTGTGTGTTTATTTGACAGCATTTTACCATAGGTGACAAATCCAGCTGACATATTAAAGCTATAAAACTCTTAAAGTGACCATTTAAAACATTCAAACAGCATATTATGTCTGAATATCTAACAGGTTGCGGATGCACTAAGATTAGATTTTAATGCAGATAGTCTTCACAGAGGCAGCGATAAATCTCTGATGGTTAAAGAGACGGACGTTAATTAAGTGAAACTGTGATGTGAATTTTAATCAGCTGACAGTGAATAAGCCTAACTGCTGTACTTTGAGAGAAAAATGACCTTTTGTTTTGGTTTTAATTAGAGGAACTTTTGACGACTAATGCCCAATTGTATAACATAGACAGCAAAACTGTTTTGCCCTCTGTTTGGGCTTATTATCTCCCTCCAATTTACTTGGATATCATTATAAGTCCATTTTGCATTAAGTTTACAAAAACAAACTGCAGTAACAAACTATTTATGTTAAAGAAAGTGCATTGAATTACCATTAAACAAGGCATCTCAGTGTTTGAAAAAGAGCTGTTCATGCTTGAAGGAGCTCAATTAATTAGATGCTGTGGTGTTTACTACTTTTTTGAGTTCACTTACACCTTCAGAGGTCAAAATATGACTCTTAACTTTGCATGCATTACAATAAATTGCAGTAAAAAAAGCATCAAATCTGATATGCATTCCCTCTGGATGGCAAGCACTGCTCTGAAATCAGCTCTTTAAATGAAAAGTGAAGATCTCCAATGGTCTTTCCACTTAAAGCCTTTTCAGTCACAACTGGGATATCTAAATAACACCATGTAGTTCTACTTAAAGTCTGACAGGCTGGATAAAATCTGAACAATACATTATAAGTCAACAGCTGAGCCATAACATTTTGTACTAGGAGCAAAACAAGTAAACAATAGACAGAGGAGAGGGGAACAAACAGGCAACCAATGTTCCTTTATCAACTCCTTTATTGAAACAAGATGTGCATTAGCAGGGGTCCCAAACCACCAGGCCGTGGACCAGTAATAGGCCTTAGTCCATTTGGTACATGGCCGCAGGAAAATAAAGATAACTAATTTCATTATCAGCTACACTGTGCAGATTTAACACATAGGCTCTCTGTTCTATAACCGCTGTAATGCATGTAGAAATAAGACCTGAGATAAACCCGCTGTTAAACCTTGTGCTCATACTCTTCATCCTGTGCTCTGAATGTTGCTTTAAATACATTTGTAATCAGGCAGATCCAGATCCAAGTCCACAGCAGGCAGGTGTAGACTGCCTGCTGTGGACTTACAAACCTTCAATAACTACAACTACAGTTATTTTGCCATCCCTTAAGCCCAATTCCATTGTCATTACAGTTCCTGATGGTAATTTAGAGTGATCATCAAAGTTAAAAACATGGTTGTTCCTGCAAACAGCAAACATACAGTTATGTTCATAATAATAGCAGTGTGTTTAAAAAGGTGAGTAAACCTCAAAATTCTTCAAATAAATTTTATTTTAATGCACACAAATGCATTGGGGACACTGCACATTCTATTTCAAAGCAAGAAAGTGGGAAAAAGTAATTGAATTTGATAATATTTTGCAGAAAGTCAAGAAATATAATGTTCAAAAAAATAGCAGTGTTGATATCTTTATCTACAAAGTCAAAAATGTAGTGAATAAACTAAGAATTGCTTGATGATTCAACTTTCCTGAGAATCATAAACTAATATTTAGTTGCATAACCACGGTTTCTGATAACTGCTTCACATCTGTGGTGCATGAAGCCTACAAACTTCTGGCACCGGTCAACAGGTATTGAAGCCCAGGACAATTGTACTACGTTCCAAAATTGCTCTGCATTTCTTGGTTTTGACTCATGAACAGCATTTTTTATGTAAGCCCACAAGTTTTCTATGGGATTAAGGTCCGGGGATTGTGCTGGCCACTCCATTACTTGAATTTTCTTTGTCTGGAACCATGATTTTGCTCGCTTGCTGGTGTGTTTGGGGTCATTGTCTTGTTGAAACACCCATTTCAAGGGCATTTCCTCTTCAGCATACGGCAACATGACTTCTTCGAGTATTCTGATGTACTCAAACTGATCCATGATCCCTGGTATGCCATAAATAGGACCAACACCATAGTAGGAGAAACATCCCCATATCATGGTGCTTGCACCCCCATGCTTCACTGTCTTCACTGTGTACTGTGGCTTGAATTCAGTGTTTTCAGGTCGGCCCTTAGACCCAAAAAGAACAATCTCACTCTCATCAGTCCACAAAATATTGTGCCATTTCTTTTTAGGCCAGTCAATGTGTTCTTTGGCAAATTGTAACCGCTTCAGCACATGTCTTTTTTTTAACAATGGGACTTTGCGGGGGCTTCTTGCTGGTAGCTTGGCTTCACATAGACGTGGTCTGATAGTTACAGTACTCACAGGCAACCTTAGATCTTCTTTGATCCTTCTGGAGCTGATCATTGGCTGAGCCGTTGCCATTTTGGTTATTCTCCAATCCATTCGAATAGTCGTTTTTCTTTGTCTTCCTCGCTTTCTGGTTTTGGCTGCCACTTTGATATCATTTTAGCTGAACAGCCTATTATTTTCTGAACTTCTTTATGGGTTTTCCCCTCTTTTATTAACTTCTTAATCAAAGAACGCTCTTCTTCTGAACAATGTCTTGAACGACCCATTTTACTCTGTTTTTCAAGGACAAATGCACAGCCAGCATATGCAGCGTCAGTTGCCCTGATCCTCAAACAAGGGCCACCTGTTTTACACCTATTTTTTTCACACAATCAGTTATCTCACTAATTGAACTCAGCACTGCTATTTTTTTTAATATGCCCCTTTCAATTAATGATTCAGTTTCACAGAATCAGCAGCATGCACGTCATGCCTGTTGGGTCTGTTGGTTTTCTATACCTTTACTAAACCTTCTAGAAACTTACTTGCAGTGTAGAAGTTGAAATTCTAAAAAAAACAGTGATTTATCTTGCTACTGATGTGGGACTGCTATTATTTTGAACACAACTGTATATTAGTATGCCATGGACCCGCTCAACTCCATGTGCTCTATCCTGTATCAACCATCAACAGATACTGAATGACATCATTTCACATAAATTCATACTTTTAGACCAGTTAGACCCAATTTAATGGCAGTTCAGCTAGATGCTGTTATATTAATCAACATCATTCCTCTCCAGATTATATTCATTATTGATATCAATTTTAATATTAGATTTTAATATTAGATTAGATACATCCATAATAACTATCTTTACAGTCATATAGACATGAGGTCCCTCTTGAAAATGAGATGCCACATCTCAAGGGGGCTTACAAATTTATATTCAACAAAGAAAAATATGGCACTATACAAATAAAGATTGGTTAGGTCTATATTCAGCAGAAACAAGTGTGGTGAGGACACATTGATGACCTGGGCATCCATGGGTTTGTTGCTATCATTAATTCTGATTTTTGTCCCTTAGTCTCTGCCTGGATGGCTGCATCTCTGGACATATGTATGTGTATTTACAAATATATTTATTCATATGTATTTGTATCTATGCATATATACTGTATGTGTGTCTATAAATTGAAGGGTATGGCTTCAGCTTGCTCTATTGTAAAGTGCCTTGAGATAACACTTGTTAGGAACTGGTGCTATACAAATAGAGGTAAAAATTTATATAAATAAAATAAAGACTCATTGATCCATTCATTCATTCATTTAATGTCTGTGAGGCAATAATGAAAATATTTTGGAATCAGGAGAAGAGGTGTTTTTGTCACTCTACCCAGTCGCAAAAAACTTTATAAAGTCGAATGTTGTTCCACCGATATTTAGTACAAAACTGCTGGAGTTTGTATTTTTTACAGAGTGTGTCAGATAAAGTTTTGATTTTGCAGGTGTTGGGTATGCATGAAGCACTAATAATGCAATTTAAAATACCATGGCCCTTGCTGATTCATGCATTCAGCATTTTGTTCAGTGGATCTGTCACCGCTGCTCGCTCTGGCAGGTGAAACAGCGGTGATAAATAAAACACCAGGGTGGAGTGTTCACCCTGCTGTAAAGTACTGATCACAGAGTTCATTGCATCACTTTGAAGTGTGGGCAAACATGATTTCTCATCATCCACTCTTCAGGGTTTTTTTGTGCAATGAGTGCTGAAAATAATCTTTTTTTGTGTTGTTGTGGTTTCCAGAAGCACGAGAGCTTTGGCTGACACCTCTCCAGTAAATATCAATCTAAACAGTCTGATATTTTATGACGACATGTTTTAGTAATCCACAGCTCTGAATGAAATATTGAAAGCAGAGGTGCGTGCGTTGGTGTTGACTTTGATCGCTGTCGGCCTTGCCTGTCTTATGCGGCTCTCCGCCTCTGTCAGACCGGATCAAAGACCTGCAACATGTGTTTCAGACCGCAGAATCCCCCACAACTCACACTGGCCTTGTTCTGCTGATCTACAACAATAATAACTCCACGAATCCAGTGTGCTGCTTGGACTTCATTTACTTATTTATTTATTAGCCTCCCTCTTGCTGTGTGTCACCCTGAGAAGGAACCTCTGCTCTCACGCTGACACTGGGACACCAGCTTTGATTTGTGACACGTGTCGGTACACAACAGACGAGGAAATCCACGTGGGCAAATTAAGCCAGGCCTTGTAAGGCAACCTGTTCCTGCAGAGCTGTTTGTCAGAGTGAGAGTCAGACAGGAGGATTTAAATGACACCAGCGCTGCACAAATAACTCTTTGAACATGAAATAGCTTTCAGATTTTTATTTGTGGGGGAAAAAGACTCACAAACAGTTTTTCGACATCTCTCTCTGCTACAGTGACAAATAACTAAAGAGACACTCTGCTCTTAAAATGTAGGTTTTGAAAGCAGTAAAAATAGATTTACTGATGTTTGCATCAGGATTAAAGATAAATAGAGCAGTATTGTTGTGCAATAAATGTCAATGACTCCAACTGTTGCTGTACAGGCTGGGAGCCTGGACTTTGGGGATACTGATGATTAATTTAATCTGTGATAAGAGTAAAAATGGTGGAATGTGCCTCACAAATTTGCATTTTAAATATGAAAATGACTTAACAAATAGAGCATGGAGTAGCCACAACATGTAAAGACATGTATGACACATGTTCAGATTAGAGCTGTTGTAATACTGTTATTGACTTTAAATGTCTTCATCAAAAACACAGTTACTATATTATGCCCCAGTCACACATTCCTGTTTCTCATGGCGATTGTCCATGACTGTACACGATTGGCAAGGCTGGTTTGATCGGCATGATACGGGAAGAAGTGACTGTCTCTCCCCCAGACACACTCCGTAAATACACTGTCAGTAACACTTCTACAGCGCCTCGGAGGCGTTCATCCCGCTTCAATTAGGTCAATACAACGATACGACGAGGATTCCATGAATTTCCATACCGCTGACACGACGTCAGCCCCGTTCAAGCCCAGCTGCGTCACTTGCGTCGCCTTGAACGGGACACAGTTGGGGCACAAATGGATATGTCCTTGTCAATCGTCCTCAGAAGCTTTCAGGATTGAGCTACGATCAGCCCGATTGAGTCCCGTACATGCCACGCTAATACCATTCGCCTTAGGACTGCATTAGGCTTCCACCCTGCTATACTGAGAGTGGCGATTCTCCACGACAGTTTTGAACAGTTCAAAACAGTCGGGACCCTTCCCCGTTCCCGGCATTCATCCACGACTATACAACGCTGATCCAGATCAAGTAGCGCATGCACCACAACCAAAGCACATTTCATCAGGAATATGACAATCGTGCACAATCGCCATGAGAAACGGGAATGTGTGACTGGTTCTTTAAGCTAAAAATAGGCAAACCACATTTTGTTCTTAACCTCATGTACTGCGCTTGTTTATGTGTTCCCTCCTCTGCAACATGAAATATGTTTGCTCTGCAGAGCATCAGTGTCAGTCCCCCAAATTCCACAATAGCAAACGCGCCATGAACAAGCCACGAATCATACCGCGGGGCACTTCGCCTCCTCTCTAGTCTATCAGAGCATTTCCACAGCCGTCATTCTGGTTCAGCAGTGACAACGCTCCACTACGCTCAAGATACGCTGCAGGCCTAGTTTCAGTGCGGCTGCTGCCAAACCTCGTAAATTGATTGTCGTTGAGAAAGCACCACAAAGGGAAGTCAAAAGTGTGGTGAATCTGTTACTTTCAAAATAAAACACAATGCATTGACTCCTGAACATAAATTTTCTCAATATGTTGTCATTACATGACAACCAGAGACACGAGCATCAGGTTAGCAGTCGGTCAGAGGGTTCCAGAGGCAACACGATGCCACAGCGCTTCCAGTGGGCCTTGTCGCCAACCTTTCAGTAGGAACAAGACTGAGGCACTTCAGTGCACGGCGCATTCGATGGATGTGGAATTTGGGTGTTAAGCTCTGATACGGACTTTGTGTTGTAATATATGTTGTTGAGTGACTTGATCCAGGGCTGCAGCCATTGTTTCTCTGTTTGAACCACAGCTGACTTGTCAAAGTCCTAAATGATCCAAAGAAGAAGCTAAAAGCTCTGCACACTTGCAGATTGACTGTGATCTGTTAAGCTTCATCATGATAAACAAGAGATTTCCGCAAAAAAGATTCTCACAAGAAAGTCATTTTTGTCATTTTGGGTAAATGCCTTTATTTGGAAAGAAGTTGAACGACTGAAACAGGAAATGTTGTGTTTCCAATCGCACCTTTCAACCTCTGAATCAGTTACAGATACAACAGACTAAAACTGAAATCGAGATTAGTAAAAACATCTGTGTGATTTTGACATTAATTATTGGTGGCCGGCATCAATAGGCCTGTTTGAGGTACAAAAATTAAGAATTTCTCAGTCTTTTAAAACTTAAGAAAAAATGTAATGAAAGCCTTTAACTGAAAAAAAAAATATACAACTTATCAGTCAATTTAGCAAACAGATAAAAAATCACAATTTAACATTTTCTAACAATATAAATATTGTATCTGTAATTTGATTTATCTCAGGTAAAAAGTACTTTATACAAAATGTACTTACAGTACTAAGTATTACAAGTTTATTTTTTGTGTTGTGCAAAACAGAACAATGGCTAGAATAAGATGAGAGAATTGCAACAACAACAAAAAACAGATTTATACCTAAATGTTTGATCAACTATCATTACAGTGGGGTCAGTTAAGTATTAGCTGGAAAAATCTGTTTTTATATAAAATCATTCTGCATCTTGGAGTTAAAATAAATGTAAGATTTATGTACAGGGAGAGGTTTTTTTTTAGTATGTGAGTAGTGCATGGCCTTAGGTAGCATGACCAAGTGCAGGGACAATATTTATTATTAACCAACAATCAGTTCAGTCAATTTGGTGGGATAGTTCCAAACACTAAGCTCATTAAATGTGGATTGAATTTTGTTGGCTACACTTGCAGCGTTGCACTAGTGCGATGCTGGTGTCTGTATTAGTGTATTGGTTATGTTTAAGCTTTCAGCATTCTAAAATAAGAACTGCGAGGAGGTTTCACAGCACACTGAGATATACTTTAAATAGCCAAAATATCATAACACTGCATTTGACTTTGCCCATACCATGTATTTTGAAGGCCTGTCTATGAAACTGCCCTTACAGTGCAGGATCTAAGTATCAGCTTGATAACACTGTGGCCTTGTCCACACCGAGAGAGTATTTTTGAAAAGCCGCTTTTCCCACAGAATTTGCCTTTTGACCAAACACAAACTGTTTAGGTCACAGATAAAAACGCATTTTGGAAATCTTCTGCCAGGGTAATCATTTCCTGACATTGATCTTCTCCTGTAGGTCACACTATGCAATGTTATTACTCTTATTTACATGAGCATAGTGTTGTGGTAGATGCTGTAGAAATTTGCTGGGTTCTGCATTGCATAAGCTTGCTTCAAACAACACTCTGGCAATAGAGTTCTTGTCAATGGTTTTGACAAGGCCTGGTTTTACAGTTTACGAAGTTACCGTGCGAACTGGCGAGTGCCTGTGTTAGCAGTTGCCTTAGGCTTTGCTAATATGGCATCAATCCACTGAACACTGGTGCTTTATTAATTTTTGTTTAAAAAAATCGATTTGCATGGCAATTGATATGCACTTTAACCTTGTGCAGCGGTCAAATCTGCCTGGTTTAATGTCTGTATTAAGGCAGAACTGTTTTGCCAAGCTCCAGCCAAGATCAGAGCCATTTAGAGCAGGAAGAGGTGGGAGGTATGAGCGAGACAACAGCAGGTGACTGCTTATACAGAGATTAGCATAGATGCTAACAGCTTCATTAACAGTTTCATCAGTTCTGGACTACCTTTCTTTATAAAATGAAAAACAAACAACACTGAACAAGTTTCTTGGTAGAAAATATTTTTCCTCTCCTCTTTAAATATATTTTGGGGATAGGTTGTTCTATGCAGTGGCCCAAATTTTGTATTGACACCGTGGCAGTATCGACTGACTATTACATTATTAGGGCTCTATAAAAATATATAATTACTCACTCTTCAGGTGGTCCTCACATGTATCTTTACAGGTCCAGTCAACAGTATGTTGACAAAATCTGCAGAACATTTGATCACCTGACACATAATAATCATTGGGAAACATCTCTGCCCTGTACTTTGGAGTTAGCAGGGGAGTTTTGTAGCTTCTTTGCTAACTTACCCGGTGTCTCAGGTGGCCTCTTCGACATGTTTTATCTTTATTATTTTTTTTAATGCTACTATCTATTCTAATGTCTTCATCTGTTATTTCCAACTACTATACTGTGTATAAGAGCAAGTGAAACAACCGAATTTCCCTTTGGGGATTAATAAAGTATTTCTGATTCTGATTCTGATTCTGATGTTTGCGTTGTTAATGAGGGGAAGAGGAGGGGGAGGGGAAGTGAAGCTTGCATTGTCCCCATCATTATTGACCCCCTCGGAGCATTTCCCAAGAGATATGTTCCCTTTCAGACAGAAAAAAAGCTTTTACTTAAAATGTTGGCCATTCCGTGATATTCCAGGTTTATACTGAATTCTGCGTTTAATATCCAATTCCGTGATTCCATCTGTGATTCCGTGATCGTGGATTTTATAGGGCCCTACATTATCTGATTGGCCCATAATGAATATGATTGACAGAACAATTGTCCAATCACCTGCTGATTCTGCTTTTGAAAGATTCTGTCCATTGCCAAACACTTTCTATGGGCTCTTTTCCAGATGAACTAGTGAAATTTGAGCTGTCCATCTGGTTTGTCTGGTTCCACAAACAAAGCTGCGTAAAACATCACCACACCAGCATTTAATACGACGGTTCTTTTTCAGGGTAAAGGGTCACAAAACCTCATAGCGACCTCTTTCGGCTTGCTATGTGCAGATTATGAATTCTGAACTCACCATATCAAAATTTTTGCTGCCATCATGATGCAGTTTTAAAAAGACCAGGTCATCCCAGGTGTTTCTGAGGTCACGTTAAATGTTTAAAGACCCTGCCTGTTCAACATCTGACAGCAGGTTACATTAGTTGGTAGAACAAAGTTTCTTATCCATTATTTCTGTGCAGAGTTCTCCCTTCACCTTTAATCCTGCTTCACTTAGTTTATTCATCACAGTGCTGTGCTCCTCCCTCACCATTGTGTTGTTATTAAAAGGTGGAGTGGTTCCCTTTTAGCAGCAGAGGGGAGTAGCACTTTACATTATTCATTTAGAGGGCACAGCTGGGTAACTACCGCTGCCCTGTGAGCGTATCTAAATACAGTCATTACAGTGTCAGGTCAGGACACAGCAGACTACATGTCCTAACCACTGTATGCCGGGTTAACTGGTTTATGTGTTATCATTGAAAAACAAAATATTTATGTATCAATGTGTTGGCCAATTTAACACCGAAAACCAAAAGTATTTAAAATGTAAGTTGTAAATATGTTTGTTTATCCTCAAAGTGAATGTAGTAGTTGTTATTCACAGGTGTCTCATAAAAAATGGATGAACTTTGACACTGAATAAATAGTCCTCTTTAAATAAAGGACTTAGTGTTAAGTAAGGTTGATGGGGCACAACTTTAATACTTAAAGAATTGCTGGACTCTGGTGCAAATACATTTTCAGGCCCATCCAGTTAAAGGTCGCATATTTTACTCCTTCTCAACAAGTTCAAATTCATCTCAGATGACCATATACAGTAAGACATTTTAACGTTTGAAGTCTAAAATCTACTACGATATTGAGCATTGGCATAAACCCTTCTGTTTCAGCCCGACTCATAACAAGCTGTTTCTGACCACTTCTCGCTAAAGAGGTGAATGTAGCTTCAGCGTCTTAGCGCTACAGACTGCCCTTGCATGTACCTTTTACTGGAATCCAATATGGACCAGAAACATTTTCCTCATGGAGCAGCTTTCATCTGAGGAAGGCGGCACATCCTCCCCTGATGGTGTCAGTGGGGGAGGATGTGCAGTCTCCACATGGATGCATTTCAGAAAGGTTGAGCTAGTAACAGAGCAGGGGGAAGGACTTTTCTCAAGACAGGCCATGAGCACATGCAGCTGCATCTTTTTTTACATGAAGTCTTGCAGCTTTAGGTCTTTTATTTTTGCACTCCTTGCAGTAAGGATTCTAGATTCTCGATTCTGGATTTTTATTTAATCATAATAATGCATGTAAAAACTCAACCCTTTCAAGCAGGATGCAGTAAAGGACATCTTTTTTTTGGGACAACCAGGACTAACAGGACATTTACAATGTAATGACATCAGACTAGTGAATTATAAATTGTGCGACTAAAGAGACGAAACAAAAAAATCAGCACGAAAAGAGCTTTATACAAATCACACACAAATCAATAATGAAGGAGCATTTTCACATCTGAATAGTGTTCTGTCAAGCCTTGGCTGTTAGAGGAATTAAATGTAAGTATGCAAAAAAAAAAAAAATTATAACTTACAGAAAAAACTGTCAACATGTATAAACTTTTTTACACATCTTTTCACTCCATTTATGCCACTTTTGAAAACAATTTTGTCTCAAATGTTAAAAAGGACAACAAGACATTACTCAAACTTCTTTTTTTATTCTTTTGGGATGTGATAGATAACTCCTGTCTCTTGTTGAACTTTGGCTGCTCCTGATTGGACACTTTTGTCAAGATAACAAAGTAAGATATTGGACAATTTGATTTGTCAGTAAACTGACAAGAAGTCTTCATCCTCTCTGGGGATCAAAATAGAGGTCTTAAAATGTCACAGCTGTGTTTTCATGTATAGAAAAGCACTTGGAGAACGCAGGCCTCCGCCAAGATACAATTCTGGATCACCACACACTCCGATATGATGGCTGAGTCTTCGCTCCTGTCTGTCCATGTGGTAATGTAGTGACACAGGCTTGAAAAATGTTGATGTGAGTTTGCAAATAAACTATAATTCCCATAATGACGTAAAGGGGGCAGAACCGTCAGAGCAGCCGAGGAGAAATGAATGGGATTTGCCATTATTAAGTTCAATGTTTTATTGTGGCATCAGTCTGGATCAGATTCAGATGAAATTGACTGAGATGATAGAGTTATATTATATATATTATCCTGTAAATTTTGAAGCGAATCCATCAAGTGATGTCAGAGATATGATTTTTTAAGATACAGCCCAATGTTAAGTTATGGGATTTTTTGCCATTTTTTTTAATTTTTTTTTTGCATCCAGACAAATGTGTGGATCAACCACCAAAATGTAATGGGTTCTTCCTTGGACCAAACCACACCTCTGGTAAAATTTTCATGTAAATCCATCCTGTAGTTCTTGTTAACAGACAAACAGACAAACAAACAAACACACAGACAGACCTTGGAAAAAACATAACCTCCTTGGAGGAGGTAATTACAGATTTATTACTAATGATCCACAAATACAAAGTTTCTGAACATTGCACTTTATGTTTTGTTTTAAAAAAATCTGCAGGAGCTATATTTGACCCTCCCATTGAGAAAAGAGTGAGCTTTCAAACACAAAAATCTATCATCAGGTTCCAGAGATTTAAGTAGACAAAATGAGTGTTACAGCTTGGGGGCACCGGCAATCCCTTGGAGTTGTGAGGGTTAACTGAGGTGTTTGTGTTTGAGGGACAAAAGATTTTGTCAAGGCAGAGAGGATGTCCTGGGCGCCCATGCACATCAAAAACATCTGAAAACATTCAACAAATTGAACAAATCATTCAAAATGATTGACAATGCTGTATAAGAATTAGGGCAGAGAGAATCTCTGTTGATAAAGAGACAGTTTGATGATTTTTGCATGAAAATAAGAACATGACAAGTGTGTGCCAAAGTGTCCTGAAACTTCTAACTCCTGATCAAAAGGAAGAATGTAAGCACATTTGTGGAGACACTTTGGAATAAACTAAAGGAAACTCAAATCTTTAGGAGTGACTGAATGTGTTTAAACTTGGATCTTCCAGTATGAACCTAGACAAAAATGCAGTCAATGAATTGAAAAACACCATCGCCATTAAAAATAATGAAAGCACAACAAGGCAAAGTCCAGAAAGATCAACAGGAAATCCCCACTATTACAAACAGGTACTAGAAAAATGTCTTAAGGAAGAGACACAGCTGTGGAAATATGGTTTCATTCTTCATCAAGACACTGCACCAGCTCACACTGTGCTCTCGGTAAAGCAGTTTCTTGCTCAAAAACAGGTGAACAGGGAGGGTGCTTAATTACCCTCCCTGTTCACCTGATGTAGCACCATGTAACCTTTTCCTTTTTGCCGAGATCAAATCTGTGCTCACAGGAAGACATTTTCTAAGTCAGAAGTTAAGAAAAGAACGACAGAGGTTCTGAGACCTGCTGCACTGCTTTGAGAGGAGAACCTGAATGCAGCATTATGTTGGGGAGGGAATTCGAGGAGAAAGAAACTGAAAAATGTTTATGTTCAATGATATTTTATGACAGCTTTAGTCTCATTTTTCAAAAGGCATACTTGGTATAAGTTGTGGGGATGCTGATAGCTGTGGTTGTGGTTAGCTGGTGCGCCCCATGTAGAGATCTCCATGGGCAGCTTGGGCTTAAATCTGGACTCAGGTTCCTTGCTGCAATTCTACCCGTACTCTCTTCTCCCCTTACAAATGCTGTCCACAGACCTCTCCCCTAACCAATATGAATGCCCTTGTAGTGTTAATACTGAAATAGCTCAGGAACACACAGTACTGTGCACAGTCCTCCAAGCAGCCTTGGTAAAAACTGTACAGAAGTGGACAATCCTTGTACTGACAGTCTTGTCTGTTTTTGTAGGTCATTAAGAGGAATCAGTACCATTTGTAGTCTGTTTCATACACAGCCAAAATCTCCTCACTGGAGTCTCAACTTCAAAACAACTTAAGGCAAAGTTTGAGTAAAAAATCAGATCAGGGTTCAGTCTGGGTTGTTCACAGCTATTGATGTTGCATAGACGTGCTCTAGTGGGACTCTCAGGTGAGTGGCTCAGCGTGTCCAGAGTCTGGGAAGTGATTGAGAGGAACAAGGGTCCCGAGGGACAGAGCACTAAGTAAGAGCGATTCTCTCTGCTCGCTAAAAGTACGGACCACCATCCCGGTGACCTTCTGATAGCGTGTGGATGAAATTGGATGATTTCTTGCTGGGGCTGAAGAGGAGTGACAGGTGGCTGTGCTCCCAAGCCTGAAGGAGAGTCCGTCTACTCAATCCAATCCTCGAATCCTCACATCCTCTTCGTGCGCCCTCTTCCTCTACTGCGATCAGGAAACATCTCACAACATCATCTCTTATTTATGGAGAAATATGAGCAGCTATATTTCAATCTCTGTGGACATTTAAGATGTTTCAATATGTGTCCTCCACTGCTCTAATTTGCAAGTGTGATTTAATAAAAATGTAATCATATGTGCCACAAGAATTCTAGACAGTTCCTCATTTGAGCACAAGTGACACTGATTCTGCTCTTCCAGGCATTATGTTTATTTATGTGTTTATTTCTTTTTGGTAATTACATGGCGTGTCTGTTCCCACGGAGCTGCTGGAATTTGATCTGTTGCATTCGCTTGCATTGAGCTTACAGCGATTAACTTATGACTTCCTGTGAGAGCTCAAACAGGTTGCAATGTATAAAGTCTTCCACAGTGTAGCCATGAACGTTTTAACTGCGCAAAATCCGAGAAGCAAAGAACTGTGACTCTAATCTGTGATGACATGCTGATATCCAGCGTGGAGCTGCTTCATTGGTCATGAGCGTGAGAGCATCTCTGTGTGCTCGTATGACTTTTGCAGTTTCATATATAAGTGAGTTTTATATTAATGATGTGATTGTCCAAGTTTCACAGCAGCCAGTGTGACCATTTCACTAGGATATATTTCTAAAAGCTGGCACGAACAGGGTCCCCATTGTTTGGAACTCGATGAAAATATCACAATCTCTGTGTGTAAAGTGGTGCCCAGAAAATGATACTGTGGTTTACTTCATTTTGCTGGTTTGTTTTTGTGAGTTTCTGCTCTTTTACAGCAGCATTTTGTATGAAAACACTTAATTAATACATGTTTCTATGTGTTTACCAGATTTTTCATAATCACAGCAGTCAAGCTGGTTGTATTTTATCAGCCTTTTTTTAAGACATGCCATGTTTATAGCGATCTCGGGCAATTGAACCACCCACAAAACTAGTGTCACATGGATGGCTGTGATTGGTGGAACAAGGTTACCTGTGTACTTCCCTGTATAACTGCCTCTACTACATTTATTAGTCTTTAAATGAGGATAAATGGTTTATGTGCCTTACCAACACAGGAAAAATGGTTTATTCAGTGTTTTACCTGGCACACCAGCCGGATATTCTTGATTCAATGTCTGTAATCAGGCAGATCCATCTTGCCAAGTTCTTCTCTACAATGATTTAGTGTGGCCCAAAGCAGCACAGCCCAATCAGAGTCCTTCAGAGCAGGAAGAAAAAGAGCTACGAGTGAGATGACAGCAAGAAATGACCACATGTACAGGGATTAGCATAGATGTTAACAGCTTCAGTAGCAGTTTGATCAGGTAACGACTGTACTTCTTTATTAAATGAAAATTAAATAACTACAAACTTCTTTATTGTAAGGATTTTTTCATTCCACTTCCGACATGTTTTGACAAGAGTTTGTTTTATGAAGTGCCCCATTCTGTAGTGCAGTAGCGCCCTCCTACGACATTGTTGATTGGCTCATGATAAATGATGATGGACAGAATGATCATCCAGTAACCTGTCAGATATGCCTTTGAAGGGTTCAGCCATCCAAACCCTTTGTATGGACTCTGTACCAGATGGACGAATGAAATATATTGAATGGTCCATCTGGTGTGCCATGTTAAATGCTTACTACCCCAGAGGACTGTCCCGATTGAACTTTACAAATGTTTATGCACAAAAGAGGGAGTGAATTAGACAATTATGATATACGGACCTTGAGAATACACAGTTGTGTGTGGTTTTCAACATTGTTTTATGAAAAAACATGATTAATCAGGATTTTGTTTAAACTTATGACACTATCCACAAAAGTTTAATAAAAAAGCCAAACATATACATATTAGGAATGTAACAGTTACCGATAAAATGATAAACTGCATTAAAATTTCCGACAACTGGTGTTACCGTTTCCTGTTTTAATTACTGGTTAACCATGTTTGGTTACCACACTGTGTCAATAACTCATGGTGATGCTGCTCATTGCCTGGAAAAGCCATAACCATGTGTCTGCTCCTTGGCAAAGCAGCCGCAGTCACTCAGATGGATGTGTGCATGCGCAGATTGCATTGTTTGGTCTCTTAAAGTGAAAGCATGGCCACGGCCGGCAAAAACTATAGCGGAGGATTTTTCCCCCTCGAAGTCTTAAGTCTGGTCGAATTTTGGATTTTACAAGGACGCTGAGGGGAAACTGATTGAAGATGGTTACCCTGTCTTAAATACGAAGCTGTTGCGAAAGAAAAAGACATGCATGATTAAAATTGCTGTAACTCCTCGAGTAAGTGAGGTGACTGAGCTGGAGAGAGTGAGAAGATTCAGTGAGCCATACCTGAGTGAGATATAGGTGATTTATCAGTATTTTCTGTCTAAATAATGTATAAATGTTGTAAATAATAGCATTAGTATCATTCTGGAGTGTGTTCCTTACCGTTCTGTTGCCGTTTATTCGCTGTATTTCGTAATTGATTGTCTTTTTCCAGTTTTATGGATTTCATCAATCATAATTTGGAAATATTGGAGGAGAAAATGTGGAGGAGATCTGCCAGAGGGGAGACAAGAGGAGAGTCATGAAAGGGGGCTAACTGGACAGGAATTGCCTCAGGGACTATCGTCAGTAAACAAATGCCTGGACATGGTTTAATATTACGAGCTGTAACATGGACACTAATGCTGTAGGCAGACAAAAATGTTATAGTGTATGTAAAATGGGTCACGTTTATTTTCGGTCATGTCAAAACTTTGAACATGTTCATTAAGGATGTTTATGAGGAGAATCTCGTTTAAAGTTCAAATTCGTTTTTTTCTTTTCTTGTAATTACACACTGTTTAAACATTTTTATAACATAATAATGAGAAATACTTGCCAGAATTGTTTACTTTTATTTCTCATGAAAAAAAAGGTGAAAAATTTTACTCAAAGGATATTTCCTGACACATTTATTGACAAAAAGAAAGAAAAAAGACCTGTTGTAATATTAAGCGGATAAATTATTTCAAGTGTGTGTAAAAGTACTTTTTGAACATTTCGAGCACACTGCAACAATACCGCGATAATAGTGATAACCATGATAATTTTGGTCACAATAACCGTGATATGAAATGTTCATACCCTTACATCCTATTAAATATACATATATCTTTCTATCTATCTATCTATCTATCTATCTATCTATCTATATATAACAATAAAGTCTCCCTTTTGTATTTTTCCCCGAGAGAGTTCTTGACTTGGACTTTGTACTGCAGACTTCTTAAGAAAATACAAGCTTATACTTTTAAGAAGCATTTTCAGCATCATTAAGCTGTAACACATGTTAATAGGGCGAGTAAAAAGTAGGAAATGATAGAAAAGGACGGGGAGAAAAAGGTTGCTCCCTGACTTTTCGCCTGTTGTAGCTGCTGCAGCTGTCATTTTTCCATCAGGAGGGAACAAAGTCACCTTGGCCTGCGCGAGGACAGGTGACAGGAGGAGTGGGAGGCTGCAGAGCTGGCGCCGGCCCCTGCTGACGAGAGCTGGTGTTAGTAGAGGTGACAGGAGCGAGGAGCTGCTCACCGGGGGCCCTGACACCACGCAGCACCTGCCCCGGGAGATGCAGCGTCAGCACATCTTTCCACGGGAAGTTGGAATAAAAAATCAGGGAGGCGAGGAAGTTATCCACCTCCTTCCTGTTCCACTTTTCTCTGACTTTTTTTTTTTGTTATTCTCTTACCCCCGCATGAGAGACAGACACAGGCATGAAATATTGATACGACCTGGTGAGTTTCGTATTGCATTTTGCTGTAAGGGTGTAGGTGCCAAGAAGCTTTCATCGATAGCCTTGTGAGATACTCAGGGAAAGGAGCTCTGGCCTTGTAGAGGAGTGCTTTTGATGTCTTGCTGAAAGTGAAAATCCTCTTATTGTATTACTCACTGTCTTACGCCTGTGTGTGCTCAGTATTATTCAAATAGTACAACCTGAAAAATCAGATATCTGCCTCTGCTTCTTGCTCTCTTTCTCAATCCTCTTCTTTCCTTTTTCTCTCTCCTTCTTTCCCAGGTTGGCATCCATCACCATGCGGGAGGCCACCTCCTCTCTGACAGCTTTGTCAATGTAAATTACTGCAGTCAGTCTGGAGCCGTCTCAGCCCGGAGAGAGCACTACCTGCAGGGCTGCCGGTTGCCTGCTCTGGAGACTCCCAGAATAGCCCACCCATAGGTGAGCTCTGTTTGGACTCTCCTCTGCCTCTTCATGAATCCCTCTCACGATCGCATCCTCACAGCTTAACTTGTCTCCCTCTTACCTTTACTCCTCTCTTTGCGCACCATGTTGTTAATCTATCGATCTAATCTTCCCTTTTAACTTTGCAAACAACTGCTGCTGCTGTTTGAAGACAAGGCGGAGAGTTTTTGCCTGTCTACGGCGTGTTTGACTGAAAAATTGCAAGCTTCTGCCTTGTGAGTAAACAAGGTTGTGCGTTGTTTTGATTTCCTCTATTACATGACTGATTTGGTTACATATTTCCCCTATGGAACCTGGTTCACATGGTGGTTTCTCCACTAAGAAATATGGCCCATTTCCTGCTTCAAATGAGCTCCCCTGGGATTTATTTACTAAATTGCAAAGGACGAAAGATAATTCGTATCTCCTAATTAGGCATGCAAGAAATACATCACAGAACCCAATACACCTCGTTATTAAAAAAGAAAAAGCCATGGTTTGATATTATGTAGATTTAAAAGCCTTCCCTCAGGGTTTTTATTCATTAATTATTTTGGCTTTTTTTCTTTATTTTGTCTGCGAATAGAACACCAGTGTTAGCTGGTTTACATTCACAATGCTGAGCAAATTAAGAACAAAGATGATAGAAGAAAGAGATGCCTTCATTGCTCTTCTCATCCATGTTTCTTTGAAGAAACACAATGCTCAAGGACTCATTTGTACAATATTAGCATACAGCATAATAAAGCATGGTTAGCTGTATGTTAACAGCCTTAGATGACCTGCCAATCTTTATATATTGAATGCATGATTAACTGATCAAAACGAATGCCTTTAGTCACAAATACAAACTCCAGTTCCAAAGAAGTTGGGACATTGTGTAAAACATAAAATATATTTAAAGTTCACCGAAAAAATTCACTTTCTTTGCAAATATTTACTCATTTTGAATTTGTTTCTGCCGACAAGTTCCTAAAAAAGCTGGGGCAGGGGCGACAAAAGACTGGGAAACTTGAGGAATTCTAAAAAAAACCTGTTTGTAACATTACACAGGTATAAAAGGAGCATCACTGAAAGGCTCAGTCATTCAAAAGCAAGGATGGGGTGAGATTCTCCGCTTTCAGTTTAATAATGTTTCTCAATGTACTGTCACAAGGAATTTAGTAATGTCAGCACATAATCAGCAAATTAGAAAACCTGAATTGTATGCCTGTGACCTTTTATCCCTCAAGAAGCATTGCATTAAAAAAAACAACAGTCTTTGAATAATATTTCCATGTGGGCTCAAGAACACATGAAAACCAATATCCAGTTAATAGTCACAACATCTACGTATGAGTGAAAGTCAAAAACTCCACTATGCAAAGCAATAGCCATTCATCAAAAACACCCAGAAATGCCACTGGCCTCTCTGGGTCCCAGCTCATCTGAAACGCACTGCAAAGGAAAAGTGATGCAACAAAGTGGCTAACATGCCCCTGTCCCAGAATTTTTGGAACGTGTTGTGATTCAAAACAAGTGGATACTAGCAAAATGCAAACAATTAGGTTTACTACTTTGAACATGAAATATCATGCCATTGTAATATTCTATTGAATATATGTTGAAGAGGATAAGCAAATCTTGTTCTGATTTAGTGACCTTTTACTCAACTTCTCTGGAATTGAGGTTTTTACAGTCAGCTGTAGTTTAACTCCATGCTAACCCTCAGGATGTTGACAAATGACCTGCCCACTTGTCTATGCGTCTGCTGCTTCTATTGGCTCTGCCATCCTCTTGAAGAAACCGTTAGTTTCTTTGGTTTCTGCACAGGTAGAAGAATAAAGCCATGTGCTGCATCATAAAATAGAGCCAAACACAAAGAACTCCTGTAAGAAAAATAAAACAATCTGAAAATTTTCACCCAATGCTACATTTGACCCAACATGGTTTTGTGGCTCATTTTTTAAAAAATATTATTTTTTGGGAATTTTGTGTCTTTATTGATAGGAGAGAGAGGGTTGTACCTGGTTGCTTACCACTCTGCCCCCGCTCTTCCATGAAAATCACACAGCTCTGCAAAATAACTGGACCTGTCAACAGCAGTGTACCATACTGGTTGCCTCAGTTGCTCCTCTGATAAACCCAAACCATCAAAAATACTAAACTATTCCTTTAAGGTCTCTTTTGTCCAGACTAAGGCCCCCCTGTGTAGTTCCAGCTAAATTGCTGTGCTGTCACTGTTGGTTGGTTTGATATAGACTATTATGGATCCAGTTCAATAGATCTCAGCTCTGGGGCTCTGGGATTTAGAGTCTAGCATAATTTCTGTCCCACAGTTACTATGATACGAAGAACAGAAATTAAAGTCCATTAGATACATTAATTTCTACCAGCAACATGTCCCTCTTCATATTTGCATTACAGTGCTTCTTTAAAATCTCAAAGAATGTGCCAGAGGGGATTTCCTCTGGCAGTGAGGTCTGAATTATTCCCCCTCACATGTTAGCTCTGAATTAGTCATGATACCGGCTGGGGAATGTGAGGAGTAAATAGTGAGATTTCCATGTTTAGGTTGATAGTGCTGGAAATGTTTCATTTGAATTACAGATGGCTCTGGGAGCATTGTGGCATGACTGAAGGGAGAGTAATTGGTGAAATGTAGATGACACACAATGCCGCACGCATTAGTGCTGTAACACATCCTGAAAGTGGAGCTGCTTATTCCGCTTCTCAATGCTCCTGCTCTTGTTGTTTTCATAGCACACTGATTTGTATACTCCTCTCCTGTTGCACCGCAGATTGTGTCCCAAGCTTTTGAGCAGTTTGCATGAAAAATGTCTGCTGTCATCACTGTGTGTCTCCTGGACAATGGTAGCTAAAATCCTGTTTTTGAGCCTTCTTTCTAATGGGTTGCAGGGACTAAAACCTGATGAAATGGAACAGTTGTGTTGAGTGCACACACACAGCCACAAAGGGAGGATAAAGCGGCAGAGACTGCGGTGAAAGACAGAAAAGATTTCCGTGTTTTTCCGTTCCCTTGAGCACTGGAAGGATGTTGTGCTGGGAACTCATGCTGTGATAAAAGGGTAGAAACCAGATATCAGTCTTTGCCGTCCACCTGCTGTCTTCTCTCGCATTCATCGTTAGATGAACCTGTCATATAGGGGGAGCTTTGGCCAATTATCGCCATCATCCATTTACAGCATGAGACGATGTACTGAGAGTGGCCATCTGCTGCGACAAAGCTGGAATTATGAAAAACTACAAGTGGTTACTGAGTGAAAAAGTGGCCTTGAAAAGTTTCTTTTACTCAGACAGAACAAAAGCAGCTCTTTGAATATAACTTAGCTCTTTGTGCCACTTGAGACATTTCTATCAAGTTAAGCTCACATGTCAGTCGAAACATTTCTCCTCAGTTCTGTCAGTGGGAGGAGAATCAATTTGGAAAACATCTCCGTCCTCTCACGCCCTCACTCACACTCTCTATATGATGCAATGCAGCGTGAGCGTATATCTCCAACAGTCTCATGTTGACTCACTTCGCATCTGGCACTGCTCCTTACCACACTCATGTATGCAGACATATACAGCCAAGAAAGCAAGGTGATCATATTTTCACCTCATTTTCATGTTCTTTCACACTAATGCTGATGACACCCTGTGATGGCAACAGAATCAAAGTGACCGACTCACTCAGAAGTGCAGAGGTTTACGTTTATGGAGCGTTTTCAAAGGATAGACACTTTCCTCTGATGTCAGGGAGGACAGCTTGAGTGCTGCTTTAATGTTGTGCTGCCATGCTATAGGCTGATAGCTGTATTTGTTAAGAATTCACCCCAGTCAATACTTTCGTAGTCAGTGTTTTTATTTTTAATTATGAAACAACAGCCAAAATCAGCCTCATTTTCGCAATAACTCATGTTCAGACAACCTGCCAGTTTTCACACTCAGAGTACCTGATCCACCTATATGCTCACTCTGTTTGAGATTCCCTCTGGAGGTCCCGTCACTTTAGGGCCCAGTCTGTTCTGATTGGTTGGCAGGTCTACTCTGTGGTATCTGGTCAGTTTAGTGCAGTTAAGCAGCATTTTCTGTGGCTTTGCTTTCTTTCTATAGTTGCTGCTCTGCATTGGGCTTGCTAACTCAAGCCAGTGGCTCTGAATTATTGATGGAACTACGCACCTACCAACACTGTTCATATCTTGTAGATAATAATAACTTTTTGGTACGATGAGAACCTAAGAGGAGAGCATCAGCACTTCTGACTTCCCTTAGAACAATGGGGCTCATGGACTGATGAAAATTAAAATAAAAGGTGAAAACATAAAATTAGTAAGAAAAAGAAAAGGCAATAAAAGGGGGTAGAAGCATAAAACAGGAGAATAAATAATAAACAACACAATAATAATAATAATAATAATAATCATAATAATAATAATAATAATAATGATAATAATAATAATAATAATTAAACAGAGCTACAGGAATAAGGAGGAGATACAACAAAAAAAACACTTTAAGATAATGTCTTAAAAGATTAAAAGTACAACATAAGAAAAACAGATGAATCAGTAGCCAAAAAACACCAACATTGCAGAATAAATCAAATAAAATGGAGATTAAAAGTGAGTGATGGCATTGATGTGAATATAGCATCTCTGTAAAAGAAAAAGAAAACAAGCAAACAGAAAAAACAATATTTCAAGGTTACTGTCTTCACTGGATTTTTGAATTCGAGGTCAAAACTTAAAATGCAATGTAAAGAGAAAATTGAATTAAAAATGAAAATGAAGACAATCTTAGGCAGGGTTCTTTCCCAGACCAGCTGCAGCATTGTGTTTGCGTGCCACTGTGCCAGTCTTGCACACTAAAATCTCTTGTCTTTATGCAAACCCTTCAGGACGGCCTGACCACACCTGCCCTTAAACTAGTTTTGAGTTTGAGTTTTGCCAACTTAAGTTTAGAAATTAGACCAACTTTACATTAAAACACTTAGCAAGGTTAGTTGAGATAACTCCTTTGATTGAGTTGATAACACAACAAAAAATATTCAGGTTCTGTTTATTGAAAAATGTACTTAATGCCAGTGATTTTAAGTTTTCATTTTTACAGTGACATAAGAAGTCAACAACAGAGGAAGGACCTAAAAGTGGCAGGAGCTAAAATGATAAGAGCAATAAAGACTGATAACAGGCTAAAAAGAAATGTGATATCTCACAAAGCTCAATCATTCTAGCTTGAAGCTTTGCAAAACGGATTAGCCTGATTCCAGATATGGAATCAGACAGATCCAGCTCTGCAAGGTTATTCCTTCTTCTTACAAGCAGAATATTTTAGCTCAATGGAATCTTGATATTATCAGAAGCTGTTGTATAAGGGTTGCTAATAGGCTTACAAATATTCTTATTACTTGAACACCACATATTTTGCCCTTTCTCTGGTACATGTATGTATATTTTTGTGTCTGCTAGGGTATGCTCATAATCGCTAATGTTCAAAAGGCCTTCATATACTGAGTCCATCTGTATTCTCTGTCTGTCTGAGGTGCTCAATTAAAGCTTTTACACTTTTAAAGGGCCCATGTCCAAGTCTGTTTGACCATTGGTCTTGGGTTACTATTAAACAAGAATTTGATTTAAGTAAAAAAAAAATTCGCTGTAGAGGATCAGATGCAGCTCTTTTCCCCTCCCCTTTGGAAACACTCAGATTTGAGGGGGCGGGGAGGCTATGAGAGGCCTGCACTGATAGGCTGCCCAAAGATGTCTGATGGGAGGATGGAGGAGGGGTTACAGGAGGTGGAGCGGACTTTCAAAACAGCCTTAAATGAGCAGAAAACACGCATGTGGGCGGAGGCTAAATAGCTATGACATCATAAAACCCAGGAAGTGAAAAACTGATCGTTTAAAGGGGCATTTTCTTGAAAGAGACGGAGATAATTTCTCAAACAAATTAGAAATAAAAAAGGTGTCATGTTCTTCTGCTGCCCAAGCCCCTTCTAGTGACATTAAAAGCAAATGAACTTGATTTGAAGGACAGAGGATCTTTACAGCCCCTGTGAACATGACTTGATTTTTTTTCAGAATTCTAATACAATATCATGGTGTTCATTTTTATTTATTAGCCAAGTTATTTGTGACATCGTAAATATTTTGCACCCTTAAAAACTTGACAGCTGATAGAGAAAACAACTGCCGAAGTCAAATTCCTTGTATGTGTCGCATACTTGGCAATAAAAAACGATTCTGATTCTGATTCTGATTTTGATTCTGATTTCAAAACTTTTCACAAAGATCAGTCCTCAGATTTTTAGATATTTTATTGTACATATACTGTATATATGATCATAAATATCAAATGAAGAAAGTTTTTGTTGATTTGTGTTCCAAGGGGCTTTAAGCTCTCTTCCCCATGTGGGCCCAGTCTTCTCTGGTTGTTTGACTGGTTGACTCTATGGTAACTGATCAGTTAAATGCTGCTTGCTGTCATATTGTCAGAGATTCTGTATTCATTCTGCTGTTACAGCGAGCCATAGCTTTAACTGACAATGAAACAATGGCAGGGCATCACACTGGTACAGAACCAGCTGGCCCATAAGGCAATATAGGCAAATGCTAATGGCGCCGTGGCCTCAAGGGGGCACAACAAGCGGAAAAAAACTCACTTTTAATATAATTATATTAAACTAGCTATTACTATTAGTTCTTAAAATGGAAAAGCTCACACTGATTCAAATTTAAAGTTATTATTATTATTATTATTATTATTATTATTATTAATATTATTTATTCACTTATTTACAGGGTTTTTATTTTGTGGGTAAGGGTATTTATATTGTATTTAAGATTTTTTTTGTATTTATTTGTAATTCGTTAAGCATGTAAATTTGGTGACATGTCATCTTATACATTTAAAATAATGGTAATACCAACGCTTTTAAATTTCTTTTGTAAACGTACGTAAATAGCTGATTGAGGGGGACGCCATATTAAATCTCACCTAAGGCGCCATATTGGGTAGGTCCTGCTGTGCGCTGGTAGGTCTATTTGGGGAGGCCGAGGGAATGAGACATTTTAAGCAGCTAGTGGCGCCGCAGTGACAAAGAGGGAAGAGTCCAGATGCTGCCGAATTTTTGTCTTATTCATAAAAGTCTGTCATAGGGAGGAAACATGTCAAACAAACTGAAGGGCTTTTAAAACTCAGAAAAGCCTGATATGGGCTCTTTAAAATGTCAGAGTTTTTCAGATGAATTTTCACTTTTCTCTTCTGTAGAACGTTTTTAAAAACTTGATGGAACAACAAGAACTGTCTGGAATCTTATGTAACAAGACGTTCAGCTAGAATAAAGCACTTCCCCATTACAGCAGCATTTATGAGAGGAAAAAAGGCCACTCTGTGAACAGGGTAAAGGCTTTGGGCTCTGTAGACTGCCTGTGCAATTTTTTTTTTTTTTTTTTTAATTTTCTTTGGGGCCGACTTGTCATTTTTCCTTCAGGTGCAATGATAACTGAACAGGTCTGAAGGTATCCATTACTCTCAACTGTGTCATTTTATATTTGAGGGGCTGCACAGCATTTTCAATCTCAGAGGTGTTCATGAGACACCAGCTGTGAGAGGCACATAGCAAACATTCCTCTGCTTTTACTCGTCAACGTGTTTGTTTATGTTGCTTTCAATGACAACTCTAAAAGATATTTCCACAACACATTTATTTGCCATTAGTTTTTTTCTCCAAGGACTTTATACCTTCTGAAACATGATTTTTTTTTCTCTAGTTGAACATCTTTTATCATATTTAAGATATTAATTAATTCAGGATACAAACTGTTTTCCTTTTTACTAATGGTGTAGGAGGTGTCCACATGCTGCTATTTTATAATTTTGAATTTGTAAATTAGAGCATACGGCTTTGAAGATTAACAAGCATTCATCTGCTTTGAATCGCTGTTTTCCTCCTAGCATAATGGTCATTGTTACAGGTTGCCTTCCATTGAGGCCTTATCATCCACTGTCTTCGTTTTTCAGCTTTGACTGATAACTGCACACCCTCCTATTTTCTCCTCTTTATGGTCTCATCTGCAGGTTTTTTAAAACCCCGAGCTGGAAAATCAAGCGTTCCTTTGTTCGCTGTTCATTTGGAAGGCAGACTTTGCTGGCTTGTCCCTCTAAGCAGTGATATTGTGGAAGCAGCTCATGGCAAGCATCCTTGCAAAAAGATATTCTGCTCCGCTTAGCAGGTTCATGAATACTGAACGGCATTGTAAAAGATCAAACGGAGCGAGCGTGGCGTTCCTGCCTGTATGCTGGAGAGGAGTGTGGTTGACACTTTGACACTTACGATTGTGTCATTATTACAATACGGTTGCGATGGTGGGGGTAAATGTTTATTGAAATGAAAGCCTGCCTCAAGCGATTTACTGTAGTGAGATATTCTGGAGCAGCAGGTTCGTTTTTACTCCCTGATATGAAAGCAAACTTCTTTATTTAGGCTGCCATCACTGTAAATGTGCTACTATTAAAACAGTCTGGCCAAATGCTCTGCTTCATTTTTTGGCATCTCTGATATAATATTCTGGGCCTGACTCCTGAGTCACTCCGTTCTGGTTTCTTCCCAAGTTTACTTCCAGATAGCAGCAGGAAAGCAAAAAAAAAACAACATATGCCATGATTTTTGCTCTCTTGTGGTGATGGATTCAGTCTTCACAGCTCCCTTTAGAGGAAGCACTGTGGCTGTCACAGTTCTTCCCAATAAAGATGTTTGAAGGAACCAGTAGTGACATATCCAAGGGTGCCTGGAAAGGGTACCTAGGGTCGGGAAATATAGTGAGTTTTAAGTATATATTGGTACATTTTCAAATAAGGGGCATATTGAAACAAAATAGTTTTTATTGATAAAGTCAACAAATGTGACTTACTTCTTCAAATAAAAACTTAGTGGCAATAAAATCCTCATTCATAGAACCTACAAACCCCATTCCAATGGAGTTGGGATATTGTGTAAAACATAATAACAATAAACAGAATACAGTGATTTGCAGTTTGTTTTCAATCTATATTCAATTAAATACAATACAAAGACAAGATGCTGAATGTTCAAATTGATAATCTTCATTGTTTTTTGCAAATATTTACTCATTTTAAATTTGATTCCTGTAACAAGGTTCAAAAAAGCTGGGAAAGGGACAACAAAAGACTGGGAAAGTTAAGGAGTGCTCATAAACACCTGTCTGGAACATTCCACAGGTAAACAGGTTAAGTTGAAACAGTTAAGTGTCATGATTCTGATGGATTGATCTCTCTATCCATAGTTGTATTGATTATGCATCCATAGTGACTATCTTTACAACTACATCAGGACCCTCTTGAAAATGAGATGCCACATCTCAAGGGGATTATCTTTAGTAGATTTATATTCAACACAAATATGGTGCTATATCAATAAACATTAGGAAGGATTCAGAGGAAGATTGATTGAATCTATATTCAGCAGAGACAAATGTGGTGAGGACAGATTGATGATGTGGGCGTCCATGGGTTTGTTGCCATCATAAATTCTTATTTTTAGTCCCTTTGTCTCTGCCTGGATGGATTCATCTCTGGGTGTATGTATATGTGTATACACACATGTATTATATATATTTGCATATATTTGTATCTATAAAATTGAAGAGTATGGCACCAGCCTGCTCTATTGTAAGTGCCTTTAGATAACACTTGTTATGAACTGGCGCCATACAAAAAAGATTGACTGATGATTGGATATAAAAGCACTCTAAAAGGCTCAGTCGTTCACAAATGAGGATGGGACGGAGCTCAAATAGTCCTACAGTTTAAGAACAACGTTCCCCAATGTTCGAATACAAGGAATGGAGGTTTCTCATCATCTTTAGTCCTTGTTATCATTGAAAGATTTAGAGAATCAGAGGAAACCTCTGCATGAAAGCTTCCAAAATCTAACCATGAATGCCTGTGACCTTCTGCATTGAAAGCTGGCATCATGTCACTGAGAGTTAAAAAAAAAAATGTCCCCCAGCCCTTGTACCTGTCTGTTGCACTGCCTCACCCTCCATACAACTATCTTCTCTTCTCGTCCTTCATCTTAGTTTGCAATCCTTGGGTCTGCTTCTGGTAAATGAGGTTCATGACCCTGGATTTCTGCATGGCCAAACTCTCACATCCTTTCCTCACGGTCGAGGTGGGGAGAGAGGCTGGCGCTCAGATGGAAAGCACTCTCAGCAGACGGTTTAGTAATTACACACTGGAAACCAATCAGCCTGAACACTGCTTCTTAATTAGCAGAACAAAACAATAGTGCATGGGTTGGAGGACCCTGGAGGTCACACTCTCCCTCGCAGGTATCCCACCATGGTGCACTTTGAAGGAGCGGCCAGCCCTTTTCCCCGGCCATGCCTCACCTCCAGGAACAGACGGACAGTTTTCGAGTGATCACAGATGCACCCCAGCAGGTAAAAACAGCCACCGTGTGCACCTGATGAAGCAGAGCAGGTGCCATTGGATGTGGCAGAGAGGCACATTAAAGCCGTGAGTGCCTGATAGCCAGGATGGATGAGCATTTTGGTCTCTGCTGGAGGATGGTAGCAGAAGAGAAGAGAGGTCACCTAATCCATTCTAATCAAGGCTACAGCAGCAACACACATGGTATTCATTAGTAAACAAGAGGAAGAGCGGCTCCTCGACAAACAACTTGGCCGTAATTAGCATGTAGAGGATCGAGCAGCGGACAAAGCCTGTGATAGGGGTCAGGAGGACGAACCTGCACCGTGTCTGGATCTTACAATGAATCTCCTCTCATCAGATCACTACCACGGTTATGAAGAAGAAAACCAACATCTAAGGGAGTTTAATGGAAATCACAAAACACAACAGCAAATCAAAAGCACAACAACAAGAAACACCAAAACACAACTGCAAATCACAAAACACAACAACAAACAATAAAACACAACAGCAAATAAAAAACAAACAAGAAAACAGAACTGCAAAAAAACACAACACAAAACAACAAAAATGAAAACAACAACAAATCACAAAGCACGACAACAGCAAACAAGAAAACACAGCAGCAAATTAAAAACAACGAACAAGAAAACAGAACAGCAAATCATGAAACACAACAAACAAGAACACTCTACAGCAAATCAGGAAAAAACAACAGAAGACATCTAGACACAACTGCAAATTACGAAACACAACAACAAGAAAACACAACGGCAAACATGACAACACAACAGAAAATCACAAAACACAACAACAAACAAGAAAATTCAGGAGCAAATCACGTAATACTACAAATAACAACACACAATGACAAACAATAAAATACAGTTTTTATTTTTGTTATTGCATTTTTTCCTTCTGCCCCCAACTGCCATCTTTGCCATCTCTACCATTTTTTTTTTTTTTTACATGATTTTGTTTATGGTTGTGTTTTCACCATGTAATTGTGTTTTAGTTTGTTGTTTAACTTGTAACTTATTGTTTTCTTTACTTGTATGTTTTGTTTTGCTTCTGTCATTACAGTTTTTATGCTTGTGTTGTTTGATTTGAAAATGTTCTACTTTTACTTTCGGTTTCCAGTATTTGCGGTTTTTCATCTATGATTCCGTTTCTTATTTTTTGTTAGTCTGTTAGAATTTTTGCTTTTGTTTTTTGTCTTTTTGTTGCTTTTTTTCTCTATTTGATCAGTTGATTGGTTGTATATGTATAAAAACCTCGTTTTCAGGGGGGAAAGAAAACTTTGTTGGGTGGATGTGCAGTGCGTGTGAGTGCATGAGTGAATGAGTGTGTGGGTGCCAGGGGCTTGGTGACCTCAGGCCGACGCTGGCCTCTGGACCTGAAAAAAAAAAGGGGGGGGGGGGGTTGTGATCGGGCCTGGACGGGTTGGGGGTCAGGGGTGGGGCAGGGGCCGGGGCTCAGGGGAGGTTAGATCTGGGGGGGGGGATGTCCATGGTCCCCGGGGTCTGGCCGGGGGGCGCTTCGGGCGGGTGCCGGCCCGCAGTGGGTGGCTGTCTGGGCTGGTTCTGTCCTCCTGGGTGCCCGGCTGGGCCCTCCCCTGCGGGGGTGGGTGGGTTGTCCTTGGGCTCGCGGTGCCCATCTCCTGCCCCCCTGCACTCGATCAGGGGCCCGGCATCTGGCGGGGCCTGTGGGCCTCAACCCCTGGGCCCCTGGGACCCTTACCCCGCAGAGTCAGGTGTCTACCTCCCGCTTCTCCTTGCCTCTTCTCCCGGCCTTCTCCTTGGTTGGTGCGCTCCTGGCTCTGTGGCAGGCTGCCTTTGCTCTGCGCTCTGTCGTGGCGGCTGGCTGCATGGCGCTGGGGGGCCCTCTCAGTGTACATCTGGCCCCTAAAGGCAGTGGGGCTACATCTGCACGATCACTCCTTTGCATGATCACTAAACACAAAGCACAACTTGATCCGAACAATCTGCACTCTCAGCCATGCCGCTACAGATGCCGATATCTGTATGTTTATGTATATATGTGTCTATGTATGTATATATATGTACATCTATAATTGTTGTTGCTGTGCTCATTGTTGCTAACGATCTCTCCAGTTCTTCTCTCCTCAGGTGCTCCTTGTGTTTGTAGTGTCAAAGACCTCAGGATACTGTTTCTTTTCAGGTTCAGCAGCTGGTTGTTTGGTTCTCCTGTTTGTATGCATCTGCTCAATTATTGTGGTTGTTCTTTTCTGTTTTGTTGTTTCTCTCTCCCTTTCTGTCTATTTTTCTTCCCTCTCTCTCATCTATTATCACTCTTGTCTGGTCAAGCAATAATCTTCCAACTTGGCAGTATGCGGTGGGGGGAAAATAAATAAATAAATAAATTAAAATTAAAAATTAACAAAAACACTAATAAAAAGTTTCACTTAAAACTCAAGGGGAGCCTTATATACAAACGGCTCCTCTTGGCAAAGTAAATGTGTTCTGCACAAAATGGCAGCCAGACCATAATTCTGCTGTTGCAATGCTGGACACTACAAGTTAAAAAAAAAACAAAAAAAACCTCGTTTTCAGTAAATATATTAATGAACAACAGGAGGGTATAGGTAAAAGCGGATGATTGTAAACTGTGTCTTCTTCTGCTCTACTGTTTTATTTTTCTCCTTTTCCAAATGAAAAACTATTTTTTCGTACTGTGTTGCTGATTGATTAGTGATGACATAACACATATGAAAAATGGGGTAGGACAAGACAAGCCTAGTTTCTTCCTACTCCATTTTGAACATTGAACAGCATTAATACTTAAAGAAGTTCTGTAAATAATGTTTTCATTTTTTGTTGTTTTGTTTGTTTTTTATCTTTGAAAGTTTATTATTCCTATGTTCAAAATAACGATAATCAAATCAAATCAAATCAAATCAAATCAAATATTGTACTGTTGTATTTGTTAAGGACTTAAAATGCAGTTGTGTTAATTATTGTTCATTTTTTCTTATTTCTTGTTGTGTTATTAGTTTTTCATCCCAATATTTGAATTGAGTTTGCTCTTTTAGAGTGGTAAAATGATTTATTCCTTGTTGCATTTTGTGATTTTAATTTGCTTGTTCATTCAATAACTTTTCATTGTATTTTTAACTGTTTGTTTCATTGTTAGTGTTTTTTAAGTTATTCTATTTTCAATTAGCATTTTGCTTCAGTTTTTAGTTTCATTTTGTAAGTTCTTATTTTTTATTTGCTGTTTCAATGTATTTTTCTAATTTGTTGTGCTTTCTTTTATTTGTTTTTTATTTATTTTGCTTTTTTGTGTCCTTCAATTGTTGTAGCTTTTTTGTTGTTCCAGATTTAAATTTTGAGTGTTTAAACTGAGCATGCTGTTTTCCTTTATGATCTATAATTTTTATTTCATTTTTTGTAGATGTCATTTTGGTTTTTTTTTGCTGTTGCAGTTATTTCTTTGTCAGTGCAACTTTTGTTTTGTTTTTGCTTTTTAAAATCATTTTTCTAATATTTTCTTTGTTGTTGTGTATTGTGATGTTCCTTTCTGCCTCTTCCTTTGTTTTTAATTTAATACTGTATTTTTTTTTTTAATACAATGTATGTTTTTTTTTAAATTGTAGTGATTGTTTATTTGTTGTTTTTTTTATCTGTGTATCATGTAATGTTGTTTGGGGTGAATCATTGTTAATTATTTCTTTCTCTATTGTGCTGTCTGTTGTTTTTGTATTTTCTGAATGGTGTTTTTGATTTATTGTTATAGTTTTTATTTTTGATTTGTTTTTTATTGTATTATTGAAGATTTTTTGGATAGTTGTTAATTATTCTTGTTTTTTTTTTTCAATTTTTCAATGTTTTTGGGATTTAATCTTTTTTTAATTATTGATATTTTGTCTTTTTGGTGTTCTGTTTCAAATTTGTATTTGTTCTTAATTTGTTGTGTTTTGTTTTGTTTTTTTTCTCTAATTCATTATTGGTTTTTTTCTGATTTTGATGTTGTGTTTTACACTGCAGGGCTACCATAGATCACAAAAGCTTTAATCTATAAAGCTGGTAAATGTTTTACTTTTAAATGGATTCTATTTTATATCTTCCACATTTGATATTTACAAGGATATCCGTAATGTCTCTTAATGGATTCTGTGTGCTTGCAATAATTCATCTTGTAAAACTACCCAGGTTAAATAACTACTATGAGAAGACTGCTTCCAATTTCCTGCATGGTGAAATCTTAGATCTCTTCATAAAGCTGAACAGAAATGACAGTAAAAGCATTTTAGATAAAGAAAGCTTGAGATATGTAGATTATAAGCACAGGAGCGAGTGTGTAAGTGAAGCTGCCGCAGGCCAACAAGCTGCAAGCGACTTTTTTTTCTCATTCTGTGTTATTAGCAGCTAGGTAGCACAGGCTGGTAATAGTTTTTTCATGTCTATTAATGTCTCTCTCCAGAGCCAGTAGTTACATGCTGTGTCATTAAAGGTCAGAGCAAATTGGATCCTCAAATGGAGACGGCGCGAGAAGAAAAAATCCAGGCTTCTTAATAGCTGGCGTAAAGATGCCAATAAATGCCCTGATTATTATTAATGATTTTTCTCTGTATTGATTTAAACTGTCTTGTTGTCGAGGTCTTGGCAAAATCTCCTGTAGTCAAACTAAATGTGAGGAACTCTGCAGCAGCCAAGGCCTGTTTTCTATAGTTTGCCTCAAATAACACTGTGCATATGGTGCAGGCCACTGATGTGGAAAATGAAGGCACAATTTTCCTAATCAACACATAAATGGAGAGCAAGACGGAGAAAATAGAGGACTCAGATAGTGCAAGATTTGAATGACAGGAGAAAGATCTTCACTCCCAGGTGGATGGTAAATTCTTTATTTTCTACTCCTTAATATTAACCACATGCACATACTGAGCAGATACGATCTGATCTACATGTGAATTAATATTAATGGCATGAAGTATGAATGTGGGCCTCTACAGCATAAAGAAAATACATTATTAGTAGAGACATAAGTACGCTTGAAGACAAGGGACTAAAGGTATCCACTTCATGCAAGATTCATTTCATTTGTGTCTTTTTTTATAATATGGAGTTTTTGAATTCATACTACTGGAGGAAGGTTCTTAGAGCTGTGCGAAGGCGATTCATGTAAAGAAATAAGATACATAACATTAGTCTGTGAGGGAAAAAAAAAACAAACAAACAATATACAGTAATATTGCAGTGAAGCTTCTAGTTTAAATGACTTGTTTTCATAAAAAGAGATGGAAATATACAGCAGTCGTAACTCTTAAGTGCCTGAACTACCTTCTGAATAAGTACCTGAGTGCTTTAATACAAGAGTATATACTGTATGTTGCATAGAGACAAACCAGTGGCTCATCATAAGTACCCCTGATTCAAGTTCTGAATAAAATAACAAGCTCTGGTTATATAACAAAGGGTAATTCCTGGCTCTTACAATGTATAGAAAAATAAAATATCAACATCAAAAGGCAATTTAATTTTTTTGTGTCTTGCCTCACTCCTGAGTCTGTGACAAGCAGATAGACACCATTCTTTCGACTGTGCGTGCGGTAACAAGGAAGAGACAGGTAAAGCTCGTCCATCGCTAATTAGCTTAGCTCAAACACTGGGAGTGAATAGGTAGTGTTAGCCTGCCTCTGCCTACAGTCATCAGATAAACTCTCCAGCAACTTGTGCTTGTCCTACTTGCAAGCACTTCCGCGGTGGTTTGGGATGTGCCCTGCGGTTAAGTTTCGTATATAATTCTTTAAAAAATTACATTTAATGCTAACCTTAGTCTAAAAATAGACAACATTACGTGATGAAAAAACAAGTCACAGTAAGCACACAGGACCGTTTAGAGTTGCCGAAGAGTTTATCTGAAGACTGTAGGCAGAGGTAGGCTAACGCTACCCATTGACTCCCAGTGTTTGAGCTAGGCTAATTAGCAGTGGGCTAGCTCTGCCAGTCTCTGCCTTGTTACTGGACACACAGTTGAAAGAATGGAGTCTATTTGCTTGTCATGGACTTGGATTGAGGCAAGACACTAATCGAAAAAACAGTTGGCATAACCCTTTAAGCAATGCGCTCAGGACTGTCCAAATGTATTTCAGTCATTGCAGTAAACTCCTCACTGTGTCTGAACTTCATGTGAGTGTCAGACATCATGTCTCACCGCACAGCATCACATGGTCCACACTTGTGTTGAAGACACCTTAATTTCCCCCATATCATGTTCATACTGTCTACTCTGTTTTGATGACTGTGAGAGGATGTTCACAACCACTGATGTTCAAATATCTACTTGTTATACATCCCTGATAGTGCTGTTTCCTGTCTCTTTCAGAGCTCTTGCCTCTTTGAAGCTTGTTGCGTGTGTCCACGCTGCCAGCATGACGTTAAATATTCAGACAGCCCCTTCGCGGAGGTTCTGTTTGTCTGATTTGTGCCTGGACGCAAACATCCCAAATATTTTAACAGACATAAACGTGGACAGCAACAAGATTACTTTGAGGATCTACTGCTAATTAGTTCAAAAACAGGCTAGAGATATGTTTGTTTTTTAAACATATTCTCATATACAAGCCAGAATTCTTCATCTGTCTCTGGCATTGTCTTCACAGATATATGATGCTCCCCTTTGTCTCATCCTCCTTTGATTTAAGAACCATACAGAACATCTCTCACTTTTCTGTCTCAATAACATCAGTCAACACAAAAACTTCTCCTTGTGGCTCTCGTTGACAAAATATGATTTTTTTTCAAAAACTTCAGTTAAACCATGCAATGATCAAGACTTTTCTGAGGACAATGCCCTGTGACTTGTGGGAGAATATTGGTCAGCAGCAAGGAGAGAGCCAAACGGAGCATTAATACTCCTCGGCATGAGTCTGCAGCAGTTTGCGTCCACTCATCTGTCGGTGTGGGAAGCATGACTGAGCAGTAAAGGGATAGTTCAGGTTTCTGAAGTGGGGTTGTGTGAGGTTCATGGCATGAGCTTGAACGTGTGCCAAAGTGTCGCAGCTCAGTTCCCTCTCTGTTCAGAAAAACTCTGGACAGACGCTAATGCTATACATTACTGCACGTGGTGCCAAAAGAATCATGGGAGAAAACAAGCCACAAAAACAGTGTGGGGTCATCACACGCTACACAGTTTGCTTACATCTGCTTAATTTCCCATTACCAAACTGCTTTGTTTAGGCACTATTTTGAGACACGGAACAGCCTATGTGTCCTTCCGCCAGCAGCGCCGACTAGTTTGTTTCTCAAGAGGAAACAACCCTTACCAGACAAGATAAATTTGTATTTATATTTGTAATACCTCAAATTTTCCATCTGTAATAAATCAAACATATACATAACTACTGTAAATACCACTCAGGAAAAAAAAACTTCTGTAGATGGAGAGTCAACAGGTCTGAATTGAAAATGGTGGAATCTACCATGGGAACTGTAGGACCATAACCTGACACACCAGATGGACCATTCAATATATTTCACTTATCCACCTGGAAAAGAGCCCATGAAGTGTTTGGTGAGGGCAAAACCTTTCAGAAGCATATCTGTCAGGTGATTGGACAATTATTCTATCAATCCCAGTTATTACAAGCCAATCAGATAATGTTGTAGGAGGGTGCTACGTCACAACAGAACATGAGCCACTTCGCAAAACAAACACTTGTCAAAACATGACAGAAGTGGAGTGAAAATATCCTTGCTATAGAGAAGTTTTTAGTGCTGATACTTGTTTTTTATTTGATAAAGAAATGTGGTTCAGACCTGATAAAGCTGCTACTGTAGCAGTTAGCATCAATGCTAATCTCTGTACAAGCAGTCACTCCCTGCAGCCATTTCACTCGTAGCTCCCACCTCTCCCTGCTCTAAACGACTCTGATGAAATGAAAAAAACAAATTACAAGAGTTTGATTTTGGCTCACATTCTGTCCTCTCCACCAGGGCACCAGCACCCGCCTACTACTTATCCAATTGGCCTGTAATGAAGTGACTGATGGAGCCATTATCCAATCACTCACATGCTTTTGAAAGGATCTGCCCTCCCAAACACTTTATATGGACTGTTCCCAGATAGACTATTGAACAGTGCATCTGGTGGGTCAGTTTAGGTGTAATCACCCTACGCTGAGTTTGTGACTTACTGTTTTCACGCACAGTTCTTTCTATTACGCAAAGTTAATGACAACATCTGCAGCAATATATTGTCCTAGCTTCCATGCTGAATTTTCTGCACAGAGCTGAGCTTTGTGACTGTGGTGAATGTGCAGGCTAAAGTGTTGTACCTCATACAGCTCTACTTCAAAAATCTCTAACTATCAATTTAAGTCACTTCTTGGGCTGCCTCTGTCTCCTGCCCACTATGATTACTTCCTTGACTTTTTCATTGTCTGTGCTGACTGTCCCTGTCTCCTGCCCACTATGATTACTTCCTTGACTCCTTCACTGTGCTGACTGCCTCTTGAGAGAGATTGAAGTACTTTTTTTTTGTAAGTGTGGGGAATTAATGAGGGAATCTTTAAGCATTAAGGGAAATTTTATCAATACTTCAAAATAGTTTGAACCGTTTTCTCAACCATAACCTTTTTTTTTTATTCCGACATCTTTCATAAAATACTTGTGTAGTTGTGTTGTGCATTGCTAACACATTTGTCCTATTTGCAAGCTGACAGGTAAAGAGAAAATTGGATTGCTTTTTGCGTTTATCTGTTCGAAAGTCCATTTCATGACTTTTGAACTCTGAATTCCTCTGTACAACTTCTCATGTTTGGAACATCAATTTAAAAATTGACTTTGCAAACCAAAGCTGAAATTCTTTCATGGGACGAGTGAGGAGTCAAAGACCTTGTCATAATATACCAAATAAGTCAGCAGTTAGAGAAGTGAAAAAAGCAGTGTTATTGAATTTTCCTGAATCGGTGAAAATAGACTGATCCCCCAGTTACCTAAAAGTTACACCACTGCTAAACAAAGAAAGAGCCCCAGCTCTAAAAGGCAGAGACAATAATTAGTTAAAGGTTTCCATCTGCCCTTTTCCTCCGCCATGCTGCTGTCATCACTCCACAAGGTGCCACAGAGTCCAACGCTCGGTAAAGCTCACAGCACCTTTAAGGACAACAAGACAGCCGCACCTTCCCCCCACCCCATCATTTCTACCATATCGACTGCCAAGTTGATATTTCAGTTTCTGTTATGTGACATTTGGCTGAGTGAACAGAGGTGTCGGGGACAGCCATCACCGGGAGAGGAGGCAGAGCGGATGGACGGAGGGAGGGAGGGAGGTGGAGGAGATAGACGGAGGAGGAGAGGTGTTGAAAGGGACACAGAGAGAGAGAACTAACAGACAGTGAGAGAGGTGGAGGGATTGAGGCAAAGGAGGAAAAAGGAAGAGCTGTCATATCCACCCTTATCACAGCGGTCTGCAGTTTTCCAAATGTCTCCTTTCAAGCGGTGCCGGAGTGTGCATATTAACTGTAATGGTGTGTTTGTGCAGGCTGCTGCTAGGGCCATTCACATCCTGCATGCTCTCTGCAGGTGACTCCGCAATATTACCACCACACCCCTAACCCCTAAAGTCACAACAGCTCCACAAATGCATGCTGTCATGTTCTTCAACCAGGGAATTTTTTTTTTCTTATGCTGCTCCAAATGTTGCCTCGACTTTCTGAAAGGTCTAAAGAATAAAGGTGAAGAAATAGTGAAAGTTTACAAAGTTCTGTGTAGGAGCTGGAATTCGATTTATTGATTATAAAAGAGAGAAATTGCTTGACTTCCTCCTCTGCTGTCCTGAGAGAGCAAACACTCCCGCTGGATAAACCGTCCAGATGAAGAGTCCCCAGCCTACATTTAGTAGCTCATCTGAAGGCTGTTATGCAATGATAACCTTGAAATCCAGCTCGCATAGAGCTCAATCTGTGGATGCAATACAGTGGAAACGTGCTGCACATAAAACCTCACATCAGATAAATAAGCGGGGCCTCGTACTCGACTGAAATCTTAGTGAAACCCTACATAAGATATGTGTGAGTCTGAAAATGTGCCAGGAGACACACTGGACTGACATGTGGTATATGCTGAGGGAATGCATGAGTGCTGTGTGTGTGTTGACGAATTATGATTAGTTAGACGTGACCAATACCAGCCGCTGACGTGTTCTTTTTGTTTAGTTAAAAAGTAATTGAGATTGTCAGCATAACACGCAAACATCAATACTATACTGTTTAACCCTTGCAGCTCCAGGATGTTTTTTTGCTATTTTCAGTCCAGGTGGATTTTTATTGTTACGATGTTTGTTGAACCTCAACCCTTTTCAGCAGAATCAAGTCAAAGCCCCCATTTTTAGGACAAATGGGGCTATAAGCATATCAGTGTTGTGATGATGTCAGATTGAAGTATTAAAAGTAATATGACCATACATACAAAAAAAAAATCCATCCATCCTTCTATAATCTCTACTGCTTATCCCTTTCCGTGTCGCGGGCGCTGGAGCCTATCCCAGCTGACAATGGGCGAGAGGCAGGGTACCACCTGAACCAGTCACCAGCCAATAGCAGGGCCACACAGAGAGACAACCATTCACACTCACATTCCTTCCTAAGGGGAATTTGGAGTCACCAATTAATCTGATGAGCATGTTTTTGGGCCTGCATGAGGAGAACATGCAAACTCCACACAGAAAGGCCCTAACTAACCCAGGGATCAAACCTGTGATCTTCTAACTGTGATGCACATGCACTACCTGCTGTGCCACCGTGCCGCCCCAGAACAAGATGTATTATAAGTCTAATCAAATTTTATACAATCACACACATATCAATGATGAATAAGCCTTTCACTTCTGAATGTAAATCTATCAAGAATTAGCTATTAAAGCAGAAACTATTTACATGAACACATGTATTTATATCCACTATTATCCACTATTTACCCCACTTTAAGGGCCGTTTTTTTTGGTTGTTTGTTTTTTTTTTTTGCCTCAAATGAAATAAAAGAGTTGGACTACATCACATTACTCACATTTCCCTTTTCTTTTGGGAAAAATAACAGCTGACTATGTTGTCTCTTGTTGACCTTTGGTTTCTCCTGATTGGACACTACCATTATCAAAACAACATTTTTTTTTCTTTTTTTGCCAAAGTGACATATTTGACCTGGAGTTCTTCAAAGATATGAGTAATGGGTACTGTCTCTTTGGGGCACTATCCAAAGGGTTTAAAATAAACAAACAAAACCACTGCCCTGAGTGCCCCGATGACCACAGGCACTACTGTTGGCTTCACCTTCCAGGCTTTCTCTGGCTCTTCTTTGAGTCCTTGGTATTTCTCTAGTTTCTCGTGTTCCTTTTTCTTGATGTTGCTATCACTTAGGATGGCTACATCAATCACAGTGGCTTTCCTCTGCTGCTTATCTACGATTACAATGTCCGGTTGGTTGGCCATTACCATTTTGTTGGTCTCTATCTGTAAGTCCCACAGGATCTTGGCTCGGTCATTCTCAATCACCTTGGGAGGTGCTTCCCATTTTGACCTTGGGGTCTCCAGTCCATATTCTGCACAGATGTTCCTGTACACTATACCAGCTACTTGGTTCTGGCGTTCCATGTATGCTTTTCGTGCCAGCATCTTACACCCTGCTGTTAGGTGCTGGACTGTTTCAGGGCTCTCTTTGCACAGCCTGCACCTGGGATCTTGCCTGGTGTGGTAGATCCGGGCCTCTATTGCTCTGGTGTTCAAGGCCTGTTCCTGTGCAGCCATGATTAGTGCCTCTGTGCTGTCCTTCAGTCCAGCCCTCTCTAGTCATTGGTAGGATTTGTTCATATCAGCCACTTCAGCTATCTATCGGTGGTACATCCCATGCAGGGGTTTCTCTGGTTCCTCCTTCCCTGTCAGTTTCCATTGTCTGAGACACTCACTAAGCGCTTCATCTCTTGAGGCCATCTTCCTGATGTAGTCATGGAGCTTGGATGTTTCATCTTGGATAGTGGCTCTGATGCTCACTAACCCTCTGCCTCCTTCTTTGCGCTTAGTGTATAGCCTCTAGATTCTGGACTTGAGGTGGAACCCCCCGTGCATGGTGAGCAACTTCTGAGTTTTAACATCTGTGGCCTGAATTTAATCCTTTGGCCTGCTTATTATTCCAGCTGGGTATCTGATCACTGGCAGGGCATAGCTGTTAATTGCCCGAATCTTGTTTCTGCCGTCGAGCTGACTCTTTAGGACTTGCCTTACTCGCTTCAGGTACTTGGCTGTTGCTGCTTTCCTAGTGGCCTCTTCGTGGTTGCCATTTGCCTGTGGTATGCCAAGGTATTTGTAGCTCTCGTCTACATCTGTTATTCTCCCTTCTGGGAGTGTAATGCCCCCTGTATGGACTACTATATTTATAATATATATATATATTGTAATATATCAATACATATATATATATGTGTGTGTGTATATATATATATGTGTGTGTGTGTACATATATGTATATATATATATATATATATATATATATATATATATATATATATATATATATATATATACACATATAGATATATAGATATACATATACATATAGATATATAGATATAGATATAGATAGATAGATAGATAGATAGATAGATAGATATTTAACAGAGCAGACACAAACCCACATGTACAGAACATATGGTGCAACATGCACCTCATGCAGAAATGTTAACACTAAATCAGTAATATATACAACGAACTAAAACTAAAATTTAGACATATAAAAACATCTTGCAGAGAGCTCACAAAAACATGAATCATAGGCTTGTTTTTGGGAGTAGTGTAGGACTCTTGAAAATGCATTTTTTAAATACACAATCTCTTTCAATATGTAATTTGGTGACAAAGTGTTATTTTTGCAGAGAGTCAAAAAAAGTGAATGAGTAACTGAATACATGAAAAAATACTGTGATATGATCTGTAGGTCTGGTTGCTTGTTTCATCATCACTTGGTACTTATAATTATCATTTTAATTATTTTGTACATTTTGTAAAAAATAAGTCTGTAGATAAAGTATTGAGGATATATATGTATATACATACATACAGTATATATACATAAATATCGTAAAAAAAATGTTATGGTGATAACATTGCCCACAATAATCGTAATTTAAAAATCCAGTGTCGCAACATATTTTTGATGATTAAATATAATTATTTTTTATCCATGAATTTTCAACTCTTGTTTTACAAAAAAAAAAAAAACAGAACAAGCTGACAGTAAAGCACATAATCATTTCTTGATTAAGATGTCAAATTAAAGGAATTTAATTGCATTCCTCAACCGAAAAAATAGTTTTAGTGGTTTAATGTTATACTTGATTAATTTCTGACTTCTGAGAGACGCTCAGTGATTCAGCTCAAAGTTGGGCATAAAAAGTTGAATTCGGATTGAAAGTTCTCATTCCTGTTCAAAATATATGTCCAGGAACAATGACATTTTTAGTTTTAAACGTGTTTTTGAAAGATTTCTAAAATATCTAGGATTCTTCGGTTTTACAGGTGGTCTAATAATATTTTGGGCGCTGTATATAAGCACATGTCATTCACACTGCCTGATGCTATTTTAAATAAGGAGAGTCATGATCAATTATCTTTTTGATGTGACAGTATTTTGACTTTTTAGGAGTTCACTTTTAGTTGATCACTCTGCAAAAGTAAAGGTTTATGCTGTTTATGATATTTTCTTACAAAATTGGTCATTGTGATGTTTGATTTTGTAATTTGTTTTCTTTCAGCAAAGGTTTGTTGCTAGGACAAGCTCGATTTTTTAGTGACGTTTGTGCAGTGTTAACTTAAGCATACTTAACTTCCTGTCTGGGCATGTCTGCTTTTATTTTGAAGGGGGAAAAAATGAACTCCTGGTACCCATATTAGCTTAGTAGACAAGGAAATGGATAAACAGGTGACTAAGAACAGCCAAGAGGAGCAGGAAAGGGTTGAAAATTACATTGACATACAAGTTCCTTTTAGTAAAACAGAGATGAAGACTAGAATTAAGCACAAGTTAAAAGAAAGATGGCAAAAACAATGGGAAGAAGACAGAACAGGCAGATGGTTCTATAGAATTCAAAGACAAGTAGGAGTGGTAAGAAAGACAGCAAGATCCCGCAGAGAAGAAACTGTTATATCAAGATTAAGATTTGGTCACTCAGGACTTAACAACACACTCTTCAAAACAAAGAAGCACATTTCAGGAAACTGTGTCTTTTGTGACCAGCAGGAAACCATAGAACATGTTGTACTTCATTGTCCAAAGTATGGTGCACAGAAATGAAGCTGAGATTGGATTTAAGAGATTTAAGTGATATTTTACAGAGAAATTTGAATGAGAAATGTTATGACGCACTATTGCAGTAACTCAAGAGAACGAATTTGATAAAGAGAATTTAACTTTGTTTTATTTATTTTTATAAGTCCCCTTTAGGTGTTTTTTTTTTTTTAAGTTATCAGAATAAGTACATTTAAGTTAGATTCCTGATCCATACTCCATACCAGTTGGTGGCGGTAATGCACCAAAAAGTTGTTTGCCAACCACCATAAAATGCCAAAAAGAAGAAGAAGAAGAGGGAAAGGGTTAAATGTTTGGTTTTATGAGGTTGGATTATATTTGTCTTCTTCACTGAGTTATCTGAGAGATTCCTCAGACTGATAAAAGACATTACTGGAGTTGAAGTGTCTGACCTGAGTGAGTACAATCAGCTGCTACCTGCTATGATTATCAGCAGTAATGTGAGGAGGGGGTTCTCTGTGGTCTGTCAGAACAGAATATGAGCATCAACATCCTCTTGTTTTAGGCCAACTCAGACCCAGAATTATTTATCCGTGTCTGCCTTTATTTGGACTAATCACAACATTTAATGCTGCATCGCTCCCTGTTTTTGCAAATTACACACATGCTGAGGTTAGTCAGTCTTCAATGTTGGCTGAATGGGATATGTCAGTATTTTTGAAGTTGGTATGGGATCAAGTACTTTACGACAGTCAGTGAAGTGGCTGAAAGAGCTCCCAACAGTGCTACACTTTTAAGGAGAATGAGTTGGGACATTAAGGTAGACTGCTGTTGGTGGGTGCTGTTATTTTGCTTAATTCAAGTAATCATATGCTGCATCGTCAGATAGTTACGAACACAAAGACTTTCTGTACATTTGCTTCATGGCTTGTTTTACAGTTTGAACAACTGAACAGTTTCTCCCCCTCTATCATGAACAGTGCCCCAGCCCTACACATGCACACTGTATCTATATTTACATGATATTTATACTGTTAAAAACTTCAGTGCCCTTCTGTACAGCTCCTTTCCCTTACCCCTGTATATACTATTGGGTTGTGTTGTTCTTTTTTGTGCCTATTGTATATTTTTGATATATACCCGAGTCAATTTTACACTATTTTCTACCTTTTTTTTTTTTTTTTACTTTATTTTATTTCTTCTAACCCTTATTTTTACTCTTATTTTTATTATATGTGGATTGTTTTTGCACCAATTTACCAAGTCAAATTCCTTGTATGTGCAAATGAATGTGGCAATAAATACCAGTTCTGTTCTGATTCTGACTTATGTAAAACACAGCAGTGGACCTAACTGATATAAATAATGCTTAACTAATTTCTCAGAACACCTATTTTAGAAAACAGAAAACAATCCAGCATCATGAAGTGCTTTGATGCAGACTTTCATCTTTCATTTTTAATCAACTTTTGACATTTACCATTTCAAACAGCAAAGAGAAATTTCAAACTGAAATCATGGTCTATACCATTAAAAAAATCTGTGTTTTATCATTAATGATTTTGGTTTTGGTGTTCTTCTTCAAGATTGTTCCTTGCCACATCTGGCCATCGCCAGGAAGATGTTGGAGGAGCCACTGAGGATTGGACCAGGGCGTTGGAAGCTTGTGCATCAATGATCATATGGAAAGCAAGGCACTTATTAGGAAGTAACAGCAGGTGAAAACAAACCTAACCACAGTTATTGTATGCTGGTAAACCAGTGAACCTCAGTAGATATTTCAGGAATGGGAGAGTGTGTCATATGTGGAAGAGACTGAAAATTTCCCTGTATATTAGTGATACAGCGCTTTACTGAGAGCAGCATGCAATCAGTCAATATTCTTTCTAGTAATTGAACAAGCTGTCTATGTTTTGTTTCCAATTTGACTGACATATTTTTGTAGTATTCCAGATTACATGTTAAACAGCATAAAACACATCATGACACTTTGATGTGAAAATGTTGGATTTTCTCTCTACAGCTCAGCTCCAAATGGAGAAGTGTTTTCTTTCATTTTCATCATGGACTTTAATCTTTTTTTCAGTATATCTAAAAAAAAATGGTTTTGTGGTATCTTTAAAAAAATCTGAGGATCTGGTTTTTCCTCTGACAGGAAGTACAGTTACTTTATACTTGATGAAAAGGGTATGACATTCACCTTGTATAATCACTTCATTAAAATGGTGAACTTTCTAACTTATGCTCAAGTAGAAAGTCATGATAGTCTGAGAAAAAAGATATAGGCTCCTCTTTGTGTTTTATTTTAAGTGCCGTGCTTCAAAGGTTAAACCAAACCAGGCACAGATGTCTGAAAACATTTTACATCATATTTCAGTTTGAATTCAGTTTTAGGATCCTCATTAGTGCCTCGGTGTATGGTGTGGAAGGTGTTCAAGCTCCCATACCCTCCTCCTTAAAGCTAAACGTACAGAGAAGTTATTCACTCTCCTGGCCTTAGGGTTTTTAAACAGGGTATATAAAGAAAAACAAGCATTAAATATACTTTTGTTAAGAACTTTCTCAAGACTGTCCTCATACATTTCAAGACTCAATTGCAACATCGATTTTTAGCAGATCACATATCCTTCACATGAATTGTGTTAAAAATGAAAGCCTTCATATCATTGCAACATTACTCAGATTTTAAAGCAAGTAGAGGAAGAGTTTTTTAACTATCTCTTTGTAAAGTTAAGTTATTAATTAATATATTGTTTGATTTTTTTTTAAAAAGTACAAATCCAAATTGCAATGATGTTGGAGCAACTCTATTTTGACCTATATTCTATTAAATACACTACAAAGACAAGATATTTAATGTTCACACTGATAAACCTTATTGTTTTGTTGTTTTTTGAAAAATATTGAATATTGAAAAATATTTGAAAATATTCACTCATTTTGTTTACCACTGTGTTACATAATCTTTCCTTTTATCAGCACTCAATAAGTGTTTGGGAACTGAGGACATTAATTGTTGAAGCTTTCTAGGTCAAATTCTTTACCATTCTTTCTTGATATTTAACTTCAGTTGCACAACAGTCCAGGCTCTCTGCTGTCTTATTTTGCACCTTATAATGCATCACACACTTTCAATGGCAGACAGGTCTGGACTTCAGGCAGGCCAGTCTAGTACCTGCACTCTTTTGCTATTAAGCCATGCTGTTGTAACATGAGCAGAATGTGTCTTGGCTTTGTCTTGCTTAAAATAAGCAGTGAAGTATCTGAAAAAAAATACTTGGATGGCAGCATGTGTTGCTCCAAAACCTGTATGTACCTTTAAGCATTAATGGTGCCTTCACAGATGTGTAAGTTATCCATGCCATAGGCACTAACACACCTCAACACCATCACAGATGCTGGTTTTTGAACTTTGCTCTGAGAACAATCTGGACGGTCCTTTTCCTCTTTAGCCTGGAGGACATGATGTTCATGATTTCCAAAAACAATTTGAAACATGGACTCGTCAGTCCATCTCAGATGAGCTCGGGCCCAGAAAAGCTGGCAGCATTTCTGGGTGTTGTTTATGTATGGCTTTCACTTTATTTTGTAGTGTTTTAACTTTCACTTGTAGATGAAGAGATGAACTGTGTGAACTGACAATGGTTTTCTGAAATGTTCCTGAGCCCATGTGGTAATATCCTTTACAGAAGAATTTCAGTAAAGAAATTTCTCCTGATTCTCTAAATCTCTCAATGGTTCTCATTAATTAATTTAGATCCCTAAATTAATTAATGAGAACCATTGTGCTTGAACTGTTGGACTATTTGCTCACACAGTTGTTCACAAAGTGGTGAACCTCACCTGATTCTTGTTTGTGAACCACTGGGCCTTTGGGGATGTCCCTTTTGTACCAAATCATGACACTCGCCTGTTTCCAATTAACCTGTTCACCTGTGGATTTTTCCAAGCAGGTTTTGTTTAAGCATTCCTCAACTTTCCCGGTCTTCTCTTGCGCCTGTCCCAGCTTTTTTGGAATGTGTTTTGGCCATCAAATTAGAAATAAGTAAATATTTACAGAAAAACAATGCAGTTTATCAGTTCGAACATAAAATATCTTATCTTTGCACTGTATTCAATTTAGTATAGGTTAAAAAGGATTTACAAATCATTCAATCCTGTGTTTATTAACTTTTTCACAATGTCCCAACTTTTTTGAAATTGAGGTTTGTATCAGAGGATAGCACCTTAAGATGCAGCATCTCATTTCCAAGGGTGTCCTTTCACAAATACAGAGAAAAAAACAAACACAACTTACAACACTTGACAAGAAATACACAGACAGCTCTCCCTCATCCCACCCCCCTCCTCTGCTATTGAAAACAGAACAGCTAGAGGAACAAGGTACACTCCTTAACAAGCACATTGCAACAACAGGTTATATATAGCACAATAAGAAAAGAGAATGGGAACAGCTTGCTTTAAATAAGAGAATAAGTGAGGCTTGCAGTGAAGAGAGGTGATTGACTTTAGAATGGAGGAGGAATTATTCAGGTCTGATGGGACATTGTTTCTAAATGCCATACTCTGGGTACAATGGAAAGGGAGTGATTTGGGTGTCTGAGTAGATATGATGATGCAAATAGGACCAGGAACTTTTTTAAAATAGGACTGACAACTGAAGTAAACATATTCAGGGAAATTCTCTTTTGAGAGGTCACTGGAATATGGTGAAGTCATTGCCATTTTCTAGAAACCAGTTTGAGATGATCTGAACTTTGTGACATGGTGCATTATCCCTCTGGAAATAGCCATCAGAATATGGGTACACTGTGGTCATGGAGGGATGACATAGTCAGCAACAATGCTCAGCTGGTACTGAGGAGCCCAAAGTCCAGTACAACACCATCAGCCTGAACCATTGACACAAGGCTGGATGGATCCATGCTTTCATGTTACTCACACCAGTTCCTGAGCCTATCACCTGAAGCCCATGCAAAGTGTATCTTCAGTTTCCTGGTTTTGGTCTCAACTTGTGTGCTAAGTAATAGTCTTCTGCATTATTTGGTTGTAATGAGAGGTTATTTGAGTTACTGTTGCTTTTCTATCATCTCAAACCATTCTGGCCATCCTTTGTCACCTCACATTAGCAAGGCATTTTGGCTCAGAGAACCACTGCTCACTGGATATTTTCTCTTCTTTGGTGCATTCTCTGTAAGCCAGAAAAATCAGGCACTTATCAGCAGATCAGCAGTTTACTCGCACAACCATGCAACTTTCAAAGTCACCTCAATCACCTTCTCATTCTGATGCTCAGTTTGACCTTCAGCTGCTTGTTTTGATGCCTAAACACAATGAGTTGAAGGCAGCACAGTACACCCGTACCTTATATAGTGGCCAGTGAGTGTATGTCACACTTTGGATGCCTTGTCCAATCAGAAATGTTGAATTTTATCCACCATACCTGCTTTGTTTTCAGTGTTTATCTGTTTGATCAACTGCACTGAGCGTATCATTTAGAGTCAAATGAGAGACATGTTAATTCATTTCTGTTTTTGTTAATCCGTTAAAGTTCAAGCTATTGGTGTTTTAATAAGATTTTCTAACTTGTACATAACGTCAGTGGAACTAATAGAGAGAATTAAAGTCTTCATTAGCTGCTACTGCATTCTGCACTGAGATCTCATTCTGTTTTTGAAGAAAAAACATCAGTATCTTGATCATTAGCATGAATATTTTAAGAGGAAGAAATAAGATCAGCATTTAAATATTCAGTTTGTCTTTAACCAAGAACCAAGACCTCAGCCCTCTGTGTACAAAACAAAGTCACTTTGGTTTCTGGTTATATCACTTGATCATGGTCAATTTAAGGAGTCAAAGTCTATTGTGTTGTAAAAGTAAAAACTTTCAAAGCATCCTGGTATTAATCCACATATATTACAAGAGTTCTGTTTGTACCAATCTTTATAATGAGACTTTAGATTTAAAGTCAGTTAGAAAAAGAACAGAGTTGAAAAACATATTCTTTAAGCACACCCACATATCCTCAATTTACAGAAGTGCACAGATAGCATAATAAGGATTCATAAAGTTAAAAGCTCTCAGCTGATCTTAAATATGATTTATGCCTTGCAGAGTACAGAATAAACAGTTTGGTATTAGGCTGTTTTTCCCTTCCAGACTTCACTCAGAGGATTATCGATTTCTTTTTCTTGGAGCTGAAGTGGCTGAGTCATCTTTTTGGACTGACATTACGTGGATCAAGATCACAGTTCATGTCACCTGTCATTCAGTCTATAAAACCTCTAGATGTTATCCAAACTGCAAGCTGAATCAGAGGAATTGAAGGCACGATTGGACGATACTGACGCATTTGAACTGCTAAACACAGGGCTGGTGCTGAACAGTGAGGCTCAGTTTCACTGTAGAACAATTATTCCCAAAAGACCCTCTGCTGAAGTTAGAGTTTATCACAGAAATTTAGAGAATTGTTTTCTTTAATCAAGCATTGCTCTCTTACACCTCAGATATTTTTCAGCCATGGTAACAGTAGCATATCTGTCATGCAGTTTGCTCAAGGTGGGAAATAAAACTAACTTTGTTTAGCAGCTGCATTGGCCTGATTCAGTGTCTGTTATCAGGCATGTCCATCTTGTCCTTGTCCTTCAGAGCAGGAGGAGGAGCAAGCTACGAGTGAGACGACAGCAGTGATTGCTCTGACAGAGATTAGCATGGATGCTAACAGCTTTAGTAGCAGTTGTATTATATCTGGACCACATTTCTTTTTTAAAATAAAAGTCAACTAACAACACTACAAACTTTTGTATATTACAGATTTTTTTTCTCTACTTCCGACGTGTTTTGAAGACAGTTTGTTTTATGTATTGGCTCACCTTCTGTTGTGCCGTAGCACCCTCCTACTAAATTATTTGATTGGCTTGTCATAAATGTGATTGGTGGATTGATTGTCCAATCACCTGCCAGATATGCTGTGAAAGGTTATGCCCTCCCCAAACACTTTCTATGGGCTCTTTCATTGATAGACTAGTGAAATATATTTAAAGGTCCATCTGGTATGCCAGGTTGAAATAAAACAATTCTCTTTAGGATTTCTTAGAAAGAAAATTTATGAGTGCATTTTTCCTTTAGCAAGTAATGTATGCCCTGTTTTTTCTAAAGTCTCGAGTCTTCAGGTTATTGTGGAAACCTTGCATAGATAGACATACAGACCAGAAGTCACTCTAGGGTCAAGTTCATGTCAAGTCTTGAGTATCTGTGTGGCAGCTACAAGTCAGCCAAGTCTCAACAGCCTTTCTCAACAGGGGTGCAGTGGCACCCTGAGGTGCCTTCTGGCTTTGCCAGGGGTGCCTTGGAAATATATAAGAATTCAACCAAGTGTTGCATTGATTATGCAGATTATTAGTGTATGATCTGAGACAAAGTTTTCTCACATACCCTCTCTCCTGGTAGTTCTACAGCCTGGGTTAGTGAGTGAATAGTCTTACATTAGTCTTACAATGAGCATTACTCTTTTAGCACACTTTTTTAGTCTGGCAGGTGATTTTGGAGTGTGGGCAATAAATGTTAGCAGCTGCTGCAAAATAATCTCATTTTTGTAATCATAACTCTGACTCAAGCCATCAACCTTACCATCCAGGTGTACTCCAGCAGTGATGGCAGATAAAATGAGTTTATCGGTTTAAAAGGTCAACAACATCGGTAAATCATGAAAAATTTGGCAAAATTATCAGGTAAAGCCCTTGAGGCTAACTACCCTCAGAGTACAAAAATACCTAGGCTGTAATTGTTAATGATCATCTTACAGTAATGAGTCATCAGAAATCCCAGCCAAGACATTTCTGACACCATTAGCCACGTTCTAATTGAAACTGTGGAAAACTGCCCTTTCAAGCAACTTTAACAAATGCTTTTAAAAAAATCCTGGATCCGCATCAGGACTCGGATTACCACCAAAATCGAATCACTTCTTTCTTGTTCCATGATAACTGCATGTGAGCAAGGACAGCAGAGAGTAACTTCTGTTGTATAAGTGCCATCTTTAAAACCAGAGTGGTGAAAAGTCAGGTTTGATGCAGCTCTGTTCTTCATCGTGGCACCTCAGGCCATGACCGGGATGACTTGTCTATATGAGGCAGCTGTGGGGACCATACTTCTCTGAAATGTGATTGGCCTCTTGTGCAGCAGTAGTGGAAGGTGATGAGTGATGTGCAGGAATTACAGGAAGCTCATATACCAGACCTACAAAAAGTATAATAGGGCATGAGTGTCAGACCTCGAATCAGAAAAGAGTCTGAAGTCTTTAGGGGTGAGTCAAGTCTGAGGTCACCCTTAGGTGTGACTTAAGTGCGACTTAATACCAAAAAGCTTTGCACTGGGTGTACACTTGGGCCCTCTATTTTTTGGGAGATTTTGCATTCCTTTTTTGAAAAGACACTTTTTATTTGGTGTCATCGTTTTTTATGAAATGCTTTGGCAACAATATTTGTGCCAACAAAGCTCTTTGAATGACTATTATCAGAAAAGAATCAGCAAATGTCTCTCACTAACAGATATGTCGGGGTCCATCTACTGGGAGATGCTCAATAATAAATGGCATTGTGGGAACAATGAACAGATAAGTGCTTCTCCAATAAGTGATAAGGTGCAACAGCACAGCTGACCTTTGGCCTTTCCCAAATTAATTCATTTTATCTTTGTAATTGGGTGAAATTGTGTCATAATTAGGATCATTCTTAAGCTGTGAAAAGACAGATTTATTTAGGGATGCAAGAGGTGACCTTGGACTAGCAGAATCTAATCAGTTCATCCTTAAGTCCAAATGGCTGCTGGTGCCAGATACACTAAAACATTCCACTTTTCTGTAGATATTGCATTTATAACATCAGTTCAACGTGTGTGAAGGATAGAAACAAACAGCATAAGTAATGGTCCCAAAATGTTCCATCTGCTAAAGCATAGACATGGTATTTTTTCTTAATAGGGATGTTCCCACGCAGATCATCTCAAATTCTAAAATTATATCTTTTAGAATTGATTGGTTTGTAACTCTTGTAATGGTCTTGGTTATGCTTGTTTATCATTTGAGCCTGTTAGAGCCCTCTGGTCTTCAGGTAGTGTTTTTTAGTAGTACTGAAAGTCCAAACAAATACCCACAGTGAAGCAGCTTTAAAGTATTGCAGTAAATATAATTATTACAGCCCACATCTGTGGAACAGCCTACCTGCAGACCTGCAGGCAGGACAGTGTATCAGTATTTTTAGAAGCAAACTAAGACCTACCTTTTTAATTTTGCTTTTCAGTGACTTTTACTTTATTTTTGGAAACTCCATGTATTTATTTTTCCATTTTAATAGTTACTGTGTTTTGTTTAGTCACATATTTTAGCTGTGTTTCTTTATTCTTAACAATCTGTCATCATTTAATTTAATCAATTAATTTTTAACTTTTAGTGTCAAGATTCTTAGAGTTTTCTTGGCATAGTATTTCACTCAGTACCACATGAATTGTGTGTGATATCTCTCATACTTGCCTGCATACAGATACTCACACACCTGCGGCAGTCATCCTTGGGTCGTGAATGAAGGTAGAGAGGTGCTTGTAAGATCATGAATTTCATCCATGTTGCATCACAATATGCACTCGATGTGTAAAAGTTCACCTCTGCTTTCGTATAAAATATCAGAAAACTGGCTTGCATACACTTCAGAAGTTGTTTTTCTTCCGCATGTATTCACAAATAAATCCTGGAACATAGATATTAACACATATAACTAAAAATTGATGCAGCCTAAGATGGTTGGTCAAAGTTGCAGAAAAGCCACATGAATTGGATGTAACTGAGATGACATAATTACAATATCTATGTGCAGTATATTGTATTTTGGCAAATACAAGTGTAGTCATAGTTAAGTGAATCACACATTATTGCTGAATCAAAGAGTGGAAGAAAGAGAGCAAATGGGGACATATAAGTTCAAATATATAGCAGTCATTAGGGCAGTCACCTTATATTCAGTATTCAAATATCCCTTCAAACTTGCGGGTGAAAATCTGTATTTGAACTATAATTATACATAACATGAAAGATACAGTCCAGGAGTACACCGGGGAGCCTGCAGCCGTGAACCACCTGATCCAACAGAGGTCACTCAAAGTGCAACCTAATTGCCCATCATTCTCTCAACCTCAACAACAGGAAGTGCACGTCCAAAAATGGAGGACAGGCAAGCCACTCTGGGTGGACAATTACAACACTGGAAGCACTTTGGGCTCCACACTGCCTTAGCCTGCCTAACAAGTCTATGAGTCCATATTTGGGAAAAGTGACAGTCCTATAGCATAGAGACTAAATAGAAGAAATCAGAATTACTTTTGATATCTATGGGGATTTAATGTAAGTGTTTTATGTGAAGAAATCCCTCAAACCATGCCTTTGCTGTTATTAATCACAACAAAGAGAGGCTGCTGTAATAAATTCTGTGTTGAGTGTAGTCAGTGTCTAAAACTTCTGAGCATGTATTATATTTTAGCCTCTGTATTAGAATATGTATCAAGTTGTTGCCCCTGCATCTTTTGCCATATCATAGTATGCCCTTGTATCTTACTACCCATCCTTCTGTAGCCTCTGTTTTGGAACACAAATCATATTTTGTCCTCTGTTTAGAGAAACGAACTATTCTCTGACCTCTGTATCTCAATTCATATGATACTGTGACCTCTGTATCATAAAATGTATAATTTCTGGCCACTGTATTGCAGTTCCTCTCCTGTTGGAACCTGTGTTGCAGAAGTTCTGTATTGTGGCCCTTGAATTACAGAGTGTTTTCTATTGTGGCCTGTTACTTAACCCTCCTGCTGTGTTCGTTTTGGATAACACTCATGGTGTTCCTGTCCACATTGTATTTGATTGTAAATCCACAGTAATACATATAATATAACCAAATGTTGTGTTAGATCTTTTTTTTAATCAACTCCAGCTCTCAAGTTTTGAACTTGTGCTATGTATGTCTTGCAGGCCTTCTTTACCTGATCTCAAAACATGAGATTTTTTTTTTTACTATAACAAAAACTAAGATGAAACACTTTGTTCACACAGTACTTCAATGAAATATTTACTAAAGTCACTGTTGGAAGCTATTTAAATTTTCTAAACTGTTGCACAAAATAACAACTTTTGAGTTCCAGGTCAAAACCAACAGCTATGATTTATCCAATAACACTGAATGCCCAAAACCAAACTATATTGCAAAAGTAATGTTTGAACCATGGACTGAATTAACACATTCAAACTCCTCTAAAGCTTCTTCACTGTCAACCTGGCTTCTCTCCTCATGATAACTGCAGTGGTCAAAGTTGTAGTCCAGAGCTTCACATTCATTTCATCGCTCAGCCGTCTTGCTGCCACAGAATGAACTGTGAGCAAGGCCCCAAAAAAAGCTTTTTAAGAGCTGCCAGAGAGCTGGTTGATTGAAACAATATTGCAATTCAAACTGCCAACAAGTGTGGCTCCTGTGGGGTAAAAATTGCATGTGTGTGCTCAAAGACACACACAAGTGGGAAAGGAGTGTGTAAATGGTCATCAACTCTGTGTTTTACACTAACTGTATTCTAACCCATTCATTTTCTCTGACCAGTCATTTTTGATTAGGAACATCATGGTTGTATACAAGTAAAATAAAACACACAAATTGTTATGAAAATATTTCTAATTTTTTTTATGCGTTCAAATACTGGGTGTGTGAACAAAATCATGGAACCACATGACAAACAGACAGAAATTCCTGTGCTACTTAAGAGAAAAAACAAGAGGGTAAAAAATGAAGCTATTTTGGCTCCTTTTTGGGGATTTGGGGTGTTTTGTCATAGTGATCTTTTAGAATGCATTTTGTGTGCAATATTGTTGTGTGATTGCTGGTGTGGTGTGCCTGATGATGTGTTGTTGTGTCATTGTGGCTGTGGGGGCATTTGTGGTGCAGCTCCCGAGTCTAGGAAAAAATTCCCTGAGTGGGACAATAAGTATAATTGATTGATTGATTTGACTGATTGATAAGTCATATAATGTGACCTTAGCCTCATTTCTGGGATGCATATCATAGTGTGACCTCTGTGTTACATACCTTATTGAAGCCTTGGTTTTTTGCATTTGTTTTTTATTGTGGCCTCCCTTTATATAGGGATGCCTATTTCATTGTAGCATAATGTGCATTATATTGTGACCTCTATACGGCCTCTTTGTCACACTAGTAAAGTATTGTGACTACCATATTATAATATGTTTTGAATTGTGGCCCTGGTTGGATATATTATTCATATTGTCTCTTTACTAAGATGTTTCAGGATATGGCAAATGGACTTGAATGATAAATGGTCTTGTTGAGCTTATATAGCGCTCTTCTAGTCTTTGACTACTCGTAGTATCTTTACACCGCAGGTCACATCTACCTATTCACCCCCTTTCATTCTCTCTGGTGGAATTTTCTATTTCTAGATACCAGTATCAACTTACACATTCACACCCTTTCATACCCATTTACATGCCACTGATGCAGCAGTGGCAGCAACTTGGAGTTAATCATCATTCTTGCCCAAGGACACATTGCATGTGACAGCCAGAGCTGGGCTCGAACCTGCAACCATCCAATTGCCGACCAAGCGTACCATCAGACTGCGCCACAGACGCCTCTACATGGGCAGGATGTATTTTTGTCTGCCAGCCCAGGCTGGTTCCATCGACTAAAGTCTGTGTGATTTCTGGTTTGTTCTTGGATCACAACTGATTATAAGAGTTGTGATGAACAACAAATCATGATACTTGATAACAATATCCATAAACCAACCTTACTTTCACAATTTTGTCAAGTCTAAATGTAATCTTAAGGTGCTAATTGCTGTTGTCCAGCTACTGGACTACAACATGGCGGTTAGTAAGAAGCTGTTACCACACTTCCTGCATATAACATCATGTACTAACATCTTGTTTGAGAGTTTTCTGCTTATCCAATGACCTGATCAAGTTGTTGCCCATGGCTATGGCTGTCGTGTATGCATTATGCTTTATTAAAAAACAATCAGAAATTGTTTCATCAGGGTCTCAAACCGTTTTTGTAGTCTTATAGCAATTTGGTAGCAGCCACCTTTTAAAAACACTGCTTTAAAGTTTAAAAAACTTGGGCAATAAGAGATGCATTTTATGCTGCAAAATGAAATGTTAAAATCTCATGTTGAGGTTATTATACAAAAAGCTGTTTTTAATCCTATGAACTTTCTGCCTCTGGAACCAGAAGTGCTAAAATGCTTACTTACTTTTGAACTCATTTCTGCATCACCGTGTAATGGCCTCTGTATTATGATTTCATTTAAGTAAACTTAATGAACACATTTTAACTTGAGCTTGAGTAGTCTGCTAGAACCATTCATTTTATTTTAACATTATCTTATTCAGTGACTGCACCTTACTCAATGGGATTTGAGTCTTTCCTGATTGGCTGTTAAGTTTCTAAGTATAAATACTGGATGACTGGTATGTACCTGTAAATCATGCAGCCTGATTGTCTTCTAAGCAGATTGTCTTGCTCTGAGTTACCAACTTTTCTTTTCCTATATTTTCCGCTCCCCAAATCAAATGTATCCAAAGCTGGAGTCCTTATAATACACAACAGAGAGACGTAAAGAGAGAACTGCAGCAAAGTGAAATTAAACAGAGACTTAAACTTGATTTGGTTCTTATTTTATTGTTTTATTACTTAATTATAAAACAGAAGCAGAATCTCAGGAACACTTTGCTAAAGCCAAAGTGACAGACACTCCTGACATTTCACTTTAAAGATTGATTCTATCTGCAAGGCTTCAGTAAGATGTAAGATGTTGTCCTACACAGCTGGCACGGACAATTTGCTGGATCTCACTGTATTTTGTTACACATCCACAGTGCATCCAAATAGACTATCAGGCAGTACCATTTGTCATCTCAGTCATAATCTTCATGCCGTATCAGTTTGTTTTTTACTTGCTCTGTTTGTTACCCACATACGTGCATGATGGGCCATTTTACATCATTCAGAAGTTTCAGGGAGGTAATCATTCTGTTTTCAAGCGCTCAGGTATTCTGTCCTTGGCCCTCCGAACCCTTTTGTTTTTCTCTGTGTTTTTATTTCACAGAGGGAGCACAGCACTTATTGTAAACAGCACTGAAGCTGTAGAGGCACCATTTTCCTCCACTATTTCCTCCTGTTCTGCTGCATCCCAAGGAGTTAGGTTAAGTGAATGTCTTTTGTTTCACCTAGGGTTAGCCAGCACTTTGAGAGTAGACAGATGTTTTTGTTTGTTGTTCTGGCCTCACTTCACCCTCAGCTATCTTTACTTTAGTTGCTTCAGTTGATTTGCACAAATTTAAGATATTGAAAAAAAAAAAATGGATAATTTCACTTTAATTGGAATTCGGTGTTCAGACTTTGGATTGGGACCAAGGGTGGAACATGCTTTTAAAATTTCATGTTTTGGTACCAGCTCCCTCACAAATGGTATGACCTAGTGAAATAATCATGAGTTCTAGTTTTGACAGAGGAGCTCAAACTTCATTACCACATGTAATCCAAGAGGCTGGCACTGACTTGGCTTGAATCAGATCAGGTAGTGAGAGGCAAGCGAGTTTGTGTAGATATACAATAAAGAAGAGCTGTTTTGCATTGGTGGTGCAGCAGGTAGTGTGCATGCCCACAGCAAAAGGGCTGCTGGATCGAGTCCCGGGTCAGTCAGGGCCTTTCTGTTTGGAGTTTGAATGTTCTTCGTGTGCATCTTGAGTTCTCTCCAAGCACTTCAGGCTTCCTCCCACAGACCAGAAACATGCCTCCTAGGTTATTGGTGATTCCAAATTTCCCTTAGGTGTGGGTGAACGCGTGAATGGTTGTCTGTGTCTCTGTGTGGCCCTGTGATCAGCTAGTGATGGTTCAGGGTGTCCCCTGCCTCTCACCCAGGGTCAGCTGGGATAAGCTCCAGCCCCCTGAAACCCAGAAGGGTGGTCACAGGGGCCTGTTATAGATCATGGATGTGGTATAGGATGGATGGATGAATCACAAAAGGGGTTGAAGTATCCATATCCATGATTAGGGATGGGAATCGAAAACCAATTCCAGTCGAGAATTGAAAACAACTCTCAAGGAACCCTCAAGGAATCAATATCATTAGTCTTTTTGCTTATCAATTCCCTCTGCTGACAGGGATCAGAAGTTGTCAAAATTGTGGCTTGATTTTTGACAGAAAGATGCGTACAGCAAAACTTTCAGTAAGTGGAAACATTAGCAACTTGCTATAGCATTCATCTATGCAACATAGCATTCAATGGGGAAGGTCATGTGTTTGATGTTGTTGCCACTGGTAGCCTACAGGCCAATTTTTGCCGACACAGAAAATCAACAGGAATTGATAAGGGAATAGTCAAAGAATCATATCGATTAGCAGAATCGTTAATGGCATTGGTATCAATAAAATCTTATAGACACCATCCCTATCCATGACCTTGACAATGCATAAAGCCATTTTACAGGCAAATGCAGCACTTAGAAAAAAAAACATTATTTAATCATCTTATCCAGTGATGAGTGTCTTGGGTTTAGAAAGACATCCTTGACCCTTGTCTTTCAAAAAAGTCTCTTTGTTGGGGTTTTATATGCCCCTTAGGCTTACACTCACTGGAAACAAGTAGACATGGTCAAGACAACCTGCTGACAACCTGCTGAAGTTCAATAGCTCAACCAGCCATAAGCTGGTAAGGTTATCAGAGGAAACAACAAACACTAATTTCACTAAAACTGAACTAAAAATGAATGATTTTGACTCTATTAATGATGACACACTGTTAGTTGTGGGTACAAGAGGATATCTTTACAAACCAAAGTACACAGTGGAAGAACTTGCAGATGGAGTCACAGGTAGAAAGATGGATGGAGAAGGAGCAGTAGGACAGATCATAAGTTACCTGATGGTGCAGATGAGTGAACTGTGAGCCCATGTCTGCAAACTTAGGGTCCATTGCTGTCACGGGTGGAACTTTATGACTCAGTTTCTTGGATCTCTTTAGTTTCAATAAGTCTTTAAACTGCTTTCCCCTGTCATAGTCTTAATCAGTAAAATGGGCACTGCAAACACAACACTTTGTCACTATATAGAGAGAGTTCTAATGTCTACTTTTTAAAACAACAAGACAGATTTAATGATATATATCCATTTGTGCTCTGCTGCCTGCAGCACTGACCTGATCTAATGGGTGGAGTTGCTGGCAGACGGATCCATAGCCATTCGTTGTATCACAAAATAGTTCTAAACACAGGGGCTTTGTCGAGGAAAAGTTAAATGCTGAAAAGAATTTTACTGTAGCGTATTGTTAAGCCAGTGTAGTTCTTTGAGTATTTTTTTTGGTTGGTTACGTTGGTTAATACTAAGTGGCATGGCAGTTCAGTGGCACCATGAACTGCCGTGTGATGTCTAGCGTCCATCCTCGGATATCTTCCAGAGGGACAAAGCTCTCCCTCATATTTATTGGCACTCATATTTACTAGTGCCACGGGTCTCTAGCAACCCCACTTCAAAAAGCCCAAACTTTAACATTTTAAGTCTCATGCTAATGTTGTATGAGAGTTTTGGTGGGCCCCAGATAACTTTCAGGTTTCAAAACAGGCTGAAATGCATATAAGTTTGGGGAAGGCTGATTTGTTGGATGTAGCCAACATCTGAGATTAGACAAAAGATATAAAAACCATGCAGGATTATTCAGAAATAAAAGCTAGCATAACTTAGCTGTAGTAAAAACAAGAGCCCATTTTCTTTGTAGATTAGTTTTAATGTTGATTAGCTTTGTCCAGCTGAGAGAGGATAAATCGATGACATTGTGATAACTTTCAAAGTAGTAAAATCCTCTCTGACTTTTTATTAGCTCCTCTGCCATTTTCTTGGCATCTAATAAGCCTAAAATCTCTTGGATGTATTACTCAGTCTAGCTTTTCTGGATCATATTTCTCTGTCTAATCGGTATTGTTACTGAGCACCCGCTTGTGTAATTAGCCACATTTTGCCAAAACCCAGAGTGTTTGGAACATGCTGAGTCAATGGATGAACAGCAGAGAAGTGGATTATGTATTAGGGATTGTTTGAAAAGTTTCCTCAGATATTTTGAATCTTTTGGCCATGGGAAATGCCTTTGAATGTTAAAATATATAACCACTATTATGAAGTCAGCAGACAGCTCTCTGACCATTTGCTGCCTTTCCTGTACTGGTCTATTTTAGATTATTTATATAATTACTCTGCCTGCATTGTACCAGAATGTTTTTTTGAAAATTAACTTCATAATTAAAGCATATATATTACAGGAAAAAGTGTGTAACCTAATTAAAAAGCTAATCTGACTGTGGTGTAATAGCCTTGGTGCACTGCAGTCCTGGAGGTGAGTATATTTCAGGAGTTTGTCTCTTCGTCAGCTCTTCTTACACATGGTCATGGCAGAGGGGTCCTCTCTGACCCTCTTTGTCATCATCCGACACCCGACTCCACTTGCTCCGTGTCTGACTGTCGGTCCAGCAGGTACGCTCCGACAGATTAGCATGATCAAGGTCGGTCTGAGTGTGTTGACCTGAGCAAGTCGCAAGAAAGGTGAGCGGATGCACCTGCCGGCCCCCCGCAGATTGATTTAATTAAGAATATGGGTGCACATTTGTTCCTGTGGTATGATGGAGTCCAAAGGGAGCCACAGGAGATGGGAAAGGAGAGGAGAGAAGAGGAGCCACACATAATCAGAGGGAGAGTGCAGGGGAATTGATGAATGAGCTTTTAATCTGCATAGAAATAGCAGGTTAAAATTGAGCTGTGGTCTTCACGGCCAGGCCTGATGTATGAGAGTGCTGTGGGATCCTCGTGCAACACACACCCACACTTTATTAGAATATGTTTGTCCTTCCAACACTGACCTTATTCCTGGCCTTAATTAAATGCTCCCTTAATGACTTTCCTGTCTAAGTGTAGCTCTGCTGACTTGTTCAGAGTGTGCACATGCATGTGAAAGTGCATCTCCTCCCACGCATTGAAATTTTTGAGCATACATTTGGTTTGGACGAGGGCTGGATTTCACATGTGGGAAGTGGTTGAATATAATCTGTTTTGTGCACCAGACAGCTGATGAGCAGTTTGAGGGATCATATGCCAATATCTTTGTCATATAATAGGATGCTGCTCTATCTTGTCACAAAACTAATATTTTGGCTAAGAAACCGATAGTAAGTTCAGTATCACAGTACTTTGTGCTTAAACAATACTTGCAACTGAAACCGTACTCTAAACTGCATGGATCAAAGTGCTGATCAGGCTGTGGCACTGTTTTATTTAGCTTAACATGCATTTAAAGCCTTCTTAATATTAAATGATTGTAGACGACTGACCCAAGCAGTTCTTCATAAACAAGTTTAGTTCCCTCTTTAAGTCCATTCATCCATCTTACACTGCTTATCTGGGGCTGAGTCGTGGGGCACTTCCCTCTCCCCGGCACAATTTCCTGGTTCTCCTGCGTAGCCTCCACAGGTAGGCAACCAGGAGGCATCCAAATTAAATGCCTGAACCACCTCAAGTGACTCTTCTTTAAATGCTCAATAAAATTAGAGCAGTTTTTGTTTTATTTAGCTTTAAATCTGTAAGCCTGTTCAAAAGTAAAGCAAGTGTCATTTAAAAGTCTCCTTTATTTTCAATTGCAATGTGGACATGCACAATGTGCAATCGTCACACGAGTCACATGACTCAAAGCATGTTTGATAGAAACTAAAACCATCAGTTTACGTGTTTCATTGACTATCTTTACTCCCCCCAAAAAAGTTGGAAACATTATTTCAATGGATTATTTCATCCCTTTATTAACACCAATTGGTATTTTATATTGATCAAAAGCCCTATTAGCCACCTTTACAACTTCTAATGATCACACATTCATGAAATGAGTAACGCAGCTAAACATGTTGGTAGCACTTCCAAAAATATGCCAAAATTCCATGGAAGTGGAAGCTGTTGTCTCTGTTTCTTGGTGTCAGCCCAGGTACCATTTCCAAACTTTGAACAAAGTCACGTGAGACTGGTGAAGTCACAGATCTCGAAGTTGGCATCCCAGGAGGACAACACGTCAAGTAGAGCATTTCCTCACCTTTGGAGAAAGGGGAATTCGGGCAAATTGTTTTGGGTTGCTACCTACACGTTTAGCTGTGTTGCTCATTCTATGAATACACAATCCCTACAAGTTGTATCTCGTTAGAGGTGACTAATGAGGCATTTCAGTGAAATAAAATAAAATACCAGTTGGTATAATTAAGAGGAAGCAATAATCATCTAAAAAAAATCCTAACTTTTCTCATGAGTATACATTAATGGCCCATTCTGGTTTTACCATCATGAAGCAGTGTTTGTGCATGTGAAGTGTAAAAGCTGCAGATGATGCTTGTCTCAGACACTATGGGGTTACAAAACAAAGAGAGAGTGTTAAATGGAGACCTTTTGCTAATATTGCCATCTATTAACTACAATATTCAAAGTGCTTAAATGTTCAGACAGCGACACACATTGTCATTGTGAGACTGGCCAGGACTGCAGGGAGGCAAGTCTAGTACTCACATTTTTTTTACTATGAAGCAACACTGTTGTGATATGCAGAACATGAGTTGACATTGCTTTGCTGAAATAAGCAGGGATATACATGAAAAAGACATCGCTTGGATGGCAGCCTATGTTGCTCCAAAACCTGTGTACCATTTAGCATTAATGGTGCCTTCACAGATGAGCAAGTTAACCATGCCATGGGCACGAACACACCCCCATACCATCACAGATGCTGAGGCCCACTTGTCCCCTCTGTGTCAGTCCATCTCAGATGAGCTCCGGCCAAAAGCCAGAAGCATTTGGGTGGTGTTGATATATGACATTTGCTTTGAATTGTAGGGTTTTAACTTGCAGTTGTAGATGTAGCGACAAACTATGTTAACTGACAATGATCTTCCAAAGTGTTCCTGAGCTCATGTGGTAATATCCATTACAGAATGATATTGGTTTTTAATGCAGTACCACCTGAGGGATTGAAGGTCACAGGCATAAAGTGTTTTTTGACCATGGTCTCTGGATACTCTAACTATTTTGATGATATTATGGACTGTAGATAATGAAATCCCTGAATTCCTTGCATTTGTATGCTGAGAAACGTTGTACTTTGTTGGACCATTTGCTCATGCAGCTATTCACAAAGTGGTGAACCTCACCTAAGTCTTGTTTGTGAACCACTGAGCCTTTTGGGGATTTACTGTTGTTCCAAATCATGACACTCGCCTGTTTTCAAGTACTCTGTTCACCTGTGAAATGTTCCAAGCACGTGTTTTTTGAGAATTCTTTAACTTTCTCAGCCTTTTGTTTCCCCTGTCCCTGTCCCTGCTTTTTTGAAACAGGTCTTGGCCATCAAAATTCAAAATGATGGAATATTAAAAACAATCAAGTTTATTGGTTGGAACATCAAATGTCTTGTCTTTTTAGTGTTATCAATTGAATATAGGTTGAGAAGGATTTGCAAGTCATGGCATTCTGTTTTTATTTGTGTTTTACAAAACCTCCCAACTTCATTGGAACAGCAGATTCTGTGCATGATGGCAAATAGAAAAGCACTCAGAGAGTGCAGACCTCCACCAAGCAGCTTAGTTACTGGAGTGGCTTTTCCATAACCCCTGTAAAAGATACAATTCTGGATCACCACATGCTCTGATTGGACAGCTGATTCTCTGCTCATGTCTGTCCATGTGGTGAGCTCTTCTGCCGGCATTGCAAGGGAAGCTAGGAAATGAAGTCACATAGGCTTGAAAAATGTTTACATCAGTTTGCAAATAAACTACAGTTCCCATAATGAAGTAAAAGAGGCAAAACCCTCACAGCAGACGAGGAGAAATGAATGGGTTTTCCCATTATAAAGTTCAGTGTTTTTTTGTGACATGATCTGGATCAGATCCACTTGAAATTTACCTTGATGATAGAGTTATATTATATATATTATCCTGAAAAATTTGAAGCAAATCCATACAGTGATGGCAGAAATATGATTTTTTTTTTTTTTTTAAATACAGCCCAATGTTAACTTATGTTTTTTTTTTTTTTAGAAAATTTTCGGAATTTTTTGCATCCAGACAAACATGCGAATCACCACCAAAGTTTAATGGCGTCTTTCTTGGACCAAACTGCACCTCTGGTAAAATTTTCATGAAAATCCATGGAGCACTTTTTGCACAATCTTGCTCAAAGACAAACAGACAAACAAATGGTGAAAACATAACCTCCTTGGCGAAGGTAATTAAGGGACAATGGGTCATTTTTAACTACCCTGGGATTACTGTATTACTACCCAGTGCTGTTGTGAGTGTTTGTGTGAAACATGAGTCACACACCAGCTTGTTTTTCACCCTGATTTCATCAACCTGCATGTCTGTAATTGCATTGCAGGTGAGTTAGGGCGGCTGAAGTCACTGAGGAGGCTCTTTATAAGAAGCACCAAAACCATCTGATTAAAAGGAGGTGTGGAGTGTGCGGTGGAGGGAGGCTATTTAATGAGATTTTTAACCCACTAATTCAATAGTCAAAAGCAAACAGTAAGGATGTAGGGAGAATGAGACAGGGGGAAACACGCTGGGGGCAAAGCTGACTAACACGGGAACATGCACACAATCAGTCTTCCATTAGCTATGTGCCATTATATTGCACTTTACAAACCTTCAGAGGATTAGCGCACACATGTTTCATTTCTTCCTGCTCCTCGCCGACCCCTCCCTCCCCTCCCACCTCGCTTTAATCCATCAACCTGAAGACTAATCCTTTTGAACATTCAAAGCGAGAGCCGGGGAGGCAGCAACATGATCAATTACAGACTTTCAGCTGCTGTCTCAGTCTACCACTTCATGCAAACATCGGTGCAAACACACATTCATTTTGTTGACGCTGCGCTTCTCATTCCTCCTGCTGTCTCGTTTCAATTCATGCCAAGCCTCTTTCTCGGCATCAATAGCACGCTATAATTCAGCAGCCTAGAATACTTTTGTTAGGAAAAAAACTTTCTCCTGCTTAGTTTGCCGGTGGCACATTGTGTGTTATTCTCAAGGAAAAAAATAGTGCTACAAAATCAAAGTTAACCTTGTTTTTTTTCAGAGAAAACTGATCCCAATATATCTTAGAGCTTTATCTCGGCACTGAAAGTCAGAGTTATAATGATTGCAATGTGTTTTCATGATGGTGCACCTGAAGAAATGTGCTGATTTATTGATTTGTCACTCCTCCTTTCTTTGCTCTCGAACAAACACTCTGACTCTTTGCTCGTCTTCTCATTATCCAATCTGCTGCGGGTGGGGTGCAGAGATGGGTGCAGAGGGTTAGGGGGTTTCAGAGTTAATTCCTCGGTTGTATTAGCGCTGCTTGAGAGTTTTTTTCTCACATTGTTTCTCTGTGGCCTACATAATGGCCAGTGTTCTGTTGAAAAGGATCCTGAGGGGGGACTCTAATAACCCAGATAGATAGTGCTGTTACATTTCTATCTGGAGGCACTTTGTCTTCGCCTGCCAGCGCCCAGGTGCCTTACTCATAGCATTCAGAGCGCTTCCTCTGCCATGTAAATAGTATCTATCACCGCAGAGAGCAGGTTGGAGAGGTGGGGACAAGGGTGGGGGGCTGAAGGTGGGAGACTTTTGTTGGATAACACGTAAAGATTTCACTTTTTTTAGGATTTCTCTCTCACTCAAAATGATGTAATGGCTGCAGCTTGATTGTGAAAAAAACATGATCACAATTATTTGATTAATGATGCCATGATTGTTGACATGATAGTATTTATTTACCCCAAAGAATCTTAACACCTCAACTTTCTGATCACCCACAAAAAAAAAGAAGAAAGCATAAACTTTGACCAACAATTCAAAGGTATAATCATGGGTAAAGCACGGCTGATAGCTTACATAATAGCTTGTTATCATAGTATTGTTAGATAAACAGAATGGTGTCACAGCTTGACTGCTGTTGAACAAACTGGTAAAATTCTATTAAGTGTTTTACTGCCATGTTTGTTCCTTAGTAAAGAATTTATTAGTGCTGTTGAAGACATTAATGCAACTGGGAATGAGTTTGTGGAGAAACAAAGTAAAAAAAAAAAGTTATCATTACTCAGCTTTTACTCTCTGCAGTAATGATACTATATCAGTATATTACAAATTGTTGATTTTAAAATGCATTTCAAGAGCTTTTTTTAAAGTTATTTAAAGTTGCTTTTAAAAACACACTGTTTTCTGTTTCTGCTGTTCAAATGCTTTCCAAATCAAAACAGTTGCCTGCAACAACCAAAGAATGGCTTAAAGAGTGAAAATATGTTTTTTTCTGATGTCATATTGGAGCTTACCAGATCACAGTCAATCAATGAATTTGTAAAGCTTTAGGGCTTTGAGCTGTTTCTTTGGACCACTTTGGGCCTGTACCCACTGAGACAAATAAGTCCTCTGTAAAGACAGCATCATGTCAATAAATGTGTCCATCCACATGAAAACACTGAAAACACTGTACTAAATATCCCCGGCCTGTAAGTGGCACTGTTACTTTGCCGCAGACATACACCAAAACCAGAGAAGAAGACATGAGCCTGCGCATGCATTATGAGAATATCAACAAACACTGGCTTATGTTGTTCTCTGTGTCCTCTTTGTTGCTCACGGTGGTTGTAAAGGAGCAGAAGATTTTGCATTTAAAACAAAAACAAGCTCAGTAGCCATTAGTATTCCACTATTGTTACTGTTGTTGTCAGGGTTTGTGCATACAGTTTAAGTGAGAGACGGAGCTATGACATCATCGTTTCTGAAGCTATCTGTAGTCGCTGTACAAGGGAAACACATGGCTGGCATTTCAAATTGATTCACTCTGGGACCAATTTTCAAAAATGTGCATTTTCAGACACCCAAAACGCCATATCCGTGTGTACGAAACGTCTATTTGAACAAAGACGTGTGCGGATACGCCCGAATTTGTCTCCATGTGGATGGCCCCTTAGACTTTAACAAACAAGACATTACTTTAAACTCACATCTAAGCTGCTGCTTATGCATTTTAAAAAAAAGATATCTTGGCTGCAGCTCCTATAGACCAACAATGATGACGTGAATGCTGACACATTTATTTCATGTTATTTATTTATTTCATCAGTCTTGCAGGGGAGGGAACACACAGAGCTAGCTCTTCGTGGGGTCAATGCTGAGCCATTCATTCAGTGCATGTGGGTGTGTGTCTGCTTCATTTTGCTGTTTGTCAGAGAAATCCCTCTGTCGTGTTGCTGTTGTCTGTCAGTCACCGTGGCTGGAGGGTTAAGCTGCACCCCCAAGTTATGAGTAACAAGGTATTACTGTAGGCCTATTTTAGATCAATGTTACAATCAACGTTTTTTATAAAGATGGATATTGTCCATACCAGCATATTGCGACAGCCCTAATACATATATGGAATCTTTATTCTTACCATCTTTTCTGAGAAGTTTTATGCTTTTAATTTTAATGTTCTACCCTTAAACACACCCCCTGCTAGGCCTAATTTTTCATCATCAAGGAATCACAGCATGTTCAGCATCCATTTTTACCTCTGCCAAGGAGGTTATTTTGGCCGCCATTTGTTATTTAGTGAGTTAGTTAGTTCTTTTATTTATTTGTTAATTAATTTGGTTGTAAACAGGATAACTCACAAATATATGAACAGGAAAAAAAACATTACATTTTGGTGGTGATCTGAATCTGGATGCAGATCCAGGAATGTTTTAAAGGATTTGTCAGCAGTGCGAGATAGGGCAATTTCCTGCATTTGTGACAGTTACTCAATAAGTTTTTAACAGATTTTAATGAAATTTTCAGAGAATGTTGATCATAGCACAAGGAAGAAATTATTAAAATTTTGTGCAATGGCAGACCAACAGATAGGGCAATACTCCACATAATTTGACAATAACTCTCATGACAATGTTGGAAATGCCTGGCAGAGGTTTGTTCTCTTGGAGCTATTCGAGTTTATCTTTGTAAGGTTGACTAACAATAGTCTGTTGTCTGACACAGTAATGGTTTGTTTTGTGAAAGAGAAGTGATTTAAGAAGTAATATAAAATATAAAAGAAACATATTTTCAAGTCTGAAGATGCTTTTGAAAAGAAATGTGTCTGCATAGAGCAAATTTCAACACATAATGATCTGACTGAAAATAAAGCCAAAAAATAAATCATGCATTAGAAAGGGGCTAATTCTCTTATGTGAGAGTATCACTTAAATGGAGAGTTCAACTTTTATGTGGTTGACCTTCAGACTACGTTCGAATACTGACACTGTATTCTGCCAGAACTCAAAAGTGTGGCCTTCATGTGAGATGAACCAGATATTTTTTTATTATTTTTTGTGTCAACGCTCTCTTTGAAAAGATAAATTCATTTTAACAATTTGTTGCACAAAGTCACAGGAAAAAAAATAAAAATAAAGAGAAATCTGACACTCAGGAATTTGTAGGTGATGACCCTCAGACCGTAAATTTTCTTTTATTAGAAAACTAGCATTAGCCTTAATCACCTTTGTGAAGGAGGTTAGGTTTTTTTCAGCCATTTGCCAGTTTGTTAACAGGATAACACAATTATTGTAATATGAAATAGACTGAAAAAGTCAGAGAATATATAAGGCAATAATCAAACTTCACTTCTTTCATGACAGATCCAGGATTGTTGCGTGATTTGTTAGCACTGTGAGATAGGGCAGTTTTTCCCCTTTTTTTCTTTTTAAGATTAAGTTTGGGATATTTTTAGGCCTTTATTGACAGGCGAGAGGGATACAGTTGATTGGCTTGTGAAGGAGGGTGAGAGAGAGTAGGGGAGGACATTCTGCAAACAGACCACAGGCTGGACTCGAACACGGACCAGGAGAGGCTTGTATATGGGTCATGCCTTCTTGCTTACCACTATGTCAAATCAGTACTCCAGTTTTCCACATTCTTGCAAATAATTAAGTTCTGAGGAGATTTTCATGACATACTGAGGGAATGTTGGTCATGGCTAACCTTGCAGTGCAGCTGGATCAGCCTCATCTAATGTCTGTAACCAGGTAGATCCAGCTTGCCAAGCTCCAATCTGCAATGATTGTGAGTGACCCAAAGTGGGACGGCCCAATCAGTATCCTTCAGAGCAGGAAGAGGTGAGAGATATGAGCAAGACGACATCAGCAAGTGACTACTTTGGCAGAGATTAGCATAGTTACCAACAGCTTCAGTAGCAGTTTTAGCAGATCTGGATATTTCTTAATTAAATGAAAAAACAAAAAACAACACCACAAACTTTTCTATAGAAAGGATATCCTGCTCCACTTCCAGCATATTTTGATAAGTTTGTTTTAAGAAGTGGCTTACGTTCTCTGGCAGTGGCGCACACCTACATTATCTGATTGGCCTTTAATGAATGTGATTGAGAGATTAAATGACCAGTTACCTGCCGGATGTGCTTTTGAAAGGTTCTGCCAATTCTCAGACACTTTGTATGGGCTGATGCTCAGATGGACTAGTGAAATATTTTGAACAGCCGATCTGGTGTGTCAGGTTATGTCATGGCACAAGGGGAGAGTGTTTCGATTTTGGTGGTGATCTGAATCTGACAGTGGATACTGAAATTTTTAAAAGGATTTATTAACATGTGAGATTGGGAAGTTTTCCACATTTTTGACAATAACTCGCTGAACAGTGTTGGAAATGCCTCAGTTGAGGCTTGTGCTCTTGGTGGAGCTCTAGCTTTGTGTTCTAATGATTTTAACTTAACACATATTCACTGTTTTCATGAGTAATTTTACAACATTATTAGAATCCCTTACATTTCTTTTTAAAGTTTTTGATTAAGCAATAAGGCACCTAACACACGTAGCCAATAAGAGAGGTTCCTTCACCACCTCATTCTGAGCAAAAGAAAAAAAAAACAGCTTTTCTCATTGGGATGATTATTTCTGTTTTGCATTAGACAGCGAGAAAATCATTTCAAATGGTGTATCTTTGTGTGTACATGTGTGTTGGAGCTTTTGTGGGGATCAAATGTCACGCTCATTGGGAAATATCATATTGATAAGAAATGGTTTGGTCTTGTTGATGGATGTACTTGCGCGGGAGAAATGGACCATGAAATGCATTAGGGCTCCGTCACTCTCCACACTGGTCAGCCATTAAATCTTTTATTTTCTCAAGGAGGAAAACAGCCAGATACATCCAATATCTGCAGCCACACACACAAACACCATCATCTTGTCCACCTACAAGAGTAAAAACAACAGAAGATAAAAAATGGGTTCAAAGTTCTGTGATTAAAAAAAATAAACCCTTCTAAGAATAGATCATTCTTTTCCCAGTATGCATGTGATTTATCAAAGGTTATATAATATTTAGAGCAACAATTCACCCCAAAGGAGCATTATCTTTGTTTTGAAAAAAGAACGTAACCCAGAATCATTTAATCCAATATTTCAAAGCATATTTGCTGTACAGTTTCAAGTGGTTATGTAACATCAGAGCTGTTTCATCGCTGCTGATCTGAGGCTTTTGCATCATGAATCATCTGGGCAGTAATATCTTTTATTTAAGGGTGTTTTTTTAGTTATATGAGGAATGGGAGTTTTGTTCTTGAACATCCATTTATAAAATTAAGGCCATCTTGTGCTCTCAATTCTCAATTCAGTAAGCAGGCTTAGGTGTGGTGGTCTGCATGTCAGATGAAGCCTCAGAGAAACTTTGTGGATGAGTCATGGTTACAGATTTTACTCTCAGCTTTCATCACAGTCCAAGAAATACCTGATAGCAGTTCTTTTCCAGCCATTTTGACTCATGAGGTCACTATCAGGTAACCTTGCAGGGGCAGATGAAACCATCTGAGTTATTGTCTGTAATCAGGCAGATCCATCTTGCAAAGCTGTAACAATTGATCTCAGTCTGCAGAGGCACTGCCCATTTCTCGTGCTTCAGGGGCTACAAGCGTAACTACAGCATGAAGCGACGGCAGGCCTGTAAACAGTGTCTGCTCAGACAAGAATGAGTATAGATGCTAACAGCTTCAGTGGCTGTTTTTTAAGAACTGGAAAACATTTACAACACATAATAACACTTAAACCTTTCTCAATAGAAACTGTATTTTGGCTCTCATTGTGTATGAACAGGCACACAATTTGTACTTTACACCACAGTAATGTGATGTAATAGTCATTAACATCATGTTTAGTATATAATGAATTATCTGTCTGGTGTGTCAGGAGCCATGGCATGATTAAAGTTGGTTCAATTATGTTACAGTGGAAGGCCTGCAGAACAAATCAAAATCATATTATCACTGCATAAAGAACATTCAGATTTGGAGTCTGAAACATCCCTATTCAAAGGAAGAATTACAATAAATAAAAAATCACATTTGTCATTCAGCATGTGTGCATTTTAACAGTTGGCTGGAGTGATAAGAATGATAACCTTGAAAGCATGGTGATATAGTGTGTCGTATGATGCTATACAATAACAGTAATAGGATATAATAGAATATTGTCTCATGTATGTGGTATGGTATGAGACAATACAGGACAACACTTTACAATATGATACAAAACAAAATGATGTGATCTAAATGGATGCAATGGAGTGAACTGCAATATAATATGATACTCCGATGATTCAGAATGTATGCCTATATACATTGATCATGGGAAAATTTATATATATATACACCTATTTATTCCAAGAAAGTCATCTATAACAATATCTCAGAAATTAAATGTAAAAAAATGCACCTTAAAGGTAGAGTGCATGGTGGTTGTATTCATTCCCTGCTATTTGCTTTCTGTCACACATTATCCTATAATTTTCTATCTTTGCTTTAAAATGATCCTGCTGTCAAGCCTTCTTTTATCCGGCTCTTTGCTCTTTCTTTGACAAATTACCTTCCGTTTACGGTCCCCTCATTTTTGTCATGAACGTCATGTTACAAGTCAAGAAGTAATGACATGGTGAGCCAAATTGGCAGGGAAAATCAAAAGCCATATCTTTTATTGAAATATCAATACTTGGCACAAAGACAAGATAATTATATCATGAATTTGGATGACAACGTACTGCCATAGCAATGTTCTGCCTCTCCTAAAATCTAAATCTATACTAATTGTTTGACCTTTACTGTCATGATTTGTTTGACACAGCTTTGAAGAAGAGGAGGATAATTCCCAATTTGGATGAACTGCTGCTTTTTCAGGCCTATTCTGATGTGAACATCCCATTATAGAAACATATATAGAAACCGTACCTCAGCTCCGACTCCATGGCCAGAGATGAGATGGGTTTCAGCTCCAATCTGTCGAGGTGGTCTCATGTGTACAATTACGACAAGAGCAAAGGGCCTCTGCTGCTTTGGCAGATGATAGAAGGTGACCTGATTAACCTGCAAATTGACATTAAGCATCAAGAGTCTGCCTTGGCATGCCACCTAATATGATCTAGGGGTTAATTAAGCACTTAACACATGAAATTGAATGAAGGACCCATGTCACATGAAGATGAGACAAATAGGTCCCTGCCAAGAAGTATAGAAATGCTGAAAGTTGCATCAAACATGAAGTGAGATTGATCATCAAAGAACATAATGCATCAAGTGCAGAGAAAGTCTTCCAGGCAGAATGTATTTGATATAGTAAATACATTCAGGCAGGTTTTCAAGGCATCCCATGGCTGTTATTGAACAGATGACGGTTTCTTTTCTGTTCCTCTGGTGTGAGCAATAGTTGAAAATGATGAAACTCTGGGGGCTTTGTCTGGCCTGGCATGACGGATGACTCTGCCATGAAAATAGGGCATTGTCCTCCACTATCATTTATTATGAGCGTTGGCCAGGTTTGATGGAGGGAGCCAGGCAGTTGGGAGCGTTGATCATTCATCCAGAATGAGGGGCTGCACCGGGTGGAGATCTGCTCTTTTTAACAGACGGCAGAGGGACTTGTGCAAAACTTGGTCACGACTGAGATGCAACTCAGATACTCTGATGATCATGTTTATAGAGGAACAACATGTTCCAGTCCTTATTAGGGTGGTTTCACATTAGGGACCCAGGCACCCATCCAAGTACCCCTAAACTAAGGGTATTTTCACACTGGGCACAAATGCCCCTGCCTCCCCTCCCCCCACTGCTCTGCTCTCACAGTTGTGCTATATTTAGTGTCTAGCAACACTTGGTGTTGTACACTTTATGTACAGTAGATGGTAGTATGCATAGAGTTGATACACAAATCAGTTAAAGGGAAGAAATAATAATAATAATAATAATAATAATAATAATGATAATAATAATATTTTTTTATATTTGTACCTTTCAAAAGCAAAGGTTATTAAAGTGTTTTGACATACAAACAGACAAAAGCACAAGAACCTTGGCACAAAAGACACAATCCACTTGACATGCAAATATTGAAAACAAAAAAAAGAAAACCTTACAAAAAAGCATCTTGAAAATGTAAACAACTGTTGGGATCCATGCTAAAAGGAACATGTCCCTGCAGAAGGCTGAACCAAAGATGACTGACCATCTGACCCCCTCTCTCAGGTCACACGTAGGTGTGAACCCTCTGATAAGGACAATAAGACCCTGCTCTGCTATGCAATTGCTCTCTTTCTGAACCATGGAGAGAAGGGGACACAGCTCCTCTCTCTCATCTCTCTCTCAGCTTTTTCTCAGCCTGTAGAAGGAGACACAGAACCTCTCCAGTCTCTTCTCAGGAATACAACTCAAGACTTCTTCCACAGTCCTGCTCAATGCAGACTGTAGCACCGCAATCCTCCCAAAAACAGTGACGCGAGTGCCTGCTTAGGGAACAGGAGTTCCTGATCGAAACAACAAGAAACAACACAACAAAGTTAGCATCAAGCTGCTAACTCCAGGGACAAAGAAGCAACCAGTGGTCTTCAGAGCCAGAAGCTGAAGGGCCAGACTGGCCGGGAACCCCCTAGGAAACCACCAAACCTGCAGCACTGGACTTTGCAAAGCAACACCCAAAAAAGACACCTTTTCCATACATGGACTTGGTAATGTAACTGGGCCTTACAGAGTTTAGCATAGCACGGCTAAGCACAGGACTATTCAGTTTCTACAATCGCTGCATTGATTTATTGAATATGCTCTTTGAGCTTAAGCTATAGTTAACTGCTGTGTATTTTAACATTACCACTTCATATAGCGGCATCCACCTTAAACAAAGCAATCTTTCCTAACCTCCACCACTCCCCATGTGGTCCTGGTTGTAAATGCCTTTGAGCAGCCATCTTGCCTTTGTTTGTCACACACACACACAGACACACACACACACACACACACACACTTGTGCATAGGACTTTCTTAGGTTAGATCTTGTATGTTTTCATGTTTGTTTGTTAATAAATGATTTTGAACACAAAGTCAGTTGCTGGTCTGTTAATGTTGCATAAGAATGAATCTTGCCAACCTCTTCTCTGCAGAACTCCAAATCCTTCAACTCTGACTGACAATTGATTAGGTAACTTTGGTTATTTTTATTAAGTTAATTATAAATCATGGTTCCAAATTGATAGTCAGTAACTTTTATGAGACTGACTTAATAAATTGACTATCATTTCCCTTTATGGGTGGTGCCCGGAGGTAGATTTAATGTAAATTAAATCCAATTACTTAATGTAAATTATTATTAATTATTTCTGATAGTCAATATTATTAAGTGACACAGTGAATAGTTGTCCACTGATCATAAACGCACAACACAACTCAAGCAAAATAAAATCCTGTTTAATAAGTCATTCAAACCCAGAAAAAAAACAAGTACTGAGCAACATGAAATGAGAAGAAGACCCAAATAAGCAAGAAATGAAATAAGATAAAATAGAATAAAATGAATAAAAATCCAGAATCTGAGACATTTAGTAAATATAGCTATCTGAAGACATGAAAGCTTTAATGAGGAATCAAAAGTTATAAACTGCCATAAAAGTCAAATAATGATTAAGCTAAAACTACAGGGATTGGAGCCTTAAGATAATGATTTTGGAAAAAAAAGTAAAATGCAAGTTAAATGTCAGTACAAATAAGTTCAAAGCAGCATAAAGCAGAGAAACAAAAAACAGAGAAGGGGAATCAATATGTAAACACAGAACAAAAAATGCAATGATGAAGGGAGCCAAAATGATTAAATGAATCAACAGAGAAAAAGCTGAAAATAACAGTTAAAATTAAATAGAAGAGAAATAAAAGATAACATCGCACAGAAGAAAGTCTGTAAAAGTGAATTTTAAGAGGTGATATAAATGTCACCGATTCTGAACATCATATCTCCTTGGGCAAGTCATTTCAGAGTCAAGGAGGGCCTTTGGTTTTAAGCCTGAACTTTGGACCTGCCTGTGGATCTGAGGCTGTGAACTGGTTTATAAGGGGTTAGTAATTCTAAAGTGTATCTTGGACATTACTCACAGACCCATAAGTGCTTTAAAAGTGGTCTGTGAAACCTTAAAATCAATTCTAAAACAAACAGGAAGCCAATGTAAGGAGGTTAAAACCAGGTCGTGTGATGTTGTCTGTTAAAACCGTTAAAAGCCTAAAGAAGAAGCAGCAATGGCGTCCACTCGGTCATGGACCATGTGGACATTATGTTACTACCATGGATGTTTTGTTTGTTTGTGTTTCATGCAAACAATGACCCTCTTCCACATCTAATGTGAAGCTTAAAGAATGAAATGATCCCATTCTGTGCGGATGCATAAGTATGTGAAAGACAGAAGATGTTAAAAACTGCCTTTAAACTTATACTCACTGAGAAGCAGAGTCCAACATAGGTCCACTTTTAGCCAATCAGCACCCACCCGTACCGGCGTGTCTTGGAACCACAACCTGAATCAAATCTGCAACTGCCCAGACCTACATATATTAGACCTGTGACCCGACATTAAACACAACAGCCACACAGTCACTGACTATGCTAGTGGCAGTAGGCTACTGTAGATTCATACATGCTGCACACACACTCTGATCCAACATCACTGACACCGTAGCATTATTTATCTCTCTCTCACTCTCTCCTTTACGCAAGCACACAACCATAAACACACACCAACAATTCATTATTGTATGCGGCTACCAGTGATAGGCAGTAACATTACAAATAGCGTAATTAGTAGATTTACTACATTTTCTAGTTGCTTTGTGGTAACGTTGTTTTCTAAGTCAAATAGCTTCTCAGTAGCTTAGTTATTTTACTTTTCAAGCAGTGTGGTCGTGCACAAGGACCATGTGTTGATGATATATAGTGCCTGAAAATAATTTTTGTTCAAATAAGACGCCCCTAAATATTCACATTTAAGCACCAAATTTACAGCATGGAGTCAAAGATGTCTAAAAAATGGATGCTGGAGGTACATTTTTGTTTGAAGAGAAATATTTTTAAAAAGAAAGCTTTATAAACATATTGTATTGAAGAAAATGTGTGACTTATTTGAGCGAACATCCCTTTTACCGTTTGATCAGATCCACGATACCTTTTCTTTAGATAACTTCAACTCAGGGATTTCATAATCAGATGCCACAATATCACCATTACAACAGCTACTGGTTCAATGCCCAGCTAAAAATTTTATTTCGCATTTTTATTATGTCTAAAGCCAGTGTGATGTTTTGGATTTTCCAACTGTTACAAAAACAAGGGAAAACAAGCTTGGTGTTAATATTTATGAGAATAAATGGGAGGTGATATGGTATCATACAAAGAAAATATCAGTGTGCAGTCATGCTAGATTGTTACATTATAAAATCCTGCACCGCCTGCATGTCTCTCCCAGTAAAAGACAAAATGAATTCCCAAACTTCTTCCTTATGTCTAAAATGTAAGATCTCAGTGGGGACCTACACACATTGTCTGGTTGTGCCCTAAAATTCAAGCATACCGAGCAGACATTTTACGGGCCATGGAAAAAATTCTTGGTATATCTTTGTGTATGAATCCTGGTTCCTTACTCCTTGGCCACCCATCTCCAGATGCTAGTGTTGCTACCAAAAGACTGTGTGATATTCTTGCATATGCTGTGAGGAAGAAAGTCTTTCTGTCATGGATAAGAGACAAACCACCTCCTAAAGCAAACTGGCATAAGATTGTCATGAAATGTCTTCCTCTTGAATGCCTGACTTGTTTGCTTCACCCTACAAAGGGACAATTTATGCAAATATGGACTCCATACCTCTGGTTCTCAAATACTACTGTGGCTTCGACTTTCAAGAACACATTGTTTGACTAACCATGGGTAATGACCTTGTAGGGTAAGAGAAGGAAATACTATTGATCGTACCATTGATTTGTTTCTGTTTTCACATTTGTATGTTCTGACCATGATGACTGTACAGACCAATGTTTGAGCTGTTTTATTGTTGTTATTGTGAGTGAAAAAAAAGAGAAAAATCAATAATTACATTTTGAAAAAATATATATACATACATATTAACTTTTTTTCAGGGATATCAACTTTTTAACAAACTTCTTTAAGAGTAGTTTAACAGAAACCAAATCGCAAAGGGAAAGATGTGGTTTGTATCAGAGGATGACAGTTCATTATCATTAGAGTGGGGACAGAGGCACATCACTGCACTCTGAAGGCACATTGTGGCTGTTTAGAGAGAAATACTCTGTTAACAGACTGAAACAATAGACTGCGATGTTGTTTAACTGCTTTGGAATAAATAAATGACATTACTTTAGGTAACAGTGTTAATTTTGTCGACTTATTATTTTTCGTCATAGTTTTCGTCAACAAACTTTTTTCCCTGACAAAAGCTAGACTATAACTAGAAAAAAAACAAGTGTAAATTGACAAAAACTAAATTATTGAGATTTTCTTCAACAAATAAAACTAGACTAAAATGTTTGACGGAGACTAAATCCAATCAGACCTAATTTCATCATGTAGGAAGTAGAGACAAGTTAGGAATATATCTAATCACAGCTACTTTGGTTGTGTGGAAAGGTTGGATGAGTTAAGAGAGACATCCAATCACAACTGCCTTATTTTCATGGTGGTAGGATCCAAGTGTTAAACATGACTTTAGAAATTCAAGGAAACATAAAAATTGCCTTACACTTTACAATTCATATTTTAGTCGACTAAATTTACAGTAGATTTTGTCGACTTAAATGTTGTGAAATTTCATCCACTAAAACTAGACTAAAATTAAAACAATTTAGATGACTAAATTATGACTAAAACTAAAAGATATTTGAGGCAAAAGACTATAACTAAAACAAAATTAAAAAGTGCTGTCAAAATAAACACTGTCAGGTAATTAATCAAAGTTTTGTTTCTATTTTCTTCAGCTTTGCTCTCCATCTCTCTTGATTGCCCCTTGCTTGTTCTTCGCCCTCTCTCTTCATAGAGCAGACCAGGCTGCAGCGATATCGTGTCAAAGTTTTGCCTCGAAATGATATAAAAGTTGCATTTAGCAAATTCAGTGGTATAAAGGTTCATAAGCAAACAATGATTAGTGCAGTTTTTTGTCAAGGAAAAGTTAAACACTGTAAAGAAACTTATTAAATTGTATTGTTGAGCCAATGTAGTTTGTTGAGTAATTTTAACCCATAAGTGGGTTAATTATGAGGCTTTCAGTGACACCATTTACTGCTATGTATCGGCTACTGTCCACCCTCAGATATCTCCCCCTTCAGAGACAAAGCTCACAAGTTCCTTTACTGGCATTCATATTTACTACGATAGAAACCCCGTTTAAAAAAAAAAAAAAAGAAAGAAAACAGAACTAATTTGAAGATTTGGACCACTGAGCCCAGAAGAGATTTGCTCTACAAATACTTTCTCTTCATGTTTTCTGTCCAATAACTAGTGTTTCTGCTAAAAAAAAACAAAAAACAAAAAAAAAAACAACCTACAACAGTATTTGCTGCAGACTTTATAAATTACTGAGAGCAGTCTTTTTTTTTTTTTTTTAAAGAAGCTCAATGATCAAATATAACCAAAGATATCAGTTGAACATTCACTCTGCTCACCTTTATTGAAAAATGTATCTTATTAGAGATGAAGGTTGATATAAAATATATTTTTGAATGAGGAATCTAAAATCATCTTTCAGCTTTTAATCTGTCAACCTGACAGTCTATGAATGCACCATGAGTATGTCATAAAAGTTCTTCACAAACAGATTTTATTTAATCCAGTATGAGTCTACATTGACTATTAATGTGCATACAAGCTCAGACCTGACATGGGATTTGATTGTATCCTAAACTCACGTTCAACTCCGGTTCAGCTTGATGAATGCGGATCTGTGAAAATGTCTGTACAACCAACTTTTAGTCATACACACAGGGCCACTGTTTCTGATTGCAGGGCCACACAGACAGAAAGACAACCATTCACGCTCACACTCATACCTAAGGGCAATTTGGAGTCACCGGTCAACCAAATGAGCATGTTTTTGGTCTGTGGGAGGAAGCCAAAGTGCTTAGAGAGAACCTAAGCATGCACGGCAAGAGCATGCAACCTCCACAGGCCCTGGCCGACACAGGGATTGAACCAGCAACCTTCTTGTTGTGAGGCACACCTGCTGCACCACTGTGCCACCCATGTAGACTAATATAATTATAATGTATCTTTTTTTTTTTTTTTTCAAATCTGTTAATAAAAAATGGACCTAGTACACATGCAGTTAATGACCTCAGCATTAGACCCATGACCCAACCCATTATTCTGCACAACAGTTATGGCTATTCACTTTTCATTAATATTCCTCCATGCAGTGCAAACACTCCCAAACACACATGCTGCACTTTTACGTCGTACATTTCCAGTATCCTAAAGATTTTGGGTCAGTTTGCAGGCTCCATATGTGCTGGATTTCTGTAATTAACTGTTAAAAAAATGTTTGCCAGCCAAGCAGGAAGTCACCCTTTGGCGAGCTACCAAATGTTGATTTCTTAATGAACATTTGTGAGCTTTTGTCCTGAAATCATGTTCAAATATGTGAGTTAAAGGTTGGATTGTAGGCACTCTGATCTGCCGTGGGGATGTGTTAGCTGACTGATTGAGTGAAATAGGGCACGGTGCTCTGTCTGCGATGTCACTGGAGGGTGCATTCTGATAATGTACCCAGCTGTCTATCTCTTAACATATCTCAGAGGAAAAATGGAGCTGGGTAGGAGCAGTACCTATCATCAATCAGATTTCAACCCTGGCAACATGTAAGCAAATATTAGCAATCAATCACTTTCAAGTCTGTGAATTTCTAAGGGCAAAGAACAGAAAAGCAACCACAAGGTTCTTGGAAAAGTTCACTCCTGTGTCAAATACAAGGCAAGGAAAACAAGGGAAAGTCTGATTTTTAAGGTTCAGGAGGTATGCCATCTGCAGCACACCTTAATAATTTATCAGTCTACATGTTTAATGCACAAATCTCCAAATAAGAGTGTTTCTCTCAGTAAAACAATAAACCTAGCCATTTGTGTTCACTTGGAGCCACTCTGCAGTTGAACAATGCTGAAACTTTCAAAAGGCTTTCCAGCTAACCTGCTGAGAGAGCAACAATCCCTGGCAAGCTACAGAAACTTCACAAAGCTCTCTGAATCTGCTAACAAATAAATACCTGGTGATGATGGATTGACTGAGCGAGGGGGCCAATTAACTGCAATTAACACAATCAAAGGGCTCAGAGAAAAGAACTCTAATGATATCTGTGTGAGTTCATGAAAATTACATGAAAGTTTATGATTGTGCACATGGGAACATGCAAAGATATTTGTGTGCGTGCATTTTTAATGTGTGTGAGAGTTAATCTTCCAAGACACCATTTCTGAGACAGACTTCTGCACACAGAGAATCTGCTGCTCCTCATTTATATGCATCTCCTGCTCAGCCTGTTTACTTTAATTCAGTTATGGTGCACTGAGCACATTGTTACTCAGCGTACTGGTGATGAATAGTCTCAGTGATGGGCACTTACTAACATGGCTCTTAGATAGGACCATGAGTGCAGCGCTTGACAAAAATAGTCTTTGTCACTGGGAGACATTTCGCCCTCTTTGTGCCAACTCTGCTGCACAACACCAAAACATGTCTCTGAACCCAAAGTCTGCATCAGGCGCTGACAGTTCGGCTCACTCCACCAAGACAAAAACACGATGGTGCTGGATCGCATCGCTTCATTGATGAAGCTGTCATCAACCCAGAACAACTCATTCATTATTTGAAACAGACTGACAATGTGGACAAAGTTGTCAAAAAGACAATACTTCACACAAGAGGGGTGTTTTCAAAAAAAGCCAAATCTGGTGCCCAGACTATGTGCTGGTGCCAAAAGAAGGTATGCTTTGTCATCTGTCCCCAAAGGTGGTCATATTATGGGTAAAAGAAGTTTCAGAAATGCTGCAGACAGGAATCTGCTGAAGGACAAACTCTATAAATATTTTTAGTGAGCAGATTGAAGGCTTTAGACGGAGATGATTCGGGTTGTTGATGCTTTTACTATTGACGCCATGCTCTGTGGCTCTGAATTGTTTGGTTCAAACGTGGTCATTTGTGTCTGGAAATGTTTTATTTTTGTATTTTGTTTTTCTGCTTGTCTTTGCCAGGACACTCTTGTAAATGCGATTCTTAAGGGCCGTCCACACAGAGTCAAATTTTGGCACTATTTTTTTAATCATATAGGCATTTCGTTTGCATGGATTTCGGGTGCCAAAAACGTGCATTTCTGAAAACAGTTCCCAAAGTGAATAAATTTGAAAATGATGTTGACATCATAACCACACTTATCCCTTAAACTGCATGCACATACCCTGACCACAACAGAAACAATGGTGAAATACAGTGTTGTGTTTTTGCTGCAGAAGCTTCTGAGCTTGTTTTGGCTTTAACAGCAAAATGTTCTGCTCCTTTCCCACCACTTTGATCAACAACAGGACACAGAGACAGCATATGCCAGTGTTTGTTGACATTTCTCATGATGTATACGTATGCTCCATGTCTTCTTATCTGGTTTTGGTGCATGTCTCCAGCAGTGTTACAGCACCACTTACAGGCCTGGCATATATACAACAGCACTTTCAGTGTTTTCATGTGGACGGACACATTTACAGAAATGATGCCATTTTTACAGAGAATGTTTTCAATATGAAAACATTTTCATCTCTGTGTGGACAGGGCCAAAATCTCAATGATCCTTTCCTGGTTAAAAAAAGTTTAAAAATCCAACTATGTATGGAAATCTGATTATTTTTTTCCTTTCATGAGTTCCTCTTTGGAAGACGTCATAACTGGTTTGTTATTACTTTCTGTCTTGAGTCCAATGCTGTGTCCTCTCAACCTGGCACCACTTGGTCAGAATTTGGACTCTTCTGGGGTTGTTTTTCAGTGTTATGCTGATGCAGTTACATGCCAGTAGCTCTTGGAAGACAGAAATGATAGTTATTGGACTTCAAAAGCTGCATCATCTGTTTGTTGATTTTACTTTGTGTCTGGATGATTGTGCCATTCATTTCAGGACAGAGCGAAAAAGCTGGTGTGCTGTTTGAGCTGACCCTTGCATTTGATTTGCAAATTAAGGAGGCAACAAGGGTAGCCTTTTTTCATCTTAGGAAAATTGCAAAGATCAGATCAATCCTGTCAGTAAAGGAAGTTAAGGTCCCGATTCACATATTTGTGACTTCTTATAGATGGATTATTGTATTGCCCTTTTGTCAGGTTTACTGAAGAAAAGCTTTGGAGGCCTGCAGTTGGTGCAAAAAGCTGTTGCTCGTATTCGGATTAAAGAAAATATGAACACATTACCCCTGTGCTGGCCTCTCTTCACTTGCTGCCTTGCAAGGTTAGAGCTGACTTCAAGGTGCTGCTGATGCATAAAACTATTGATACTGCACCAATGTATTTGAATGATCTTAAGAACCCATATGTACCTTCTTGTGTTCCTAGCTTCCAGGCAACTGGTCTTTTGAGTGTCCTCCAAGTCAGAAAAAAGACAGTTGATGAGCTTGCTTTCTCTGTCTGTATACAGATGCAGCCACTTCAGTTTTCCTCTCCCAGCCAAATACCAACCAAGTTCCAACCAATTACCAGCCAACCTCAATTTCTGCATATAGTTTTCCATACAAAGCAACATTTTCATTTATTTATTCTATAAAATTTAAGTGGTAAGGATTGGATGTTTTTCACGTCATTGGGAGGGATCTCATAACGACCATTAAGGTGGGCAGGTCAGAGCACTTTCCTGTCATGGACCAGCCAAGACTCTGCCAAGAAAATTTAAGTGGCTACATCTGACCAACATTAGTAAGCATTCCTCCTCAAGACATTAGGCAGGCATGCTTCATTGAGGTTATTATTGTTGATATTATTACTATTATTGCTATTCAGTCAATCACTCTCTGTTTGCAGAGAAGAACAATGCCATTCTCTTCCTCTTCTTATAGATTTTTTTTTTTTTTTTTTTTATACCAGACCCAACATACACTGATCACGTATAACATAATGACCCCCTGCCACTCTGACTGGTCTGCAGCTATACAGCCTCATGCAAAACAAACTATGATACATTGCATTCTGACACCTTTCTATCAGAACCAGCATTAACTTCTTCAGCAATTTGTATTAGAGTAGCTTGACTGCTGAATTGGACCACACGGGCTAGCCCCCGGGGCTAGCGTGCATTAATCAGTCTTTTCCACCCATAACCCTGTCGCCGGTTCACCACTATTCCTTCTGCGGACCACTTTTGATAGATTCTGACCACTGCAGAACAGGAACACCTGCTGCCATGTGATTGGCTGATTAGTTTCTGGTTCATGCTCTGTTTGTGGAAGCTGCCTGATAAAATTTGTTTCTTTTGTCCTCTTCTAATTGTTGTTTTCTGCTGTGCTTATAGTGGATTAATGTTGGGTCCTTGTAAATAATACAACAAGGAGAGCTGTTTGCAGTCTAGACTTGTTTTTTTAAGTGTCTAAAGATAAAACACAGTTGCAGATCTTTTCATCACTGATTATGTCCAGCTATCTGAGCCGGGCTTTGTAAAAATTGGCGATAACCCTGCACACAATTCATTAAAATTTGTAAGAATAACAAATGGAGAAAAAAGAGAGTTTCATTACTGCATATGTCAAAGTTTCCTCCCCTCTAAAATGGAGGCTTCAAGGGAATTTTTAACAAATCAGCTGGAAGAGCTGGATATTAAATGGTGGCCATCGGCTCAAAGGAAACACGGATTCATCAGATGATTCAATGTCCTCGCTTCAGACAGTAAAACTAACTTTTCTTGTGCACAATCTCCCTCTCTGTTCTTTGAATCTAAAAAGTGTCACAGAGTGTAAATTCCTGTGAGAAGTGAGTCTTTTTGTCAGATAACAGCTCTATTTCATGCTTGGCCTGAAACGGCTCTCTGATTAGATATACCCAGGGTCAAAACCATATATGCATTTCACAGATGTGGTTGAGTGAGTGGTCTGTTTCTATTCAGAGAAAGTCCTTCTGATATGAAACCATCTGCTCTCAGTGTTTCATGTAGAGCAGATCTTAACCCCTGTCCTTAGCTGAAATTTTAGATCCTCCATGAGGTACAAAAGACTCTTTTGAATCAGTCATTTTTAATAATAAGAGTGCAAAAAATGTAATAACCTCATGTTCATAATCTCTCAGTTGTATGTGGAAAGCATTCCTAAACTGTTGAACTATTTGCTCATGCAGTTCACAAAGTGGTAAACCTCAGCCCATTCTTGCTTGTGATTGGCCTTCAGCTCCTTTTATTCTCAATCATAACACTCACCTGTTTTCAGTTAACCTGATCACCTGTGGAATGTTCCAAAAATGTGTTTTTTGGGCATCGCTCAACTTTCTCAGTCGTTTTTGTCCTTGTCCCAGCTAATTTGTAACGTGTCGCAAATATCAAATTCATAATGAGTGAAAAATTGAGGGAAAAAAATTAGTTTATATTCCAATCTCAACTTCATTGGGTTTGGGGTTTGTATAAACACATTTTATTTTGCTGGAAAAACAAACATCCCCTCCAAACAAACATAACTATTCAATTTTCTCAGCAAAAACCTGATTTTCTCTCTCTTTCAGGTGGTTTCACACCCACAGCTCGGTTGCTTTGTTATGATTTAGTTGAATGAAAAACTTCTGAATTTACATATTCCCTTTGGATCATTTCAGGTTTACATGACAGTATTTTGAAGCAGAAAAGCAGAGCTAGCCTTACATCAGTACATTATAGCTGCCTGTTCCTCTGTATGTGTGTGTTGCAATGACTAAGAGTCACACTCTGCATTATGGGAAGGAAGTTATCAGTCAAACTTGCCACAAAATGAGTAATGGTTTTAGAGAGGATGTCAAATGACTCATTAATGATTGTACTGAGAATATTTTTTCATGCTTGTCACGTCTTACAGCATAAATACAAACTAACACAGTCCATGTAGAAGAGGTTTTTTTAACACTCACCGGTGTGGTCACCAACCACAGTGGGCACCAGATAACATGGTAACTTGTTATACCATAATCTCATTTTTTGGACAAATTTTTAACATATTAAAGGCATAAAAATGCTTGAAAGTGGCAACACCACTTGCAACAGGCTGTATATCCTGGAAGCTTTTGCAGCAAGGATGCATTTCCCAAGTCGGCTTTTTACATCGGCAAGTAATCACAAAAATAACACAATTTTATTGAATTCAAATTCCTCTCCCCCTTCTTCTTTTTGAACAAATTGCACCCTTTTCTTCACCAACACACCTTACAACAAACCTTAGGTATGCTTTTCAAGGTGTGCTGTGGGGGAATTAGGAAAACTGTTGTGCAAATCTGCTTGCTTTTTATAGCAACAGTAGAGTTGACAAGTTGTTTTTTAGATTGACAGATCCAATTTATGGCATTTGCCATTTTATTGTTCAACTAAACACACTGAAGTCATATAGGACCCTGATTGAAATATGTTGATAATGGGGCTAAAGTTATATTTCACTTTCAATATCAGAAAAGACAAAAAAGACACACTGCAGTTCCACATTAATCTCAGGATATAGCAGACAGCACCAGATTTATGTTTTCTAATGCTCAACATAAAATGAATGTAGGCTTTAAGTATTTATTTACTCATTCCATCTGCTGGAAACCTTGGCACTATAACACCATGCATGATGCTTGAGCACAAAGAAAGCCAAGCTGCCTCTTAGTTCTCTGTTCTGTTAAAAATGTAATTAAACTCTTTGACAAATATTTGAATATTTAACCATTGAGAAGACACTTTGTTGGGCATTCTGTTCATGAGGAACAAGCTAAATGACATGTTTTGATCTCCTGAAAAGTGTCTTTGTGATGCACCTTCAAAATGGCGGGACACATTGCATCACAGGTTTAAGACTGTAGACAAGGTTTTAGGACATTCAAGGCACTATCATTCTCTGCGCCCTAAAAATAGAGACACACCTGCTGTGCATCTGCTGGATGGATCTGACTGATTTAATGTCTGTAATCAGGCAGATCCATGATGCCAATCTACATCGATTGTGTGCAGTCCAAAGCAGAAAGGCCAGTCAAAGTCCTTGAGAGCAAGAAAAGGTGGGACCTACAAGCGAGACATCAGGAAGTGACTGCTTGCAGAGAGATAGGCATAGATACTAACAGCTTCAGTAGCTGTTTTATTAGATCTGGACTGTATTTCTTTATTCTATGAAAACAAACAACAAAAATACAAAGTGCTCCAAAAGACGGATATTTTCACTCCACTTTCAACATGTTTTAGTGGGAGTTTGTTTTACGAAGTGGCTCACTTTCTGTCCTTTCCAGCATGGCAGAGGTGCCCAGCTACTACATTATCTGATTGGCCTGTAATGGATGGGATTGACAGAATGATTATCCAATCACCTGACAGATGTGCTTGAAAGGTTCTGCCCTCCCCAAACACTTTCTATGGGCTCTGTCCTAGATAGACGAGTAAAATATATATTGAAAGGTCCATGTGTGTGGTCAGGTTATACAAATTTACTCTTGGGCGAAAACTAGAACATAATTTTTATTTGCTTTTAAAAAATGTAAACGCTGGGCACAGCAATGCAAACTGGACCAAGTGGAAAATAGGAAAGACACTTGCGCTGCACACAAATCTCCCTGCACCATGTGTAAGATAGGCAAGATAGGGAATAAGTACAGGGACAAGAATAAGGGAGTCTAATGATGCCACAACCCAGGGTGGGCTGTGCCAGGGTTTGCAATGTAAAAATAATAGCAACATGCAAATTTATGACATTAAATTTTGTCATATATGGGGATATCTAATGGTTTTTGTTGTGTGATACACTGTTCACGTAAAGGAATGCTTATCCGATTAGGTCATCATCTCATCATATACAGGGTTCCTTTTTAAAAGTGTTGATTCTACATGGCTGGGTGGATTCAAAAATTTTGTCAAACACTTCTAAGCACAAAAAAATCCTCTTGGAGCACCAGTAGCACTCATGAGCTAATTAGTCTTCTTCCAGACCATCTTCAGGGTTGGCGCAGGACGGCTCCGAGGAGTAGCAGCCAGAAACAGCCGGGCAAGACTGCCGCTGGGCATGTGGGGAGGCACACACTGAAAACATGCTGTTAAAAAGTAATTATCTTCTCATAGAAACCAAAGTATGAAAGTATGAAGAGACCCTGACTGGAGTAGGCTGTGGGATACAGGAAACACACTCGAAAAATTGTCTTTAATGCTCAAATCAACCTCATAATGTGCAATCTGCAACAAACTGAGATGTTATGCTAATTTCCTTTAAGCGATAAGGACTAAGGGGGGAAAATATGTGCGGCAGTAAAGGTCAAAGAGCAATTGAAATTAATTTACCTTGACAAAAAGTAATTTAGACATTAGCTTGATAAATGAGTGCTGACTGATTAAGGTAATTAACTAGATATGTTAATTCTCGGTTATCTTTGGGTTGGTTTAAAGAATCGATGATTCCCCTGAGCGATGCTATGGGCCGTGACTGCCAATCTGCCAGTCCAGAGACCTCTCCTAGCAAAGGTGCTGCACTGCCATTAGAATAAGAAATGTCCAGCATTAAATTGCTCATACCTTAGCCTTTTGGAGCCTCAAGTATTGGCCAAGGATTTCAGCAGACTGCTAACAACACCATTAAAGAAGAGGGGTTATCCTCAGGGCCCCCTACACCACATTATTAGGGTGCTCCTAAAACTGGGCTGTAACTGTATTTTTTCCTCCCCTATAACATTTTTAAGGCTCCAATAGAACAAGGCGGGATAATAATCATCTCATGTTGACAGGGCATCGCTTCACTCTCAGAGTTTATATTTCAAATTTGCTGCTAAAAATGTCCTAACCTGTCCTATTATATACAAACAATCATGATATCTTCACTGATTGTGGATATAAGCGCAACGCAGTAATGATTTGTTCTATTTAAAGCAATCATATGGGCTATTTTATAAGCTAGAGCGAGAGTAAAACAAGCTGGAAGAGAGGCTAATAAAGCCAGGAGACAGGCTGCGAGGCTGCTTCAGGAGCGATGGGAGTCCATTATAAAACCTCCGCTGAGCTCTAACAGGTAACACTGCCTGCCATGTGTCAGCTGCAACTGAATCAAAGTATTTGTCTGGATACCCTAATTATAACATTTCTTCTGGCATAAAGACCACATGTCATTGCCAAGGTGTTGCTATGGATGCAACACTGAGGCAATGGTGTTCATACCTGCCACAGGGGATTGAAAAGTGCAAGGCATGACTGACGTTTCAGCACGATGCACTACACCCATACATACCACAGTCACAATGGCAGGCGGTCTTATAACAAATCTCTCTGACAGAAGCCTGGACACTGGGTGGCTGAAATCCTAAAATCCCACCCTGTTGGATTCTCTATCTGTTGCGGATCAAGCACAACCCCATCATTTTGAGATTCCATCCTTCCTGCCCGCTCCGAATGTTTGAGGACTGTGATTGATCGTATTTGATGGAGTGTGCGCTTAAAGCAACCTTGTGCGTGCATAACAACTTGGGTATTCTTTGAGGGAAGAGATCCAAGGACGGCGGGCCTCACAATCACTGATGGAGGCAAGAGGAGGAATAAAAACAATGTGTCACTCCTTTATCACTCTATAGATTTCTGTCTCTTCTGATGTAATCCAATCTGCACGGATGTTCCCTGAACTCGTCTTTCATCTCTCTCAGACTCTCACTCAAAGACTATTAAAGAGCATAATAAAGACATGGAGGAATCATCCATGACTGTTTAATAAAAGAGTGAATCCATGCCCTATAAATAGATGTTTTTAAGGCTCTGTTTTGAAGAATATCAGCTCATTGAATTAACAGCTCTGCTCTTAGCTTTTGGCCACAATCTCACAGTCCTCAACAACCTCCAGAAGACTTTGTCTCTTCATGCGTGACATTAATTCATCTGCTCAGAGGCTAAATGACAGGAAAGGAATCTGCTAATTGTGTTAAATATGTTTTATGGTGTGGAAGAGAGAGGATGGCAGAGATTGTAGCCTGGGGTTAGTGTTTGCAAGGAAAAGGAAGGTATTAGTGCTCACAAACATTTGCACTTACACCGATAATCACACAACAGGCAAACAGGAAGGCTGAAAGTGTTGTAATGATTATTTCCTTGCGTCTTTGAGCATATTAACAGGTATACACTTGTTTAACAGATCAAGAATTAAATTGAAGGTCTGAAATTATCTAAATTATAATAAAAGAGGAAATGCAGGCTCAGTATAGCTCTGTAGGTACTGTATATACTGTCATGTAGGGAAAATTTAATCTTCGAAAAGTTTTGTCTAAAAATGACCCATGTCTATGTCAAAAAAGACAACAACAAGACAGATTTCGATAAAATTAAAAGCCTGAAAAAAGTTATTAATATTTCGTGTTATCATTTTATCTTACTGAAAAACAAGACTAAAATAAAGAAGGTGGTCTGCAGCCAATCAGAGATCCTATACATTGTTTTGTGAGGAAACCAGGCCGCAAATTGTGGGCTGAGGTCCATGCAGAAGTGGCAAACCTGTAGTTCCCCGAGTGTCCACTTGAGGCTGGCTGAAGAAACCTGCCACATTAGTGGATGTATTATACATTTTTTTACAGCCTTACTACACGTCTTTACAGCCTGATATTAAAAAAACAGCTTCTATCTCAATCTAAATATATAGCATATCTATGTGATCTTACTGTGAAAGGGGGATGAATTTGTTGATATTGTGCTGTTTTCTGTTTGCTGGCATTTTATTGAGGATTTCTGGTTTTGGAAATGTGGCGTCACTATTGGCCCTAAGTCCTGCCTCAACACTGCCTCTCTGTCTGTGAGTAGATGGAGCTAAAGATTGGTTGAGATAGCACGAGCAGTATGGCAGCGTCCTTTAGAGGGCATTTAGTGTTTCAAAGGCTCCTATAACATTCGGACGGGTGACGTCACATGACTTCGTCCAATTCTTTTACAGTCTATAAAAGAAAGCTATTTGTTTTACCGGCATATATAGAAAAGGTATACAAGTTCTGATTGGGTGCTTTCTCTCTGATATGTTATTACCATATCCCACTGGAAGCAGCTATAGATCACTGCACAGTACGTAGCTCTGACTAGCTCAGAAAATTAGCAAATTTACAACTTCATGATTTAATGGTGAAATCATGAGATACAGGAAGCATGTAAACAACAGGTTATATTGCTGCCAGATGTTAATTTGCTGCCTGCATTGATACTCTTTCCACTATTTCTGCTGTATTCTTAAATTCTTGAAACTGTGAGCGCTTGTTTTCCTGATTTGTGTTGTTGTGCTTGGCAGAAATTAAGCATATAATATATTCATGAGGTCAATAAAATAAACAAACAGAGCACATAAAAGTCCAAAAAAAGAAACAAAACAGAACAAAGAGTTAAAGTCGGGGTTTGGATGTCATCAGTCATTTAATGGGATTAAGAAATGAGTACTGTGTGTGGAATGCAACACTGGAATGAAGACCCTAAGGCTTTGTACAACGACCTTTTGAGTAAGAGGCAAAGTGCAAACATGGTAACGATTCTGTTAATTGTAAAAGTTGAACTAATAAAATAAACGGTCTTAAGATTCCACGTCATCACCAAGTGTGGTGTGTTGGCAACTGATGACCAGTAGTCAAACCACACCATATGCATTGTCTGCACTTTGTTTCTACAACATTTTGCTCTGTGCACTCATAACTCATAACGCCATACTCATAAGCACTGTCTGTGTTACGATTTAATAGGTGAAAGTGTCAATTTGTGACTTTTAGATTTTTTTGTTGACTGTGTTGCAGTTGAAGCAACAGCGAAGATCACATTTAAATAAAGTGCAAGTAAAATGCATTGAGTGTGAAACGGCCCTGATTGACTATGTACAAGACAAAAAGGCTACAGCATCAGGATTTCCCCCTCCTGTTTACAGCACCAGTAGCTGCTCGAAATGGTATGAAGTTGCCTGATGGTCGTTATACCTGTTATGCTGCCTTTACTATTATTGCAGTGTGATCAGTTACAGAGTCTGGTTCAGTTTTACTAGGTGCGGTGCGCAATTACAAGTGTTTCTGCTGTCAAATGAGAAGAAAATGTACCCAAATAACAGACCAGTGCTGTCCCACTTTTTGGTGATGAGTAAAGGGTGGAGCTTAAAGCGCTGCAGTTTGTTGATTTGTTCACGAAAATCATCAATCCCCATGCAACAGGAGCTAAAAACAATAATACACACCATGCCATTTTCAAATAAGCCAAACTTTTAGAGTGATTTGTTCCCTGCTGTTGTTATGAGGAATGTCTGCATGAAACAATGCTCCATAGAGTACTGAAGTGTTGGAGGTCCTCCATTGCTGCTCTTTGTTTACAATCCCGTGCTACTTTAGACTGCTTCACTGTGTCATGGTGGTGTCATTTCATGTATTTACATAGCTGGCATGACCCTCCCTTTCTGGCTTTATGCCCTCAAGTGAAGATAAAACCTTGCAGTGCAGCTGGATCAGCCTGATTCAATGCCTGTAATAAGACAGATCCATCTTGCATTAATTTGTGAACGGCATGGTCCAGTAAGTGAGCTAGCTGACAGCAGGAAGTGACTGAGATGTTGTATGAAATAGCTTACATTTTTTACTTTACACCACAGCAGTATTTCTTGCCTAATACATTATCTGACTGGCCTGTAATGAATGTGACTGATTGGAACGATCTGCCAATCACATGCCAGGTATGCTTTTGAGAGGTGCTGCCCATTCCCAAACAGTTTCAATGGGCTGTTTCCCAGATGAATGAGAGAAATGTCTTGAACAGTCCATCTGGTGTGTCAGGTTATGCCTTCTCAGCTATTTTGTTAAAAATTTGCCTGTAAAATCATCTTTCGGCATAGGAAACACTTAATATGACCAGTATCTGTGATCATTATTAGCCTATCTTCCTGAGATCTGTATCAGCAAAAACCTGATCTGGAGCATCCTAAAAAAGACAAATTAATCCTTCTAAAAGACTAGAAACAAAACTGAAAGCTGGTTTTGAAAATCTGAACAGTACTTACCCCAAAAATAATCCCTTTTAAGTGTTTCACAATAGTGTTGATTGTGGCTTATTAAGAATGCAGATTATATTCCACCTCTGATAAATCATTTGAAGCATCTGCATTATTACACAGTTCCTCTTCAGTACTTCACATCAGGCATTAAAGTGGGGCCCCACAGAGCTTGTTTTAATCTGATTAATCTTATTTGGTATTTGAAATGCACCGATCGATGCCGCTGCCCTCATTGAGAGATAGTGTATCTCAACATGTTCAAGAGCATCTTATCTCCCTGTGCCTCTCAGGCATGCATCCCCCCACAGTTAGCATCTAGGTTGGGATGCTAACACGAACACCTACACAGGTCTAAAAACCTCCCCGCTCACAAATCCTGAAAGGGAAGTGGAATTATCTGAGGGCCAGGGGTGCAGACGGCACACAGGCAAAAATACACACCTCTCTCTCCTGTGCAGTGTGCAGATAACACAGCAGGCCTCACAACCTGCAAAACACAGCAACAGAGTGAGATTTTACTGTGATTATTTCCTATCAGTCACCAATGATCAGCTGTTTGGGCTGTCAGGACACATATCATAATGATTTCTGCACACTCCTCACGGCATCTTACATTTTACAACACAACATGCTGCTTTATGGCCAACAGAATGAGCTCTGTTGACTTGCTTGGCCAGCAAAGACACTCACAGGTTTGTAATGGAGCTCTTATTCAGCTGAGTAGATTAATTGAAACATGGAAGAAATGCTGAATGGTAAAATGTAACCTTTTAATACAGCACAGAGTGGCTCCCTTTGAGGCACAGCTTTCCTTAATCAATAGTAATGTAAAAGGCCTATTCAAAGATTGATCTAAACAAGTGGACTGGAAAATGTAAAGGAGCTCAGAGCTGGGCAGCATGTTAAGTTTTTAAGATCTTTCCATAAAGTTAGAATGAAATATACAGTAAGACAACATTATATATATTAATACAGTTGATTTTCCATAATGTTTTTTCTGATTTTATACAGATTTTTTGAGAACATAAAGAATGGTGCAAAGTAAAATGGCTCGATTAATAAATTGTTTGCAGTAAAAATTTCTACAAACAGTTTTGAAATGTTTAGTTTAAGTAGAGAATCATTGCTTTTTTCATTCATGTTTAATTGAAGGTATTTACTTTTTGTACTATTTATACTTGTTCAATACCACAGCAACAAAAATATGAGTTCTAAGTTGGGTCAAATTTGGTAATTAATTGTTTTTATCCATATCCTCAAGTTTGTAACTGTTATTTCAGTCAATTATTTCTGCCTTTTAATAAGATTTGTTATATATTTATATCATTGGAAAGCCTGGTTTGTCACCTTTACACTGAGGTACAACTTGTAAGGATTGTGCACTCCTGGAATGAGCAGCATAGATAAAAAAAAATTGTAAAAGTAATTTGCTAAATTTCCCTCTTACGAAAACCTTACCAGGGCAATTAATTCTTTCAATTAAAGTAGATTTTGGCACACCCCCATTTTTAGCTGTGTTGCTCATCCTACTAATGCACAATCCTTACAAGTTGTTTCTCATTGTAACGGTGACTAATTTGGCTTTCAAACAATATAAAATACAGTATCAGTTGATATTATCAAAGTGGCAAATTAATCAACCAAAATAACATTTCCAAACTTTCTTTAAGGAGAATATACATGTAATGGCTGTCAAATTCCTGCTCACTATCTATTTACACAGCTACTTTTGCAACAATTAGACACATGAATGGAACTAGTAAGACCCCAAAGCCTTGCAGCCTGACAGTTCTCTGGGCAAGATGCCTTCTTAATACCAGAGGTCAGAGAAAATGGCAAGAGAGATTCAAGATGATAGAAAAAAACAGTAGCTCAAATAACCACTAGTTACAGCCATGGCATGCAGAAGATTATTTCTACATATACGACACTTTAAATCTTGAGGCAGATTGTCTACAGCTAAAGAAGACCACACCAGGTGCCACTCCTGCCAACCAATAACAGGAAACTGAGGCTACAGTTTCTCATAGGCTCCAAAATTGGACTGATTGGAAAGTTGAGTCTCAATTTCTGCTGTGATATTCAGATGGTTGGGTCAGAATTTAGTGTAAACATGAGAGGATGGATCCATCCTGCCTCTATTTCAGCAGTTCACGCTGGTAGTGGTGGTGTAATGTTGTGGGGGATATTTTGTAAGCACATTTTGAGCCCCTCAACATTAACTGAGCATTTTTTAACATCACAGCCTACCTGCATATTGTTGCTTATTATGTCTATCCCTTTATGACAGTTCTTGCAGTGGCCCTCTTTAGCAGATAAAGATACATTCAAGACCCTCCACCATAAACATCAGTGAATATCAATCAATCAATCTTTATTTGTATAGCACCAGTTCATAACAAGTGTTATCTCAAGGCACTTTACAATAGAGCAGGCTAAAGCCATACTCTTCATTTTATAGATACACATATAAAAATGTATATATATTGTATAAAGGTAATCCCCTTGAGATGTGGCATCTCATTTTCAAGAGGGACCTCATGTCTGTGTGGTTGTAAAGGTACTTATCATGGAGATATAGTCAGTACAACCATGGATTAATGAATATAATCTGAGGACTGATGTTGATAATATAACAGCTTCTAGCTGAACTGACATTAAAATTGGGTTTAAATTGTCTAAAAGTATGAATTTATGTAAATAATGTCATTTCTGTTGATGGTTGATGCAGGATAAAGCACATGGAATCAAGTAGGTCCACGGCAGCGGGTTATCCATGGCTGTTTGTCACGGCCACACTAATGTTTGTGTGCTGTTTGCAGGAACAACCATGTATTTAAATGTGTTGTGAAGTTAATATCAGGGTCAGTAATGTTAATGGAATGGGGCTAAAGGAATGGCCACATAATTGTAATTGTAGTTACTGAAGCCTCTCAAGTCCACAGCAGACGGTTTACACCAAGGCAGTTTACACAAAGGATCCCAGGCAGCCTACAAGACAAATGCATAAACATACATCCAGATACATGCACTGCATTTCTGAGAGAAGCAGACCAGAGGCACATTATCATTTGACCCAATTGGAGTGTTTTTCTGACCTACTTATTGGGCTGGTCCTTGGGGGTTTGGCCTTTTTGCACTTGTTAAGTGTGTACAATGGCATTCGCCTTTGATGTGCGAGTATTGATTGGACTGATACAAGACTCTCAGCTGACCTATAGCATATTGATTCGTGAAAGCTGTCTGCAATGTGCCTCGTCTACAAGTTGATAAAAAACTCATTTTGCAATGAGCTTGAAGCACGATTTCAGCACTTTGGGGATTTGAATAAAAAAAAGCACTTCAAACAATAAACATGAGATATGATCAGAAATTTGAGGCTCAAAAGACTCTAATATTTTGATTTCAATATAACATCAATGCTACTGATCTGTGTTTTTCCTGCAGTTTCAAAGCTGCCTCTGCCATTCTGATGGGCTCTGAGATCCACTGGATTTAAACCTGGTTTTCTATGAAAGGTCATTAGGTCGTTTCACATCAGCAGGTAATGGAGTTGACAAGCTTCATCTGAGCCGTGTTCACGTAGCCCGAGGGGCTCAGAGTGAGTCCGCTTCGCCTACAACCTGCAGCCAAAAAATCATCCTCACAGCTCGGTGGTTCAGAGATAAGTAGGACAACCGCTGGGTGAGACTCAATTGTTCATGCACACAAAAAAGGACGATGTGGGCGTGGGCATGCAGTCAGCGGGTGCCAAAAAATCAACATGAGCGGATTACAAATTGGCTGCTGATGTTAGTGGGAAAGCTAATGTGACAAAATGATCCATTGTTTAATGGGAGACACAGCTTATGTAGAGCTGGAAAATATGTCAAGTTTGCAAGACTCTTTCAAAACAAATTAAAACTTAAACAATCGAATATCTTCAATATACTTTATGATGATTAAATGACTAGATGTCAGTTTCTTCAAAATCAGTAATTCACTTTTTTTATTACAACATACAGCTGAAATGCTTGGTCTGATTTGTGAATTGTAATTATTTTCAAGATGTTCTATATTTTTAAGAATATGTATATATGGATTCCTATATTTTGTGTGATTTTTCTTGTATTTAAACTGTTTAGTCAGCACATGAGCATTTGATCTAGGAAAGAGGATCTGTTGTCATTGTCTTGACAGACAGAATCCTGGACATTTGCTGAAAACCAACATGCTGAGATTTTCAACTTGTGTTGGCCAGTACTGCTATTTATATTCATACACACACTCTAGAGATTTCTGCAATAAGCCTGTTAAATATTAATGTTAGATAACTATCTGGCACCAGATCTACTAGTTCAGTTAAACTTTGTTTTTCATCAGTGTAGGCCTGAAATCCCAGTCAAATGATCTGTCCATGCTATTATGCAGCAGACAGCCACTGCAACTACTGTTACTCTGCTCTGTGAACTCTGCCTTGCTGCTGAAATGCAAACCTGGTTTTACAAAAGCACATTGAACAAGTACTACAGAGTGAACTGTGCATGAATAGCATTTCATGAGATCAGAAGGATTGGTGAAGATGGGGATCAAATTACAACACAGATTTAAGAGCTTCAATTTGGGCACCAATCACCAAATGTCAAAGTCAAAGACGCTTTGTCTCCTTTTTTCTGCTCAGTCAGTTGTCCAGTGCTGCCTTTATATTAAAGAGATGAACAAACAGGCAGCAAGAGACTTGACAACCCTAGCACTCTTTTGTTGAATAGAGTGTTTTAAGGGGCATTTTCTTTAAAGAGACATAGAGCATTTCTCTGTGAACTGAGACTTTTGTAAAAGGTGTCATGTTCTTCTGATCCACAAGGCCCTTCTAACAACATTAAAAGCAAAGAAAATCGATTTCACAGGACATGAGACCTTTAAAAGAATCAACTCAGGAACTGTTAATTGGGAAAAATGTTAATTTATGGTCTTCATTATTATTTGTACATTTGGACAATATGCACAAGTAAACCAAATCTATTTTTTATTTTATTAAACCTTTATTAAAATAGATAATTGCCATTGAGATCAGGATCTCATTCACAAGGGTGACCTGGCCAAGAGATCAGCAGCACACATCTTAATAAATACAAACGATTAAGGCAGTAAATTTCAAACAGTAATACAGAAAAAAACAATCTGACAGTGAAAATGTGACCATTTTGAGGACAGTAACAATTAAAAACACTGTGATGTTCATAGTAATTCCTATTTTATTTTTAAAAAAAAATAGCTTTGATCTGCAGATATAGATACTACGCTGATACTGTCAATCATCCCTAATTCTGGTCCTTTTGTCCATCCCTACCATACAGCAGGAAAAAATGTGCAAACTGCTTAAAAATGAATGAGCTAAGTCTTATAATTAAAACATAGGCCATCCTCAAAAAAATGCATTCAGTGTTTTCTTTAAAAGTAAATATAAAAGAGAGATTCAAGCTGACTGGCTGCGCTTTAAAGAGTGTGGAGCACAGTGGGGAGTGGACATTCGGGGTTCAAATTAGAACCTGATGAGAGATTATAATGATGCTGCTCCATGGTTCAGTCCACATCCAGAGGGGCCAAATATCCAATTAAAACGGTCTATCACTCTCTCTCTCTTCCTTTTTCTCTCAGTGAGGTAATTACTGAGAGCCCTGCATGTAAATTCATTTCAAGCTAATATCTTTGGAGAAACGGCCCAAAACAACCCCCAAATGTCATGTCTGTGGTGTAATTGTAGTTTTACTACATGTTATCAATCAAACTGCATGTTGGAGATCACAAACACAACCTTTAGCTTTATGCTGCTCCATATGTCCACTCAGAGACATGATGGTGTTTAATCACAGGTAATTCTCGTTTTTGTTTCACTCCATTAACTCGGCTCAAACAGTGATTTTAATTCGATGTTAATTGCTTCTTCATCCTCCATTACAAAAAGTGTAAATGTAATCCCTGACATGAGAGGGCTCGGGTATCAAAGCTGCATGGATCTGCGGCTGACAGGTAGGAAAGGGCATCTGAGCTAAGCTGATTGGTGGTACAATAAGAATGAGAGCTATACTTTATTTCCTGACCTTTCTCAGCTCGCTTTCACGCCCTTCCTCCCCTGCCCCCCCTCTCTCTCTCCTTCTCTCCCTCACTCTGTCAGTATCAGCTGCACAGATGTGTACAGGCCAGGTCCTGCAGCCGCTCCAAATGATCTCAACGCACAATCTGTCTCTATAATACTCCCAACCCTGTGCCCTGCCTTTTCATCTCCACACTAAGATAATGCATTGGATGTGACAGAGCAGCCGAGCAGTGGACACTTCCTTTTATGACCATACTGTAGCTCTTACTGTACACGCTGCAGCTGCAGAACCATGAAGGGAGGCTTTGCACAAGCAATATCTTCTAGGTGCAATGGGGATGTTTTTACAGGGCTAATCTTTGATCTGATTAAACACATATTTACACTGATCTTAAGGATATATTTAGAAAGTATTACACATTTAGCACAGTTTAAGGTCTCTTGTCCTGGTGTGTTTGGCTGTTTACATCATGTTATTTAGTTATTTAGTTAATTATTGCTGATCCTGCTGATCTGGGGGTACTGACAGGGGAATGTGGTTGTCCATATGCTGCTACAACTGTCTTGCATTTGTTTGTTTGCTCACTGAATTGTTTGGATGGCTCAATAAGGCAGGGTAACTGTGAACGGAATTGCCCTTTGAAGATTAATAAAGTTATCTGAATCTGTATCTGAATCTAAATCATGTCTTGTTTGTCTAGTAAGCAACAATTTGAATAAACTGAATAAAAAAATTAAAATTTCCTCTATGGAGAGGATCACTTGCAGCTCTTTTTCACTCCCCTTTGAAAAACACTTGGTTCCATTTGTTTGTATGTTACATGTTTAGCAGGATAGCTCATAAAGTATTGAGTTGATTTTGATATCATTTTCAGGGGATGTTGGTCATGGCACAAGGAACAAGTGATTTGATTTAGGTGGTGATCTGAATGTTGGATGATAATCCAGGAATTCTTTTAAGGATTTGTTCGCAGAATTAGATAAGGCAGTTTTTCACATTTTTACTATCATTCTGAATGAATTTTGATTACATTTTTAGGGAATATTGGTCATGGCACGGGAGAGTGTCAAAAACAGAATTCAGACAGAACGACTCCAATGCAGACACAGCAGATTTGTGAGGCTAAAATAAGGGTTTCTTGTCAGTCCAAGGTTTGGTACACAGTAAGGCAAAAACTCACAGGCAGAGGTATCCAAAAACACAAATGCAAGAGAGGAGTCCAAACAAAAAGGGTCATGATCAGAGTGCGCTGGAACGTGACAAGAAGACAATGAACTGGTGACAAGACAGAGAGCGACAAGGGGGTAAATGCATGAGGTGATTGGGAGTGATTAGACACAGGTGCGGCGTGAACAATCAGGGAACAGCTGTGAGGAGTTGGTGAAGCGCAGACAGGAACAGACCCAGAACAGAGACAAGGGTTAGTGACTTCAAAATAAAACAAGAAACACAAGACATGACATGACATGAAAAATAAGAAAAGGGAAACTTAACAGACAGACGATCATGACAGGGAGAACTTATTCCATTTTGGTGGTGATCAGATTTCGGATGTTTATTCACAAGTTATTTCAAGGACTTGATTACAGTGTGAGACAGGGCAGTTTTCCTCATTTTTGTCAATAACCCGCTCAACAATGTCAAGTATGCCTTTGATAAGGTTTGTGCTCTCGAAACACCTCTACTTGTTTAATATTTTTACATTTTTCATACTACATGTAATTCTTGGCATTTTTAAAGTGAAATGAGTCTCTATCACCCGCTGCTGCTAGCCACTTCAAGCAGTTTCAATTTTTGGGCTGCTTCTCTCTGGGCGTATCGTGTTTTCTTCTACTTGACTTGACTGCAAAATATTCAGAGGGTGCATTCAGAGGGTTTTGAGAGGGTGCATGAAAAGTTGTAAGTGTTTAACTTCAAAAAGTAACCCTTATAAATATAACAAAACGCAACCCCCCCCCCCCCCCCCCACCTCACGTTTCTGAATTTGATAATATTCCATGCACTACATGGGAAGCTGTGGAGGGCTTAATTTGGCCCTTAAATTGTCAAATGAAGATCACAGGTACAGACTGAAATACCCCAGTTGTATGGCACCTGCCATCTCTTCTTGCTTTAAAGGGACAGTTCAGTTTTTTTGAAGTGAGGTTGTATGAGCTCCATATGGCCACTGAGTACAGTAGATGCAGTAGAACATTCTCTCCTTTCCCTCTGTAAGCCACAGTCTGTAAGAGGCTGTTACACAGAACTAGCCACAAACACGGAATTATTGTACCAAATACAAAGGATACTTTCTCCACCTGCAAGAACTCCCATCAAAAAATAATACCACAGTTTAAGAGTACGCTACCTAAGCATGTTTTTAAGTGCATTAACTTTTCAGAAATATAAAGTTTATCAGGAACTAACTGACTCATGTCACGTATTCCTCCGCACAGTGCTGCTGCGAGCCACTGAATCACTCCGCCTTCCTTTCAGCTGTTGTAAACATAACAAGCTAGCGACTTCAGATGCCGGTTGTAGCCTCGTGTAAATTTTATCAAGTATTGTAATTCTTTTGTTCTGACTCTTAGCGATGCGAGGAAGAGACAACGTAGGAAACTGGAAAAACCTGAAGAACCTAATGACAGTTTATCCTCAAAGCAAGTAATAATGATCTGTCAGAGACAAACAAGCAGAGTAGAGGAGGCTGTTTATTATAACTTTGCAGACTACTTGTGCGTGTGTCTGTCTCTCTCACACACACACACAACCATTGCTGTTGTGTAGTAGTATTGCGTGGCTCGCGGCAGCAATGCGCGGAGGAATATGTGACATAAGTCGGTTAGTTCCAGATAAATTTTATATTTCTGAAAAGTTAATGCACTTAAAAACATTTCTGGGTAGCTTACTCTTAAACTGTGGTATTATTTCTTGATGGGAGTTCTTGTAGGCAAAGAAAATACCCCTTGTACTTGGTACATTACTTCCCTGTTTGCGGCTAGTTCTGCATAACAGACTCTTACAGACTGTGGCTTACTGAGGGAGAGGAGAGAACGTTCTACTGCATCTAATGTACTTAGTGGCTATATGTAGCTCATACAACCCCACTTCAAAAAGACTGAACTGTCCCTTTAAGAATGTCAATTTGGGGTGAGCAGCTTTGGGCCGAGCACAGTTGTACATTGGAGCTTGGTGAGATGGATCTGTCCAATACAGACACTGAATCAGGCAGATCCAGCTGCACTGCAAGGTTACTGTGACTATCCTGCATGCATCTGTGGTAAACCAATATTCAGCCCCGATGACATGTGATGTCATGCCTATTTTAATTGTTAAGCTGGGTAATTGTGCATATTCCTAGTTAGGACCAATTAAAGGTGTGTCACAACTCATAATCCATATCCATGCTGGAATATTCATACAGCTCTGTCTGGTTAGCTTGCCCTTCAAATTGTCTTATTTATATGAATCTTGAATGAGTAATTGGGTCCAACCTTTCTTTATGAGCCACATTCACATGTTATTTGCCCCCACATTAATCATCCTGCTCCTCTGGCACACTCTGGCAAAACAGCTTCTCTGTTTAATTGAATGACTTGAAACAACCATACTCATTGGCGAGGGTTAAGATCACTTTAACCCATGTTCTACATGCTATAATTAGACATGATGTGGTTTTGTTTGATGATTAGTCAGCAGGACGGCAGTAAAATTTCAAATTAAATTGCAAAGCCTCCTGCTTTAATGATGCTCCGTGCCTTCGAGTTGGAGGAAACTATCTCCAAGCAGATTTACTTCACAGGGGGAAGAGAAACCCAAGAATCCTAAAAAGAATCCCAGTTGGGACAGAAATGCTGTATTTTTTTCCCTCCCATCTGAAAAACCACCTGCTGAAAGTCAATTAACATAACCCTGACACAGACCAACACAACACTGAGATACAAACGGCAAATTTAAATGTAGGAAGCCTGCAGGTATTCTGATAAAACCACTCTCAGAAGCTCCACAATTTACCTGCAAATAGAAAAAGTATGTACAAAGACTTTCTTGTGAGACTTTATTTCTACTTAAGGTAAAGGAGAAGCTGATTTTATTCAAAAATATTTGAAATCTGACTTCTATAGTTTATAACTTCTGTATACATTCCTCCTAAACTTTTAATAAGTGATATTTTTCATAGTGAAAGGAAAATGAAGTAAAAGTAGATTGTGTTAGTCAGTTCCTTGCTTAATAAGCCAAGAAATAAAATCACCTCTTCCATTAAAATGACACATATTTAAATGCTGTCTAATGATAATCAAGGTCACATTTTTCTATCAATATCTTTACCTTGTACTTTGAATGATTCACTTTCTCTCCAACTCTTATAACAACTGCCATTACCTGCTTCATGCGGTGAAAGAGACAAGGCCCTTTGATTGGATCACACTTAAATGGCTAGCTGGACAGCAGAATAGGCTACCTTTCAAGCCTTGATTGCAGCTGTACGGCCCTCTCTGTGTTTTCATTGTGTGCAGCCACTGTTATAACACCACGGTGCAGGTAATGGGGGGCCATTGTGTCCTTGGGAGGTCATTTCAGCTCAGGTGGAAATGGGTTTCAGCAGTTCTCATTGGAGAGTCAGCACCATAGTGGGGTCAGAAATTAATATAAATTTGTCATTTCTTCATCTTTATGACATGAAATCGATCTGCGTACCTGACAGTGGGGTTGGGTTTTTATTTGATTGACTCTGGTTTTTACATTTGTTCCAATTCTTATTGGTTCTTCACTGTTATTCCATTTTATTGGGGTTGGTAAAATATGATGAACATTTAAAGAGTAGAACCGCGACAACCAATATTTTGTCTTCTGCAGATTTTGATAGTGATCAGTAAACTGAGAGATTTCTATTTCTCTTCAATCGCTAGATATAAATATTATTCTTGTAATTTGGAAATATAGATCAAATAGATAAAAGCTTCTAAATAATCTCTAACTTTTATAAGTTAAATTTAGATTAATAATATATCAATCACAAGTTGTTTCATCAGTGTGGGAGCAGTAAGTCCCTGCAGTTAGTAGACAGCTGCTGCCTGCCACCGTTGAGGACATTCCAGCCTGGTTTGGGGAGAGGGGCCCCTACCCCCCCACCTCCACCTGTGACTGGAAATATTTATTGTTGATAAGAACTGGGGCAGTTCCTCACACTAACACTGTGTTGAGAGAAAGCTTTCATGATGCCAGATATGCCTCTTTCCCTATATGTGTCAAATAGCGGTTCACCATATCCATCTTCTCATGGTTTCATCTAAGTGCTGCATCACAAACTAGAAAAGCACTCAGAGAGCGCAGACCTCCACCAAGCAGCTCACTTCCACCCCTAAATTGTGATTTCTACCCAACATTGTTGTCCTATATATATTTTATATGCATATTGTGGAATGAAAAATATCAACCTGCAAGAAGTGTGATTACTGTTGATATAAGTCTCATCAAGTAGAGTGACCTAGTCAGTAGTGGGTCTTGTAACTTGTTGACTGAACCAAGTTGCTGCTGCTTGAACAGATGTTGGTGTTGTGCATGCCGCGGCTTCCAGTGGGCGATGTCACCAGCCTGTCAGTCGGCGCAAAGCCACAGCGCTTTGGTGCGTGGCGCGTTCGCTTTATGTAGACTTTGGAGGTTAGGTTTTTACACTCACACACACACACAGACTTCTGCTATGATGGACTATTTCCATATTATCATTATCAGCAACCTATCAGCAGCTGCCGCACATGTTTCTGTAACGTTAATGGGTTCACAGTAATGTTACTAGTGGTTGTGAATTGTGGAGGACTGGGGTCTTTATTACAATTTTGGGAGAGTCTGCTGAGAAACCAAGGCTCCAGGAACAGCACTGAGCTTTCCCCCTTGGCAAAACGTTTCCTTCTCTCCTCTGTGTCTGTGAGCAGAACTCTGCATGCCCCAGCTTTCACTGCTGATTGGCTGATCACTGTGGCGTGCCTTTGCGTCTAACCAGAGCTTGTAACCAATCGGATGGTACCATGGGTGGGACAAAAGACAGCCCAAGGTAATGTAATGGGACTTCATCATAAACTTCAATGTTTTTTTGTGACGTCAGTCTGGACATCAGTCTGGATCGCATCAGCACCAAAATGAATTGCCGTCTTCCTTGGACCAAACCACACCTCTGGTAAAATTTTCATGAAAATCCATCCAGTAGTTTTGGCGGAGTCTTGCTAACAGACAAACAAACAAACAAAGACAGACAGACAGACTCCGGCGAAAACATAACCACCTTGGCGGAGGTAATGATAAAGTGCACCATCAGCACAGCAGGTCCTGCAGATAAGTGAAACTTTTTTGGATACAGTATTCTAGCTGAGGATTTATATGTTAATAAAAAGACAGATTAAATCTCACGTCTGAACAAATAAACCACTTATTGACATTTGGAACCGCTTCCTGTCAGGAAAACAGATTCAATCTTTTTGATATTAACCAACACTAAAAGCCTACATTGTCCTCAAATGCATCCATAACCCTGATCTGCTCACAGCGCTGCGTCCCTGGCCTGCCAGGTGCTCTAACAACACTCACTAATTGATTCATACCATAAAGGAGGTGGGGGGAATATGAAGCTCTTTGCAAACGTTTAATAACATTAGCCTTCAGAGTAATCGGCTCCATGTACTTTGGGCTTCTGTGTCTATTTATTCTCTTTAAAATGTTTGAAGAGGGGATTTGGATTAAGAAACCCCTGAAACCTCTTGTCAAAAAAACCCAAAGATTTAACACTCTCCAAACAAATCATAACACCTGCTGTACATTTGCATTTTAAGGGAATTTTTCACAGTTAGGTGAGCTGTTTGTTAGAGGTGGGCAGTATAGCTTCAGAATTGAACTAGGATTTTTATAGGAAATTTGCAACAATGGTATGAAGGAAAATAGTTTTGTTTATGATCACAGGCTGCAGGCAGTGGCATTTATAAGTAGAAGAAATGAATGGGGGTTCTCGTTATTTTCTAATGCACTATTGTCAGTGATAGACTGTTTAAAAAGGGAAGAGCTCTTTCTACCACATGATTATTTTAAGTACAGAGTTCCCCACAGGGAATGAGCCAGGTAGTGTGGTAACTGTATTAGGGCACATATCTAGGAAGATCTCTTTTGTTCTCATGAGCTCTGTTTTGTAGTTATTGTGTGAATTGGGTTCTCTTTTAATACAGTTATGGTAACAATTAATTAATTTACAAACAATACATATAAAATATGTATTGTTTGTAGCTGGGTGGCATGGTGGTGCAGCACGTGGTGCCCCGCAGCAAGAAGGTTGCTGGTTTGAACCTGTGTGGGTCAGGGTCTTTCTGTGTAGAGTTTGTGTGTTCTGTCTGTGCATGCGTGGGTTCTCATCTGTTACTCTGGCTTCCTCCCACTGACCAAAAAACATGCTAATCAGGTTAACTGGTAATTGCTCTTGGGTATGAGTGTGAGCATAGATGGTTGTCCCTTTCTTGATGTGGCCCTGCAATTGGTTGGCAACCGTTTCAGGTTGCCTCTCGTCCAGTGTCAGCTGGGATAGGCTCCAGCCCCCTGTGACCCTGAATGGGTTAAGCGGTATAGATAACGGATGGATGGATGGATGGATGGATGGATGGATGTTGCAGCTATAATTTAATGTTTACATTTTCTTTCATTTTGGTTGACATTACTTGATTGCATTAGTATTATTTTTTGTTATTATTATTAAATGAATTATTAAATATATTATAAATTATTTTATTATTATGGGTAGTAGTATTAAATTTATTATTATTATTAACACTACTACTACTGCAACTACTACTACTACTAATAATAATAATAATAATAATGATAATGATAATAATAATTTATTGTAATATTATTATTAATGAATGTATTTTTGTCATTGTTGAAGTCATACAGTTAGTGTGAGTTAAGTTGATAACAGTAATCTACATAAGATGTAATTTTAAATACATTCTGAGGGGCTGCTGAAACCCTTTAAAACCTTAATGTACACAAACCTTGTGCACTGAGTCTGGTGGATCAATTTCTTTATTCATGGGGAAATATGCAGCACAAGACAAGATGTTAGTATGTAATCAAGCAGCTCTACGTCCAGGGACTTCTTACATATCTATTTAGATATGTAAGGCATATAACGCCATAAAAAACTGAAAGGAATGACAGGTGGTTGCTTTTGAGTTCAGTCCACAACAGTTTATGTGACTGTGAGCACAGACTTGTTTTTTGTCCATTATGTTCCACAGCTGAAAACAACTTAAAGGGCACAGCACAGTGTTTGGAGAGAGTGAGAGAGACTCAGAGTTTCAGCTGCTGCTCTTGTTACAGTCATTGCTCCAGTCACAGCATCTATGGGGAGTAAACAGTCCTTTTGAAATTACTGTGTCAAGTGCAATAAAACTATCAAACTTATTCCAAAAGCAAACAATGAGAGGTGATAAAGTTTTAGAGTCAAAGTGCCAACATGATTGACACAACATGAGATCAGTTTATTAATAAGCATGCAACAGTTTTGCATATTTAAAACAAGGTCAATGAGCAAAGGCCTGACAGGTTTAGTTCTGTTTTTTTGAAGTAGGGTTGCTAGAGTCTTATGGTATTAGTTAATATGAGTGCCAAAAAAGGAACTTACGAGCTTTTCCCTGGGGGGAGATATCAGGGGGCGGATGGTAGCCAGTACATAGCAGTAAATGGTGCCACCAAAGCCTTATAATTAACCCACTTGTAGGCTAAAACTACTCAAAAACAATGTTGGCTTGACAATGTTCTAGACAAGATTCTTAACAGCATTTAACTTTTCCTCCTGCTCCTGTGTTTACACACCCATCCATCTTTCTGCCTGTGACTCCATCTGCAAAAGTTCTTCCTCAGTGAACTCCAGTTCATAAAGATATGAGATATCTTCTTGTACCCACAGCTGTCAGCATGTTGCCATTGCGTGAGTCAAACTGCTCATTTTTAGTGAGGTTAATGTCTGTTGTTTCCTCTGACTACCTGACTAGCTGATGGCTGAGAGCCCTTATGTCCTAGTGTACAAAAGTTCCAAACACAGGGACTTTGCCAAGGAAAAGTTAAAAGCTGTAGAGAATTTTACTGTAACATATTGTCGAGCCATCATAGTTATTTTGAGTAGTTTTGGCCTGTGAGTGGGTTAATTATTACCGCTTTCACACTTAAATCAGCGGGTCAAAGCGTGTATTTTCAATGCGGGTTAACCCGCGAGTGACTCCTTTACCACCTCCAGCAGACCCGGGTCTAACCCGCAGCAGACGAGCTGCGTGGCTGTTTTTTTTCCTCTGGCGCATCAAGCTGATGTCATCACGTTAATGACATCATCAGCGCGACGAAACACGACCACGTAAACAATGGAAAGGAGCATGGACGCCGTGGACACAGTTTTCTGTACTTTGTACTTTTGTCCCTCTTTAAAAATGTACAAACTCTGCGCTGATGATACAAAGGCGGATGGAATTTGTTGCTGAGATGCCAAAGAGTCATGTAAGTTTCAGACAGACGGGACAGGTGTGATGTTATGCCGTGAGCATGTAACGCCCACATCATCCGTAACTTAGCGGGTTGACCCGGGTGTGATGTTCTCACCAAAGCTGACCGGAGACGAGCCAATGAAAACCCGTGTTGCTCGCAGGGTAAGTCGACCCGGGTGGAAATGCCGATTAGACCCTTTCAAACTGCGGACAGGAGCCGATTGTTGGCGGATTTACATGGGGTTTTGGCCAGTCTGAAAGGGGTATATGAGGCTTTTGGTGGCACTATGTACTTCTACATACCGGCTACTGTGCGCCCCTGAATAAGCTTGCAAATTGTTTTATTGGCACTTATATTTACTAGTGCCATCGGCCTCTAGCGTGCTCACTTCAAAAATCTAAACTAGCCCTTTAAAGCACATCAACATTGACTGCTTATGAGGACATGAGCACATATTCTGCTATAGTGGCAGTTTAATCAGGACTGGACCACATTACGTCTTTAAAGAAGAGCAAAGAACAGCGCTGAAGGCGTCTATTGATGGAAAAATATTCTGCCCTCTACTGACAGGTTTCAACCAGCCATTTAACAATCTGCTTGTGTTTTTTTTTTTTTACTTTATTCCCTGGCAGGAATGCCCATCTTCTACATTATATACTGTAATTGTCCAATATTAAATATGACTGCCCAATTGTCCAATGACCTGCAAAGGTTTTTTGTCTTTTAAACATTCTGCCCCCTTGAAACCCTTTCTATGGGCTGTTGCCCAGATGGACGACTGAAACATATCAGTGGAAATAGAGCAACAAACCATCTGGTCTGTCAGGTTAATCATAACTCAGTACACATTTTTATCCCAGAAAGTTATCCCTCTCTTTCCCTTTCTCCCCCTTTTTCACCCTTTCTATCACCCTTTCATGAATTTATATGATATTAAATCTCTCTCATGACAGCATGAAGGGATGTGAAGAATTTTAGGGGCTTTTGGGGACAAATTTGGGGATTAAAAGTTAAATGAACTTATTTTACCCTTAGTTTATCATTTTAAAAGTTCCAGACTATCAAATAAATTTTCAGTTAGCTTGCAGATCAGCAAAATCTTAATCTCTTTAAGCCAGCCACTAATAATCAACTGTTCCCGCTTTCTGTCTCTGGTTCTTTTCATTTTTTCCTCTGTCCTTCTCTTCATGATCATCTTCTCTTGCTCCTTCTCATCCCATTTCTCTGGCGACCACTGCGATTGTCCATCTTTCTGAATGTTGTAAATCAAAACGTGTTATCCCATAGTAAACTAATGTAACAACAGCATCAAGAGGTGGAGAAGTTACTCCAGGGTCAGTCTTTTAATTGATCTATAAAAATCTGATCAGATTGAGTGGTGTTACTTTCCCTCACCTGTCTGTCCTCTGTTCACTGACAGCTTTTGACAGTGGAACGAATTGGACTAAGTGGTGGCAGTCTCCTGGATATTAAAGGAGCCTTTGAAATGTTTTTGGGGTCAATCTGTTGACTCAGTCTAACTTTGGATCAACCTACTCATAGACAGACAAGCTGAGTTGAGGTGGGACTAAAGGTCATCTGACCAATAGCAACTCAGCACTGACTTTTGTCACTGTCAGTCATGTCCCTATATTTCCCAAACCTGAACCTCCCATACAATAAGGGCCTTTTGATATACTGAATATTTAGACTGTAGCTCTTTGTTAAACCATGCTGTGAATATGTTAATTTAGGTTGTAAAAATCTGTTCCCCACACAATCATAGCTGGCAGTTTTCCTGCAGCCAGCCTCGAGCAGACACCTGAAGAACTTTGGCTATTTCACATCAGCTTCATTTTTCAGTCCTGGAAGTTGCCACTTGTTGACAAGGTGCCTGTGTACACTGGAACGCGCTGTGATTTGCACATGAACCTTCAGCTGCTGCAGAGATAGGAGCCTTGCACTGACATCACACTCACTGTATCTTCCCTCCTGCTATTTTTATTTAAACAAACATATCTGCTCGTTGGGACAGGCTGTGCAAAAACAGGGATTTTTTTAAAAGGTGCTATCTCTATCCAGGGCAAAGGGACCAATTTTGTGATGTGACACATTTATACCACATGTAGATTTACGCCAATATTATCAGACATGGTACAACATGGCATAGCACTGCTGCTCAATGATGGTAACATCCTCTGGCCGGTTTTCTGTTCATAGAAGGGGCCAAACTTTGTAGTCCCTGAAAAGACCCTTTCACTGGAATGAGGCCTGTTTTAAAAAGGTCAAAAATCACAGCTGTGTGGCCTTGCAGGAATGAGTTTTCTTACGATATTCATTTTGACAAGTGTTGCTGTCCCATGAGTAACACTTCATGACATGATAAAGTAAGTAAGCAGATTTGCCGTGTGCCTGACTGTCCTGTCCAGCAGACTGTGTGAAAAGCCTGTATGTGGCATGTGCTCCCTGTTGGGGCCGAGAGAGAAGGCTGTGGATTCAAACTGAATTTATGTCTGCACACAACATCAGTGTCAGCGGCAGAGCCGGGATCTTGAATGTAAACTTCTGGTGCCTCTGTTTTTGTCAAATAGAGGATGACTGCTGGTTGTTCTGGTTCATTTGGTTCTGATAATCATGAAGACGTTAGAGGCTGGTTTGTTGAGAATTATAGAGACACAAACACACAGAGACAGGCATGCTTCACACTTTACCCTGAACCTGCAGAGTGACTGAACCTGTTAAATCTGCCATGCTGCTACACTGTGAAATGTTGTTCAAGGAGACCTTCAATGAACTCCTGCATTCATGAAACTCTTTTCAAATCCTTGAACTAAAAGCTACATTGTGTTATGTAAGGTATTTTCTGTTACTTCAAGAAAGTGTGAGCAGTCTTTATTATAGGTAAAGGCTTGTATGCACACATTGTTGTTACCACAATATTCCTACATGGTGTATTATTTTGTTAGGTTATTTCACATGATTACATTAAAGAAAGGGTTCCTTTTATAAAAAGAAATAAATATATATGCTATACTGTAATATTAAAGAATAAACAGTGCTTAACAAATGTATAATACCCGTCATAAAAAAAGTTTAAAAATTAAATAATTTAGAAATCTTTCAAAAAAAAAAAAAAAAAATCAGACTGAAAATGCTATTGTTAGTCGACATACATTTTAAACAGAAATGAAGAATTTCAAACTGAAGTCACCTTTTTACACCCAAATTTGGGTTAGAAAATGTAAGTAAAAACTATCATTTGACATCATAATCAAAAAAATAATAATGTGCTTTACTTTTTTTCTGTTTTTTTTTTTGAAAGCACTATATTTATAAATTATAGATAACAATAATAAAAATGTTTTAGCATTAAAAATGTCATTCTAGTTAAAAAGCTTCTTATACCTCTTATAGAGCTACTTATGTATAATCATTACAGAAACATCAAAACATGTATTTGTAATTACAAATGCTGTTAAATAAGGGCAGCTGTGGCATAAACCTTACATCAGGTGGAGGTCGAATAAATATGTCAAGCACTATAAAGCACAACAGTGGGCTATGCAAATGCAGTATGTATCCCGGGGTCTCCCAGCAGGGAAAAATGGTCCCTCTGTGTATAAAGATGCAGCCTCTTCAGTTTCCTCTCCCAGCCAAATGTCTACTAAGATCCAGCCTATTACCAGCCAACATCCAGTCACTGGGAGTCCCCCGCACTACTCTGGGGATATGCCTAAATTATAGTGACATAAGAGGAGACTAAGTAATTATCTGATAACTAGAAGTGCTGAGAGCACAAACCTTCACCAAGGCATTTCCAACATTGTCGGGAGAGTTCTTATGAAAAAATCTGCACTGTCATGCACTGACAACAAATCCTTGTAAAAATTCTTGAATCCACGTCCGGATTTGGATCACCACCAAAATGTTATCAGTTTTCTCTTGTGCCATGACCAACATCCCCTGAAAACGTCATCAAAATCTGCTGAGAACTTATTGAGTTATTAGTGAAAATGTGGAAGACTGCTCTTTTTCGCAATGTTAACAAATCCTTTACAAAAATCCCAGATCTGCAACCTAAATTGGATCACCACCAAAGTTAATATCGCTTCTTCCTTGTGCCAACATTCCCTGAAAAATTCATACATGGCTTTTAAAGTTTAAAGTTTTCGATGATTTGATCCCAGGGGAAGACAGAAAGTAAAATGGATTGATGGTAGCCTGGTGATTGGCTCACAACTATTCAAGGATAGTCATTCTCTTTCCTAACATTAGCTGGGATAGGCTTAAGCTCCCTGCCTGGAGATAACTCGAATGGCCAAGAATGGGATAAACCATAATGATAATGGATGGTAGGATGGATTAACATTATAAAACCCCACATTAAAGACAAGATGTAATATCCAATTGTGAGGATGTCATTTCTTTTGTTTTGTTTTGAAACTTTAAAAGAGTTCCTTTATTCATTATTTTCCATTTCATTTCATGTTTGAATTTACTGTATGTAAAAGAATCACTGCTGAGTGACTGTAGTGAGTCAGTGAATGTGTCAACTGTTCAGCTCAGCAATAACCCTCTCATTATGTTATTCAAAGCAAACTGTTCATCAGGCTTAAAAAGATGTTTAGTACGTGTAGAATTCTGATTGAGTAAAACGGGTGCTTCAGCCTGCCTGTGGTCTGGATGATTTCTGTCAGTCCAGTTAAGGGAAATGACTTCATGGAAGGCCTAAGAGGCAAAACCCAAGAGCAAAAATGACTTAGAGATTTGAGCTCATTGGCATTTTGAGATTAACAATTGAAATCCTTTTTCTTCTGGTCCCTTTTCTTGTTTAGAGACTCAAGTCAGGGGGACACACTTTCCCTTCACTTTCTGTGATGAAAATTACACTGTTGTTTGAAAAGATTGTTCTGTTTGTCTTCTCCCTGCCATTCTCTTCTGTATCTTATTGTGCACCTGTTTTATCTGAGGGAAAAATAAAGCAATTTCCATTCTGATTAGACAAACTGCATGATAATAGCATGTCAGAATTGTAGCTCTTCATCAGTAGCACATTGTTGTTATTATGAGGAGATGGTAATTTAGGTCCAACTCGCCCAGCAAGCCCAGCGACGGGTACGATGTAGAGAGGCGACAGAGCATGATGTTCAGTTGACGCTTATGAGCTGCTTTTTCACCTTTTTTGCGTTGTGGACATAACCTCAGCACTCGGAAACACAAAAGCTGCTCAGGGGGACACTTCAAAGGCAGGGAACAGAGCTGAAGGGTAATGCAGATGTTATCCAGCTTCGGATGTACCGCGTGGAGAAGGGAAGGTGGCTAAAGTGGTGGAAGAGCATCAACAGAAACCGTGCGGAGGGGGGGGTGACCTGAACTTTAACAGGATGGAGCCAATTCCCTGAGGAGTAAACATTCAGTAAAAGCTGAGCAGCCCATATCTGTGGAGTAAATGGGCAGTAGAGTGGAGCATGTTCTCTCCTAACAGGGCCAACGTGTGCTGCCGGGGGATCTGAACTTGTAATTCCTTTTCACTGTTGCTCCACTCGACTGTGAGTGCACTAGCAACTTTTGGACTGAAAATAGAGGCAAATAGTGACCTATGTGGATATATCTGGTATCAAGATATGACCTGCATATTAATGTGGAAATAAGGGAAGTATTTAAGGATAGAAAATGTAGAACTTCTGCAACAAATTGTCCAAAAGAGAAAGACAAAAAAAGCCTAATTCTATGTTTTTTTATTTACATTAGATTCTTATATTACCTCAAGTATTTCCAGCAATTTTCAAAGCAGTTGATATCTTTAAAGGGAAAGTTTGGGTTATTTGAAGTGGAGTTGCTCAATTTCTATGGCACTAGTAATTCAATGGCCAATAAAGCAGCTGGCTAGCTCTGCCCCTGTAATTGTGATTTGTAAAATTTGTGATTTAGACTCAAGTGACAATGATATGTCTTTAGTCCTTGGTATGAGAGACTATCTTTAAGAACTGGAGTACACAGAGGAAGAACTTTTGTTGATGGAGTCACAGGTAGAAAGATGGATGGATACTGTTGTTGTAAGTGAGGAGCAGGATAGCTCACAAGTTACCTGATTGTGCAGATATGTGTTCTTTTGTGTAGTTTTACCCTAAAAGTGAATAATTGCAAGGCTTTCAGTGGCACCATTGACCGCTCTATTTCACAGTCTGTACCAGTTGATTTATTGGCTATTAATATACTAGTGCCATGGGCCTTGAGCAACCCCACTTCAAAAAAACATTACTATCCCTTTAACTTGTATGCCTCTGCGCACCAACAGCAGAGACTTGAGGCACTGATTTTTATCAGTTGTCCATCTAAACCTGACTGCAATATTTCAAATGGTTTGATAAAATTTCCTTCAAACCTTAAATGTATGTCAGCGTAGTTTCAAGGTAGAACTAATTTGGTTTTAGAGGTTAAAGGTTAAAGGCTAAAGTCGCAGAGCTCCATGTTTATCTTTTACTATTAAGGGAGATGTCTCAAGAAAAAAATACATGGGATTTTCATTCAACATATTTAACTTTGCTAAAATATCCAAGAATGAACAGCTTACATTTTGAAGGTCATAGTTATAAAGTCAAGGCCAAGGTTTCCCTAGTGGACATCTTTTACTTGTGATTTTTCAACCCTTTGCACAACTGTCCGTTGTTCTTTAGGGATGATGCTTCATTATCATGCAAGAGCAACATCACAAGTAACTTGACACATCAGATGGACAGTTCAATATATTTCACTAGTCCATCTGGGCAACAGCCCATGGAAAGTGTTTTGGAAGGGCAGAACCTTTTAATAGCATATCTGGCAGGTGATGATGATGAATGATCATTTCGTCACTTCCATTCATTACTGCCAATCAGATTATGTAGTAGGTGGGTGCTCCTGTCGCAATGGAGGATTAAAGGTTAGCCACTTCGTAAACCAAACCCTCTGCAGAACATGTTTGAAGTGTAGCGGAAATATCCTTCCTATAGAGATGTTTGTAGTCTTGTTATCTGATAAAACTGCTACTGAAGCTGTTAGCATCTATGTTAATTTCTGTACAGGCAGTCACTTCCTGCTGTCGTCTTGCTCATAGCTCCCAAACAACAATCAAACCCTCTGTTTAGGAGTAGAAGAAGATAATACAGTGATAGCAGAAGATAACGTAAAATAACACGGTAGAAAAACGAGCCACAACAAGCACACAGGACCGTTTAGAGCTGCTGAAGAGTTTATCTGATGACTGTAGGCAGAGGCAGGCTAATACCTCCCATTGACTTCCAGCAATTTGAGCTAAGCTAGTAAGCGGTGGGCCTTAGTTGTTATGTGGTCATGTGGTTTCTTACTTGTTACTGCATGCAGAGTCAAAAGAATGGCGGCTATCTGCTTGTCGTGGACTCAGGAACGAGGAAAGACTTGAAAACAATAAGATGTTGGACTATCGCTTCAAAGGACACTGATTGGGCCATCCTGCTTTGGGCTGTCCTACTTGTGGTGGCTCACAAGCATTGTAGATTGGAGCTTGGCAATATGGATCTGACTGATAACAGACATGAAATCAGGCTGATCCATCTGCACTGCAAGGTTATATCAGAAGCCTGCTTGTAGGTATAAGGGATGGTAATTGAAATGGTTGTACTGATGCCAATGCCATTACAAATTCTGCTTATCTATTGATTCTTTCTCGATCCTTTATTGGTACCTGTGGATTGCCTGAATAGAAAAATAGTCAGTCTATACAGGTTTACAGCGTCAACAATGTTAGACACATGTCACTCCTGATATTTAATGTATATCTATGCAGACATATTGGCAAACTACTCAAATTAGACTGTTATTACTTGACTTGTGTCCAATGTTTTTGTTGTATAAAGTCAACCTTTCAGAGTACAAAAAAGTAAATATTTATGTGTTACAGTGCAGACATTTGGACGCCTATAATTCAAGGTATTTGCAGATTTAACACATGGCTATAAATGTGAATTATGGATTGATTATATCATCAACAAGTGAGTATGAGGGGCAACGGTGACTTAACAGCTAGTCGTCTCTCAAGTGTAGGGTAAGGGGCCACATGCTGATGTGTCCTTCTGGAAGACGCTTAACCTTAGTTTGCTGTTACTTCTGCATCAGGGGAATATGGGTGTTCATGGAAACACAATATTTGCGTGTGAAAGACACAGCTGGTGTGACTTGTGGTGTTAAGAGCACTTTTAGGCTTAGTCAGGCGACTAGGAAATACACGGTCAAGTCCATTTTGCATATATTATGTAAAATATTGCTATCATACCATTTACACGATATCTCACCTCAAGTTTTTCACATGAATAAATATTAAAAATCAAATTAGGACAGAGTTTAAATTGTGGACACACACATGAAAGAGTTGAACTGCCAGGATCAGAGATGTTAAGAGGAGCACAAATGGACTGAAATAATGTCAGATCCACTTCATATCACTTGTGTTTTTAGCTAGAGGCTATTTACTGGCAAGTCAGATGTGCTTATGATCATTACCAACTTGACACGGCTGCTTTCATTGTTTACCTTTTTTAATATTTTACAGTTTTGTTCTGCTGAAGTTAAAATATTAAACCATCTTCTGTGTGGTGCATCTCTGTTGCTGCTATTTCTGCTATCTAACATGTTTGCCCGTTGTTAATTTCTCTAAAGAGTGTGAATATAAAAAAAACACACACCTCCTGATAATTGCAGTCCTCTCAGGGAAAGTGAAGGGCAGCCATCTGTGAATGGATGAAGAAATAATGGCATGGTTAAGAGCCGCTTGGGGGGAACCAAACACATTTATTTGTGTGAAGTGCTGCGTTTTGAGAGCCAGGAATGAAATCAGGGACCTTTTTCTTGCACACGCATCTATTTGACATTCTGGGATCAAGATGAAGGAGGGAAGATGTTGTGTTTAAAAATAGTTGTTCCTCCTTTTTCAGAGGGTTAAATACAAAGAGGGGGAGCAGCAGGGTTTGATGATGAAACGGTGCACAGGAGCAGGGTGCAGCACGTGGAGGTGTCTCTCTCTGTTTTGGAGCGGGATAATTTCCACCTGCCGTCTGAACGTGACACCCTGACAGCACCAATCCCACCTTATCTGTCCTCTCCCCCCCTCTCTACCCTCCCCCTACTCAACCACCCCTTTCTCCCTCTCCTCACACCTTCCTCTTCCATCATCTCTGTCTGTCTGCACCACTTTCCTAACCATGCTGTGATAAGCGCCCTGAATTAAAGTGATTTCTTTTTAATTACTTTCCATATTAAGTGCAATCCAGAGCGCATGCATTATATATGTACATTTCACTCCGCTCCGTACGAGGATTAAACCGTTGTGGGTGAACCTTGCCTGAGGGTAAAATACACAAATGCAATTAAATCCATTTCAATGAGAGGAAAAACAGACACTTTTTTTCACAGTAGACAGTTTTGGAGAGGGGACAAAAAAATGAAGCAGAAACAGGCCTCATTGTGTGCAAGTGACGGTTTTTACTCTACAAATAATGAGTGTGAAAATCTCTGCTTTAATTGGGGTGAAGCTTGTTTTGTACCTGCATTTACAAGTGTCCTAAAATGAAAACAGAACAGATGAGGATGGCTATATACTGGGATTTCTGTGTGGATAATGTGGTAACACTTTCTAAGCCTCTCTTTATAATGGAGGATAAACACATTATAAGCATGTTTATCATGAATTATAATGCATTATACTGAGCTTATAGTGCTGTACAATAAGCACTCATGATCGTTTATAGTTCTTTATGAAAGATATCATAATCATAATCGCAGTGTTTATAATGAGTTATAAACCTACTTAAGTGTGATAGACTGTCCTTATAGCTTTAAGAATTTACTACAGAGCTATAAGAAATAATAAATATTAATAATTCCTCATTGCAATAAATTTGACTCACAGCAAAGCAAGTTCAGTCCTTTTTTACTTTGTGCCAAGGCAGCACCACTTTTCATGTCATGTGACTGTAGAGACCAGTCAGCAGAATCAGTAGAATGAAACAAAGCTCAGCTTCACCCCCGAGCTAATGCACAGAAAGATAACACAGTTTTGATAAAATACTGAAGTTGGAATGACAAAAAGAAATCACAATTATATGTATTATTAATCTCCACAAGATATTATGAAGTCACTTTTAAATAATGTAGAATTTATTGTGTTACATTCAAAAATATGTATGGTTCAACATATGCCTACAATAATAGAGATGTTTCATTTGTATTTGTATTTATAGGATAGCTATCAAGTTACATGAGCTACTTAAGCCCAAAGTATTTTCTTTGGACTATGACTTGAAAGTAAACTCACTTTAAGGTCTGAGGTTCAGAGCAGTGACCATCAAGAGTAGTCCCAGGGGCCACTTCAGGCTACCCACAGCTTCCCATCTGGCCCCCAGAAAATTGTAAAGTCCTGAAAATTTGAGGTAGAAAAATACATTGCTGGTTTTGAGGGTATGTTTGTGTCATTACATCCCGATAACTCAATCAATCTTTATTATTATGTACTGTATAAGGCCTGCTGCTGTGGACCTACAAAGCTTCAATTACAACAATTAAAAATATTTAGCCTTCTCTTGAGTCCCTTTCCATTATCATTACAATTCCTGATGTTAACTTCAGAGAGATCAAAAAAGTTAAATACATGGTTCCTGCAGACAGCACACATTCATTAGTATGACCTTGACAAACAATCATGAATGACCTGCTGCCGTGGACTCGCTCAACTCCGTATGCTTTAACCTTCATCAACCACCAACAGAAATGACATTATTTAACATAAATTCATACTTTTAGAACAGTTAACCCCATTTTAATGGCAGTTCAACTAGATGCTGTTATACTAATCAACATCAGTTGTCTTTTGTTTATGATCATTATAGATGTTAATGTTAATATTACAATGACCTCTCTAATCATGGTTGGCGAGTCTATTTTTAGAGGGACCTGCTCCATCCCTGCATTAATTTCCTCCAAACAAAACAACCCAAAACATGAAAACAAGTGTACAGAGTTTCTGTAATTTCAAAATACAGAGAGAAATAGTGAAGATAATATTGATGACGCGGACTACAAAACCTGTTGTTTACATGTTGCTCTTCCTGAAGAGCTTGTGAAGTTGTGGTTCTCTTGTGATCTTATTTTTCAAGCTGATCAGGCGTAGCTTTTAAAATACTCCTCCAAAGGGTGAGGATATGCGCTATCAGTTGGGGTGAATCTGCAATACCTTGGAACTATGTAGAAATCCAGGGTAAGTGTGCAAATGGAACGACCATGTTGAGAGATGAATGACTTAGTAATTTCAGAGTTCATTAGCCCACTTTACCTGGCTCTAATCTCAAGTTTGTCTGTTGCTGTAGTAAGGGGGCTCATTTTAATTCCCTCCATGGGGCAACAGAAATCGCTGCAACAGCCCTGTATGATCACATTCAGCCATCTTGTTATTCTTTTTTTATTTTATAACAAATTAGCATGCAGATCACTTTCACTGTTTCCTCCACGGATTAAGCCGACTGTGGAAATTGTGAGGAATCACAGGGCACACTGCACCACGGACACAAACTGTGTGCTGAATGTCTGCCGCTGAATCACATGTCTTTCTTTTCCTTAAAGCGCAGATCAATAATTTGTCTTTGACTGTCAAGACTCTGGCTGACAAAAAGGAAGTAAATGGAAGAGAAGTGAGGTACAGCAGGTGGATCTCATGTGAGCTGAGAGGTCATAAGCTCACCTACACACACCTGCCACTCAGGGCTGGAGCTGCACATCAAAAGGGAAACACTTGAACTTGAAACTGGAATTGGCCATCCTCACAGAAACCTGAGATACATTTAAGCCTCTCAAAATCCAAAAGGGAAGAGAGGGAATCCGCACATGGGGGCTTGATGACCCAGCAGGCATCGCACAAATGTACCCCCATGTCTCTGCCGTGCTCTGTTTAGAGGTCTGAGACACAAAGAGAACCTGATGCGTATGGATTTTCTTTTAGGCGTAATCAGGCTATCGGGGGGCTGTACGGCTCCTGTGGTAATTGAAACTGACAGTAGGTTGAGCACAATGACTCTGTGGATGGCAACAATCATAACCCTCCCCCCTGCCATAATCATCGCAGCAGCACGGCATGCACACAAAGTTCTTAGGTAAACAAAATTACCCAGCTGACACCGACCATCTTATTTCCCCATCCGCTCTGATTGTCGGAGCTTTTTCTGGCTCCTGAGCCGGGGTGTCATCCGGGGGCGCCCGGAGGCTCCACGCCGAGGGGCGTAGCGTGTTTACAGGCCTTTTATCTTCAAACCCCTTCAGTGAAAAGAGCCACTCAGGTAATCTTCTGCTCTGTTTGCAAGTGTGTGAGTCGAGAGACGCATAATCTTGTAATAACAAAAGTCACAGGGAATTTCAGTGAACAGCATGACTTTTTACTTTGTCTAAGGAAGTTTTTTTAAAGAAGTTACAAAATTGTGACAAAAGGGCGACTACACCATTTTTCGGAGTGTCACAAATGTACAGTTACTTGAAGTTTAAAACAAGCACATCATAAGAGGTCATAATATGCCCTCTAGGTCCCTGTATATGGAACAGGTGTTTTCCATAATTTCTCCCAGACCGAGCGCTCACGCTGTTTAAATAGCAAATGATCACACAGTCCTGTTTGCTCTTAGGAGTGTGTCTGTCTGAAAATTAGGTCTTAAGTCTAGAGTTTAGTGCTGCTTTTTTGAGGATGCATTATAGATTGACGCACATCCACAAGATTAAAAAACACACTTACTGAGCTTATTTAACTCAAAAGGATGCAGCTGCACACCTCTACTGTTAAATATCAGAGCATTTATTGAAAAAAATCAATTCAAAGTTTATAACGAGAGCTGAGAGACAGAAATGATTAGATTTTATTTTATTTTTTATATAAGTGATCATAAGTTGTCATCGTTTGTCTCAAGTTAAGGAACAGAGAAGCAGATTGATGCAGTGTGGGAACAAATAATACATCTTTTTCTTTTGCCTGTTAGATTAATGATAAATGTATGGTCTGGACATCCATAAATTTGTCACTATTGTGAATTCTTACTTCAGTCCAAATGTCTCTGCCCTTAGCTTTATCTTTATAGATCTCTGTAATTAATATGTTCAAGTAATAAATGAATAAAATTTAAAAAGTAATAAAAAACAGGAATGAAAACATAATAATAATAAAATAAAAATATAAAAAGAACAAGAGTATGGCATTGTCCTGATATTTTGTTAAGTGTCAGATAATATTTGATATGATTTGACACTACCACAATAAAGACGGTTTGATTGGTTGATTGATTGAGGTGACCCAATAAAATGACAATTCTATCTCTCTTTAAATGTCTTTTTAAACTGTTTCAGCTAGTGTTGTCAATCAAAATTAAACTTTTAAATTTATTTTCATTATTTGAATAAAAGACATATTAGTATGAAAAAAATACCACCTCCAAATTAAGTCATGTATCTGTAATGTCAAAATGTTAGAACTGAAATTCTTATTTTTATTGTCATAAATTATTCTGCAAATGTGATGCAGCCACATAAAACTTCCCCACATTCCCTGATAGGGTCATGGCTGGTCCATAGCAGGTTCATGATGGGACCTGTCCACCCTGACAGATATAAATTTGACATTTTAGGCCATGTTCGTGTGAATTTGAGTTGTCAAGTTTGCTCTATAACCAGGGAAAAGGTTGAAGCTGTGTTCTTCTGAGGGAGGCATGTTTCTGGTGAAAGTAAGGCACACCACCAGAGAGGTGGAGGGTTAGGTTAGTCTAGTGGCTGGTACTTAGCTGATAACTGGCTGGACGTGGCTCAATCTGTAAATGCATGTAAATACATGAATACTATGACACATATTAAGTACTCCACAACTTGCCTAAGGACCCTGCTTATATTAGTTACTGTTATAAGCTTTGTAAATAAAAACAAGGGCATAAAACTTTGATTATGAAGCTCAAAAAGGCCATCATCATCATAATTTGTTATAAGGATACGAATGTTAAATATTGCATTACAGAGACAGACTTAGGCAGCGTGACTTATTTGCTTTGTTGGTGCATATTTCTTTGATATATCTTTTTAGTGTGATTTTTTTCCTACTTTTTGATAATCCTAATTATTAAGAAATCTGTTTATTTCATTTTACATTGCACTTTTTTTGAAGAGCAGGTGCTTCTGAAAGCTAATTAATATAAGGGTAAATAGAAATGATCAGGGTGTTTTTGAATGTACCATGGAGAGCTTTAAATAAGGCTGCTTAATGTTAAATATTTACAGACCTTATCCAAGAGACATAGAACCATGGTAACAAAAATCTTCATTTCTGTTCAGTTAAAGCAGCAGTATGGTGTTTATTTTTATGCTGGCTTTAAATACATGATTATCTACCAGGATCTTGTTATTTGAGTCTTCTGAGAGATCATTAGACATCTGCACCCACTATTGACTTTATGCATTACCCTCAGAAATTAAGCAAGGGACGCATTACTAAGGTATATCAGGTTTTGGACCAATCAGGGAACTTGATTGTACTGGCTGTTCTACTGAAGGATATGCATGTACACTTATATTTGCTGAGAAAAGTAAACAAGGGTGGATGTGCCTTTTGGCAATGCACATATATCAGCATAAACAATGACTGACTATACGGCTAAACACCTGAAGGAAAGGAGAGAAGCTCCTCAATGAAGCCAGAGAGCTTCTAATGGTTCTAATGGATAGGTCAGCTGCACTAGATCTTCCTATTAATATCTAAATGTGCTTTGATTGTTAATTAAGAGATGGAAGTTTTATGTTAGTATGCCATTTGTGGCTCTTTTGGAGCTGCAAATGCACAGGCATAATTCCAGCGGTAGCTACAGGCTACAGCTTTGGCATCAGCTTACCTGTGTTTCAGCCGTCATGACAGATTATGTTGGCGAAGTTTTCCATCACGACAAACGCCTCCTTTTGTCGCCACAATGCATGCGATGGCTGTGAGCGTTCATATGAACGAATGTAAGGGGAGGGCCGCTCCACTCCCATCCAAATCACATACCACGGCTTTCAGAAGAGTTCACATGGAGATGTTTAAAAAAGAGAGCATTTTTCCTTTTTTTGACATAAACATCCTTATTATTAATTTTTGGTGTGATTCTACATTTAAATGATTTAGAACAGCGGTGTTTAAATAATTGGATTCAGGATATATGCTGGTATTTAGATCACGTGAGATCTAAATTTAATAATCAATCATCTTTGGTAAAGCTGGTGGATTTTAACTCTGAAGGCTAATTTTCAGGTGGGTTAATGAGCTTTTATCCACTTTAGGTTTTGAAAAGCATTCAGTCTCTGCTATAAGAAGACTGCTTTTTCTTAGCCTCTCATGAAACGGGCAACAAAATAGCTTGTGTTTAATATTTTAAAAAATATGTGCACTATTTTGCCTCGGTGCCAGCAGCCAAGGTAGGAGGCTTTATGCCTTTGGATTGTCTGTCAGCAAATCCTTTTGTAAAGGTAGATTCTTGTTAACACAACAAAAAAGCCTTGTAGGGATTTCTCTCAACTTGAACAAATATTTACCTGGATTTCAAGGATGATTAGATTATGACATGACATTCAAAAAAAAACCCTGAGGGAGATTCTTATCCTCATCAGCTCATCAGCTGGGCTGTGAGTTTATAAAAGAGGCTTGTACTTCCAACTCAGAGGGAATGTTTGACACTGGAGAGTCAACACCATCAGTTGGCTCTCTGTTTTATCTTGTGGTGTGTAAAAAAGAAGAAAAAAAGAAGTAGTTTAACTTAAGTGTTGGTGTGGGATACCAAACTTCTGTTGTTTCATTCCCTTCCATCTTTTCCCTCTTCTCCATTTTTGTATTAAAATAAACTAAAAAGTAGAATAAAAACTACACATTTACAATGCTTAACTTTCATGCAAGCAAGCTTCCTTTGTTTTGGCAGATTGTATTGATATTGTGTGTGGTATTGCATTGCTTTTATGACTGTATTAATTAAATGTTTAAAAATGAGCTGTGAAACAAATCTAATTTTAATTCAGTTACCATTATTGCCTTCCACAATTATCAAAACTGAGTAATCGAGATTAAAAGATTACTGTGACACATGATGTCCTTATCCATTAGTATCATTATCATGATTTTTTTAATGTTTGTATTTTTACAAGAATATATCCATGTGTTGCTCGTTCTTTAAGTTCAAAATGATGTCAAAAGCATTATGTTCAAAGAAAGCATGAGGTGCATGTTTTAAAATCAGTGAGTAATTGTGTTTAATAATCGTGATCTCAATATCTACTAAAATAATCATCATTATGGGTTTGTCGTAATTGAGCAGCCCTACATAAGTATGTGCAGCCTTACTATCCCCCACTGTGTTATGAGTAGGAATGTTTTACTCCTCCTGATCAAGTTGCAGCCTCTCCAATCTCCAAATGACATGTAATGCTTGCAAACGAATATGTGCTTCAGCATGATCCACTGTTGAACCAGAAACAAACTTTTTATTTTAAGTTTCAAATCAGAAAAAGTAGAAAGCAGAAGTACAGAGAAAAAAATTTTGCCTTTATTCTTTCTCTGTTTTGTCTGTAATAAAATTTGGTCCAATAGTAAATCATACTGCATGGTCTCAGGGTATGGCAGAATCCACTTGCATGTGTTTTAAAGATTATAAATTCAATAATCAGTTAAACTGCCCTCATCTTCTGATATTTTTATAGCCAGCAGTAGATCACTTCAGATTTAAAGCTCTGAACAATAAAAAGAAATCCTTCAAAAGTGATTTGCTCCTCTCTGATTTGATAATGCTTTATCAAAGATCATGCAGCACCACTATCATCTGCATGCAGCGTCCTGTTGTTCATCTCTGATAGCACTCTGCATTCAGTCCTTTAACACACCCTTCCTGCTGTCTGCAGCTGTCAATTTAGATATCAGCTGTTCTCATCAGCTGCTCACATCTACTCAATAACAGCACAATAAGCCCTCGCTGTCAACCTTTCATTTTACTGCAGATATAAAAATGATTTTTTTAAATATCATCACTGCTCAGTCTTAATAGTTCCAACAGTTTCATCTTCTCCTTTTATTTTAAAGCTTCAACAAACACCACACACTTTGAGAAAACTCTTTCATAATGTTACCATGTAAGATATCACATATTTAGTTTTTTCTGTAAATGACTTTGCTCATTTGAATCCCTTGGAGTTGGATTTTGTTTTTCCTGCCCTTTCTGATTCAACTCCTGTCTTCTCTCCTGGGCAGATCAGTTCAGTGTTTGGGCTCTAAATCAAGCTGGACAGACAGATAGACGGAGCAACAGCTGCCTGGGAGTGAAGCTGAAAGAAATCCAAATGACTATGTTGGCTTGATTTATCAAAACACAGGAACTTTTAATGCCTCACTTTAGTACCACAGAGAAAGGCACAGTCCAAAAGAAAAAACAGCAATAGATTGTGAAAATGTTCATCAACTGGTAGCTGTTAAAAGACTGGAACCACAACATACCCAGAAATGCATATAAGAGATACATTTCTGTTCAAATTAAAACAAGTTAAGTTTTATTTTAGTTACATTTTTGCATAACACGACTGCATGCACTTGTTCAAACCCAATTTTTGTTGTGTAAATCACCTTGCAGTTTTGGGGAAATATGTAATGAATTACTTTATTTATACTTATATGTTCATTAAGAAAAAAAAAAATCATTTCTGAACAGAAAAAGTGCTGCCCTTAATCACCTTCTCTTTTCATACAAATAAAGACACAGAGGGTGTAGTTTCTTGGTCTGAATTTCAAATAGATTAAAGCTAGGGTCGGTAATCTTGGAAAACATGAATGAATTTGAATGTAGCATCTCCTCAGGACTCCGGCTAGCCCCCCCCGGAGCTCCTCCAAAACTACACCCCCTGCTCACATGCACAAGCGCCGCTGATTCACGACTATATGACTGATTCAACTCAAAACCAGTCCTCAGCACAATGTTTAGTTTTGCACTACACCAAGTCATGTCTCACTCAGCGGTAAGAAAACACCAAAACGTTATCATAGTAAAGTTAAAAAAACAAACAAACAAACATGGCAAGTTAGTTAGTACTCCCAACCCGATGTTGACTCTCGTTTTTGCCTTGGCTTTGTCCAAATTCTTTTTTGTTTTGGCCTTCTCTGCCTCCGTCTTTCTTCTCTTGCTCTGTTTAGCAGGAGGAACACTAATCGGAATATAGGTAGTTTCTCTGCCATTCTCCACATAGCTGTCAAGTCTCCCGTTTTGGCCGGGACAACATTCTTCTGCCTCTCCAAACTGAGCTCCATCATTAGTTGAATGGGGCAATAATGCACCTAAATGATGGATGCCAACCGCCATAAAACCGAAGAAGAAGAAAAAGCCTCGCGAGAACTGCCACCTGCAGTACCCTGGGTGGCAGATGTCACAAGATTAGAGCCCACAGCAGCAACAAACCAAGAAAAACAAATTGTTTATTTTAGATTTCTTGTACACTTGTTTTAAATATAAGGGATACTGGAGCTTGGTTGGGGTTGTGGGACGGCTCGCAGCTGGCTTCCCTTATTTCAAAGCCAAAACTTGACAGGTAAGCATTCTCCGGCGTACTTAGATCCCTCTCTGCTCTGCTATGCGCATTGAATCAGGGTCAGTGCACGTCAGCAAAATGTAGGCACAGAAGGTGGGCAGAACGACATTACAGGATTTGACTCGTTTAATAAATTCAGTCCGGATCGCTGTGATTGGTTGGTGTTTTATCTGTTTTACTCCTGCTGTAGACAGCTGCATTTTTTCGCTCTCTTTTAAGAACACATCATGTATTGATTGCCATCGGGACATAACAATCATTTTAACCAGTATAACAAAAAGTGTATCAAAATCAAATTACCAACCCTAGCTTTAATTCCTCTCCTTTTATTGTGCTGGTATACTCAAAGAACATGCAGAGCACTGTATGATGTTTATTCTCAGAGACTCAAGTGCTTTTTTATTGAAACATCCAAAAGCATGAGAAACAATCCAAAAGAGGAGTCAGACACTTTGTAAAAGCAAAACCTCTTTAATTATTCAAATCTTTAGTTAAAACTGCCAGGATCAGGTAGCTTTATGTTTATGATAGAAATGTTACGGTGCATCAAATAATTGCCAGCTTAAAGCAATTCATTATCTTATTTTTCTGCAGGAATCCTTGGATCTGTTCTGTATCCTGTGCTAAACACACTGGACAGCCAGTATTATTATATGTGATCAAAATTATCAGTGAGATTCATGAGTGTGTATACAAATATTGGAAATGAAGCTCTGTGTTTGAGGAAATCTTTTACCCTGTGTGGGGTTTTTCTTGTTTCTGGGAGTATCAAAAGCACAGGAATAGTGCGTTTAGGAGCGCTGCAAAAAAGCCACTGTCTCTCTGCTCTCTGTCCTGTTATCAACTTTAAGCTGAATTTTTCAACAAATGCTCTGATATTTAATAGAAGAGGTGTGCGGCTGTGCATCCCATGTGAGTGAAACAATCTCTGTCAAGTGTTTTGATCTTGTGGATATGTGATCTCTCTCATATGTCCTCAAAATAGCAGAAGCACTCCAGCACAGGCTCAAGACTTTAGACCAAGTGGAAGGAGGTTTAAGCACAATCAATCTTTCTGGCCTCAAGTTAAGAATACACCAAATTTACACCTGGCCACTTCTCATTTTCAGACAAAGACACCCTTGGACACAAACAGGAGCATACGATCATTTGCTGTTTTAACATTTTGGGCTCATGGCGTATAACTAACACATGCATCATGTTGAAGTTATAGAAGACAACAATTTGCGTTCAACAATAGGCCCCTTGGTTGAATCCTAATTCACCCCAGAGCAGACTGTACCAAACCCTTCACTCAGACTTTGAGCTTAATGGCTTCCTCCCTGAAATGGACTGCATCCAGGGTGAATAACCAATGATTCAGAGGGTAACAATCAGCTTTTCAAAAACAGCTGTACCTTGGATTGATGGGGGTTTTTTTTAGATAAAAAGACAATTATGAGCCTGAATATCTAAAGCTTGGCTTATTTTTTTAATCTTTCAAGAACAGTTAACCCAAAAACAATACACAGGAAAAGGCTACATTTGATTGGTTTTTATCATGAGCACTGATTAGTGTTTTCCGGTGTAACTTCATGAAGCCAAATAAGAGGATAATCAGTGTTGTGTTTCTTTTCTCAATGTTTTGACTCTGATTTGGGGAAAGTCTAAATCCACCTTCACAGACTTTAATAATTTAAAAATCATGAATCACTTGTTTAATATGAAACATCATGTTGTTGTATTGGTGTTAATTACAGCTGTTGCAGATTGGTTCATTCATAGAAAAGCTTTAATTTCAAAAGATGAGACTTTGACTCAAAATCAAACCAAAATGTGGGAGCTGGTTTCCATGTTGGACTCATTCATGCCTGCAAACCATCCTGTTTAACATGCACACACACAGGGCTTAGAAGAAGAAAACAATCTTTTCTCCATATTTCACTTTCAATTAATATCTCGTTTTCATGAAGTCAAAACCTAATTGCATGTGAGCCAGAGCAAACATCTGTCCTCATCATTTTCAATAAGTGCAAGCTGTCAGGCATGTAATCAGAAAATCATGTGCTGTCAGTCATTTTCCATTAAAATCAATGCAGACGCAAAACCTGAACGTTGGATGCTCATTTCCTGACTTCTGTGTCGGGATCAACAGCTGCTAATGTCTGCGCATGACTGTGAGGAAATGGTAGCAAACAAATATTTTCTTTTTCAGCTCAGGGTTATTTGTGTCCTGGATGTCTTTTTATCAAATAACATTATGACTCTTCAGTTCCTGATTTTCCAAAGATGTGGAAATCCACAGGAAAGTGTTGAGAGTATGACTGAGACTGGCTTCAGTGTGCAGCAGGAAACAAAGTTAGAAGCATCACAGCTTGGTGCTGACAGATGAAAGAGGTGCTGAAGTGGTATTATGGCTGGAGTGTACTCAAAGGAAACCAATGGATGGCCACTCTGGGGTCAACTCTGCTCACAACGCCCCGGGGGGAGAGATCTCCAACTGAAGTATCACCTGCTTTGATATTGGGACTGAGGAGGAGCTGCTACCTTTTGCTTCTGCACACACTCATAAACCTAAGCACACAAAAACACACACAGGCAGTGAAACAAAAACACACAAAAAAAGTAAGATGGAGGGCGTGTGCAGACATGTGATTGCACTGCACCACTTTGAAAATATAGGATGGCTCCAAGCTCACAGCACAACAATAAGAAAATTCAACTACAAATAAAAATGAGATATCCATCCATCCATCCATTATCTATACTGCTTATTCCTTTTTGGGGTCGTGGGTGGCTGGAGCCTGTCCCAGCTGACTTTGGGCGAGAGGCGAGGTACACCCGAAACTGGTCACCAGCCAATCACTGGGCCACAAAGACAGACAACCACTCACACTCACACCCACCCCTAAGGGCAATTTTAGAGTCACCAATTAATCTAACAAACATGTTTTTGGTCTGTGGGAGGAATCCAGCGGGCCTGGAGAGAACCCACACATGCAGGGGGAGAACATGTAAACTCCACACTGAAAAACCCTGACCAACGCAGCAACCTTCTTGCTGTGAGGCTCGTGCACTACCTGTAGCACCACTGTGCCACAACAATAATATTGTCGGATATAAAATGATAAAACACAACACATTCAAACACAGGAAACATAAAAATGAATTAATCTAGAAATTGAAAAATGTCATAATAAAAAAAAAAACAATAACATAAATTAAAATGCATACATAAACAAAACACAACAACTAATAGGGTTATACAGTGGTGGTGAAGCAGGTTAGAGCTTTGGCCTCCAGCTAAGGAGTTGCTGGTTCAGCTAAGTTGGTTGGGGCATTTCTCTGTGGAGTGTTTTTCACACACATGCGTGGGGTACTCTGCTTTCCTAACCTGACACACCAGATTCAGTATATACTATACAGAATGTATTTCACTAGTCCATCTGGATAAACAGCCCATAAAAGTGTTCAGGGAGAGCAGAACTTTTCAGATGCATATCCAGCAGGTGGTTGGGCGTTCTGTCGATCATATTAATTGCAGGCCAATCAGATGTTGTAGTAGGCGGGCACAACTGCCTCAGTTTACAGTACAAAACATGAGCCTCGTAGAACAAACTATTGCCACAACATGTCAAAAGTGAAGCCAAAATAACTTTGCAAATGATAAATGCTTTCAGTGATTTGTTTTTCATTTGATAAAGAAATTTGGTCCTGATCTGATAAAACTGCTACTGAAGCTTTTAGCATCTATGCTAATCTTGTTCAAGCAGTCACTTCAACCTGTCATCACTTTTGTAGCTCCAGCCTCTTCCTGCTTTAAAGCACTCTGATTGGGTCGTGTGTCTGCAAACCAAGCTCAATTTGTTTTGACTAAGAGCCTTACAGGATGGATCTGCCTGATTACAGATAATTAATCAGGCGGATCCTGCTGCACTGCAAGGTTACTAACTTCCTCCCTGGGATTTTAAAGCACAACCATCTAGGGTTTACAGAGAATGCTTAAAAGGGAAATGTCGTAGCAGTAAAGTTAACTTGTTGACGTCAGAGATCAGATGATGGCCAGAATTGACCATCCGTGGACTGAATCACTCGCACCTCCTCATTTATAAGGCTATAATTGGCCTACTTCCCACATACTTGAGTAACTATTCGTGTGAAAAGTTTTGGAAGCTACAGCCTCCGCTCTGTGCCTGAGTCACAAAACTTACATTCGCTGTCCATCCACCAAGTTCTTCTTGAAATGTTTAAAGAAGTTTCCGATATGCTGCTCCAGGAAATACTGGGTCTGTGGTAGCTGGACTGTTTAAATCTTTTTAGAATCAGATTAAAGGCATTGGAGGACATGAAGCAGGCTGTAGATGCTTTGACTTATGATTTTCTCTGTAATTGTTGTTGTTTTATGTCTGTAACTTTGTAAATGCACTGCTGCCTGTCTTGGCCAGAACACTCTTGCAAATTAGATTCTTAATCTCATTGAGGTTTTCCTGGTAAAATTATTATTGAATAAAAAAATGTTTCATTTTTGAAGTGGTTCAAGATGAAAAAGGCAACAATAACTAAAATAACCACTTACTACAACCAAAGTAAGCATAATACCATTTCTAAATGTACAGCATGTTAAATCTTTAAGTAGATGGCCTACAGCTGAAGAAAACCACACAAACAGCCACCTCTGTCAACTAAGAGCAGAAAACCAAGGCTACAATTTGCACAGGTTCTCCAAAATTGGACAAAGGAGTATAGGAACAAGAAAACACTCGGAGAGTACCAACCCCCACCAAGGTAGCTCACATATTGCTGTTACATCTATAAGCAATAGTTGCGTGATAAAGTTACCATCATAATGTGATTCATGACCCTGAAAACCCACACCTAGCACTCAGAATCATGTTGACATCATTATTCGTTTGCCAGTTATTGAGCAAAAATGATTGTTCGCTAATGGCGGTTGTCTGGATCACCATCAAAATCGAATAATTTTTAAGTCGGGCCATTGCCAACATCTCCTGAACATTTCAGCAAAATCCGTCCTGTAGTTTTTTCTTAATCTTGCAAATAAACAAACAAACATATGCTGGCAATAACATAACCTCCTTGGTGGAAGTAAAAATCCTGATTTGATTCAGCATTTGAGGCTGGTGGTGGTGCTCTAATGGTGTGGAGGAGATTTTGGTGGCACACTTTGGGCCCCTTGGTACCAATTTAGCATCCCTCAAGCACCACAGCCTACATGTGTGTTTTTACTGACCATGTCCATCCCTTTAAGACCACAGTGTGCCCCTCCTCTGGGGGCTACATCCAGAAGGAAAACATACCATGTCACAAGTCCAAATCATCAGCAACTGGTTCCTTGAACATGATGGTGAATTCACTGTAATCCTGTAGCCTCCACAGTCACCTGATATCAATCCAACAGAGCACTTTTAGGATGTGATGGGACAGAAGATTGGCTTAATTGGTTGGGTAGCCGACAAATCTGCAGTGTGTGTGATACTTTCATGTCAATATGGACCAAAATCTGTGGGAAATGTTTTCAGCACCTTGTTGAATGAAGCCAAAAGGGAGCCCAGTTGCACGGTGGTGCAGCAGATAGTGCATGTGTCTCACAGTAAGAAGGTTGGCTGTTCCATCCTGGGGTCAGGCAGGGCCTTTCTGTGTGGAGTTTGCTCTTCCAGTACATGCATGGGTTCTCTCCAGGCACTCCGGCTTCCTCCCAAAGACTGACAGCATGCTTATTAGGTTGATTGGTGACTCCAAATTGCCCTTGGTATGAGTGTGAGAGTGACTGCTGTCTGTCTCTCTATGTGGCCCTGAGATGGGCTGGTAACCGGTTCAGGGTGTACCCCAGCTCTCACCCAATCTCAGCTGGGACAGGCACCTACCCCCCAGTGACCCTGAAAGGGATAAGTGGTGTAGATAATAAATGGATAGATGAGAGCTGAACCTGATATTAGTAAGGTGTACCTTATAAAGTGGCCAGTTAGTGTACGCGTCTGTGTATAAGGTGTTCTCTAACATGAGGTAAACATTATTCTGCTTGTTTTAAACAATTAAAATCACACATTAACTAATGCATGCACAAAATATACAATAATCTTCAATATTTAAGTAATTCATCAATATTTAACAAAAAGTCATGCCCTGCATTTTTACTGCAGTACTTTATGGAAATAAAGCAAAATTAAAGTAGAAATTGGCATTTTAAATTTTCAGAGTTAGTGAGGTTAACTGCAGGGCAAAAACCATGCCAAGAAACAATCCCAGGTTATTCTGCTTTCTCACCTCTGTGCCTGGTGATAATTTTCCTTCAAGAGCACCAAAAACAGCCCCCCCTCCCCCAACCCCGGCTCCTTTCAGGCTCTCATTAACTGAGCCCGGGGTGAAGACAAACGGTGAGAAATGAAATGGAGATGCTTAAAAGTCTCTGTAATGGGTTCATGCAATGCCATGAACACAGCTAATTAAGGTCAGGGGACTTCTCATCATCACAGGCCTGTGTATGTTTTTATCAAGGGCATAGATTATGCAGCGCTGAAGGGGGCGGAGCTGCCAGGCTGCCCCAGAGGGGGGACACGGGTGTCGCCTCCTGTAAGCCCACAATAATTAGCTTCTACCAACAGTTCATACATTTACTCCAGATTTCTGCGGCAGAAATAATTGATCTAATGTCCTTGTTTTTAATTATTTTTGTCTAAGTTTTGAGTGAAAATAGTTCATTACTTTTCTTATCTTCTTAAAGCACCTGATAAGTCCAAATAAACATTTTCTCTCTAGATATAACAAGGCAAAAGAAAGTTTGAAGTGCTTGTGATAAGTAAACATATCTGCCAACGCAGTAAGCACATTAAACTTATCTTCAAAAGATTGCTGGCAAATATCTCCAGAGTCTCAGTAAATCAGCAGACGGTTAAAAAAAACATAAAGGTCAGAGGTTATGCTGCTGATAAACCACATACTCAAGTATATGACCTCTGTGTAATTAGTGTGATTGTAATGGTACCTCAATCATGCACTCTATGTGTTTTTATATGGGCCACTTGTTTGCTTGTGACATTGCAGATATGCAAACACCAATTCCAAGGAAACTGGGACCATGTAAAACATAAATAAATAAAAAAAAAAAAACAGAATACAATTATAAGCAAATCAGTTTCCACCTATACTCAGTTAAATACACAACAAACTCAAGATATTTAATGTCCAAAATGAAGAACATCACTGTCTTTTTTTTTTTTTTTTTTTCAAAAAGTGACTCTTCTTATTTTGATGCCAGCAACACACTCCAGATTGTTTTGGGAACTCATGGACGTTGTATCCTTCAAGCTAAAGGGTAAAGGACCATCCAGACTGTTATCAGCTCAAAGTTCAAAAGCCAGCATCTGTAAGGGTATTGAGGTGTGTAAGTGCCCATGGCATGGGTAACTTGCCATCAGCACTTGTAACTTTCAGACAATGCCAAGAAACAGTCTGCACATTTTACAACAGCGTGGCTTCGTAGTATAAGAGTACTAAGGTACTAGACTGACCTGCCTGCATTCTAGACCAATTAAAGTCTTAGATCAAGCAAGAATGGGAGAAAATTCCACCTACAAAGCTTCAGCAGTTAGTGTCCTAAGTTCCCCAACGCTTAGTAACTCTGGTTGAAAGGAAAGATGATGTAATACAGTGGTCAACATGCCCCTGTCCCATATTTATTGGATTTTGTTGCATCAAATTCAAAATGAGTGAATATTTGCCAAAAAACTACAAAGTTTATCAGTTTGAACATTAAATATCTTGTGATCGTAGTGTAATCACTTGAATTCAGGTCAAAGAATTTGCAAATTACTGTATCCGTCTGTTTTAACGATCTACATTATGTCCCAACTTCATTGGAATTGAGGTTTGTAGATCAGACTACAAAAAAATTGCATAGTGATTGAAAGCAAATTGGGTTAAAATCTTACTTATAACCATTTAGTGTGAATAAGTCCATAAAAATGTAGCAAAGTTCATGTGTGCATCACTAAAAGTCACATGATATAAGGTCTGACTAAATAATTAAAACTACAAAAGCTACAGTCTGCCTGTTTGAACACAACCCAGTTTTTATTCAGCTGGTCACCACAATTTGTGATAATGGGTGGGCATTCAGATTTCAGGGGGGCTCTTGGCACTCCAGGCCGACCCTGTGACCACCTCTGCATCCTAAACAAGATTTAAATTACATTGAATGGCAGTGATCGACCCCAGATAACCTGTGAGCTCATCTGTAATCTGTGTACGTGCAGACAAAGACACGGGCTGTAATTATCTTAACAAATGGCTCAGTGGTCATTTAGAAACATGCTCCTTTAAAATGTTTAATAGTTCAGGTGACAAACAGCTCACAATAGCAAACATTAGTGTGAACATTTATAACGTCTGATTGCCTTAATAACAGATAGATGGGGCTATAAAACCTGGGTGATTACTGCAGGGGCATTAAAAGATGTGGACTCATCAAAACAGCACGATTATTTATCAGACATGAAAAAGTTAGCATTGAACACAGCAGAGGTTAATGTCCTTACTTTAAATACTACAGTTACTTCCTTTAACTATTTGACATAAGTGAAAATAAAGATTTGCTGACGGCACAGTAAAAAGAATAAACTGTACCTCTTTAAAGCTGTAGTTAATCTCCAGCGCTGTGATGCCTGAATAAAAAGCAGGAAGTAAATCATTGAGTATAATTTGTGTCCAAGCAGAAGCAAGAACATTGTTTGCTCAAGGTCAGATGTACTCAGTGTTTTCACATCCAATCACAAATCTTCACATAAGCTGCAGGAACCTGCATTAAAATAATTTGATTTAGAGTGTTCTGTTTATTTCGGAATAAAAAGTACAATATGGTTGGATACATCCTATTAAGTTTTATTTTCTTCTTGGCCACAATGTTCTGTTCCACTTGGGGAGCTTTGTATACTATTTACATAATTTAATCAACCCACATCAAGACTGCTGTTAGACACTAAATGCTGGGTTAGAGTCTGTGATTTTTGAGTTTGGTTCCACTGTAAACCTCTCAAGTGGAAAAAAAACAAAAATATTGAACAGTAGATAATTTAGGAGGCTTACGGGCAGTTTCAACATCAGGAAAGTAAAGGTAATTGATTGCTTTAATGGGAGGTCGGGTTCAGTCAGGTTCATATATTAATTTTTGACGGCTGCTAGGGTAAACTTACAATCACTACTGTTAAGATTTTTAAAAAAAAGCCTTCTACTTATGTGGATGGGAGGTTGGATATTTTACTCAAGCCTCTACCTGACCAACCCCGAATGGGAAGCCATTTGGGCATAAAATTGATATCGGTGATATCAAAATTAGTTCAACTCCACCAGTAAAGCTTTGAGTTTTTATTATTTAAGTCTACTAGTACTACTAGTAACACAGAATTGTCTACTAGGATACAAATTTGCTTTACAAGAAAGGTCTACTCACGTACTAGTGGGCCAAAAACCTTCACTAGTATAACAAAATTTTGTTTACTGGTACTACTATAAAACTCAAAATATCTCACTAGTAGTACTAGTAGACTGTTTTTAGTCTACGAATAGTACTAGTAAAGCCAAAGGATTCATTAGTAGTACTAGTAGACCTAATACAAATGAAGTAGGAGTGATTAAAACCAAATCCAGCACCCTGATTGATTGTAAAATTTTCAAAAGCCAGTGGGAAGCCTGAATTTGCTTTTCCCCACCCCTTGAATTGCATAGGCTTACTAGTTGTACTAGTGAACATTTTTATGGCTACTGGTAGTACTAGTAGACCCATAATAGTCTACTAGTAGAACTAGTGAACATTTCTCAATCTAATATCAGTATAAGTGACACTTTTTGCTTCACAAGTAAAGTCTACTTGCACACTAGTTGACCAAACTTGAGTTCATGTACTCCAAATTTCAGTACTAGTAGAGCTGAACTACGGTTGATGTCACCGATATCAATTTTATGTCCAAACAACTTTCCATCGCCCACTGTCCAAAACCCATGTCAGGCCCTTCCTGCCTTTATTTGTTTTAGACTGAGGTCTAACTTTGCACAGCAGCATGACCTGCCTGATTAAATGTTTGTTATCAGACTAGTTCATCTAGCCAGGCTTCAATCTACAACTACTGTGAGTGGCCCAAAGCAGAACAGCCTAATCAGAGACTTTTAAAGCAGGAAGAGCCTAAGTGAGACGACAGCAGGAAGTGACTACTCTTACAGAGATTCGCATGGATGCTAACAGCTTCAGTAGCAGTCTTATCTTATTGGCTCCACTTCCAACATGCTTTGGCGAGAGTTTGTTCTACTAACTGGCTTCTGTTTTGTTTTGTACACCACAGCAGTAGCACTCACCCACTACATTCACCTGATTGGCCCGTAATGATTGTGATTGACAGAACAATAGTCCAGTCACCTGCCACATGTGTCCCTGATAGGTTCTGCCTATTCCCAAACACGTATATGTGCTGATGTCTGCACACCAGATGGATGATTCAATATATTTCACGGTCCATCTGGTGTTTCAGGTTAACTGAAGTCGCTTTCACACCTACAAATTTTCACTTGGTTTGGTTTTCTTCTACACTGCACTTTGACAGATAGACCAAAGCCTGTATAATGCTGCATCTTATCGCCACCTGCAAATAGTTGTGGCTGTAGCCGTGGTCTTCGTTCCTGCCATCCGCCACTGTCGCACTATGACACAGGAATGAACAACCACCTTTGAGTAATAGCACATTTAAGCTCAAAGCAGTTCAAAAATATTCAGTGCCATAAGAAAAGATGCAGTTGCATTTAAGCTGTGCAAGTGGCACTGACACATTGACTAGAGTGTATGTGCAACCATATTCTGGATGGATTTATCTGTTTAGAGAACCAGAGGCAAGTGGTACTATGATGCTGACATTAGCCACACTCTGCCTCATAATATAAGTAAATGCTACCTTAGCTTGTTTACACATTGAGAAGAATTTAAATATCGGTGTTGGCAATATTTCAGTAAGGCTTTCACACCTATCAGGAACTAAGCTCTGGTCCGCTTGGAAGCAATCCAAGACCCTCTGTTTTCAGGCAGACTAGAGTTTGGTTCCTTGGTCAGCACCAGAGTTTCTGTGTGCTTTCACACCAGCCCAAATTAACGCAACTTTCCAAAAAGTCCAAAAGATCCGTACCAAACTAGTTGGGTGTGAAAAGACCCAGAGAGGAAATTAGATGATGATAATTATGAATAGCATGTTTAACAATCAACCAGATTAAACTTTTATACAGTGCACTCATGGTGAGGCAAATTATTGTCATTTCAGGTTATTTGCTTTGTTTGAAAAAGAAAATCTTAAAAAATATCTGTCAATTCTGATGGCTGTAAGTGAGATCAAGAAGGGGCTAATATTGCTCTTTGCCTGGAGCCTCCAAGTTACTAAAACTGCCTCTGAGTATACTCACTCACTTTGATGGTGCAGAAACAAGCACAGATCAAATACAAAAGGGCTGCCAGGTCTATGTTTTTTCTAAGGAAGTTTGCTACTTTAGAGCTTTGCTGTAGTTTTAGGTAGATATAAGACACACACACACCCATAAACATAAACACTGTGTGCACCACTGCGCCTGGAGCCGTCTCCGTCTCAATCCCAGCTCTGCTAGTTAGTAAAGCATTGAAGCTGCACACAGATACTCCATATATCAAAGAGCTGCTCCATTACATCAGACAAAGAGAAGTTAAGAAAAGCACCCGAAGGAGGACTGTTTAGGGAAAACTCATTTTAATGCTGCCACACTAAACATTTATGGTACCACTTTGTAGATCTCAAACAATAAAGGCAGAACATGAGGACTAGAAGAGTTGACGTGGTCTTGGTTACGTCATGAAGAGGGGTTATGAAGTATGGCAGAAGCTATAGAGGACTCTGCTGACTCTGACTAAAGTCTTGCTAATTAAAGGGAAGCTGTCAGTGCAGTTAAAAGATCACACATGAAGTGAAGTGATATGATTATGATATTACTAGGACTATTCATTTTTTCAAATCAGTTTAAATAGTAAATGCACTTCATCTCTTTTCTGAAGCTTGACCTCTCACAGTGCTCTTCTCAGCGGGTCACTCTTACCCATTCATATCGCATTCAGTCCTGTACCTGGCCCGTGGACCCTATCGTCACAAATGGCATTATGGCCAAATTCAATATGGCTGCCACAAGTTTTACTTTGTAGTAACTGGTTGGTCCATGCTGCTCAGTGACATTTTATCAACAACTCTGCATTCATTCTAACATCTACACCCTGCAATGGGCTTGCTATCAGGGGCCAACAAGCTTAAACTGATGATGAAACAAAGGTAGGATGCCACACTGGTAGGCCTTTCAGGGAGGGCAGGGGAAAGAGACATTTACAAAGAGGGGAAGAGGGGGAAGTCCTGATGTCATGGACTTTTAGTCCTTTGCTTGGAAATCATCTTTCATGCAAATAAAGCATGTATACCACACAAAGGGCATATAAAACATGATCAAGCATAATATGGGCCCTTTAAGGTCAGCAGATGACCTTTCAAGGTCAAAATGAAAGTTTAAAAAATGCTAGAACTGACTTAGGCAAACCAAGATCAATATATTCAGTGTTATCACACATGTTGACAGAAAAAAAAAAGGAAAGGTTTTCATCAATGACAATGGCAACCATATTGAATTTGGCCGTATCACCATTAGTGACAGGATGGCAAACAAGCAACTCATTCATTTTTCATGTGTAGGGACAAATGAACTAAGTTCAGGTGAGAAATTCCCCCAGCAAATTTAAAAGAGGTCCACAGACCAGGTCCATTATTAGCGATGAAGGCTGCCATATAAGATATCAATCAGTGTGGCTAAATCCCCTGCAAGCACATCATTATGGTATTAAGTATTTTGCTCAAGGACACATTGACGTGTTACTGGAAATGAACCCCAGACTTTATGTTTGAGAGTTGACTGATTCAAGAGCTGAGCCACAGTCAACCTGATGTGAGTATTTTCAATTTCTACATCAGGGAGTGAAATGTACACCTGGTTAACACCTCTTAAATATCCACCTGTCAGTCAAATTAGCCAAGCCTCTCACTGGCCTTTATTTATCAAACATGTACACGACCAAAATTTGGGTGAAAGGCCGTTTCCTGGCACAGATTGGCATTTATCAAACTCAACTGGATTTGATTAGGGGTGTAAAATGTGTTCAAATCCCACATCTGGGCTAAGTTTTCGTATGCAAATGTACGCTTGGTGTAGTCTCATGCTACAGAAAAAAATCTGTATATGAAATGGAAGAATCTAATATTGTACGGACTGTGCATTTATGGATAGGATTTAAAATAAGCCATTGAAAATGTTTTTCAGATTACACTCCACCTCAAAAGAAGTTCATTGTTCTGAATAAAGCAGCTCAAGCTTTCAGATGATTTATTTGTCAGTATTTGAAGAATTTGTGTTTTCTTCATCAATTTATTGTAAAATTAGAGAGACTGTCATCAGTAATCATAAAAATATTGTTTTTATTCTGAACAGAAAAATCTCTGCAGCAAATATTCTGGAAGATTTCAGCTGGAAAAATAATAAATAAATTTGCTGAGTGCATTTCTGCTGGGCTCAGCGGTCCAAATTATCTCTGATCAAGAGATCTGAGCAGTTAAATGTTTATGCTTCTTTTAATAAAATATACCACTGTTTTGTTTAAATACAGCTAATTAACATTATTTTAAGGCTAAACTTTGATAAAATATCTCTGCTGTCCGGTCCAGGCTGTAAATCAAATGAGAGAGTGGTTGGCATGGGGGTAAAGAGAGAAAATGAAAAATAACTTTAATCAGTCACCTAAATTAATAAAACTCAGTTTATTAAAGAGTTGTACAAAAGCAATACAGTCTTTTATTTTAGTCAGAGACACCAAGTTTGCAAATGCACACTGGGACTCTGTTTGAAGAGAGATATTTTAAGTGAAAAGTTAGACTTTCTAAACAAATATATTAAATTCATAAAATAATAAGCACATAAACACAAGATGAGAGTCAGACTTTCTGTAGCCCAAACCAAACATATTAAAAACAAATTTTAATTATTCAGGGCTATTAGAGTTTTAGAGTTTGAGAAAACAAAACCTTGATGATGTCACTGGGGGATGTACAACCTCCCCACGATGTGAGACACTCCCATAAGCCAGGTAAACATTAGAGCACAGTGGTGGAAAGTTGAAGCCACGCCCACTGCCTGAGAAAGCATGGTCAGACATTGCCCACTATGGTTTTCAGTAAAACAGCCTGTTCTGAGCAGAGCAGAAACAGAGGTGTGCCAAAACGCAATAGCTGAGGTGATTTTGGTGGTAGAAGCTTTAAAATATATTCTTGGGTGATCTGTGACTGGTGTAACCTAGTTAAAAGGAGTAATATGTGGGACAACTTGTTCTGAAATTGTTCACCAACTAACATCACTCAACCACACCATAAACCTTTAATCCATTGGTTGTGTACCATGACTGTCATGTGACTGTTTTACTGTGGCACACATATTAGAAACATTACCTGTGTGAAACTTCATTCCTGTGGATTTAGTCCAAAGCCTCACTTCTTTTATTAGACTTGTCATTTTAACACTCTGATTATCACAGATATGATTTGCTGCAATCTTGTAGCTTTCAGTCTCCTGGTGATAAGAATCAGACGGCCTTATTTTCATGTTCACAATCAAGGATTGTATTACCGTCTAATCTCACGCTCTGAGAAGCAAAGCTAGATGAAGATCTGGGAGATTTTCACTTCCAGTCTGTTTTTTAAATCAACCATTAAGATCTCCGTCTTCACTAATCCTTTGAATGTCATTCACTTGTGATTTTTAACGCTGTTCAGAGGGAGCACAGCAGGAGGAGATAGGTTCTGCTCAGAGCAGTTATAAACAAGAAAAACTGTCTGCACCTCTATACCAGGCAGTATGACGCTAAAGTACACAAGATTCACACACCGGGAGGAGTTTTTTGAGTTTTTTTAACCAAACCAACTGAGTCAACACATGAATTATATATTTTGCTCACTGATTCTCCTCGTTACAGCAACACTGCTTCCACAGCACTTTTAAACCTCTTTTTGTTGGAAAGGTGAAGTTTTTCAAGTCAGCACTGATTCACTCCCTGAGAGCACACATTCCCTGTCGTGGGAGATTTGAATTAACCTGACAAGCGTTTACACATGTTAGGTTATTTTCAAAAAGAAATCTATCACAACACGCTCAACTTTATGTTTGAAAAATACAAGCCGAGAACATCATTCAGTTTCTTCAACTGCTCATTTTACTTCTCCCCAAAGAGTCTGTCAACAAGTATAAATTTGATAGATAAAAATAAATAAAATGAAAGATTAAAAAAACAGTACTCAATAAATGTGTATGGCTAATAAATAATCAGACTATGCTGACGAGAATTAAACCACATGAATTAGACTTGAAAAAACTTGTATTGGAACTGTAAATTGACATTCGGATTGGAAATATACAGTAGCACAGCAGCACATTAGGGTGCTTGGAGCAGTGAACCACCCTATCAAACAGAGAGCGCTCCCAGTGCAGCCCATCTGTCCGTACACTCATGATGCTCTTTGACCTCAGTAAACAACCACTGAAGCATAGTGCTACATGGAAGCGCTTCGGGCTCCAGACCAGTGATGGCAAACTAAAAAACAAAGACCAGGCTTTGTGTCCATTATGTGCAAAGCAGCTGGCCCATCCCTCATCCAAGACAAATTTATGGCACAATTGTTAGCCCTCCACCCAAGTGCAGCTGCAGCAGAAGTATAAGCCCCATGTGACTGCGTCCTCCTCAGCACGCCCTCGCCAGAAGCACGGAAAAAGACCAAAATAGCAAAACGATCTTATCGAAATGCTTTGTGCCTAGCTTGTGCAGGGTCCTAGTATGTTCAAATACAATTTGTATTTCATTTTTTGGGAAAAATGACAGCCCTAATCTGCATGCAGGTCCTTCAAGGGCTTTTGTAATGGTGCACTTTCAAGCATTCTGTCTTGTCTCTTTATTAAATTATACAGCAAGTTCAGCTCAAGGTCCAAGCTTTTTAATATTTTCATGTAATGGTTTTGAGTGGTTGAAAGTATTTGTAAATGGCATAATGTATTTCCATTAAGGAGATGGTGGTAGGTCCTGAGTTTACACCACTTGAAAACCATTGAATAACAGGACACGGACCCTTGACCTCTAATAACTAGTAAAGCAAAGAAAGAATGTAACCAGACAACTAAAGAGAGCGGAAAAGAGAGAGAGGTGAAAAGAGTTTCCCCTGCCTGTGATAAAAAAAACAAAAATTATTCTAAATCTAGATCTATAGAAACATTCAAGAGCATGGACAACTGCAGCGCTTAAGCATCTCCAGAGTTTGGTCAGGAGAGGTTCTTGGCTCTGCAGGTTTTAGCTTTGCTCTGCAGTTGTTCGTGTTCATAATACTGAATGTCATAATTGAGCTAATATGAGTTCAGCGTGCGTTTCGTGCTTTAACAGAACCTACTGTGCTTTTAAGCTTCAGCAGTGATAAAAAGATGAATAAACAAGCTGTAATCAATTCATGAAAATACAGCAGCACCCAGCAGTCAGAGATTAAATGCATGGAGGGCCGCCTACAGATATGCCAAAATAAACTTTACTCTCACAGAACAAAGTGGAAAATAGCCCAGAGGAATAAGCAATAAGAGGAAGTGAAGATAAGAAATGAGCAAAGAAAAAAAGTCACTTTCTACAACAGGGTTGTGAAGAAACATTTGTGCATCTATTTGGGTTTGTAGCATTGATTTGAAGCTCAGATGGACCAATTTGTATAAATCAATGTCAAGTAAACAAGATTAAGTTGTTTCTTTTCATTAAAATACTTGTATAGACTGTTTAAAAGACAAATTGTTCATCCCAAAGGTGCTGTCCTGATTTTTAACAAAGACTCCAAACAGGGGAGGCCATGCAAACTTATTTCCTTTACACATCAGGTCTTACTGAACAGATCAATAACCAGTTAAACAGTCACACAACAGTATTATGAATCTAAAACGCAGACTCCTGAGTACAGCATATGTTGGTCCAAACTTGGTAACAAGTCACATCAGATGAAACGTATGACCCTGTCAGCATTTAAAGGTCCCATATTTTGCTCCTTTTCTGCAGAGAGAGACGTCCCAAGAGACAAATAAACCATGTGGGCTGATAAGGTACAGTCTGATCATGTTTCTTTTCGAATAAATCACTTTTCAAGCGTCAGCTGTCAGTTGTGAGCTCAGCGTTTGCATGTGTGTTCTGTAACTTTGACCGTAGCTCGTAGGCTGTGCCTCATAAATTACACCCGGCGTTTATTTGGAACGGGCGTCTATTTATCAAAATGTGCTGCTATTTTACGGTATATGAGGCTGTTTACAGCCAACAACTGAGCAGTGATAGGTTTTTGGTCTAGACATGGTGTATGCCGATCTCTCGCTAAGAATGTAAACAATATGGCGGCACTTTGCACAGAAATTTCTCAAGCCGGGGAGGCAGGCTTACGCAAATGAAATGCTTGTTACATTACAGTATATCCACGGACTCAACAGCTTGCTAAATACCATGAGTTTACATTTATGCAGCCTGCTAAATACAGGTTTTGTTGTCTACTCTCACATGTTGAGGGCTGGGAGGAAGGACAAATACCCAAAACTGTGTTAAAAAGCCTTCAAAAAGTGATTTTTGCATAATATGTTCCCTTTAAGTCAAACCTGAAGCTCAGTTCTTGCATGTCATACCCTACCTTCTCACTGGTTTCCTGTTCTTTCAACTGTTCTATCAAAGAAGATGTGAAAAATGTCTTATTAAGAAACTATCAAGTTTAAATAACTTATTTCAATAGAATATGCTTTGAGCAGGGCAATTGGTTTGACTTACGAGAGGGCAGAACCTTTCAAAAGCAGAATCAACAGGTGATTGGACAGTCAAACACATTTATTACTGGACAGTCAGATAATCTAGTTGGCAGGTACTACTGCCACGGTGTAAAACACAAAATGTAAGCCACTTGGGAGAACAAAATCTCACAAAACATTGTTGGTGGAGCAAAAATATCCTTTTTGCAGATAAATGCTTTGCAACACTGAGCTGCTCACAATCGGTCTTGATTGGAGCTTTGCAAGATAGATCTGTCTGATTACAGACATTGAATCAAACAGATCCACCTGCGCTGCAAGGTTAAGTGACTGGGACCTAAGTTTCAGTTTGAGCGAGAGTTTGACTTAAGCTACACACAAATGTGACTTCAGATGTGACTTAAACCAGAGGACAAAAAAATGTGTCAAAATGCCCTCTTCCCCTGGAAGAAAGTCACCAGTTCCTCAGTGAAGTAAGGGTGAGGAAATGGTCCTCTTGGGGTGTTGTCTTCCTCGGATGTCCGCATTGCCTACATTATCTGACTTTGACCTTCATGAAACTTGTGCTTAAGGTTAGAAATGGTACCAGGGCTGACACCAAATAATGCTGCCACTCTGCCAATCAGAACACCAGCTTGCAGTTGCAGGATTTTTTTGGCACCTATTTTGAGGCACTACCGACACGATTAGCTGTGATGCTTATTCCACTGTTGTGCGCTAGTAGGTGCAATGTGGCCATTGGCAATTAATTATTAATAATTATTGAAAATTATTATTAATAATTAGAAGTATAAACTGCAGTCAATTAACTCGTGGCACCATCCTGTCACCAGGGACACCAGCCAAATTGCCCCTACTAGCGCACAACACCACAAATGCACGATTCTCACAAGTTGTGCCTCGTTGTAAAAGTGACCAATCAGGCTTTCCACTGATATAAGATACGATACAAATAATATTAAGAGGAGAAATAATCACCCAAAATAATATTTCAAAACTTTTTTTGAAGTGCATTTTAGCCATACTTTTCTACAAGGCGAGATGTTTGAGTCGAGATGTATAGACTTATATTATAAAACCTTAAGAGACCTGATCATCCTATAGTTTTAAGGACCAAGATCGTAAAACTTGATTTACGTTAATATTGATACAATAGACACTATGTTGAGAAAAGGGGCTTGAATTTGGGTATCTTCACAAAAGTATGTGTACTGGCCCTGATCACACTGCTAATAATATCTCAAAGTAATGACTGCAGAACAGGGTGGTTTTGTGTTAATGATCTCTATGTAAATGACCTCTTTCACATCTTTGCCTCTCTTTGTTTTTCCAGCACCCCTGACTCTCATCAGTGGCAATGACCGTGAGACGTCCCACTGCGAGGAGGAATCTGGACATGTTTAGGAGCAGCACTATCAGCGCTGAAAGGTATCTTACCAGGGGGCCTTTCTAATTAAACTGGTGCCCAAACTGAAGCTGTGAGAGACGGCGCATCTGCTATGCAAAGTGGCTCCAAATCCTCCAGCTGCCCATCTGCAAAAACTTTTCATCTGGCCTCCATCGATGGAGGAGGAGGAGGTTTGGGGAAATGCCTTTATTTTTCATAATCCCCCCCTCACTCACTCACTCACTCCCTCTCTCTCCTCGCCTTATCCATATTTCATGAAGAGCTCTGGAGGTATGAAATTGTCTGAAACTAATCCACTACTGGATATTTAGTCCCAGATTAAAATCACTCGCTTCACTGCCTCATAATTCTGTTCCTATTGATTGCCTGGGTCCAAATATAAGTCAAGGATGTACAGAACATTTTTTCCCAGGACTTTCTGAAATTGTATCAGCGCTGGCTCCTCTGCACTGAATTCATGCAAATGTTGTCATCCAGAGTAAGCATTCGTCAGGGTTTTGTACAAGCTCAGCAGTGCACATGGTCTGTGTGGGTTTATGTTTATACCGCTGAGATGCACTAAACTTTTTCTGACCCTGACGGCACAAGTCACATCTGCACACTTAAGGATGATGTAAACAGAATTCAAACTAAGCTGAAGGTCGCTCCACAGGATCAAGATAGTCAGGAAGAGGGTTTCTGAGTTTTTACTGTGTAAATATACCCAACAGATTCTACGAATGGTATAACAAGCAGACACACAGAAGAGGTTCAGCCCACTGTCACATGGTGTGAGGGTGTACATATTTTCCTACTTCAGGCTTCATAAGAGCTCGACATGGTTTTATCACTGAGTTTTACTTTCTGCATTGATTTTGACAGTGATCATTTTCAAGCTTTCATATTAAAGATTTTCACTGCAATTTAAACACACACACACACACATAGGCACCAAAATAAGGCAGATAACTCTCTTTTTAACTTTGATTTTTATTGTCATTAATTTAATTTTACAAACAGAACAGAAAAAAAAACTGAACAATTTCAAAAGTGCAACCGTCATGGTCATTTTAAAGGTCCCATATTTTGCTCCTTTTCTGCAGTTTAACATGGATCCTTGATGTCTTCATGAAACATTGGTATCCTGCTTTAATCCAAAAAGCCTATGAATCAGACACAGCTGCATTCTTTCCATGCTCACATAACCCCTTTGTTCAGAACGTTTGGTTTTGAGGGCAGTCGCCTTAACATGCTAATGAGCCAGAGCAGAGCAGCGTACATACAGGGACTTAACGATAGACCTGCAGCGTATCTCAAGCGAAGCGGAGCGCACTGCTGCTCCAGCCACATGCCACTTACAGTCCTGAACACACACGAACCGCAAGTTCCTGCTGGTTACCAGATAACAGCGAAGCTCATTTCCCCCAAACATTACAGGCTAATGCACAACGTGCTAACCTCGGCCTTGTAACCGCAGAAACGGAGGAGTAATGGGGTGGGTTAAGGACTGATTATACTCAGCCAACTTTTAAACTTCTCTTGACTAATATAAGAATGTTCATACTTTGAAGTTTATCCTTCAGACTTTCAACAAATAACGTGAACATTGGTGAACATGTTGTGCAGTTACCTCTGGTTCAATTCCCCCTGCTGTTAGCATTAGCTTGTAGCAATGAGCAAAATAAATACTACACGGCATTAAAATACTCACATTTCCATCATCAGGTTTGGCAACGGATTGTTGGTACTGAAACAAATTCAGGAAAAGTCTAGTTGCCAGTCCTGTGTTGAACTGACTGAAGTTGAAGAAGCAGTCTGACGTGAAGTGACTGGCACACACGTACAGGTTTTAGCCGGCTGTAGCTGGCACATTCCCTTCAAAAATAAAATTAATCCACCAGGTCCTTTGGTCCTCTGAGACTGGTGGCCTGTATGTCAAGATATATGTGGCTGTTTACAGCTAACAGTGACAGCTTCTGAGCTTAGGCATGCTGAACACAGATCTCTCGCTAAGAATGTAAGCAATATGGCGGCACTCTGCACAGAAATTCCTTAAGCCAGGGGGTGGGGATACTCAGGTAGACGTAGGCTTATGCAAATAAAACGCTTGTTATGTAACAGTATATCCACAGACTCAACAGCTCGCCAAATACCATTAGTCTTCCAAATACAGGTTTTGTTGTCTACCCCCACATGTTGTGCGCTGAGGAAGGCCAAATGCCTAAAAATGTGTTCAGAAGCCTTCAACAAGTGATTTTTGCATAGTCCCCTTTAAAAAAAGAGGGAAAAGATCAGCATACAAGTTCAGTGTCATCTTTTTACAGGCAGATATCTATTTAGTTTAATACCTTTAATAACTCTTGAAATAAAGGTATCAGGGTCATTCTGAATTATTCATCAGGCATGTTGCTTTACATGATCACAAGCATATATGCATGCAAACATGCACACATAGGCAAATACACATAGGCAAAATAAATGTGACATAACAAAGCAGGATCAGTGGGAGCCGTGAGCTTCTCTCCCTTAAAGCTGCGTGCAACTCGGTTGGTATGTCGTTCATCATGTGGCTTTATTAACAGGTGACTTTTAGCCTTTGGTGTTTCTGTGCTTTTATCTAGTTAGTTTTGCATTAAATAAATCTCCAATCAGGATATTCTGTCATTGCCATGTTTTTGTGTGTAATGAGTTATAAACATAGTTATATTAGGCATATTGCTATAAACAATTATAAATATCCATAGTGCCTTAATACATTCAGATTGACACATGGTAAAGCATTTTGTATTTACTGCTGGTTTTTAAAAGTTTAGATAAACCCAGATTTCATTCAGTAACTGGTTGATTTTTTTTTCAGCAAGATTGATTTAACTGTTTAACTTTTATGCTCAGCTTTTTCCAGCTTTTATTATATTTTAAACAGTGTCAAATGTTGCTTTACCTTTTGAAGTTTAAAGATTCAAGTAGCCATTTTTATGCCAATCCCTTGAAAAAATATTTGATGTTAACAGAAAATATATTGTCTTGAATTGGAGCCACTTTGAAATGTCAATCATAAAGAGTTTGAATTAAATGTAAAAAATAGTCAAGTTACTGCATTTTTAAAAAAAATTTGTACAGCATACAGTAACTACTTATACTGTAGTGATTTTTGACAAGTTTGTAAGAAAATACATCAGCTGATATAACACTTTTAATTGCTTTACTTACAGCATCTAATGACCTCTTATTGTGATTTGTAATCTAATTATAATGGATCATGACAGGGTTCATAATGTGTTGTAAGTGACATTGATTAAAGTGTATTACAGGAATTAAAGTCTCAATAAATGTAAAACTTTTTAAAAACAGTCAATGACTTGCATATATGCTGAGTAAACACCTCACCTCATTTATCTTTGTGGGTTGCTCAACCGTGTGGCAATTTTTTTAATGAAGTATAATGGATAGTTGTAATTTATCTTGGGTATAAGGACAATTTAGCTCACTAGAAATATGTTTGTAATTCAACAATAAATGTTTATTATAATGACTAAAGATTACTCATTATCTATCAATCAGTCTTTATTTGTGTAGCGCCAATTCGTAACAAGTCTTATTTCAAGACACTTTACAATAGAGCAGGCTGAAGCTGGGCTCCTCATTTTATACATATATATGCGTATATACATATATACATATAAAATATGCATATACACATATATCCGGGAAGAGACAAATGGACTAAAATAAGAATTTATGATAGTGACAAACCCATGAACGCCCAGATCATAAATCTGTCCTCATCATTAATGTCTCTGCTGAATATAGATTTATTCGAAGTTGCTCCCTTGAGATGTGGCATCACATTTTCAAGAGGGTTCTTATGTCTGTATTGTTGTAGAGGCATTTATTATGGAGGTATAATCAATAACAGCCATGGACAAAGAGGTCATTCTAATATTAATTTTGACATCTACAATGGTTATAATCTGGAAAAGAGTGATGTTGATTAATATAGCAGGATCTAGTTAAACTGCCATTAAACTGGGTTTAACTGGTCTAAAAGTATGAACGATGTCGTTTCTGTTGATGGTTGATGCTGGATAGAGAACATGGAGTTGAGCAGGTCCACAGCAGCAGGTCATCCATGATTGTCATACCAGTATGTGTGCTGTTTGCAGGAACTACCATGTATTTAATTCTTTTAATCTCTCTGATGTTATTATCAGGAATTGTAATGATAGTGGAATAGGCTGAAGGAAAGGCAAAATATTTGTCACTGCAGTAACTGATGCTTTGCAAGTCCACAGCAACAGGTTGTCCACACAAACAACCCCAGGCTGCCTGCAAGACAAGAACCAGAGATAAAGAGAAAGAGGACAGAGGGTGTGTGTTAAACATGTTTTAATGGTTTTATTCTGCATCATAAATAGGGACTTCGTAGGACGAGTCAGTGACCAGGAGTCCGACTCAGCTGGACACGGTTGTTTTGGTTTGCTATTAGGTATTATACCCTGTGCCTGCACACCTCTGGCATGTTTTCATGTGATAAATCATAATGATAAAAATCAATCAAAAATAATGTTAAATTAAAACAAAAATGCAAGAAAACCTTGAGGCATGGATCACAGATCAAATGAAATGTTACACCTTTGGCATTTTTAAAATTTGTGGTCAGAAGAAGGAAGTCTTCTCTTAAAGTGGAATATGGTTTGATAGTGCTGAATTTCAAGAAGTCCAACATTCTCAGTCATATCAATACAGCATATGCAGACTTTGCTGTAACTGCGAGGAGTTTGTAATATCCTCAGGCACTTTCTAACCAATGCTTGATGTCGCCCTCTTTGGTCCAATTGTCCCATCAGGCAGCAAATTCAATACAAGCTAACAAAAGCTCAACCGCCTGATACAGACCCGGGAGAAAGAAGAGGAGCTAAAAACAGACAGAGTTTCTCTGATGCTTATAGAAACTGTTCCTCTTTTCTGCTGAGAAAAAAATCATAATTGTTGATCAATTTTTATAAACTGTCTGACTCCTATTCACTGTCTGTGGCCCTCAGCCTGAAGCTTCAGAGCAGCTTATAGAAGTATAACAGCAGTGAGAACATCCTACTCATATGGTGGGATGTATAAGGACAACCAAAAATCTCCTGTAAAGCAGTTTAAAATATTGCAGATAGTGGTGTTGGCTGATGTAAGCTGTGCCCTCACAGCAGAGGGCTTGTTTTGTAAAATTATACACTGGCCTTTTTAGACAAGTCAATTGGGGTTGTGGGACAGTGAATATGGGGTTGCAGAGAGCCCTCCTTTAAACAAATAAATTAGAGTTGAAATTAGAGTGATATATAAAAAACAAATCCTTGATGTTTAATTTGCTCATAACAGCATATATTCAAGAGTCTGCTGCTCTTTACCAACCTACACAAAGGGGGTCCCCAAACATTGGTGTTGTTATTTTGAGGGTCCCATGCTGAATAGCCTGGAAAATACCTGTTCTAAACCAGAAATGAAGTTACATTATATTTATAGGCCATCTACACCAACACAAATTTAGGCATATCCGCACAAGCTTTTAAGCGTTCAGGTATTTTATCCACACAGATACAACGTTTAGGGTGTCCAAGAATGACATTTTTGTCAATGGGTCCCAGAGTGGAAAAATCTGAAAGCACTGGCCTTGCTTTTCCATGTGTACAACAAATATAGATAGCTTCAGAAATGATGCCATCAAAGCTCTACCTTGCCATTAAAATGCATGCGTGAAGCCCGAAAACAATGTTGCATTCATGCTGCAGGAGTTCAGGAGCTTGTTATGGCTGTAACAGCAAAATCTTTTGCTCAACGACCACCGTGAGCAATAAGTGGACTTGGAGAACAGCGCACGCCAGTGTGTGTTCACAATCTTCTCTGGTCTTCTCTGTTTTTTGTGTATGTCTGCAGCAGCATTAAAGCGCCACCTACAGGCCTGGCACATGTACTATAGTGTTTTCCCGAGGACAGACACATTTCTTGAAACAATACCGTTTTTACAGAGAACGTTTTCAATATGAAAATGTTTCCGTTTCTATGTGGACAGAGCCTTAGAGGATGCTACAGCACAGCAAGGTCATCATTTCATCATCTTAACCTTTCATGCATGGTGTCCACTACAGTAGAAAGATATTTGGGAAAAATTTATACCCTTTAGGTTGCAGCAATATGTCCAACTACCAGGTGGTAGTTTCCCAAACCCTTGTCTCAAGTTTCATAAAAAAAAACTTTCTTTGCACATTTTTACCATATCAAGATATTGCATCATAAATTCAAAATAGCCAATGAACAGTGAATTGGGTATTATGCCTGTATTCAGAATTAACATTATTTTTTATTTTTTATTTTAAATTTTGGTGTAATTTACAAGTGAATAGTCTGATTCAACAGCAACAATACATATACTTGAGATTTTTCTTTTTCTTTTATTTACTCTTAATCAAGGTTTGTCAAAGACCTGTGTTTGTGAATCTCTATGAAGTTCCACTAAATTACTATTTATACCTTTGATGCATGGTGTACACTGTCGTGGACAGATGCATAACTCCCTCAAGATATAACATTGAAAAAAAATTACCATGAACTTGTTTGAAAGTAAAAACAAACATTTTAAAAGGTATTCATTTGGATTTAATAATTCATGCATGAAAGAGTTAATGTTATTAGCAATAACATTCTGCAAAGGGCTTCTGGAAGCCTTTAATGATTTTTTTCTTTTCTTTTTTGTTTTTTTATGAGGTCCTTTGCATTCCCCCCCCTTTGCACATGCTCCTTTTATACCCAGTCATGACACTCACCTGTTCCCAACTAACCTGTTCCCCAGAGAAATGTTCAAACCAGGGTTTATTTTAGCATTCCTCAACTTTTGCAGTCTTTTGTTGCTCCTGTCCCAGCTTTTTTGGAAAGTGTTTCAGGCATCAAATTCAAAATGAGTGAAAGTTTATCAGTTTGAACAGTAAATATCTCATCTCTGTCATATATTCAATTGAAAATAGGTGGGAAAAGATTTGAAAGTCATTGTTTTCTGGTTTTATTTACATTTAACAGTGTCCCAACTTCTATGGAATTGGAGTTTAAATATTTGTTGTGATATCCATGAAGCAACAACATTTTGAGCAGGAAATCCTGTTGTCCATGAAAGACTCATAGATGCACAGTGTTTTAGCTGAGTGTAGCTCAATAGCCTCCCAGCACATAGATTGATTATTTGAAGTTTGAGAAAGGTTCAACTGATCAGGTCTTGTTGTGATACTGAGAGGCTCAGACTCACAGAAATCAAGTTTGATGAGAACCTCACAATGAAAAGAAACAACAAGAGCATAAAAAGTGGGTCAGTGTAGCATCTGAAATGTGCCAGCAGCTTGAAAACACTGGATTGGCTGCAACTCATTTGTTTTCTGTTAAAACCAATTTCCTTTAAAGTGAGTAAGAGATAATGAATGATGACAGTTTGTTTATGGTGTGAAAGTGGTTGGAAAACGATGCATACAGGTGTGAATGTTATGATATCTGGAGATTTTATTTAGCTGCAATTCAGGTCATGTTTGTGCCCATATTTATACCCAACAAATGCTGTCTTTGCTTACAAATCATCCAGAAGCATCTCTCCTCAGATTGTTGTGTTTTTAGCTGAGGTTGCTGGAAAACAACAGGAGCTCCCGCTGAAGGTAGGCTGCAGGGGGGATGGGGGCTGCTTCATTTGCGTCAGTGCTGTTTTTCCTGCAGGGTGCTCTCAAACACAATTTCCCTGAGAGTCGACTATCACAAAGTGAAAGAAAAAAAAGTGTTGATGCATTCCTGGCAGAAAGAATAGTAGCCTAACTTTTCAGTGCCGAAGGCCGCAAATGCAAAGCTGGTGAGAAAACGCTAAAACTCTGCAGGAGGGGAAGAGGGTGGGCAACAATAATTAGTGACGCCCATGGGGTCCGTCTGTTTATTTATTTATCTCTTTTTTTAATTGTTTGAATTTTTGCCAATTGGGGGTTTATCAGAGACCAAAAAGGGGCTAAATGAAAACTGAGTTTTTTTAATGTGGCAAGAAGCTTCACTATTGAAAGTAATTTTCAAATCTTAACAAGCAAGAAAAATCAGAATTATTTATAATGATACTTTTGTACATACAGCATACGTTAAAAGCAGTTTTACAAAGTGCTTTGACACATATTAAAAAAAAAAAACGTAAGAACAAAGCAAGGACGAGGCCACCCAATATAAATGACACAAATATAAGAAGGAGCTGAGTATTACAGCATAAGAACATCAGGCAATGCAAAGACCCAGCAATGTCAAATGTGCGGAAGAGGATTAGGGCCACAGAAAGAAAAAAAAACTGATGCTGAAAAAAAATAAAGTCTGGAAAAAAAGTCAGAATTTGAAGAAGTAAAAATTCAGTAAACTAGTCAGAATTCTGAGATTTAAGTCAAAAATCTGAGAAAAAGATGAAGTTCTGAGGTTTTTTTTCTCAGAGTTCTAAAAAGATGTCAAAATTTTACAAAAAGTCTTAATTTTGAGAAAGGTCAAAATTCTGAAAAAAAAGTCAGAATATTGAGATTAAAGCTAGAATTCAAACAAAAAAGGTGGGATTTTCAGAAAAAAAAAAGTCTGAATATGGAAAAAAGTTGAAATTCTGAATTAAATTCAGACTTTCAAGAAAAGTCTGTAAAAAAAAAAAAACAAGTCACTATTCTCTACATAATTTCAGAACTCTGATTTTAATATAAGAAGTCTGGGAACAAAGTCAGAATTTGAAAAAGTCAAGAGTCTAAGGTTGAAGTTTGAATTCTGACTTTAATCTCAGATTTCATGCACACAAAAGACAAATGACCTTGACCTCGGATCTATGACCTCCTGAATCTTACATGCCGATTCTTCATACATTGTGGACATATGTGCAAGTTTGATGTCAATCCCTTGAATCAATCCTGAATTATCATGCTTACAAGCAAAGGTTTATCAAGAGGCCTATGACCTTGACCTGTAGCCTATGACTTTTAAAATCTGCCTACTTCATCCTTCTGCCATCATAGTCATATATGCAATGATTGAATAAAGTCCATCTGAGCATTCTGGTGAAACTGCATATACGCATGCAGTCTAGATAAACATGAGACCCTGTGACTTTGACCTTTGACCTCCAAAATCAGTCTGTTTCATCCTTGAAGGCTGAACAACACTGGGGAGAAAATGATACTGCTATATATTTTCCTCTAGTAAAATACATTGTGATTTTTAAAGAAGTCTTTCTAGATAAGTGCTATCTTTTTATCAGCCATAATTTAAACTGGACCTTTGAGGTTGTTTTCTATAAACCCTCCCACAGAGTTTCTTTTTAGACTTTATACTGAAAATAAAACTGCATTTGTGTTACTTTTAGTCAATGTTAAAAAAAAACATTTCTAAAGATTTTTAGAGTGAATTTTCCACAAACAGTTGCCTGTTTTAAACTTCTGGCTCATCTTGTCATGTGTGGTTGTAGCAGTTTGGACTGTTTTTGAAGACGTGATGTCTCTGAAAAAAATATCCCTTTGTTTGCATGTAAAGATGCATATAATGAGCATCTTTGTGATTAATAACTAAAGGCTGAGTAAAGAAAGCATTAGCTTTAAGTCTCACTGACCAAATGTTGTGAACAGTCAAGGAACCAAGAAAACTGGTGGTGGTCAATCAACTCATCAAATGAAGCAGGACATGTTTGCAGTCACGTCACTGATGTTGCCCGTCCTTTGGTGCGACTCTCTCGCATGCTCACTTTGTATTATGATGTATTGTTCAGCCCAAGTCAGGATGGGCATTTATGTGAAGTCTTGAGGAAATCCTTCAAGTGTTCTTGAGTTGTTATGTTTATGTTCATGTTTACGAGCAAAGGATAACCACAAGACTCTGTTACTTTCAAATCTAGGTGGACATGTGGTCAAAGTTCCCAAAAGTCTCTTGAAGAATTTTTGTTTTTTTTGGGGAATTACAAGGCCTTGACCCATCAGGATGTACATACAGACAGAAAACCCATAAACATAACACCTTCAGGCTATTTGTAGGCTGTGAGGCATAAACTAATAAAATAAAATTTTTAAAAAAGGCATAGACTGAGAAAATCTTTTGTCCCTCAGGCCATCAGACCATACAACTCCTCACTGGGCGGGATGAGGAGTAACAGGAAGACAGAGGACAGGAAGAAGCAGTAACCAGCCAGGAGCCATATATTTTTATTTTTATTTTATTAATTTTTCTTTGTATGTAGAAAGAAAAAAAGCACAAGGACACAATGTGTGTTTTTCTCTTTTATGAATGTGGTCCAACAGTAAATTATACCTCGGTACCCTGATAATCAACGTCCTTGTTTTCTGCCCAGGCATGAGTTCAGTTTTGCTTTAGTTAATTGAAGGTTTTATGCTTAACTAGACCTCCTGTTTCCGCTGCTAGATTGAAGCTCAACAGAAAAACGTGATCAGCCTTTTGCCCTAATTTGTGAAGAACAAAACGATGTTTCCAAAATATCAAACCGTTCTTTTAAGCCTCTCAGTCTGCACTGTTCTCTCTCTGTGTTTAAATCTGCTGCTGACAAGTGACCGTGATGTGTTTGTGGAAACACTACAGGGGAGGAAAAACAGAAAAATAAAACCATTTATGACCGGTGTAACAGCACTATTGTCCGGATGTTTTTGAGGTTGAGGACACGACAAAACACTGTCATTAGGCCCGCGCTCACAGTCAGAGACTGGAGAGCCTGAGAGCTCAAACAACAAACAGACACAGATCCATGTACTGTGAACATGGTTTTATTCCTTTGCCACTTTTTCCACCAACCACCTGCTTCTTTGTTAACTTGCCAGACTCTTCAAAGATGGAATAATCTTCAGAGACGAGAGGGGCTTTTACTATACCCGACATGATACCAGCCAGCGCCTGCTGAAAAATCAATTTGCTGCCAGATTATTGCACCAAAGAGTCAGAGAAAACAAACAAACGCTTATTTCCATAATTAATCAAGTGCACATGGAAGTGCTTCACTTTTCCTTGTAGACAGAGATAAGCTGCTGTTGTTGCAGAATTTCAATTTTGGCACCAAGATACACTACAATGAACGAGCTCTGTTTTTGCTCAAGTAAATATTTTCTTGGTTTTCTAATTACATATAGTTTAATGGTTTTCCTGAGGTTTACTGAGTGAATCATGCAGCATTTGGGTCCACCTCATCTGATCCTGGCTTTAAGATAATCTTGACTGCAAATGTTTCTGACTCCAACTTCTTGAGAAACTTGTTTATTTTTCCTTGAAACATTCACATTTGCTTGAATGTGTGACACTTTGTAGTCATGATGCAATTATTAAATTACATTCTAGCACAATATTAAGTTAGAAGTGGCCACCTACAGTGCAGCTTTGTCGTGAAGGGTGGCACAGCAGTGATTTTCACTCTTTTCCAATCCCACTCCCACAAAAATGTATATAAATAATATAAAAGAACTTAATTTATATAGCACTTTTTAAGCATGGTCACAAAGTACTTTACTTTACTATTAAACAAAGTACAGGGCCACACATTGCATTAAAAACAGAATAAAAACAAAGTTAAAACATGAAACCAGAAATAAAAAGACATAAAAAAAAAGCATGCCCGACAACACACTTGTAGTAAGACTGGATTGACAAGAACAGCAACAAGAGCAACATTACATGTGAATAAATCAATCAAGCTTTATTTGTATAGCGCCTTTTCATAAAAAGTGTTATCTCATTGCACTTTATAATAGAGTGGGATGAAGCCATATTCTCATTTTATACAAAGACATGTTTAGTGATGCTGAGGCTGCAGGGGTGGAGACACAGTATGTCAGTCCAGGCTAAATCCAAACCGCCATGTTTGGGACAATGGTGGGACGACCACCAGATTTGAAATAGAGCACAGAGAGGACTCTTTGAAGCAGACACTGGTCTTCTGAAGAATGGGCACAAATTCAAGCCTTTGGTGGGATTATGAGATAATATGAGGTGCAGTTACAATCAATCAATCTTTATATGTAAAGTGCCAGTTCATAACGAGTGTTATCTCAAGGCACTTTACAATGGAGCAGGCTGAAGCCATACTCTTCGTTCTATAGATGCACATATTTGCACATGTACAAATATATATAAACATATTTTAAATACACATACATACATCCAGAGATATGTCCATCCAGGCAGCGACAAAAGGACTAAAAGTAAGAATTTATGATAGCAACAAACCCATAGACGCCCAGATCATAAATCTGTCTTCATCATATTTGTCTCTGCTGAATATAGATTTATTTAAGGTTATCCCATTGAGATATGGCATCTCGTTTTGAAGAGGGTCTTCATGCCTATATGGTTGTAAAAGGTATTTATTCTGGAGGTATAATCAATAACAACCACAGATAGAAAATGCCATCAACATGCCTTCCTGTAAAAGCAGGTTTTTCGGGGGGACTTAAAAGAGGAGAGTGAGTTTGCCTGCCTTAATTCTTCTGGCAGAAAATTCCACGGTTGTGGAGCTCGGACCGAAAATGCCCGGCCACCTTTAGAGGTGAGGTGTGCAGAGACAACACTAAACAGGGTCTGGCCAGATGAGCAGAGGCAGCAGTTTGGCTTATAAAGATAAAGTAAAGCTCTCAAATACACACGGGCATCACCATGTAAAGCTTTAAAAGTCATAGTAAAAGCTTAAAATCAATTCTAAAGTAAAGAGGTAGCCAGTGGGTTCTCCAATTGTGATTGTTTGTTTTTGTTAAGGGTCGAGTTGCTGAGTTCTGAATGAGCTGAAGACGAGTAATGGCCTGTTTGTGTAGCCCTGAATACAAAGGATACAGTGATCACCATGAAGAGGAATATATTTATTACTATCTGTTACCTATTACCTGTAAACTTCAAACTGGCAGATTGTCATGAACTGTTTTTCATGTATCAAAACATGTTCCAATGCAGTTACATTTTTTTTTCCTTTAGGTTAATGGCTTAATGATAAGTGGTATACACATATATAACTATGATTATTCTGATTATACGTCATCAAGCTCTGACTGTCCATGCAGTGAAATGCTTTGTTTATTTAATTATAGATAGATAGATAGATAGATAGATAGATAGATAGATAGGTTGTATTTTTAACTAAAGAGTAAAAAGTGCAGCAGGATTTACACACTTACGGAAACAGCACAAAAAACACATTATGTGCTGAATTGGCACATACCATAATGCACTCAAACTGTCATATTTGTTGTTTTTTTATTTTTATTTTTTTAGTGCACATAGAACTTAGCTAATGCAGGTTAAAAAAGGTAGCAACACCATAAATCACATTCAGAGTACAAACCCACGCTGTATTGATATCCTCAGCAATGCTCTCCCATATTTAACAATGCTCTGTAGACAAGCCAACGAGGATCCATTTACTGAAGACACTTACTGAGAGTGTGTTTCTTCTGCAGTGATGATACTTAAGCACACCAGTGCTGCAAATCATTACAGAAGCACAACTTGCCTCTTATATTGGGTCAGGTTTGTGGGTCAGGCGTATAACTCACAGCAAAACACAGCCGAGCCAAGACTCGTCTTGTTTGCTGGCAAGCCATTTAGCTTTATATCCGCTGGTTGCAAATATAAAGCATAGCAGACTTGATTCGCTTAAGAAGCATTACAGAGTGTATTTCTTGGCTGCGCTGGTGAAGTCTTACAGCATTGACCAGACCGGGTTTTAGGAGCACAAATATAAACCAGAGGCTCCAAGCTGCCGCATAACAAGAGCAGAAAGCAGGCCGCATGTTTTTGTTGATTCCCTGAAGAGGGGTGTTTTTAATGAGCCCCCCAGTGATGACTTCCAGTCTCTCGGCTCTAATGTTCAGGCATCCCGGATATTTTTTTTTTTTTTTTTTTTAGGCCAATCATTTTACCTTCATGTACGATATTTCCCAGATGACTGTGACTCTCTCTGAACCTGTGCTCGGCTGAAAACATTACACCTCCCCTGCCACCACGTTTCAGAGGGGAGAGCACATCCAAATCTGAAAAACTACATCTTGCGAGAAACAGAATTCCCAGGTGTGGTGAGCTTGCCCCGGAATTCAGATTTATCTTTTCGCTTCGAATACAACTCATATCAAAGAGGGAGCGAGGATCATTCGCCAAAATGGTGAGAAGATGAGACGTTTCCATGGAGTCGAACAATGCCTCCAAAGTCTGACAAAGTTAAAAGAGAGGAAGCTGAAAAAAAGGTCAGAAATCTCTCTCTTGCCTTCAGAGGAGACTTGGCAGCCCCCCGTCTTACATGTTTGTTGGCAGAAATCAGTTTTATTTTATAAACAGCTTGACCTGGTGTACAATGAAATACCTAAAAAAGCACACACTGCCTTTTATATATCTCTTTTTTTGTTCACTACCAGCTTTAAATCTAAAGTGGATAACAACACATTTGTTAAACAACAGTAGTTAGTTATTTATGTTCACCATTGGTTTAGTGCATGTTTTAAAAGCCAAATGATAAGACAATCAGCAACAAGTACTATTTTTTTTGGTTGAAGGGGGTGTATGTTGATGCTTTGGCAGGACTAGTCCAGAGAGAGGCAGGAACAGGCATCCGTTATGTGGCTGAAGTGCAATTATAGGCTTGAAAATGTTGTTCGTTTTGAATATTTATTGATGGAAATAAATATAACATTTCACATTACCTGACAGTAAGAGCGTCTTTTTGTTTAAGCTAAGAAATTTTACTCCTCACACCTGTGTTAGCATCGGTAAATCATGCCAGCATTACACAGTAACCTTTATATCAAGTTGTATGTGACAAAATTATTATTTAAGACAATACTGGTAATGTCTTGTGGCTTCTATTTTCCAGCAGTGCTGCTTAGTGTTGCGTACTGAAAAAATAGCTGGTTGGGTGTTGACAAGTCGAGGCACTAAGGCATTGTTCACAATGCAGGTAAAGGTGGCCCAAATCTGAGTTCTTGCCCATATTTGACCCATATCTGATTTGTTATGACAGTCTGAACGGCACAAATCTTTTCATGTGCTCCTACATCAGATACATATCTGATGTTTCTCAAGGCACCATCACTCTGAACGGTCATCTCACATTTCATCCAATTTTTATGTTACTGAAGTGAGACAGACGTTATAAAGCTACACCCGAGGAGGTGGGATGCAGCAAGATTCGATATCAACAATGCATGAAAAATTATAGATGAACTCTGTGTCAGTGAAGCCCCTCACATCACAGCCCCACCACTCCTGGCTCAGACTCTACATCCACACAGACCTCCGTACAGAGGCAGCAGCCACTGCTCCACAAAAGGCCACTGTTAAAATGTGTGCTGTTTTTCTCTCAATATTTTTCTTCACCTTATTGCACAACGACTTCAAAACTGATATACGCACGCTGACATGTGTAGCATCCATATCCGTAAGCACTGTGCTGCATGAGACGTCATGTCCTCTTCTGAGCATGCGGATTGTTTTAGGGTCATAGACCGTTCATACTGAAGTCTGATGGCAGTCATATCTAAATTATAATGTGAACAACCATGTAAAAAACAAAAATCAGATTTCAACAAAAAAAAATCAGAATTGAGCATTAAGACCTGCAGTGTGAAGGTAGCCTAAGTCAAACCACAGCAAAAGCAGTAACCCAGTGAACATGGATCCAGGTAAAGATGAGGGAAATAATTTCTTTTAGCTTATGTCAGTCACTCTGACACCATGCCATGGCATGATTGGTTTGGAGCTTAAGGGCAGCTGCCTTTTCCTGGTCGAGTTCTGATCCTACAATTGTGGATGCATCATAATAGACGCTGTGATACTGCACGTCATCTCAACCGAACTTTAGCTCAACCTTCTCACAGACATAGAGGCCATAAGGCGGGACTTACAGCTGTCTAACCAATAACAGCTCTGTGTGGACATTAGCCATGTCAGTCATGGCCCTGCTTCTAAAATCAGAAATCCTCAATAAAAAAATGGGCATGAATGTAATAAAAATTACTCCCTGTACAGCAAGAGCACAAAGATGTATTGGACTGAAGCAATTTTTTGAACAGGCAATAAAAGATGTTTATTTATAGTAGGCCTCAAAAAACTTGTTTTCCCACACACAGTCATAACACCTCCAATTGTCCTGAAGCAAGCCTCAAGTGAACTCTCTACAACTACAGGAACTAGAGCTATTGCCACCTCTGCATGGGCCTCCTTTTTTAATCCCAGAGGATGCTGCCGGCTTCTGACAGTGTCAGGACCATAGCTTATTGTGACTGGTTAATTTTCATCTTTACTTCACCAACAGAAGCTTAAGTTGGCTTCCTTGGCTGGGTTAATGTGATGTTAAACCCTTTAAATCAAGCCCGGCTCAGAACAGGTTATTTCAGTGTAATTCCTAATTAACTGTATTTGACCACACCTCTATAAAGAAGTGGGTGTGGCTTCCACTTTCCAGAGCTGTGCTTTATTGATGACTGTGGCTGCATAGACATGCCTCGACATATTCCTTGCACTGGAGCCTGGCTGTGGGCTGAACAAACTCCTGACTCAAGGAGGTTTCCAGGATAGCAGGAAAATCCCCTCATGACATCATAATGGCTTTTTTTTTTTTTTTTAATAAACTGTGTGAGCAAGCAACACTACACAAACTACTCCTCAAGAGAGAAGCAGTTTTTCCTTGCCTCTGACACTTGAGTGCAAATATTGTTGGAAACTTTTAGACTACAATGCAAAGTGTTTATTGAAAATGACAAAATCAGTCTGTAGAGAGTCAGAGAACTTGGCTTCACTTAGTTTCTGGGAGAAAAGACCATTCATTTTCACATGTGATTTTCAGATGTATTTTCTTATGTTTCATCTCTGATTCTCTCTCACTATTTAAAAAAAAAAAAAGACCAAGAAAGAACTTGGTGGAATTAAAGTTGACAGTTTATTTAAAGGTCTTCCTGTTACAACTTGTTTTACCCTCTGGGCTGTATAGATTGTGTTCCCAAAAGGGCATCCATCTTGATTTTCTACCTGGATGGTTCCCATTTTCATGCCAAGTCTTCTTTGGGAAAATCCCCTGATGGCAGCATTTTAAAGATCTGAATCTACACTACCTTTTTCACAAATTAACTTAAATATAATCAACTCTTATAACCAAGACAAATGCTCAAAAGTTTGGAATTTGGCAGGAAACATGGGAACTGTTTCAAGCAAAACAAATCCTTTTCCTTCTTAGTCCAGGAACAATAAACAAATGTTTGAAAGTGTCTGAGTTGGTGTTCACATTTTCAGAGCTGTTTCTGTTCACTCTTCTCTTGTCAAGGTCCCTGTGGACGTGTATGACAGCTATTGAATTCAACTGAAGATTTTTATCCTCAAGCCCCAAAAGCTTTATGCTATTTGCCTTAAATTTGATTTGAAATTAGATTTCTTGTTTGCTGTCTCGTCAATAAGACATCAGGAAGGGATTCTCTGGAAATGAATTGTGACTCTGTACTTAGGATTCAACTACTATATCACTCTGAATCATTTTATTAGAAGTGAGTATTTCATTTCTGTTTTTATTGATATTTTTCCTTGTAGCGGTGAGATGATGCACAGAGAGATAACGCCTTTATGATTGTGACCATCATCAGGGGTGTGTGCCAAAACCTGGGACCAATATGGTACCAATTCCATCAAGTCTAAGACCTCCTAGGCCAAACCACAACGCTGATGTAATACTTATTTAAACTCACTAAAGACCCAGAGATGCTGAACCTGTTCTACTTTCACTGCCTAGCAAGTTGTCCAGCATTGCCCTTAGATAACTGGTGTCGGGATAGGGGCGACACTGAGACCTTTTGTTCACCCATTTTTCATGTGGAGACAAGGATGACAAGTTCGGCTGCATGGAGGGAGGGCCGTGACTGTTTCATTATCTCCAGTGCTGTCTGTGTGTCACGAGTGACTCGAGCTAATCCACTGTCAGCTTGTCACTATTGCATACACCCTTTCCTCATTAATAATACCACCTGCATCAGAGGAAACTGTAAAGGTGCTCTTCATACCTACAGCGCAGTTGCTTTGTTCAGATAAAGTTGGAGAAAATGCTACAAATTTGCGTGTTTCCTTTGGATCGTTTCATGTTCACACTGCAGTATTTTAATGTGGGACAAGTCCAGGACGAGTCCCACAAACTGCTCGAGTGGCCTTAAGCCATTACATCACAGCCAGTTTTTACAACTTGTTTTCTGCATTAAGGGCAGAAGCTAGCAGGCTAAACTGCCTAGAAAATTAATCAACAGGGTCTGAAGACAAAAACAGTCTATTTTGTTATGGTTTGTAAAGGTTTTCTGTAGACATGGCATAATTTCAAAAAACGTGTCCCCCCACATGAAAATTCTGAAAATACTGTATTATTACAGGATACATGCCAAGTCTGTAAATGGTGCTATAATGCTGCCAAAGACATACACCAAACCTAGAGAAGAGGACATGGAGCATGCTCACAAAGCATTTGTGATGTAAACAAACACAACAAAAAGATGTGGAATATGGTGTTCTAGCGGTGTGGTAGTAGAGGAGAAGAAGCTAAGTAGCATCTGCACTTCAACATATCATTTCACCATTGTTTCAATTGTTGTTGGGGTTAGCACATGCAGATTAAGGGAAAGGTGGGACTATGATATCATAGTTTCTGAAAATGTGTGTATTCATTGAACACAAAGAAATCCCTTTGGAGATGTACTTACGCTGGGACCCTGTTTCAAAAATGTGCATTTTCGAGCTCCGTAAATGCCGGATCTGTGTGGACGAAATGCCTATACCATGAAAAACTTCTGAAAAAACTTCAATCAACTTCTCTTCACAGAGATTAAATATCCTATGCAAGACTGATTAATTTTATAGGTTTTAGTAACCTGACATGCCAGACAGACAGTTCCATATATCCTCCATGGAAATATTTCACTAGTCCATCTGTGAAAGAGCTGTTTGAAAATGTCTTCAGAGGGTAGAACCTTCAAAAACAACTGCAGCTGGTGATTGGACGATCATTCTGCTCATAACTCTTTACAGACCAATCCATATCAAGCCACAGTATGACGTGGCAGCTAGACCCTGTTGTTAGCCGTTAGCTTAAACTATGTTTCAGTCCTTAGACTATCGTCTTACATTAAATTATACAACACAGATGTATCATTTACCACCCATATGTGACATGAACCTCATCAACGACAATACCCACCAAGTTCTCCCGGTAAACTTCTGAGAAGAGCAGATTTCACCAGGTATCGCTGAGTAACCATGACTACCATAGACTAAGTGGCATCATGGAAGATTTACGCGTTCTCTCCCAGTTTCCCAGCGGTGATCCCCGCCCAAGAGAAGAGCCAAAACATGATTTCTCGTAAGAAAAGTTTTAAGTGAAATTCTTTGCTCCTCTTTTAAATAAGAAAGTCAATTTCTGATAAAACCGCAGATATTGCCGCATCCACAGGGACCACTTCAGAAGCCGCCATTGTTTTCAAACATGCAGTCATTTCCACTGTTGTCATGTCTACAGCTCCCGCCTCTTTTCTCTGATTGGGTTGTTAAGCATTTAGCCGGTGAAGTCATTGGACAATGCTGCCCTGCAAAGGCAAAGCAGGCAAAACAAAACTTACCATTTTTGTGTGGCTGATTTAAGGCAAGTTGTACCAATATTTTGCCACGGGAAAATGAGGCCATCTTAATACTTTTTTCTTGAGAGATTTGGGATGTTAGTGCAGTCACTCACACCACACCAAAGAAGCAGTAACTTAGCTGCTTTATTTTCAAAGTTGGTAGGCAAGTTTATTCCTCATGGTGAAACCAAGGCAAACTGCAGTAAGTGCAGTTACTGCAGTTTGCCTTGGTTTTACAGTGCATTTTTGCAGTTACTGCAAAGTGACAAATGGCAATATCTCAGAGAAATTTAGCAGGAGCCCTATGAAACTTTAAGAGATTGAAGAGCAGATACTGCACCTTTTTTAGTGCAAAAAAAAAAAAAAATCGAAAAATGGCAGATACTGCACTTTGTCTTTGTAGGGCAGTATGGAGGTTAGCAAGATGGTCCTGCAGGATTTCATACAATAAATCAGGCAGATCCGTCTGCTCTGCAAGGTTAAGGTTTTAGAGCCATTTGTGAGTTTGTGTTTCGGGATACAAATGTCTGTTCTTCGTTGTAGTTTCTGGCTGCCACTGTGGGTGGCACTGTTTCTAAAGGTATGAGAAATTAAAAGTAGAAGAAGAGCTAGTCAGTTATCGGGTGAGCAGCCTACCAGGGGGAAGCACGCAGTTGAGCATTGTTGCCTAGCTTAGCGCAGCCAAACTTTTAGCCTTTTTATTGCATTTAACTGATGTTTGTAAGTGTGCAGTAAAGAGGCATTATTGTTATGTATAAAGAATAAAGATGTTTAAAGAGGAATGAATCATTTCATCTGCCATGCAACCCTGCAGACACCACAACAATACTAAAGTTCACCGTATTGCAGCCCCTCATGTGGTTTACACTTTTTTTTGTTTTTTTGTTGTTGTTGTTGTTTCCTATACAAATTCTCAATATTGAGTCAAAGGCTTTGCTTCAAGTTTGTCATTAGAGTCATAAGGGACACTGTTGGACTGAAACAGATTCCATTTGGATTTCCTTCCCCTCTGTTGGCTCTCTCTCCTATCTGTGGTTTGCTGAAGGACAATGAGCATGCTCACAAAGGGAGCATGCTGGTTTCCTAAGGAGGATGTCAATAATTGGGTACTCGTCAGGTAGAGGGCTGACCAGTCCAACTCACTGGCCTCTTGAGCAATTAAGTGCTAGTAGCGTTCTATGGCCAGACAACATTGCAAACTAAACCAACATTTGTAAAATAAGAAATAACTTTGTTCATTTGTTGTTTCGGTGAATCATTCATGAACACCTTTCTGATTCTGTCAGTGTGTTTGGAGAATGGATATTTAATGATCGTGCTTTTTTATAGTATGTGCATCAAGCAGGAATGTTCAGTGTATCCTTGTGATCATTTCTGATGCGTGAATGCTTGATTTTAGTCTGAGCATCAACATAGTTAATAAAGTGTCCACTGGGCATCTGTGTTTGATGCCACAATAAAAGTAGAATTAATAAATCAGATTTGAGTACAGACCAAACAATTAAAAGTGAACCAAACACCCATCAGCAGGTGAGTATTGATTTAAAGGGAATCAAGATGACATTCAGGTTAGTTTGATTAATCTGTGGATGGAGCCTGTCAAAGCTGACATTCAGCGAGAGGCGGGGTACACCCTGAACTGGTTGCCAGCCAATTGCAGGGCCACAGAGACAGGCAACCATTCACACTCACATCTAAGGGGAATTTAGTACCACCAATTTACCCTATGAGTATGAGTTGGTCAGTAGGACAAAACCAGAGAAAATCCAGGCACGTGGAGAACATGAAAACTCCACTCAGAAAGGTCCTGTCTGGCACAGGCAAGTCTATCAAGCAGCCATCTTCCTGGGAGGCACACTCCTGCTCCACCCTTAACTTGATTTGTGTTACTCAGAAATAACACCTCTGCAAATTCAGGGTACCTAATCCATTCTCTGTGTGCTCTGTGCCTGGATTTGCTCTGGGATTGGGCACGCATGCTACATGTGTGCCACAGGCCTTTAGGAAACACATCTCAGGCCATTAAAATAGGGCTCTTATTTCTTAAATTCTTCAGGAGTTGAGGGCATAAAGTTTTGTTTTGCTTTGTTTTTTTTTTACATCAGAAACTTTAAGCTAATTTGTTGGATGCCATTTTGTTTATTGAAAAGCTACAAAATTTGTAGCTCAATGTTTCTCTTTTAATTAGAGAAGTTATCTTCTCTGTTCCCCAACTATTGATTCAGGCACAGTTTAGGCATTGGCACCATTCTCAGAGTATCAATTAAACACTGGGATTGAAAAAGCCCATGATATCTAACTCAGCTGAATCAGGCCTTCAGCACAGTAAAATGGACACCCCTCTATTTGACCTGCAGGTCTCTCACCCCGGCCAGTTAACGAAGACCAGCCCACGATCTGTTTGTGTTATTTGTTTGTCCATCCAGACAGCACAGAACGTGCCGGAATCTTCCTGAACGTCCAAGTGGCCAGTCCAATCTGGATCAAACAATGCTGTGCTGAAATATTACAGTGCAACCACAGTTAAATTCACATACAGCTACAGATGATCTAAAGTAAAGCTCTGCCGGCAGAGATTTTTAGATCTTAAAAGCTAGCTTGAGGCCTACAAAACCCAACTGTTGTTTTGTATTTTCTGGGTTTCCCACAAAGTAAAGATCACTCAAATGTCTATTGTTGCTCTTGTTAAAAAAAAAAAAGGAGTGAATGAATGTTTGTTGTCCTGGAAAAATCTCAACATTTCACTTGCTTCAAGAGCTCAAACAGTGTTAACCTCGAGCAGTGATCTCTAAGCGTGAATCCTTAACCCACAGCTTAATGTGAGCTGAGGGTTAACACTGTTTTATCTAAAGCCTAACACCTCTAAATACCCAGGGATTGGAGGTGCTACAGTCCAAAGCCTCAGACCCAGAGATCAATCAAAGGCACGTTCGAGTTTTCTGATATTTTGCTTTGGATTTGTTGGTCGTCTTTCATACATTAACCCAAAAGTCAGAGAACAGCGGGAATGGGTGATTGATGTCCAAAATATTCTCCTTTCAAGTTATATCAAAACAGAGTTTTGAACAGTGGCTTACAGAAGGTCCAAGTGAAGTCCTAATTCATCATCTGAAGATGATCAATAGTTTCATTCAGGAGGAATTCATGCAAACAGCTACTTTCTGCAGCAGGCAGTCAGACTGGATGGCTTCAGATGCTGCAGCTCTAATAAACCATCAAGATGAATTATGTAACAGCTTAATAAAATGAAGGCATTCTTACTTTTAACTTATCTGTTGTCTTATTATTCTCACATAGAAAGTGAACAACAAAGATTATTAACACCCACTCTTGTGTTTGAAAATCAGCTCCAGCCTGGCCTTGTCAAACCAAGGTAGGTAAACAACTGATATGACGATTCTTTTGAGAACTGAACTTTTCATCTGTCAGACAACATTATGAAACTTTATGCTGACTTTGACTGTAGAACAGACTTTGTATTTAGCATGGATGTAGTCTCAATTTCACCTGTTGGTTTCTGAACATTTGAAGCCCAGTGATGATGGGGGCAGTGCTGTAGCTCAGCCCATAAGGGCATAGATTGGAGGGTGGTTGGTTCAAGTCACACTGGAACCATGCTTGGAAGTTTGTTTGATAGCTAGGGAGTTGCAAGCTGAGGTTTTGGACCACTGCCGCCAGTGCCAGCAGTTGCAGCTGAAGTGGTTAGCAATCAAATGCCACAAGGGTGTTGCAGAGCAAGTCCTAACTGTAAATGGGACTTGCTCTTGTCGTAAGTCAGTCATAGGGCAAACTATGACTTGCATTTGCACCAACAGGAAACGTTGAGTCCTGAATTGACCTAACAAGAATACCTATGGCCTGTGCATTGAAAGTACCCAGGCATGCACCTGTCCAAAAGGCTTACCCCAACAACACTGTACAGCCTTGTTAAGTCAAGAAACAGATCGGGGGAGGGTGGTATTAAGCTACAATGCATCCACCAGTCAGCTGAATCGGCCTTGTCATGAGAAGCCAGAAAAAAATGTCTAATTCCATGGAACAGCAATATTACATTTTTTTTCTTACAGATTTTATGCAAAGATGACTATAGTGGGTGGCACGGTGGTGCAGCAGGTGATGTGTGTGTCTCACAGCAAGATGGCTGCTGGTTTCAACCCCCCTGTCAGTCAGCAACTTTCTCTGTGGTGTTTGCATGTTCACCCTGTGCATGCATTGGTTCTCTCCTGGCACTCAAGCTTCCTCCCACAGACCAAAAACTTGCTAATCAGGTTGATTAGTGACTTTAAATTCCCCTTAGGTGTGAATTTGAGTGTGAATGGTTGTCCGTCTCTCTATGTGGCCCTGTGATCGGCTAGCAACCTGTTCAGGCTGTACCCCACCTCTCGCCCAATGTCAGCTGGGATAGGCTCCAGCCCTCCACGATCCTAGCAGGATAAACAGTATAGATAATGGATGGATAGGTAATCAATGGATGACTATAGTGTCTACAGTGTTTACAAACTTCTAGCATGTGTGACAGGGCTTGTAATCACATTGGGCACAGACAATGTGATACTAAATGAGATGCATGGTCTATGCCAGGAGTTGGCAAATAGTGGCCCATGAGTCAAACTTGGACTGCCAGTAATAATTTATGGTCCAGCACAATGACCCAAAAAATGAGCTTTATGTGTATTTATTTATCATGTGTATTTATAATTTATTATTTAGTTTTAAGGCAGAGATGATGAGGGGCAGAAGACATCCTCCTCTCCCTGACACTATAAGTAAAACTGTTCTTTCTCAAGAAGTTATTTGTGTCTGTTCAGTTTTAAATTACTTCTGTCAAAATGTGCCAACACCCCCTGCAACTTGAAGCTGGTGTTCTTGGTAGAGTGACAGTATTATTTGGTGTCGGCCCTGGTACCATTTTCAAACTTAGGACTAAGTTCCATGAAACTAATGAAGTCAAAGGCAGACCTCAAAGTGTCCTTGGAAGACCACTCCCCAAGAAGTCCAGTCCCTCACCCTTGCTTCACTAAGGAACTTTAGGCATTTTTCCAGGGGAAGAGGGGATTTTGGCCCATATTTTGGAGTGTTACTCATATGTTTTGCTGTGTTACTCATTCCATAAATGCACCATCCTTACAATTTGGACCTCCTTGTAAAGGTGACTAATCAGGCTTTCCAATGATATAAAATACAGTTCCAAATGGTATTATTAAAGGTGGGAAATAATCAACTAAAATAAAATTTCCAAGCTTTTTTTGTTTTATTTTTTATTAGATCTACATATTTTTTTTTTACCTTTTTGATGATTTAATAGTACATAGGATTGCACACAGAGATATTCAAAGAGAATAATAAGATGTTTTCCAGCAGGTCATAAGCAATAGTTAAACGAGATTGTTGCTAAGTGACTCTGGCTGAAAGTCTTTGATTTAGTGCAGAAAGCTTTAAATGAGCTGCAGTTTGATATGACAGATGCTAAAACAGAGCGATCCTATTATAGACACCGAGCAGCTCTGCTTTTCCTTCCTGCTTCAGGGTTAACAGGGTTAATACAGGATGTGGTGGCTTGTGTCCTGGGGGGGAAAAATGAGTTATTCTAGAGACATATCGCACAGAAAAGATCAAGGAATCCTCATCTGAGCAGCTTCATACCTTCAGATTCCCAGTACCTATTTCAACATCTTAGCATAATCAGGTTTTTTGTCGTAAAGCTGTCCCAGTGGTGATGGGTAAAACAAATCCTTTAATGTGAGGAATCATACTATGAATCCTAAAAGCAAAATATCCCTGGGGAAACTTCCAGCAAGGTGTGCATAGGCGTCTGATGGATGCCTGTCGCTGCTGATGGCCTCAAAAAGCTAACCTGAGTTTGTTCTAATGGCAGCACGCTCTGATGAATTCATATCCAGCAATCGTGTGTGTGCGCGAGCATGTGTGTGTGTGAGAACACATGAGAAATCCTCCATGGGGAGAGGTTCCAGCAGATTGGGCTGCCGGTAGGGAAAGCACTGCTGCATCCAAGAGTTTAGTTCTGTGCCTCCATTTCCTCTCTGGGCGTGTGTTGCTGTTTGTTTTTCCTAAACATTGTTTACTTGCAGGCGTGTGTGTGCACATTTTCTGTTTGTTTTTTATAGATGTGACGCTAAAACTGGATGCCTGGCAGTAATAAAAATTAAATCCCCATCAGCTCCCGCTCCATGAAAAATAGATTAGCGTCAGAGCGGCTAACTGACGAGGATTGTGTCAGGTTGTTTTATTCCAGGTACTGTTTGCTCCGACACAACTGACAGCTCCATAAACAGCCAGAGCCATGTGCTGCTACATCACTCCCTGTACCAAGTACATTAATTAATTCCTCGCTATATTATTTCATATCATGTAATGAGTCAAGTAGAAGACATGGGCCAATTAGGACAAGGTCAGAAGGCCAATCCAGGTTAGTTATGTATGCAGCAGCTGCCTGCCAGCCACTCTCCGACTCTGTTTATTCTGCTTTTTTTCCTCAAATATTTGTTTTTCAAAGACTAGCCTCCTTTCCTGCACTTAATGTGACTTTCTTCTTTAGCCTCATCAGCAAATATGAAAAAATCAGCCCCACTGGGTATAAAGTAGGTCAAACTGTTAGTACTTAATTTGGGCCTGGCTAAGACGTGGCTTGAAACAGCACTTTTATTTTTCTGTTCGCTTAACTCCAACTCTCTGGATAATACACAATGCCATCCAAAGCCCCTAATCTTATATAACTCTGCTTATTACAATGCAGACTTTTTCGAAGGCATAATTTCATGCTGTTGGTTAAAGTGAAGCCCAATTATTTGTGCCGTCTCTTTTATAATGGACATTTTTTTCTTTTTGTCATTTATGGGGCTGTAGTCGGCCAAAAAGTATTTTTATATTTTCCAAATTACAGCCACATGCAGACTTATTGATAAGAAGTTGAAAATAAATCTAATTGGCCATTGATCTAATAACAATCAGCTTCCAGAGATAACTCAATAAAATATACAAACAACCCCACAATGAAACCCAATAAAAGCATAAAAACATCATACACTTTCAGGCTACTCCATAAGGTTAACATAAATACCTAATCATCATATAAACATGTAGACATTGTCAAGACTACCTGCTGAAGTTCAAACCAAGCATCAGACAGGGGAAGGCAGGTTATGTATGTGTCTTTGGACATGGCTGGTTGTTACTGATGCCAGATGTTTTGATCAGAGACCGTTTTCACTCATACATTTACTAAATTGCAGAAGTATGGCTTTAATGATTTTGCTCAAATGGTTGACAGATTACTTAAAAGACAGAGAACAGTATCTTTCTGTAAATAAGCAAAACTCAAATAGAGTCAAGTTACTGTATGAGGTGCCCCAAGGGTCCATCCTTGGCCCTCTCTTATTTCTGATATGAATGATCTTCCAAATGTCTGTAACATTGCACTTTCCTTGTTATCTGCTGATTATACATGTGTTAAAACTTCGGTACACTGATTAGAGAAGCAAATAGAGAACTATCGTATTTTTCTAAATGGTTTCAAATGACCACATTTTCATTTATTATAGGTAAATCTAATTTTATCATATTTCGTAACAAAAACAAAAAATATGAAAAAGAAAATGCTAATATATTTATAGATAACATCAAAATAACTCAAGTCAACTATATTCAGTTTCTCTGAGTTATTGTAGATTTTAAAAAGTTACATAGAAGTACCATATTGAATTTGGTTGCAAGAAAACAATACTATCAGTTGAAATTTTGAGTAGAGTTCATTGTTTGATTTGATCATAGATGTATTTTAAATTTTTATTTCAGTCTTGTTTAAGCTTATATTTTATGTACTTTAACACTGTGTGGGCAGCCACCTGTCCAACTCTTTTAAATACAATTTTGGCTCTCCAGATGTTTCTAAGAATGATTAGTTTTACCAAAAGAAGTGACTCATCTGCTTGTCTTTTCAAAAAGTACAAACTTTTATCAGTTTCAAAGGTGAACACTGATCAAACCTGTGTTTATGAACAAATATGTGTACTTAATTCATGGCCTACCCAGTAGTATTTAGAAACTTTTTAAGTCTTCTTCAGATATTCATTCATATCAAACCAGGCATTCGAAGGACATTTACCTTCCATTTTGTTGGATGTCCCTCAGTCAAACCATATTAAATTACAGAGGACCATCTCTGGAATAAGCTGCCTACATCCCTACAATCAGCACCTAAATCATCCTCATTTAAAAAGATCATTACTTTTACAAAACATTTAAAATTCCTGGATTTAATTCAGACATGATTGCTCTAATGATGTTTGTGCTGAACAACTCTATGATTTTGCTTTCTATTTAATCTTACCAAACCGCTGTCTTTAATATTAGTTATTGTAAGAGGGGAGATATTTTAATGAGCCTTTTGGGGCTTCTAACCTCCCTTGTATAATGTTTTACTTAGATATTTTGTAATGTTCTTTTGCAACATTTGCAATGTGCAATAAACCAAACTAAAAAAACTAAATCATCTGCGATATCATCTTTATCTGGTATAACAAAGATTGAACTGTGAGGAGGAAATATCTAGTCAACAGAAGTTCCCAGTGGGAAAATGCCTTTTTGTTGGAAGAGTTCAAAGGAGATCTGCCCAAGTGGTTCAAGATGATAGATAGGTGGCAGTAATTTTAAATCACCACATGTAACAACCAAGGTATGCGTAAGACCATTTCTGAAAGGACAACTCGTCAAATCTTGAAGCAGATTGGTGACAGCAGAAGAAGACCACACCAGGTGCAACTCCTGTCAGCTAAGAACAAGAAACTGGGAAAACAAAAGTTGCTTCCCTCATTCTGCACGTGTTACAACAGGATAGCTTTGTAGTAAAATAATGTAGATAGTAGTCTGGCCTGCCTACGGTTGTTGTGTCTTGACTGCCCGTGATGTGCAGAGGACTGAAGGAGACTTCGTGACACTGGTTTGCTTGCAGAATAATAGGTTTATTACAAAGAGCAACACCAGTATCATACATGCACTGCAGGATACCTGGGAGGGACTACCAATGATGTCCTTCTCCAAGACTCCAGTTTGACCACAGCCTATATAGGATCAAGAGTTGTTTACACAACTTCTCGTAACATCTAGACAACAGTAGGGCTAGCCTCTGGCTGTACAAATGAAGGCACCAAATGTCAACTGTACCATATATTTACTAAACTGCAGTTAACAGATTATATGCATTCTTGGCTAAGAGGGTCACTTTCATTCCTCCTGTGAACTCATCCCAAAGGACACACACCTTTACCTTTCATGGTTTCACATCAGATACTTCACCGTCCAGACCTGTCTCCTATTAAAAATGTGTGGTGCATTATGAATTGCAAAATACAATGATGGAGGACCCAAAATGTTTAGTAACTGAAGTCATACATTAAGCAAGAATGGGAAAGAATTCCACCAGCAAAGCTTCAACAATGAGTGTCCTCAGTCCCTAAATGCCTAATATTGTTGAAAGAGAAGGCAATGCAATATAATAGTAAACAATGGCCCTGTCCCAGCTTTTCTGGAACGTATTGCAGGCATCAAATTCAAAATGAGGGAATATTTGCAAAAAACAATACAGTTTGTCAGTTTGAACATTAACTATCTTGTCTTTTTAGTGAAGGTCAATAAGGATTTGCAAATCATTGTATTCTTATTTTTATCTTTTTCGATCTTCACAACGTCCCAACTTAATTGGAGTTAGGGTTTGTCAGTCAGTAAGATCTTGATCGGATGAGAGCTCATCAACTAACTAACCGACCCCCAGACTGGGGAGTGCCAGTCCAGGTCATTTGCTCCAAAAAATGTGATCTAAAGTTGTGAGGCTGACACTGGGGGCTCACAGAGTTGTCGCTGTAATTACACACACATTGTTGACATTGTATCTGAGCCGTCCTGCTGTGTGTGCAGCACATGTCACTCACTTGTCAGAGCATTTCAGACTCAATATCTCATCAGTTCTGGCACAAGGACACTTTAGTCAGATATATCCTCCTCTCCAACACTCTGCCGGCAACATTCAGTATCTGAACACTGGAATCTGAGATTCAGACACTGGACCTTCATTCTGTAAATGTTAAAAAATACTAAGAGGAACACATTTATAAGTGCTGAAAACGACCCACTAAAATTTCAAGCTTGTGACCTTACATATACTGGATTTAGAAGCATATTACACAGTGTCTAATGGTTATGAATGCTCCATGTGATGAGCCTGTGGCCCTTAAAGCGAATGGCCCAGGTTTGCTATTGGCACTGTGCATCTTCCTACACATATAAGGCTAAAAAAAATACTGTACCGTACCGTCTTCTTCCGCTTATTTAGGTCAGGTCGCTAGGGGCAGCAGCCTAAGCAGAGAAGCCTGAGGCGTGTCCTGTCCTGGGTCTTCCTCGAGGTCTCCTACCAGTGGGATGTCCCCTCATCACCTCAAAGCTTATTACGGAACTTGACAGTTTATCAAAATGGAAGTTTGGTATGACAAAAGAACATTTTCCTGTCATGATATACGATTCAAAACAGTTATAAATCCATCCAATCTTTCAATTTTCTATTCTGCGTGTCCCTTTCGGGGCGCAAGGGCTTGTGCCTATCCCAGCTGACATTGGGCTAGAGGCAGGGTAAACCCTGTACCAGTCACCAGCCTATCACAGGGCCACACAGAGACACACAGCCATTCATGCTCACTGTCATATCTAAAGGCAATTTGGAGTCACCAGTTAACCTAATATGCATGTTTGTGATTTCAAATAAAAACCCACCATAAATTAAGGCCCAGTCCCCCACAGCCCAGAGTTCTGACTTGTTTAATGTAAATGCAAGCCTAAGATTCAGGCTGCCTGGTGGGGCAGCAGGTAATTCCTGTGCTCTATAAGCTTGATTCGGATATCATGATGCTATTAGGGTCCATTTTTGGCTCCACATCCCCACTGCAGGGGCTGATGTCATGATTGAGTTGCATTTGCAACACCTTATATATAAACCTTAAAAGTAAAATATAGTTTCAAATCAGATTCATCTTAAGTTCACTGCAATAGTCTGTCAATTTGTGTGACTTTTAATTTTTGTTCCTCAAAATAATCAATTTTTCATGTTAAATCAAAAAAAAATTTGAAGGAAAACGTTTTTTGGTATTTCTTCAGTAGTTTCTTTTTGTTGCTCAAATGTCTATTTCTGTCTGCAGTGTATATCTCTACACAAATATGAACTTTTTATGTCCTTGGCTTTTCAAAGTGTTCAGTGACTGAGAAAGACAGCATGAAACCTCAGAATATCCTATTAAGACACTGTTAGGAGCACAAGAAATATTTGTTTTGTTGTCAAATTGCTTTAAGTGAACTGCATCTAATGACTTTAATTACCGTTTCAACAATATATCATGAAGCACATTTTAATTAGAGTTCTTTACTTAAGCAAACTCAATAACAGCAGGGTTTAATGTGCTTTACATATAGAACAAATTAAAGGTATTACTGGTGTTGTGCCATTGCTGCTTAAATATTACTGAGGGTGTTGGTTGTTTTTTTTCTGCTCCTCCATGTGCAGATATAGAAATTAATATTCACAAAATATATTTAGGTTTAATGTATTTTTTTTATTTTCAGGCCCTAATCAGCTGTAACATTCCTGTAACTATAAGTGCTCCAAGAGCACAAACCTCCACAAGGGCTTTTCCAGCATTGTCTACAAGTTATCGTCAAAAATGTGGAAAACTGCCCCAAGAGGGACTGCACTGATGTCACAATTTGTGCCACAGACTGGTAGTTCCACTCACTGAGTGGCAGAGAACAACATTAAGTCACTGATATCAGTGGTAAGAAACAGTGAGACGCTTTTGTCCATATGAAATGTGCAGAGTTTTTAATCAGATTTAGAAGGCCTATACATTTTTCATTTTGTTCACCATGGAACATGTAGATTGCACTTTGATTTACATTTAAAGATGACTGAATTAAACTTTGGTAACAATGTTTTTTAATAATGCATTTATAAGCCTAAGTTAAAGAATATCACCCTGTAGTGACTCTAAATGTGTAACTTTGTGATCTTGTGTTCATCCAAATTAAGATTGATGTATGCAGGCTTTCTCTAAGCAGACAGTTTTGGCATCTGTTTAACCGTATGTTTCCTCTTGTTTATTTTTAATGTGACACACAAAAAGGTTGGATACTTTCATTTAATAAAAATAGCATCAATAATTGGCTTGTATGGAAGTCAGTTTAATTATTTCATCAAGTTGTGTTTAATCTGCTGACTTAACTCTATAAAGAAATGTTTATTGCCAAACTAGCCATTGTAATCGGACTTCTCTGTGTTTTATGTCAGCTATGAGCATGAAAACATGATCTCCTGTCCTCAGTGCCTCATCGTTTAAGCTATTGATGTCTGATTTAAGAAAAAACTAGTAAAAAAACTAAAACAAGTGGATTGAGAGATGTGGGGTTCATATTTATTATAACCAGGATCCATGTATGTTGGGTGATTTGATACCAGTTGGTGTAACATCTCAGCCTTGTCTTTGTTAGAAATCGGATGTTACAGCTCTGAATTTTTCAATAACCTCAGCTGAGGATCTACACAGCCCGCTGTGAATATTTTTAAATACTAACAGCAGAAAATGTGAACTTTTCAGTTGAAGTAAAGTGTTTAGTAAATGTTTCGTTTGGTAATTCCCTTGTTGCTGCGAAAGGAATTACCCACAATTCACTGCCATAACTACTCTATCTGCAGTCACACATTAAGGACAGCAGGGGGTCACGGTCGCACCAGATAGCTGGATTTAACAAAGACCTTATAGAGTGGTGCGGGAATGACTCCAAGAATTAAATGGGGTGTAGATTACTGGTTTCAGATAAGTGCCTGTATTAAAGTTTGTGGTAAACACATGGTTGAGATTTCAAAGGCTCATGGGAAATAATAAAATGCATCTGATGTTGCCTGCTTTTGAATCTTAAACCATTGCTGTGTGTTTAAAATAACTGTTGCTAACTAACTGCTAACAAGGACTACAAAAATGGGATCCGACAGCAAGCATTTCTGATTGTTGAATAATCAGTTATTCACATACTATTGCCACAGCCATGAGGACCAACTTGATCGAATTATTTGATGAAGGGGAAATTCTCAAAAAGAGCATACAGGAAGATGTTATACACTGGAAATATTGCAGTTGCTTCTAAGTTGAACCACCATGTTGCAGTTCAATAGTAGCTAACTAGTAGTTTTTACGCTTGCCTATTACATTTAAGTTTAAAAAAAATTGTGACAATTGGGTTTGTTTGTTAAGATTATCACAAAGAACAGAACATGTACTGTATGTTTGGTAATCTTTTGTTCTCCACAGAGCTTATTATCAGCAATGATACAAAACACAGTGAAAAACCCTGCAAGCTTTTGGTTAGGCTTTCAGTCGAGGAAAACTGCATAATGCTAACTTTTGTGTTGGCCTACAAAAATATGTCATTCCTGCACCGCTCTATTAACTATGTTGCATGAGGAAGAGATGCAAGGACAGAGGAGGCACATAATGCCAAATGAGAAATCTTTCACTTTATCTGTCACTATGGTTTGTTTTAGCATTTTTGTAGAGTATTGCAGGGAAGCATGGACACACCATTGCATCTGTATAAATGCTCAAGATTTCAAGGACACTATGGTATGGCTGCAGCATAGATTTGGCACATAAGTCTTAACCTGGTGTTATACATCACTGACACAGCAGTGGAAGCAACTTGAGATGAGGTGTCTTGGAGGACAATCTTTCAATTTACAGCAAAGCAACTCCCCCAAACTGAGCCACAGATACCTAATACGATCCGTTCAAAGTTTGTTGTCTTCATGGCGGTGGAGTGGCAGGAATCACTCCCATCATTGTTGTTCCTCAAGAGACTGCTGGCCCAGATGAGCTGTCTCACTGAATTAATGAATAATGTCTTTTAAGTTAACCATGAACCCTCTAAGGCATAACATTGGCCATGCTATATATTCTTTTTATATTGTTTGGAGTGAAAGCCCCCTAGTGGCAGGATCAAGGCATTTGATCTCAAAAACATGGTGTGTTTCAACACAATAACAGCACCGTCCTTAGCATAGAGTTTCCAGTGTCAGGCATTTGAATCATGGCGATGTAACATGTACAATAAAGGTTGAGTCTGCTCTAAAATGTGTCAGCTGCATTACAGTGTGAACAGTCCTGCTGTGATTTATGAGATGGTGAGTTAAAGCAGGCAACAGGAATATCACACAGATGGGCTGTAACTTCAGCACTAAGTGGCATATATTGGTTTTAATAGACTGAGAAATGTCTCTGACGGGTAAATTCTGTGATTTAATGCCTTTTTATTGCGCTGGGTCTCAGGTGTTGCCTTACTCACAGTCAACATTACAGAAGAAGAAGTAGACTTTTATTTCCTTTTTTACTGAGACATCAAGGACATTCTGTGGAAACAGATGCACTGTATAGGGTGAGGATATGAAGCTCTTCATTTGCTTATTTTTTTACTTCGAGCAGCATGAGTGAAACATCACTTTTATATAACCATCAGTATAAATAATGTGATTTACTTGTAATACTTTAAGTTATTGAACAAAAAAATATGTCAACGTTATGTGTGTTGCATACTTTCAGACTCATTTATGCAAACTCCAATTCCATTGAAGGACAATGTGTAAAACTTAAATAAATACAGAATAAAATGAAATCCTTTATCCTATTATAACACTACAAAAGCAAGTATTCACTCATTTTGAATTTGATACCTGCAACACATTCAGAAAAAAGCTTGGACAGGGGCATGTCTACCACTGTGTTGCATCGCCTTTCCTTTTAACAACACTTATTAAGCATTTGGGAGCTGAGGACACTAATTGTTGAAGCTTTATAGGTGGAATTCTTTCCTATTCTTGTTCCATGTACAACTTCAGTTGCTTAACAGTCCAGATCTCTGTTCTCGTATTCTGAATTTCATAATGCACCACACATTTTCAACGGGAGGCAGGTCTGGACTGCAGGCAGTTCAGTCTAGTACCTGCACATTTTTACTACAAAGCCACGCTGTTGTGCAGGATGTTGCTTTTTGTTGTCTTGCTGAAATAAGCAGGTACATCCCTGAAAAAAACGTTGCTTGGATGGCAGCATGTGTTGCTCCAAAACCTGTATATACCGTTCAGCATTAATGGTGCCTTCACATATGTGCAAGTTACCCATGCCATGGGCACTGACACACCCCCATACCATCACAGATGCTGGCTTTTGAACTTTGCTCTGATAACAGCCTGGATGGTCCTTTTTAGCCCAGAGGATATGACGTCCATAATTTCCAAAAACAATTTGAAATGTGGACCCATCAGACCACAGCAGACTTTTCCACTTTGCGTCAGTCCATCTCAGAGGTCAAAGGTCATGAGCATTCAATGTTGGTTTTCAACCTTGCCGCTAACATGCCGAGATTTCTCCTGATTCTATGATACTTCTGACGATATTATGGACTGTAGTTGATGAAATCCCTTGATTCCCTGCAATGGTGTTTTGAGAATGTTGTTCTTAAACTTTTGGACTATTTACTCACACAGTTGTTCACAAAGCAGTGAAACATTGCCCCATCCTTGCATGTGAACAACTGAGCCTTTTGGGGAGGCTCCTTTTTATACACAATCATGACCCTCACCTATTTCCATTTAACCAGCTCACCTGTGGACAACAGGTGTTTTTTGAGCATTCAAGCAGATTTTTGAGGAACTGCAGTTTTCAGCATTTGTGATGGCCTCATTCTTCAATTCGTGCCAACATGCCTGACCTTGCAAAGCAGCTGGATGCCAGATTCCATGTCTGTCATCTGGCAGATCCATGTTGCAAAGCTTCAAGCTGAAGGGGCCTTTTAAGGACAAAGAGGCAGTAGTGTGAGCCTGGTTTAGATGTGCATAGAGTGAGAAGTGACCTCGAGCGTCTCACTAGATCAAATAAATGTGACAGATAAAAAATTCATGCAATTGCCCTCTATTGATAGAGGGGCAATTGCTCTAGCAGCCAGCAAAATTGACAGTATGAACTTGAGTTAAGGCTAAATAAAGGCTCTTTAGGAAATTTGGCTATAATGACAGGTGAGTTTATCATTAATATCTTAAGAAAATGACATCAAGGTACTCATTATCACAGGAAAAAAAAAAGAATAAAACGTGTCCTCTTGGGCAAAACATGCTCAACTTCCTCACAGAACTTCCATTAGTCCAGCTCATAAAAACTTCAGTCTCTGTCCATCCTGTCTTTGCTCACAGTTTAAACAGCACTGTTACTTTTGTCCTCCTGATATGTCATCCCTCCTCATAAATTCCCAGTCCTGTAACAGGGGCACAGCGCCGAGACGTGAGGAAGAAAAATGAACTCCATCAGGAAGCTGGATAAAATTTCTCTGACACATACAACCTTGGTTCAGTAAGAATATCTCTGTATCCTGCTGACATGTGATCTTCTGAATCTATTCGGGACGGCTTGTCTCGCTGAACTCTAAACAAGTGCTTTCAGGCTGCATCATTCATCAATTTCAGGCCTGTTTGTGGGCTGCAGATGATACCCCACGAGCCCAATCACTGCCAGACGTTTAACAATGTGTCACTCAGCCCACACTTTAACTAATCCACAGCTGCAGGTGTTGATAAAAAGAGATACTTAGAGCCGATCACATACTATTGTTAGCATGACAGGACTTAATCTACATCCATCGTAGGTGGGCTTGCAGGATTGCCATCACAAAGCCCACCATACCTTTTATTTTTTTGTATTTTCAGGGCTAAATGTGGCCGTGTTTGTGATGATGGTACTGTACCGCCGAAGCACTTTCTGCTGATGGAGAGGTTCAGCAAATAAATGATGAAAGGGATTTTTCAGAGGAGCGCTGTTATGGCTCTTTGAACTTTTTTTTTTCTCCTGCGATTGCTGGGAGGTCCAACTCTTCTGAGACGACCTCTTCACACAGGCTCAGGGAAACGGGGAGGCTTGTTTGCCTTTTGGAAGCTGATGTTGCACGGTGTGGTAATTGAGGGTCTGAATTAGCTGTTTTGCGAGTTTTCTGATTCTCTGCTGGGAAATAATTTTACTCATATTCTTAAACACATGCTAAATAAATGCATGAATGGCTCCAGATGATTTTGCTAAGTTATCCTAGTAAGAGGGCTTTTAAAAATTCTAAATTTTGTCCCCCAGTTTATTTGTTGTTTAAATCTTCCTTCAATATCCTGTTCTTTTTAAAATTTGTGTATTTTGTGTTCTGACCTTTACAACCTTATATAGAAAATTGCTAGAACACTGTTATTATGCATTAGTGAATTTTGAATTCATAATTCATAAGCAGCTTTGATTATTTTTGGTATTTTTTCACATCTTTTAATCCTTCATTGATGTATTCATAAATTGTTAATTTATAGTTCGGATAATTTGAGTCATTCTTAATAATTGGTTTATATCATTGGTCTTATACTTAATTATAAAGTTACAATTGTTTTAAATGAGCTTGTGTAAATAGATTTTGAAACTTAAAGGTGCAGTGTGTCGAAATTGGCAGCATTTCGCCGAACAGAAACGGTGAATATAGGATATAATGTTTCTATTTGTATGTAAAGTCCATCAAAATAGGAGTACAATCATCCCCATAAAACGTTTGTTTTATTTTTATTTAGTTAGAAAAAGCTTTAAAAAAATTTACATTACCGTGGGCCGCGTTCATGTAGGCCGACATAACGATCTGCCATGTTGTCTACGGGTGGATTTTAGGGACAAAAAGAACGAAACGCGACTCTGTCCGCCAGTTCTGAAATCTACGTGGAATGCAGTTGAAGAAGAGGAAAGAGGACGGCAGCTAACAACAGACCTATAATCTATAAAAATAATGGTTACAAACCTTGTCACTTTAGTAAATGATGCCGTGTTCACGACCCCTTTAGGTCTTCACAGGCTTCTGTTGCTCAGCGATGTGACGTTTTGGTTACGGTTGGGCTCATTCTAGAATCTGAACGATAGATGTCGCTCAAATGCCAAATTCTACACACTGCACCTTTAACACTTTTTTTTGTCTGTTTGTTTAGATTTTTTTAAAGAGAGAGCACACAAGGCAAGTTTGGATGAGTGGACATATTTAGAATATACTTATATTTTTTGGAAATAGAAAGAAAGAAAAGAAATGCCTTGAATGAGAATGTATGGATATTGCACTGTCAAAAACATTTTTGAGTGAGCTTACAGCAAAGAGTGCCAAGAGAGACATCACTTTCAATTCTATGTCTTTAATAAATGTAACCGTAAACTGAAAAAAAAATGTTTAAACTAAAAGTGCTCAGAGAGCTGAACTTGGTTTTGTGACCCATGTGACGTTTATCTGCATGATTTTTTTTTAAAGCATTCCTGACATCATTAGCAGTGTTTAGTCAAAATGTCAGAAACTGCCCAGTCTCAAATTAGCAACAAATACTTCAAAAAAGATCCTGGATCCATATTCTGATCACCAATATATATAAAAACTATGTCGGTAGAAGTAATTGCAAAATAAACAGCTTTTTTTTTTTTTTTTGAGACACTCACTCCACAAAGCTTTCAGTGCATCACAGGAGGATCCAGGAACAAAGCTATCATGAACATCACCATCACAATGAAAAACTTCATGCTCTTTCAGCGCATAGATAAATGGATTTTGTTTGATTGTTCAGAGCATAAAATGTCACGCACTGACCTTTCAGATTGACATCATTACTTTAACAGATTTCTTCACAGACAAGTAAACAGATAAAAATCAGAAGTGCTTTAGGATGGCAATACTGACTACTCTTACTGTTATCAACATACAACACATATGTGTTTTGGTAAATTATGCATAAATTAATCTATAGCTTAAATCAATTCCCAAAACGACAAAGTTGTACTTGCAAAGCAGTAAATAAATGCAGTCAGCAAAAGATTATTGTTGGAAATATCTTTTTATCTCAGTGTTTTCATGGAAGTGTCTGACGTCTTCTTTTTATATTTAAAATAATCTGAATATGAAGTCATAAAAAGTTGGTTCAGTTGTTTAGGTCACAAAGAGCAAACATGTAAGATTTATAACTTTTTGTTTGCTACATCAGAAATTATAGAAAAAAAACAAAAAAACAGTGAAGAATACCATCGGTTTTAATGTCGAGACAACCATTGCAATGCTAATTTTCGTATTGGCCTTCGAGTGGTGCAGGGATGCACCACTCGATTTTTATTATTGTTGTTATTATCACTATTGTTAATTTTATTATTCAGGTTTGGGAAAGGACATGGTAAATCAAATAAAAAGTATCAACTCTTGTATCTATTTTATTAATGTATAATTGTGGAGATGTGACTTGATCTACGCTATGTTTAAGCCATTTTTCATTCACAATAAAAGTTCATTTAAGCAGCTTGTGAAAAATATCAACGTAGGTTTTAAATTAAATGTCTAACTGAAGACTTTGTTATTCAATGAGAGCCTTTTGTAAATTAAATTGTAATTAACTAGAGTTAAATATTACGAGTCATTACAAAAGCCATGACCAGTCCTGACCAAAGGTTCAGGGCTGCATGAGTGAAGAAGGTGCTTTTGGTTTTTAAGGCTGTGTCAAAAACCTTTCATGCTAACAGACTGAATCTGTACAAAAACAAAATTTCTCTCCTTAATTTTACAGTTCAAATGCTTTCTAAAAGGCTCAATAATTAGAATTACCATCTCAGACTCAGATGGGACACAAGGGTTCAACATGTGTAGAGTCTGGCCCCATAAGGAGGCTCGAGTGTTCCCGTTAATGAATGAGGCCAGTTACATCAATTCCTGTTGACCTGTGCCGCATGGTTAAGCTCTTCAGCCGGGGTCAACGTTTCCAATTTCCATTAATGTCCTGATATGATGTATTCAGTTTACGAGTGGGGAGCGCTGAATTCAGTTCGTAATAGCTCCCAGAAACTCATTATCTGATCCAGAAGCTCACCAATGTCAATAAAAAGTGAGGTTTCCTTCAGCTGTAGAGATTCTGTGATCTGTGTGAGTTCACCTTCTGTGATAATATTCAGAATAATTTAACTCATGTTTATATTCACACACTGGAGCTGAGGGCATACTCTGTAAAAGTATCTACCTTAAAATATATCCTGATAAAAAAGTATGAGTAGATAACATAAGAGGAAGAAGAAGGAAGCTCTCCTTTCCCCTTCAAGACTCTCCTGCATTAAATTCAAGGCTCCCTGTTTTTGAAGTGGCTTGATCAGTATTGCAGCCATCTGTCTTCCTGGCAGGTACAGAACAGGACTCAAGAATGCTGAAGGAATCTGCATTTGTTTTTATAAAGAAAGACACAGTCCATAGAGAATTGACAGCACTTGTAAAAGTTTTCACACAGGATATAAATAATCACATGGCCTTGAGAACATCCTTTAGGCTTTTGTTTTTCCCACCGCAGGAGAACCGCCAAAACATGTGGTTTGTGTAAGAAGAGCAATGGGAAGAACTTGGTTTTGGAGTTCACATGACTAATAGTTCTATTTCCCAGAAGCTAAACTTGATAAAGGGAAACATAGGTTATCAAATGAACAGATTCAGTGTTTATCGGACCCTGCAGGACATAGTGAACATGAGTGATGCCAAAGTGAGGATCCATAACCCAATGGAGGTCACCAGGAGATGCAAGAGGAGTCAAGGTTACACTAAACTCAGATGAAAATCAGCATGTAAGGCAGGGATGCCTAAACTGTTTTCACCAAGGGCCATATACAAAAATATAAGACTGGGCCACACTGATATAACAACCTTTAAAGTTCAAGTAAATAAACAGATCCAACTTTTGTAGCATATGCTCGGTATTTAATGTTCTAATTTATCAATCAATCAATCAATCAAAACTTTATTTGTATAGCACTTTTCATACAAAAAAAATTTTAGTACAAAGTGCTTCACATAAGAAATAAAATGAAATAACAATAAATGAAATAAAAGCAGAAAACTGCATACTAATGAAAATAAAAGACCCCACCCACTCTCACAATTCACATACAACACACATTAAATTAATCAAAAGCACAACGACATAAAAGGAAATTCTAAACAGAAAACAGAATTAAAAGACTGAGGAAACGCTATCTTTAATTAAAAATGAGGAAACACAGGAGCTAATACTTAAATTATAATTAAAAATCATAAGAGATTAGATAAAAATACTATAGGGAAAGGAAGGTAAATAAATAAATGAACTATCATAATAAAATTTAAATAAATAATATGGTAAAATGAAATAACCTGAAACCAGATGTGTAATAAAATCAGCTAAAGTAGGATGGTAAAAAGAAAAGCAGTTAACAGAGAATAAAATTCCAGATAATAAATCTGAACTGAAATATAGAAATAAAACAGATTAAGAGGATTAAAAATAATTAAAAAGGTAATAAGAAATAATTATAACTGTAATCATCTAAAAGCTAGACCAAAAAGGTAGGTCTTGACTTTGCTTTTAAAAATATGAACAGTAGTCTCCATCCAGACTTTCCATTAAAGGCTTGATGCTGCAAACAGCCAATCTGTCAAGAGTTTTGGGATGGCCAACCAGATTTGAAGGACCCTGTCAGATGATTATTTGTTAATAGTTTAATGTTTATTTTATAGGGACATTGCACATTAATGAACATCATTATACAATACCGATGTAAATATGCCAGTGTTAGCATTTGTGCTAATTATTATTGCATCTGTAGTCCCTTGGTAACCATGCCGTGCAGATGGATCAGCCTGATCTAAAGTCTGTAATCACGCAGTTCCTTCTTGCCAAACTCCAATCTACAATAATTGTGCACGGCCCAAAACAGGACGGCCCACCCAGCATCCTTTAGAGTTAGACAACAGATGCTAACAGCTTTAGGAGCAGTCTAATCAGCCCTAGACCACATTTTCTCTCTCTAAATGAAAAACAAATAACAACACTACAAACTTCTTGATAAGAAGGATATTTTCACTCCACTTCTGACTTGTTTTGCCCTGAGTTTGTTTCAAAAGTGGTTGTCCATTTTGTGCTTTACACCACGGCAGTAGCGGCTGCCTGCTGCATTATCTAATTGGCTCGTAATGCATGTGATTGATGAAACAATCGTCCAATCACAGGCTTATGAAAGGTTCTGCCCATTCCCAAACACTTTCTATTGGCCTTTACCCAGATGGACTTATGAAATATATTAAACGGTCCATCTGGCATTTCAGGTTAGTCCCTTGGCAGGTTATATAAAACACATACTTAGGTCAACAATTATACAGTCTGTGCTAAAACTGAAGTGAGTCACAATAGATTTTATTTAAAGTGCATTTTTAAAGTGCAAGAATTAAAATACCATTATCATATGAGGTAGATTGTGACATGATAACAACTCTTTGCAGCTAAGACGGAGAAATCTAATGGCTAATCCACACATTTAGACACAATACAAGAGCAAACTGCATTAGCTTCCAATTTTAGAATTGCTGGTTGCTTGAGAGTCTTTGTCACTGTGTTTTTTTGTAAACCAGATTTTGAGACAGAGCAGACAGAGAAGCAAATAAGCTGAACATGTGCTGCTATTTGCTGCCATAACCCACTTGTTATTCATTGCTTAAACATGTTCCAATGTGTCAAATCTAATTTTTATTAATTGTTTTTTTTAGAAACAGATGTGGGCTAACTTAAAGTAGTCACACTTGGCCCCTGGGCACTAATTTATACACCCCTGATCTAATATAACATATAACAATGATATTTGTCAGCACTTTGGCATAGGTTCCACAAAATACAGCATGAAAAAAAAAACATGTTTTCGTTCACTCATTCATGATGAAATATCAGTATGCATCCACAGTACCTAATTTATTACCTCATACATGAAGAAAAAGTGCTCAGAGAGCACAGGCCTCTGCCCATGTGGGTTATGGTTCTAAATGTTGAACTGCAAAAATATATTTTCTATACAGAAGTTTGTAGAGTTGATATTTGTTCATCATTTAATGAAGTAATGCAGTCCAAATCTGATAAAACTGCTACTGCAGCTGTTAGCACCTATGCTAGTCTCTGTCTGGGTAGTCACTTCCTGCTGTTGTTTCACCTGTAGCTCCCACCTCTTTCTGCTTCAAAGGACTCTGATTGGGCCTTGCTGCTTTGGGCTACTCACAGTCATTGTAGATTGGAGCTTGGCAAGAAGGATCTGCTTGATTACAGGTATTAAAAAGAGGTCCAGCTCCATGGCAAGGTTATAATAGACACCCAAGACATGTAAACAGTCAAACGCCAGGACACAGGACCTTTAAGAATTAAGAAAGTTGCCCCCTTTTTCATGCGTGCCAGTGGTTGAGCCCTTGTATGCAAAAGGTGGCATGTGTGCCTTTGGTTGCTGATCTCCTGATTTGCCTAAATCATCAAGTGTGTGAGTTTGTAGGATCATACTGTTTAAAACTCAGTTGAAAATGTCCCTGTGTTTGTGGTTTTTAATCCGTTAAGATTTTAAAATAATCTGATGTGCCACCAGCCTGAACTGGAGAGAAACATTCCCATTAAAAACATGCAGTTTTTGCCCATGTGCACTGCTGCTCCATGTTGACATAAGGTAAAATACAAACCTGATGGCTGACTCAGAGTTACAGGAGCAGCGTGACCCATCTCATTGTGAATATTTTTTGTAGATGGTGCCACATGAATCATAACGAGAGATCAGTATAAATCTTGACTGAACTTTACACTTTTATTGTCAGATTAAAGTTGAGTGCAAATCTGTCTCTTGACCTAGGAGAAAACTTCTCAAGTGTTTTCTTATACTGAATTTATTTTATTTTTGATGGTATTGGAATTCCTCTAACTCTTCCTCACTACATGACTTCATCTTTCCTCTGTACCTTTTCTTTTTGTTACTGAGGTTATTTGCTGTAAATGTCACCTGGGACACTGAGTGACAAAATAATGACAACCTCTTTTTGAGTCAGAGCAATTTCCACAAATTGAATGAGCAGGATGTGTGCAGAGCGAACAATATGTGCAGTCTCTTCTGATTGGTCTCTGTCAATAGCGTTTCTGACATCTCTCCACAAGTGTTCAGACAAATAGATCGAGCGTCTGGCAAACACACGCTAAGAGGGGAAATAAAGATTTAAACACATACGTGCTATGTCCAGCAGACGCTGCTTATTTTTCAGACTCCTTTCAGATGAAGGGCAGAAATTGATTGCATAAAGGAAATGTCAAAATATGTCGTCCTGGGTTTCCAAGAAATGCATTTCTGCTAAAATGTGCTGTAATTGCTGCATAAATCTAACGCAGAGTTCTCTCATACCTACACGTTCTGAAAATATTGGTTAATTAAAACGTCATTGAAGCAGCTGGTTGGTTGACAGGAAAATCCATTCATTCCATTAACACGGTAACTGTATCTATTTGCATGTCAAATGTCAGAGGGAATATTGAGTTGTAATGTGGCAAATGCACATTTCATTCTTGTTATATGACACTTGTACTCACATTTAGGCTCGTTCACTGAAGGTCATATTTGTTTAGTTTCAAAGTTTTCTCTCAGAGCATCTGTTTTAATCTGTTCGCAGCTTTTTCAACATGTGTTATTTTAAGAAGTGTAATTGTACGTCTTTAATAAATAGAATTCTCTCCTGACATTTCTGCAGAGTTGAACATGAGGGAAGGTGTGTTTGTATCTCTGGTGTTAATTAAATGGTCCACTGGATTTGAAAATGAATATGAAAAAGTGACACCCTGGATTTTTAAAAAGGTGTCAAATGTTCCAAAATGATAACTGGTGTGAGGAGAGAAAACTTATTACCACATATCTCTAGAGGTATTAATTACTGTCTTCTGTTAAAACATTATTGCTGCAGCATACAGACAGTGTACTCCTGTATGTTAAAACCTTCAGGTTGTTTTCATAACTAGATGTTTGGGAAAGTTGTTCCAGTACAAGTGGGCGTGCACGGCATGGTTGGTTTGCATATATATGAACACAGCAATGGTCACTGCACAAACAACTGCACTGATATCACCTGAAATAGGTGGTTTTGGCTCGTTTCCGATCAGCCCCTGAAGCAGTTTTCAAAAATCACCTAACGAACCAACACAAACAGGGCGACAGGTTAACTCATCACACTGCTCTATTTATATGAGCAGCAGCAGCAGTAATAATAATTGCATTGTGACAACAAGGCAGCCAGGCTGAGGACGAAGTACTACTTCATAAAAGTTCAGAAATTCACAGTAAATTGTTGTGAATCCACATTACTTATTAATTCTACAGTATAACATTGTGATTTTACAGTATTTTGCTGTAATTTTACTCTAACATATTTCTTGGGTACTGTAAAATTACAGTAGTGTATCAGAAATTCACAGTAAGTTGTTGTGAATCCACATTACTCTATAGTAATTCTACAGTATAGTATTGTGATTTTACTTACAACATTTTGCTTTAATTTTACACTAATAATATTTCTTATTCACAATAAAATAGCAGTGAAGTGTAATAAATTCACAGTAAGTTGTTGTGAATCCACATTACTCTGTAGTAATTCTACAGTATAATATTGTGATGTTACAACACTTTGCTTTAATTTTACACTAATATTATTTCTTATTCACAATAAAATAACAGCGAAGTGTAATAAATTCACAGTAAACTGTTGTGAATCCACAACACTGTAGTAATTTTACAGTATGATATTGTGATTTACAACACTTAACTGTGATTATATGCTAATACTATTTCTTTGTTACTGTAAAATTACAGTAAAGTGTCTTAAATTCATGACTATAAATAATATCGGGGTAAAATTACAGTAAAATACTGTGAATCCACATCACTCTGTAGTTATTTTACAGTATGATATTGTGATTTTACAACATTTTACTGTCATTTTACCCCAATATTGTTTATAGTCCCTGTAAGATTGTACTCTGTACTTTTTTATGTGACTGTGAACAACTTTACTATTTTGTGTAACCACAGCGAATATTAGCCAGTGATTTACTGTGAAATTACAGTGATATTTTTAACAGTATTGAAATATACCAAACACAGTATGAACTTGTTTTATGTAAAAGGGAGAATTCTATGAAATTCTTTGTGTTTTTCAGAGGGTCTTAAATATATACTTCAGTAGCACTCCTCTCATATTAATTAATATAGTTTGATTCCTAGTAAAAATGCCTCTGATTCCTGACATTTCAAACAGAGGCTCCTCTCGCACTCATGTGTGGCCAGCCTACATGTTTCTCCCACTCAGTCAGATCCAGCCGTGCTCCGTGAGCCTCTCCCATCAGAGTCTCTGAGCAACTGTGGGAAGGAGTGACACAAAAGCAGGGAGTCATAAAACATTCAACATCATTCAAAGTCTCCTCTCACATGTGCACTTAGACAATGTGACATTCAAAACAACAAGAAAATGTCAGTACAGGAAGCAGATTTCAGGAAACTGCCCTTTTTGGGAGAAGAATAAAGTGTAGACGAGGGTGCAAAAAAAAAAAAAGAACTTGTGAAAAAAAAGATTGGGCTCTGCACTTTTAACTGTCAGCCATTGTGTGGGGAGGAGAAATATCAAATGGCATACTCACAGATCTGAGTTAGCTTGGATAAAGTCATGATATCCCTCTTTGCAAGGCGAACAGGATGTTGAATTAAAGGAAAGAGAAAGGACGCAGAGGATGTTTTTGTTCTGAATGTTTTCTGAGTAAATCTCACCTCATTTAGACACAATTAGATGCCGTAATCTTTGCTTTCTTCAATCTTTTCTAACGTTAACATCTGAAATTGTAAACAAAATGTATTCCCTATGCAAATGTACCTCCTTAGAAACAAAATATGTCACTCACTAAAGTCATTTCTCTTCTTTATTTTATTGTTTATGAGCTCTTTAAAATGTAAGTGCTCTCTACTCTCCTTGCTCTTCCATTAGTGCACACAGCTGTGAGGCATGAAAAAAGGAATCAGGTTACCATGTGTTGAACTGTTTAAGCACTAAGCAGCCGGTTTGATAAATTACAAGTCAGTTAAGTTCATTTTGCTGACAAAATGCAAATTTATTTATGACCCTACCGACTGGGAGAAAATGAAATCATCATATATTTCCAAACACTTGTGCAGTGTTTTAGATTAGCAGAATCTATTTGGGATGGAAACACATTCCATGAATAAATTGCTTGAATTTCTTCCTTCCAAACAACTCTCAAAGCCCTGCACTTACACATCGACCGAGCAGCTTTTTCAAGCTCTTGAACTCGAGAAAAATGTGAAGGATCTGGAGCGGAGAAATTTTAATTCAAGAGTCAAACAGAGCACCTTTTCTTCCTTTGAGTCAGGAGCGGAGTCTCTTAAATCAGACGAATAAAATCAACTTTAATTTTTTAAGTGTCTGCTTTTGATTTATAGTCATGGAATAAAATCAACCCATTTCATGTGATTCGCCGGCTATCCCATTTTACATTTTCATCAAATCACCGACTGAGGCCCATATCTGTAAAATTGAGAAAGCGTCAGGGCTGAAGTGGTGGGATATTGGAGGTTCAGCTTCATCAGCAGTCTGTGCAGCTGAAATGAGAGACCTTCAGAGGGCTCCTTCACTCACACCCCACCCTTCAACTCTTCTTCTGTTTTTAAACTCTCCATCTCTTTCTTTTTCCCTCATACAGCCCTTGCTCTTCACTCAACCGCACAAGATCTGGTGAGATCACCCTACGCCTATTTTATCTCCACTTAATTAAGCCGAGTCGCAGCTATGCAGAGGAGATCCACATCATAACATTTTTACGAGCGCATGGAGAGTTGAGAGTACAATAATCTAATGTAAGAGCCTATGTGTATTACTAATGCAGTAATGATAGTGGCTTTTATTGCACTTATATATCACATGAGTTTTAACACTGGTACCAAGGATCTTCTAAGGTGTGCACATAGGGCTGGACAAGGTGTACCAAAAATACACACTTTTTAATAGAGAGCATCAAGCAATACACCGATGACTATGTTTTCAGCATGGAATGGTGACAACAAAAGAGACCTTGGCACCAATTATAATGCTGGGTTTAGACAAAATGATTTTTTCATTGGTTACGACAGTCTGTACGTCAGAATAGGCGTAAGCATGACAGACTACGAGTGGAACCGATTACATGTAACAACAATGACAGTGGAAAGAGGGGCAACACCGAAGATAGTAAACAAACATGTATTTCAAGTAGTATCTCCAAAAGTTATGACAAATGATATGTTAGCTTGCTGATAAAACAGTCATTCACCATGCTGAATCCATTGCTTCTCTCCAACATTTCTCCCTTTACAGTCTGGTAGTGGCTCCTCAACGACATATAAGGGCAGGGATGCTGTCTTTCAGAGCTTTGCAAACTTTTCCATCCACTCGTAGCTTTTAAGCAGTTCTCAAGGCATCGACCTTGGTTTGCTTACATCTGTTATAGTATGCAGAGCTCTCTGTGCTCTCATTGGTCAGTGTTTCCGAACATGGAAGGATAAATCATAGGAGGCAGGACAAAAACTAAACCTGCTTGACTTTCTGTCACAGAGTCATAAGGCATCTCAATGACCGATTTTTGTGCCCTATGTTTCTCGAACCCCTACCACTGTCAGGCTGGGCCATAATTATGCAGAAATCATTTAGCCTGACCCTGGTATAAGGCAGTTCTTCATTTTAATTACCCAAAAATTCAGACAAATTCCTTCACATGATTGACAAAATGTTCTGTAGTCCTGAGCATCATGTGTCTCATCAATCTCCATCGTCATCCACAATGTCTTTTATTATATCATTTTTATTAAGTGCTGTTACCATATATTTTTTTCTATGTTATTTCAGTTGATTATTTAAGTTTTCTTTTGTTTAAAACAATGAACTTGTGTCTTATTTTAGGAGGTTATGAACTGATCTGCTCCAGTTGATCATCAGCACCTGTAGTCCTCTGATTGGATGGTTGAAGACTGAGGCAGCCTCTCTGCATGTACATAAAGACGCGAGTGTTGTTTTTACACCGGATGACAGACAGTTGTGATATGATTCTACAGTTGAAAAATATTTTTTAGCATAAAGCAAGACAGAGTGCAGGAGCTTTTTGTCTGAAGATCATCATCCAATACACCTGTCACATACTCAAGTATGCAGAGACTTTCTTTAACAGTCAATTAAATCTCCACTTTAATAATATCAATTAGCACTGCATCTTTTATCGTTGGAAGCCTGAGTAGTCACTTACACCACAAGAAACATCTTGTGAGGATAGTTCATTCCTGGAATAAGGGACACAGCTATACATGTGCATAGCGCCCCCAAAAATTCACTAAAATCCCCTCTTTCCCAGGAAGAAGCAGTGAGGTAAGGGTGAGGAACTCGTCTTCTTGGGATGTTGTCTTCCTGGATGCTCACTTTGTAGTCCGTCACACTTGTACCTAAGTTTGGAAATGGTACCAGGGCTAACACCAAATAATGCCGCCACACTGAGGACTTTCGTTCCAGTTCCCAAACCTAGTTTTGAACCGGCTGGTGTGTTTAGACCAGAAAAATGTTGGTTCACAGGTGGAACCACAAAAAGTTGGTTTCAGCTCACGAACCATGATGTCATCGGTGGGCATTTCATATTCTGTGTTGACAAAATGAGCAGGAAAACAAGGTAGCAGAGGAAATAAATGGAGAAGAGTGTGCAGTGGTCGTGTGAGGAGACAAAATGGTTGATGGCATTTTTGGGCATCACCAGAATTTCAATTGGAGCTCAACAGTCTTTGGGTGCTTGATTGCTGGATGAAAACATAAACCTTAAGTAACATGGACTAACGTCCTCCCACTTTCGTTCTGCTTAAACTGGCTGGTACCCTAGAAAGCATCAAGGTTCTGAGAATCCAGAAGGGAAGTGGTTTTAGAACCAGAACCGTGCCATGCCGGTGTCAAAGCCCTCTCTGTGTACCAGAACACCAGTTTCCACTTGAAAACACCCTGCACCAGGCCTGCTACCCTGATCCAGTGGGTTTAAACTTCCTACAAAACAATGGTAGGATGTCACACTGGTTAGTCTATTTGTGTGTGTGTGTGGGTGTGTGTGTTGGGGGGGGCAGGTGAATAACAGCCTTTGTGCCTTGAGCATAGAAGTTCTCCATCATGTGGAGGAGACAGTGTGTGTGAGGACCAGGGGGTGGCTGCCTCAAGATCCGATGGACCCATGCTTGGAAATTGGTTTGATAGCTTCAAGCTGAATTCCTAGGGTGACGCGGCTGGTCACCACAGTTTGCAATGCAGCTGAAAGGGGTTGGCATCCTTAAACTTCATGGCATGTAAACAAAGTAAGGTTAAGGTTGCTGGTGTTGCAGTCAAGTCATCACAATGGCCAAGTGCAGACCCTGCATGTGCTCCCAAACCTGATCTGACCTGACATGGAAGCGATATGTAGATCACACTGCAAAGGGGCCCTTTAAAAACGTAATATATTTCCCAGCCCTACTTATACATATTGCATATTAATCTATACGCATACTGTTTATATTCATTGTCATTTCGTGGAGAGTAGGGGGTCCCATATCAATTATAATCTATAATAAAGAGTGATGGACCCGCTGGAGATGTTATAATGTTAAAGTAATACCTACTCGTCCAACCTATCTGGGATTTGTTAAGCCCTTAATTAATTTTCCCAGCCCCATATCAATAATATTTAATTAAATTGATACCCAATTGATCATGGTACGGCCATTTCACATGCTTATTATTAATGCCTAAAATGCTGTGGCATGCAAATCTCAACCCTCAATTTCATTCTCATTGGACTGCATCCTCATAAGTGGCTTGCAATGTAATATGCAATCCGCTGATGGCTTATTAAGATCTTTACAGTCATTTAATCTGAGATTGTGGTCAATTATATCTCTCCAGAGCAGCATAGCAGTTTAATTTGATATAAACAAAACAGAGGGGCTGTGAAGCTGTGGTCATGGTGGAAGCTGATACACTCACCCGCTCTGTCTCTCTGCAGAAGTCTGAGCCGGGATGCTGCTGCCTCCAAAGACTGTTTGTGCTGTTTGTAAACAATAAATAATATTAATTTCATGGCGGACACCTCCACTGGATCAATGCATATCGACCAGGAATCAGTTGTCTTTATTGGTTGAGCATGCGGCAAGTATAATTGCACTGTTTATGGAAGGATCACAAACACCATAACACACAAATGAGCCTCATGTTTTCTTAATACTTAACGGTCACTGAGTCCAGTCTCTTTTATTTCATAGCAGCTGTAAATAATTCAAGATGATACAAGAGAAGTGTTGGTTCTGTCTCACTTCCATGATTGATTGCAACCAGGACAAGCCTCTTCAAGTCTCAGGATATTGTAACTCTAGCCAATGACGGAGAGAAAAATTAATTACAACGCCACAAATCGATGAACAACTGAATGTGTCAACTCCCCAAAGAGCTGCGATTGTTCATCGTGGTCTGATTGAGGGAGCAGAGGGTACTGCTGGGATGCTACACCCGCAGGAATAAAAGGGTGGGGAGGTCACGGCCCTGCTTTGACTCAGCAAACACATCAGAGTGAGAAAACACACTTTAATAAGGCCTGGAGAAAAGCTCCCTTGCTCTAAGAGGACAATATAACCAACTGTGCATTTATACACTTACAGAGGGATAACTTAGGTTGCAGAGGGGGGCAATTCAATTTCATCCTCACTGACAGAGGGCCATAACCTAACCAAGCAGCTGGATCCTCCAGATTCTATGTCAGTAATGGGACAGACCCATAAGTATTAAGCTGCTGGGCTGTCGAAAAAGCACTGACCAATCCGACCAATGAAAGAGGCATGTACTGAAGGCATGAGGACGGTGTGAAGCATGTAAAGCGGCATCACCAAATGTGGGACTTCGGTCCAAGTCCACACAGCATTGCCCCCCTATCCAGTCCCAGACTGGTTTTATTAATATTTCTGATATTAGCAACACAGCTTGCTATGCCATGCAGCTCCATATAACCAGGGGTGGACAGTAAGGAAGTAGATTTACTTGAGTACTGTTAAGTACATTTCTTGAGTATCTGTACTTCACTTGAGTATTGTTTTTTTTTTTTAAACTTATGACTTTTACTCCACTACATTTGAAAGACAAATATTGTACTTTTAACTCTACTTCATTTCTATGAAGGGTCTTGTTACTTTTAAGTATAGCTTTGAAGTCAGCAGATGAAATTTCTTTTCTCTTCTAAAATGTGATCTGCATGTGATTTGTTCAAGTGGTGATGCCTTACCTGTACCTCACATATGCGCTACTCAGATCAACAGGTAAACCTTGGCTGTTAAGTTAAAAAACAGCGATGGTTGTCCTTTTGTCAATTCAAACATGTTTCAATAAGCATTTCTGTAGACTTCGTATTTTACAAGCATTTTATTCTTCAGGTTCTGTAAGCAGGTCAATGCATTCAGTAGGTGGTTTCAGTCATTCGGTTCTGAAAATTTCATTGTGGCAACATACAATAACGTGTTGACAGTAAAACAAAAATTTACTTTTAATACTTAAGTATTTTCAAAAGCAGGTACTCCAGTACTTTAACTTAAGTAAAAAAATTTAACTTAACAACTTTCACTTGTATTAGAGTAATATTTGACCAGGAGTATTTATACTTTCACTCAAGTAATGGAGTGGAGTACTTTGTCCACCACTGCTTATAACACAGCATCACTAGCATTTACAGTAGTTGTATTCACTGCCTGGAGGGTCACTGACCAATGAATTTATCCAAAAACATTAAACATGTCCTTTCTCAGCAAATTAGTCTGACAAGTCTACGTGAACAAACAAGGAGGGGTGTCAGTGGGACCAGAAATGAAAACACAAGTATCAGAGACACAGGGGGAGAAAAAAGAGAGGCAGTTATGAGCAGACACCCTGTGCAGCCACATAAGAAAAGAAGACGGCAGAAATGTGTCTCAAATTGAGAAAAGACAAACTTTTATTTGTTTGTTTTACCGATTTGAAGTTCAAATTAGAATGTTTCGTTTGTTTCAATACACACAGGATGGAAAAAAATGCAGTCAGAAAAAAACATAACACATGTCTTTAAAGGAGTTATATTGACTTTAATCATTCCCGGGACACTGAAGAACTCTTACATTTATAGCTAAGTTTCAAAACCCTGATGAGTATGATTTACTGACCATCATTATAACAATAATCCTTAAAGTTGCCTCAGACCTAAATTATCACATTAATTTGAAATCATGACAGGACTGAAGCTCATTTCTCTCCCTTAAATTGATAACTTGAACAGAAGACTTTATTTTTATAGTAAAAACCTTTATTTAAAATAAAAAGTAACTGCATAAATGCTTTTCTTATACCTTGTTTTCAAAGTCACTGTATAGATGTTGCTATCTATCTTGTACTGGAAATATATATAGTTTGTTTTCCAGAAGTTTACTTGGGGCATTTTTCTAGAATTGGCCCCAGCGACACTGTAATCGAGGACACCTGCTGTAAGGAATGGCCACTCATGACAACATTAGTGCTGAATGTAGCCATTGCTGAAGTTTTATCAGAACTTGTCAGCATTTCTTTTTTAAACAAATAATGACACTGAGAGCATTTCTCAGTGTAAAGATATTTCCACCCCTCTCCTGATGGGATTTGGCAGGACTGTGATTCACAGTCTGATTCCTGCTGTGTACTTTATTCCTTGGCAGCAATGCCTGCATACTACATCATCTAACCGGCCTGTAATAAATGTGACTGACGGAGCGATTAACAAATTATTTACCAGATATTTTCTAAAGGATCCTGCCCCCTCAAAACACTTTCTATGGGTTGCTACCCAGAGGTATTACTTTAATTTATCATGGGAAGCTGACACAGTCAGTCCAGCACTACAAGGGTTAGATTGTAAAAAAAAAAAATTATGGTCAATTAACTACAATTATGAAGCATTTTTTAAGCCATAGTTATGAATGAACTTAAATCTATAAAACAGTTCAAGGTTGTTCATAAAAGCAGTTATTAATGCTGTTTTACTGCAGTAGCAAGGCTCTGGGCCAGTGTCCACAGCTGCCATTTTGCTGCACTTTTTGCTTCCAGGTTACAAAAAAATGACTTCCACCTCCCATGGTAGAATCTGCAAGTTACCTTTAAGTAGACAACATAAACAAAAGAAAAAGAACTATGCACTTGTAGACCTGGAAATTTTTCCCTCGAAAAGCCAAGTCAGATCACTTTCTCTACCGCCATTCTCATGTGACATTGACAAAAGTGCAGTTATTCTGAATGTTGAACTGTTTCTAACCAAGAGAGCTGTGCACAGCAACAAAATGCAGCTAAAACAAAGTTTCTCCACATCAGGGGGAAAATGCTAAGTGCATTGGTTTTGTGGTGAAAATAAACATTAGCATTGGGGAAGATGAGATGTGGGCACACATCAGTAAAAGGTTAACTCATTATCTATAGTGCATTATGAATGAAATCATGTTCATCTAAAAGACTGCTAATAATGCTTTACTGATGTTTCTGAACTGTAAAGCATTAGCAAAGACTTAATTGGTTAGCATGAAGGCACAGACATTTTGGGTACTGATGCATTTATTAAGTATTTCCAAGTGTTTATAAATGATGAATGAATAATTTGATTATACTTATTGGATGGTTTATTATGTATTTACTAATGGCTGACTAATTCCTAACAGTTACACCTTAATTCAAAAGGTAACCAGTTGTGGTACACTCTCAACTTGACAAATATTTTTTATAATTTAACAAGAAGAGCAAAGATGTGTGTTCTTAATTTCCACTGATAAACTCAAATTCAGATAGTAATGCTGAATTAAATGAGCTCAAAACAATATCAAGCAGAGTTCAGCTACTTTCCCGTTCAATAAAGAGATTTTTTTACTGGTAATTTATGCATACTCCATTTGCATATGTCTTTTTAACAAATACATTTTAATACATATAAGTTTTGTTGTATAAAACAACAAATTAGTCTCTTAAATATGCAAATGATAAATTTTTATTATGGACATTTTCATATTCTTTCAATGTTTTTATAACAGATGTTGTGATTTGTTATTTATGTTTACAAGTTATTAACTTCTTAAATAGATTTGCAAGCAGCGCTGAGTGTGTGTGTGTGTGTGTGTGTGGTGTGGGGGGGGGGGGGGGGGGGGGGGGGGGGGGGGGACTGCCAATTGCAAATTTCAATAACATTCTTCCATACATTATTTTTGTTTGTCACTTTTTGTTTTTTTTAATCGCTCTTTTTAACTTCATATCTTTGTCTGTCACAGTTCCTTTCCATCCTCTATTCTTAGGTACAGTTCCTAAACAGACTGAGGCTGGCTTCTTTTTAGCTGGAGGACAGTGTGTGGACGAGTGCAGTGAAAGCTGTGTATTTCTTTTTGAGGGATCAGTGGCACTGAAAGCAGGTGACCATGGCTGTTTCCCTGTTGTAGGCTCAGCACTATTTTACAGAGGATGTAATATATTCTTGCTGTAAGAAGAAAAAACATGACTCCATGAGAGAGACACACTGCAGCATGCACGGCCTAATACGACACAGAGCAGATTAGCAAAACGAGAGATCATTACAAGCAACCTCACAAGTGACCAAGGCTGAGTCATTCTCCTGCATTAAGCTGCTGCCGTCCTTTTCCCTTTGCATTCACAGCGCCTATTAGGATTTGATCATAAAATATATTGCTGTGGGGTTGTGTGTTCCTGCATGTCTGTGTGTGCATGCAAGTGTCTGGACGCCATGTTGTCATTGTGCCTGCGACTTTGACCTTTAGCAAAGGGATGCTAGATGGAGAGGAGGCTTAATGAGTTTGTATAATAGCTGAGCTCTATCCAAGGAATCATCCATCTACATGAGGCCCATAATTAGCTGGTAAGACAGTGGTCCAGTTCTGCACTTCCACTTATTATTCTGCTGACTAGTATGTGGGAGTGGAAAAAAATTGATAAACAAATACACCCCCCCCCCTCCTCTATGAAGCGTATTAATAATCTGCTGTCGATTTAAGCAGCATTGTAAAAAGGCATGGCTGAGCAGCCTGAAAAACACTCCTGTGACACCCTCAGAAAATGAGGTAAAGCTATCTGGTACATAAGTCACATCCTGGTCTGAGTTTGCTGACAGGTGTACCCTCTCATGGGAGTGCTAATCCTCGGGCTTCTTCATCTGTCCTCCATGCACTGATGTTCAGCTGCAGAGACACAAAACCCCAGGACAAAAGCAAAGGCATATTTAACTAGAACTCAATGACATGCAGATGTGATCCGTGTGATTTGTATGCAAAGCACCAATCTGATTCCTATCATACAGGACTGGATGTCATATCCATCATTTTCATGTTAGGCAGAAGATATGAAAAGCATTCTTGCAAAGATACGGTTGAAATAATTTTCATTCTATCTGCGCATTACAAACATGTGGCTGGTTATGCTTACACAGGATATGTAAATGTTTGGATAAGAAAAGGATACAGGGGAGATTGAGGTTGGTCGTCATGCTTTTTGCTCTGGTATGGATTACTCATGATCCATGAAACTGGAGAATATCTGCAAACTCTCACAGGTATTGACACAAATGGGGAGCATTATATTTAGGCTACGCTAGGTACATTTTTCACATATACATATATTAAAATATTAGATAGATAGATAGATAGATAGATAGATAGATAGATAGATAGATAGATAGATAGATAGATAGATAGATTGATTGATTGATTGATCAGTAGTGAGAATTGCCACTGACCCAACAATACAATTTGTCATGATACTTTGCTCCAGATTTGGTTTCATTGTGATTCTCAATATATTACAATATGCTGAGTACTGGGATACTTAACATTCCAGAGGTTTTAACTTTTTCTTGTCTGCATTTACATCCATAAAGAAAAAAAACAGAATTCTAAATAATGTAATAAGAAAATTATCTTAGTATATTTATCATGTCAAATAAGCTTTATTACGAACTAGAAAAAACCTCACAGACATGTAGTCAATTCATACAACATACTGTGCTAAGCTTCACTGCTCTGTAGAGTTTCAGTGCACCTGTGGTTACTGAAGATGGTATATATCTGGGCTCCAACCAGCATGTAACAACCCTAGTTTTCCACAACATGGAAAGGTTTGTCAGACGTTGAGCTATTTTCTTCATTCACTCTTAACTTGAAGGAAGCACTTACAAGCTTAGCATATCAAGTGTTGGCTGATTTATTAGCCAGGTTAGCTTAGCTTAGCTTAGCTAAGCGTTAGCTTTCCTGTCATTGGCTTTCACTTCTCCTGGGTGGTGCAGAGTAAGTTGAGTCTTATGTTCACTCTGTTTAACTCTCCTGAGTCACTCCTAACAAACTGCGTGTCATGTCCATCTCTTATGTCCTTTTTAAGGGCCAAAATATGGTGCAGATGGTGCATTACTTTTCTCGCTCTTTCCTGTGCAGCCATGTTTGTTTAAATCTAACTTTCTTGCACAATCAGTGTCACCTATCTGACCTGGCTTAACAGCCCCATTGTGGGGAATTAATGGATAATTGATTTGCATCTATTTTGGACCAAATGCTTTATTAAATTTTGGAAACTAAAAAAAAGTAGCTTTTTCTGCAATGGCAGCTGTAAATCCATATAATATTGTCTCTACAAATACCCAAAACTATAATGTATCGAGTTTTTCCCCCACCTCTATTATATATACAGTATATGTATGCAACAAGGTACATAGACATGGTCAAGACGACCTGATGAAGTTCAAACTAAGTATGAGAATGGGGTCTGATTATTTAACACAGTACTAACAAAGGTGTACCTAATAAAATGCCCAGTGAGTACATAAAAATACATCTTTTGAAATAAACTTAAAACACTAGAAACATATGAGTCTGCTCGGCTGAATTCTTTGAGGACTAAAAGGTGTACAGTTTGTTTAGGGTGACAAATGACTGCAGGGGGCCTGGGATGGTTGTAACACTTTTTGCTTCAGCCCCTGTAACTCCCTTAGTTATGGGGCTAGAGTTGTCAAACGTTTCTGACTTACTCACGTTTGTTTACTACAAATGGAACCAAATCTGACTTCTTCAAGAGTATCACAAAGCTTCTGAACAGATATCAAATACTGTCCAAGGTGGACTCTTTGTTAAAACCTAACCCAATACCAGGGCAGGTTGTGGAAATCATACAAAATGTCTGTGCAGGTTCCCATTCATCTAGGTCATAGTTATCCAATTCTTTGTTAAAAGGGCAACTGGACTTGCTAGAAGTGTTGTTAAAAAAAAGATGCAAAAACAGAGGCAACACATACAATTTGTTTGAAAATAATCAATTAAAACTAAACACCAATCTAGAACACTCTACCCTAACCTTAAAGTCAAATGATTGTGAAATATTTGACCAATAACATTCAGTAATCTTTCTAAACAAGTACCTTAATGATGCCCTGAATCCTGGAGACTTACTGTTTTTATTCAAGATTAAGCAGACTTGATTCTTTTTATAAGTTTTGATCATTATTTTTTACACCCTGTTCTTTTCTATGTACCATTCAAGCCACATGGGATATTTATGTCTTAAAACTGCCGGGCATTATCAAATAATTACTGATTTTTTTGAAATGAATTTCCATAATCAGATTTACTGCACTTTTAAAAGGGAAAATTCTTTTCTATAGAATATTTCCTATTTTGCTGCATCTTTGCTGAATTTAATAAATACTAACTTTCTATTTTTCTGACTTGCTTATTTGTTCTGGTTTCAAAATGTTCTGGTAGATACATTTTAAAACATTGTTGCTCAGACTGAGGTCACAAAGACCGAAGATCTGACCAGTGTAAATAATCAGCCAACACTTTCTCCTGCTCATCAGAGAAAGTCTGGAGCTTCTACTGCTTGTATTGTAATCTCAGGACCTCTTGACCCCCTGTCTTCCTGCTCAGTGTACTCATTTATCCCATGTACCTTTACAGATTATATAAATGACTGGGTCTTTTTTGAGACCTCATGAGATGCTGTATTTAAATACACAAGCAGGGACAGCTCTTTAATTTCTTTAATGTAATGATAACAAAATGCAAGCATTTAATGAAAGTATTTTGTTCATTTATTATTATTTTTTTTTTTTTTCCAGCCCTGATAACCTCTGTGTATGATCGGGGGGAAGAAGGAAAATACTGAAATGATCATGTGACTCCTATCTTATTCCTCATTGGAGAAAAGATGTGTTACAACCATCCCCAGTCTCCCCTACTTTAAAATGGAATGTAAAGCCCTTAACATCTTCATATATATTTTGAAAAGATTGACATCTTTAAGGGATATGAATTTTAACATTAAAAAAGTTTGACATAGTGCAAAAGTTTGTCATCAGCCATTTTAAATTCATGCATTATACAACAATAAACTCCCCATTAAACAATTGGAAGCTTTATTTCAATTGAGTAGTAACTGGTATTTTATTTTATATCACTGGAAAGCCTGATTGGTCACCTTTACAAACAATTTACAACCTGTGAGGATTGTGCATTTGTGGAAAGTTCAACACGGCAAAATGTGAGGGTAGTGCCAGCAAAATCTCCTGCAACTGGAAGCTAGTGTTCCAGTATGCAGAGTGACAGTATTTTATTATTCGTTGTCAGCCCTACCATTTCCAAACTGAGGACCAGGCTCTGTGAGATTGGTGAAGTCAAAGACAGACGCCGAAGTGAGCCTCCCAGGAAGACACAAACTGGTTCCTCACTCTTGCTTTACTGAGGAACTGAAGGCTTTCTTCCAGGGAAGGGGAGGATTTTTGCACGTTTGTTTTTGGCACTACACACCATTTTAGCTGTGTTGTTCATTCCATGAATGCATGATCCTTACAAGTTGTACCTCATTGTCAAGGTGACTAATCAGGCTATCCAGCAATAATATACAATACAATGCCAGTTGGTTTTATTCAATTAAATAGAATAAAATAATCAACCAAAGTAATGTTTCAAAACTTTTTGAAAGAGTAAATAAATGGATGGCAGTCAGGTGACATTGCAGGTAGTGCACATGCCTCACAGCAACAGGGTTGCTGGTTTGGTTCCCATGTCAGTCAGAGCCTTTCTGTGTAGCGTTTGCATGTTCTCTCCGTGCATGTGTGGGTTCTCTCCAGGCACTCTGGCTTCCTCTCACCGACCAAAAACATACTCATTAGGTTAATTGGACACTGTAAATTGCCCTTAGGTGTGAGAATTAAAGGTTTTCTGTCTCTCTATGTGGCCCTGCGATTGGCCCATCCAGGGTGTAACCTGCCTTCAACCCAGTGTCAGTTGGGTTAGGCTCAGGCCCCCCACGGCCCCAAAAAAGGTAAGTGATACAGATAATGTATGGATATATATGGATGAAGATTTTTTTTTTACAATTTAAAGTATAAATAATTAATATTGTGTAACAATATAATGCAAAGAAAACCATAGCATCTGGCTTAAACAGCCATAATAGTTTATTTTCACTCAGCTTTGCCGGAAGAAAGGTGGCACAGAAACGTGTCTTTTTCTCTGGGCTAACAGCAGCTGAGAAGATGTTGGCTTTGAGGTGAGAACCTCCTCACACTTTGTCGTTTCGCCAATGGGCTCTTACATTTTTAGACATTGTGTATCTTGAATTATTTACTGCTTGGCTGCATGGGACAAGAGAAGATAATGTTAGACTTAGACTTAGACAGACTTTATTGTCATTCAGTACGCAGCAGGTGTATACAGAACAAGATTTCGTTGCATAGGCTGCAGTTTACAGATTTTAAGTACACTATGAATAAAGTAGATGTTAATATATGGTCTCATATGATTGATAAGATTAAGGAGATGGTTTGATGTACTAACTGTTTTATCACAGGATCACCAGTTTTCTTTTTTTTAACTATACTATACTATTCTTGGAGGTAGTTGGGGGTATCTTTCCTTGTTGTTAAATGGTCATTGAAACTGATTGTTTTCTGACTAAAATTTTTCGTAAAAAAGAAAATATTTGATCAAAAAAACAAAACAAAACAAAACAAAACGTTGCCTCCGTGAAGCGTAATAGCTGATCAGTGCCGTGGATTTTGGGTGCTGATGAGATTTCAAAGAGAGCCCATGCCCTGTTTACTCAACACAATTACTAAAATAAAATAAGCATGGCATTAGGATTAATGCTTTTTTCAGCTAGATGAAACAGCCCTATCCTTAAAGGCAATATATGACAACTAACACGTGTGACAACCAACCCTGATCTCCCCTACCGGCAGGGCGCGCTGAGGACGCTCCATGCCCAGCCAGCAGGCAGAGTCCACTCCTTGTTTTGCTGCTCCGCTCATCGCAGCATACACCTTCCCTCACTCTCATCACTTCAGCATTGCTGTGCAAGCAGATGTTCCCTCTCTGATGCCAGATCTCACTATTTTCGCATTTGGAGAAGGTATCCTTTCGCGCGGAGGCTGCAAAGTCACAGGAAAGCGCCCTGAACTGCCTCTCTCCTCGGCTCCGTGAGAGAGAGGGAGACTTTTGAGGGGACAGCGGCTCTTTTCTGGGAGAAATACAGTACAGTCAAACCGGCGGCGGCAGCGAGCACGGCAGCAGTTGTATTTACCACACCTGTGATGCGTTGTTCTGAGCAACGAAGACGCACGAGCGGGATACTGATGGCCACGCTACGGCACGAGGAGGATATGTGTTGAGGAGAAAGACTTGGGCGTTGTGAAGAAAGAGGCGTAAAGTGCTACACAGGACACTCTTCGGACCTTTAAGAGCCTCGTGTGCCAGTGTTTCAGCTCTGCTCCCTGCCTTTTTTAACTTGAGGTGATAAAAAGCTCGAAGATGCCCTTACTTCTGGGCCCCTTTGTCCGCTGTAGGTTCAGCGCTACGCTCCTTGTGCTCTGGCTCATGCTCGCTGGCTTCACCTGCACTGGTGAGTTTGATTTAAAACATTTAATCTGTTTTGCTTCAATGTGCTGCTGAGTATTTCTGTATGCTGAAGCTGTTTGGGCTTAAAAAAAAAAGCAGTGTATGTTGAGTTCTTCGCAATTTTGTGCCTGTTTTGTGCTTTTTTTTTTTGACGGAAATGCGGGCAGCGCGTGACAGAGCACGTTGTCAGCGGTCGTTATTGTTCTTTAATTTGCTAACCGTCACTCATTAATTAGCCTCCGACTTCAAGGTTAAATATGAGTGCCTCTAACGTGTCCATCAAGGTGAAAACTTGAACAAATGCGAGCCAGCTCTTCAAATGTTGCGTGCATGGGAAATAGAGGCAGCGTAACGCGGGCTGAAAGGTCCTTTAATCCCACAGTGTTGACTGAAAGGGAAGTTAGCGCTGCACCTGCTTCAGAGGAACAAACCTCCACTTAAATACGTTTCAGAGACAGGCCCATTAATAATGAGATGCAGCAGACTGATAAAAAACATTTCCGAATGCCACATAAACAGTCTTTACTGCCTTTCAGTGGGTCTCATTTTAATATAAGCAGAAAATAACCTCACTAATCATTGTGTTATTAAATCTTTGTCGGCACAGACAGGGGCGCTGCCAGATATTTTAGGGCCACATGAAAAGACATAATTTAAGCCCTATCCCAAGGCAGCTCTGCACAGTTTCTCAAATATTGCATTTGTTAACAAATAAAGGAATCAATCAATCAATCTTTATTTGTAATAAAATCGTCACAAAACAATGTCAAAACGCTTTACGAAAGAGTGGGTCAATGCTGTACTCTAATCTCTATTTTTTTTTTATTATTTTATTTGTTCAATTTTGAAAGAGAGATATATAAGGAGCAGAAAGGCAGGCAGAGACAAAGGAAGTAAAATGACAGCTGAGATGATTCTCCTCTTTGTGGTTGTGAAGGTAATTATTGTCAGAAAAGCCCATAACAACCATGTGTATAGAGATTGTTGTCAAAGAAATAACTTCTGATTTATCTTTGTTTGTTTGTAGAGTTTATTTCATTCATTTGTCAGCAAAAGCACTCAAGTACAATAATATGTCAAATCCTGAATAAAAAGGAGCAGAAAGAAGAATAGCCATATATGATTTGCGCCTCAAGCAACTGCCAATTTTTTTTTTCTGTTTAAAGCAGGGATGGACATAATGCAGCCCTCACTTTAACCCAATGTGGCCCACAAGTCAACTTCAAATACGGATAATTCGTAAACCTAATGAAAAACGGACAAACTTTGCCATGGGAATATCAGAATATGTCCTTAATAATTCTTGTTTATAGGGATATACTTAGTTATTTGCAAGAACATCCATCTTGGATCACTAAATGTAAAATAAGTCTAATGTATTTGAAAAAACTATATGAATTATGTTTATTGCACTGATAAGTGTTTTAAATTGGCTTGAATTCTTTGTTTAGCTCATAACGTTTTGTGTTTATACTTAAATATGAATGTTGGAATAATAACTTTTTTGAATAGCTAAATCTGCTCCCTTTTTTCAGTTAAGTAAGCACGTATGTGAAATGAATGACGCACAGTTTGTAGCGTGGCCCTTAAATTGTAAAGATAATATTAATGTGGCCCTCTAGGTGACCGAAGTTGCCCTTTTTTGGTTTAAAGACACATATAAGCTTAAAATATTGGAGAAAACACTTTGTAGCAAAAGATTATAAAGTAAACGGTAAATTTAAGTATGCAGTAAAAGTAACTTTCTGGTATTTGAAGCAGTTAAGGCAGTCAGCATGTTTTTATTCATAGTTAACGTTTAAGGTGTAATCAATCCTGATCAATCTCTGATCCAGCCATTCAACATTTTTAAGATTCAACCTTAGTTTTACTCCTTGACCTGTCATTCTCAAGACCTAAATATTTAATGGGCGGTTCAGATACTTAAATATGCATCAAAAAGCCAAAACAAATCAAATGTGCTCTTGTAAGCACTCCAACATTCTGCATAGATTTCATTTTTGGGGCTTCAGCAAAAGAAAAGATGCCTGAACATTGTTTTTTCAATGATAAAAGGAAAAGCTACTTTCTTTAAACACCCCAATGTGTATGATACTATAGTATTTTAAGGAGCCCTTAGCAGTCATAGGTCCTTGGAATCTTTCTAAGCTTTCCCCCTTTACCCCCCTTTGCCCCCTCCCCAGCCACAGAGTGGGACAAAACAACAAAACGTATGTAACTCAGAGCCTGTATCCATCCATTCAACCGCGTATGCTCGCTCCACTGTGCTGCCCGCAAACAGGATCATTCAACTCCATGTTTCTCTCCCACCAGGAGTCATTCCTGCTGCATTTGCAGTATGCTGACAGCTTTACGGAGTTGGTAGACGACCTACTCGCGCTGATGAGTTATGTTTTATGATGTAGCCTCTTGGCCAGACACTGGCGATGGCATGCAAATGTGCTCTGATGTACAAAACAATCAGCGACAGTGAGGCTGAGGCTGTGGTTAGTGCAGAGATAAGTTTACCCCAGCAGCTACAAACATGGCATTTGAATTAGATTTTGTTTTTAATTATAGGCCCTGTGCAGATTTAGCTTCCCTCTCTACTTGGGGAAAAAAAGGGGTTTTCAGAGTAAGAGCCAGGGTTTAAGAATATTAGATCTGCCTTTTGGTACAATGGAGAAAGTCTTAAGAGACACCCTTATTGTTCAAATTTTGGCTTTCCTGAGGCAAAATGTAAATATTATTTTAAGAGTATTTCTATAAGACAAGAATTTTAAATACCAACTTTTGTTCTTAAATTTGAGAAGTTTACATGCAGAATTTACAATCATAGTTAGGGATGCATGATATTGGATTTTTGCCGATATCCAATATGCTGATATTTCTGAACCTATTTTGAAAATAGTCAAGAGCACAAAGTCTTTACGGTTCCAAAATTAACTATTTTATTTATTTATTTATTTATTTATTTGTTTAATAGGGACAGTGCATATTGAACATCTATTCGGAAAACAATAGATGTAAATATGCCGGATTATAGCATAAATGGTAATTTACATCCGCAGTCCCTAGGCAGGTAACACAAAAACTTGATGCCAAGACACCACACACACAAAAGCAGGACATAGAACAGGACAATAGATAACATATCACAAGACAGTTCATTTCTGAGACCCTAGAAGTTAATGGTTACAGGACTGGTTTGCTTTCAGCCACTGCTTGACATGCGTTTTGAAAGTTTGTAATGTGGGACACTCCCTTATGGCGAGTGGGAGACTGTTCCAGATCTTACTGGCCTTTACAGAGAGAGAGTTTTGTCCAAAGGCTGTTGTTCCTTACAGTTTAACAGTTCATTTGTGTAAGGAACAGATGTGAAACAAGAAAAACATTGAACTCTGGAAAAATAAAAATCTTAATTTTTAAATGTTACCATGCAGGGATAATACTATGAAGCAATTGGTGTGTATGTGTAATATTACAGCAGATGTTTGTGATGTATATGGTCAATATATATGGCAAATATATTGTCAATGTCAAAATTTCAATTTTGGCTGATAACTATATTTAACTTTTTAGTCTGATCATGGCAATTATATTTTTATTATTTTGGCCTTTCAGTCCATACCCATCAAAGCCAACACCCTATAGGTAAGAATGGGGATTGCAATATCAATTTTATATTTATGATAATTAAATAAAGTTTGATGTATGAAACACTAACAAAGAATCTGCCTGAGCTTTAGCTAGATTTGCTATACACTGGTTCCTGTTAAATTACTTGTCAAGGTGTTTTTGTATTTTTAAGCCCTCCCTCAATAAAGCACTTCTGCCTGCACATATCCAACAGCAGGCTACAGAGAACAGTTACATTTTAGAAAAGTGTTGTGTGTGTGTTTGTTCAAAGCAGACCTGTCTCTGGTAAAATGTGTGGCCGCAATTAAAAGTTTTCAACAATCTCAAAAGGCTTCTTATTACTGTAAATACAAATACAATAGTATAAAATTTGAACACAAGCAGCATTAGTTAAGGAAGAGGGCATGTTGTTTAAGGCCCCATTAAATGCAAATTGCACTTTTAATTATTTTATGCAAAAATGTATAGATGCATTGCAAACTAAATGAATGTGTATAAAGATATACATGAGTTAAATATATTTAGAAACTGATATATGTAACAGATATTGCACTGAAAAAGTAGTTTCAGTAGCTTGAATTCTTTGTATTAGTTTAATGCAGACAGCATAAGTTAAGGTAGGGAGCTTCTTCTTTGGGGCCCCATTTTTTCCAATTCAACTGTCTTAATGGTTGAGTGGCCTGTCTTCACCCCCCATCAACATAAAAAAAATCCCTCCTCTCACTGTTTCCCAGTCAGACTTTTGAAAAATGTGTCTTCAGACACCTTCCCAAGCCAAGATGTTGTGACAATAATGGGGACAAACAGAAACACTTTGGCAGAGTATAATTCACCATAATAATAAAATTCATTATTTTGCTTTCTCTGTGGCCCGATGCCAGATGATTGATGGCCTGGTATTAGTCCTCAGCCCAGTGGTAGGGCACCTCTGCCCAAAAGGGGCTTTTTTTATGTTATTTTCATTTCATTGGAGTTTCACAATGCAAAACAAATGCCTGAATATTAACTTTTTTGCAATGAAAAATGAGACACGCTAAGTGAAGGTTAGCGGTAAATAAGTCTTTAAACACCTTTGGCAAAATGTTGCTGACACTATAATTTTTTAGGGGCCCCCCAGTCTTCACGGGCCCTTAGAATCTTCCTGACTTCTTCCCTCTTTATGGCCCCCACTAGTCTACAACACAATAGCGAGCAAATGTCTTTTGCTTGTTTCAAGATTTTTTTTTTTTTTTTTTTTTTTTTTTTTTTTTTGGGGGGGGGGTCTTTTTGCCACCATTCATGACTACTCAGTCAATAGACACAGAATCAGAAACCAGGGAGAGAGACTGGAGGATAACATGCAGGAGAGGAGCCACAGGCCAGATTTGAGCCATGCCCACTTTGAGGACAACAACTTCTTACCACACGATACTCAGACAAAAGGCTACAGATTTCCCAACAAATTTATTTTTAATGGGGATCCAACATTAAAGATTACAAGCAATAGACCCTTCAGGCCTCCAGTGCACAGACAATTGCAGACAAATCAACACTTAAAATCAATGCAAACAATATCTGTGTTGCTCATACTGCACAATCATACTAAAGCCCTTTATCTCTCCAAATAACACCGTCTCAGCCCACTCTCCTTATATATTATCACAACAATACAGCACAGCTGGGAGCTGCCGGTGAGTTTCGAAAAACCTGATAATTTCACACGCCATTTGCCTTGCTCTTGTTTCAAAACTGCTAACCTTACTTTGGACAGAAGGCAAACATGTTAATGTTGCTGTAGTTGTGTCTCTAGCTCCAGGACACTGGTATGATGAATTAAGAGGGCTTTTCTTTTGCATTAATTAGTGTATAATTATGAATATATTAGGATTAAATAAACAGACATGCTCCAGGGACCTCATATATCAAGCTAAGTAAGTAGCAGTGCGGTGGTATTTACAAGTTGTCTCATGATGCATGTTGTAGCGGATGTGTTTTCAGTGTGTTGCAGGTTATTATGGTATGGCGGTAATGCTTCCTCACCGCAGGAGGTTTCTCTGTGTCTCTGTGTGTGTGTGTGTGGTGTTTGTTCTTCTCTCCTCATGTCAGTTTGTAGACCCTATATTCCCTCAGGTGTGATAATGTTTGTCTCTTTCTTTGTCCGCCTCGTGATAGACTGTAGCTCTATTCTGGGTGTTTTCCCTGCCTCTCACTCAAAGCATGCTGGGTAATGCTCCCAGCCCTTTTGTGACCCTGAATAGCAATGAGCTGGTTGATAAAATGATGATAAATTCATGGATAAAGGTGATTTTATGCCTCTTTGTCTTTGAGTTTCACAGCAAAGCCTTCTTTGTTTCACTTTGTCACTGTCTATCATATAACATCTCAGCACAGGCACCCTTATAAGCTCCCACCACAACTTACAAGCCACTTTTATAGGACAGAGAGAGTCCCAGAGATGCATTGGAAGGTAATTTGGTATCCAATTCTTTCGACATCAGGGCCAGGATGGTCTCAGCTGAGATCAGACAAAGCATCCTCAGAAGGGAAGGCAAGGCGCTGACTCGGCGTTTGTCTGCATCAAAAGCCGACTTGTCTTTTTTCCGCGAGGAAACATAACTCAGTCAGTAATAAAGGTAGGCCTGTCAATCTAGATTTTGAGCTAGCCGAGCACTTTCCCTTTCGCTGTGCTGTGAGTGATCTGACGGGCCGAATGGCGGGGGAAGTTTTCTTTCAGCCTCAGGAACAAAGAACTGTACTGCTTTGCCTACGTGTGCACGCTACTTGATGTTTTCTGAATGCAAAGTGTGTGTTCATGTGTGCGAGCATGTTTCCACGAAGCTTTGCATACATGCATTTCTGCTCTGCGTGTGTGCGTAGTTGTCTGGCTGTAAATGGTTCCAGCTCCTGTTGCTTCTGTTGTTTCCCATCTATTTAAACTTGCCTGTTAGTGTGTTGTGGTTTTAGTCCCTTGTTACTTCCTCGAGAAAAGATCATCAAAAAGCAGCTATCCATGCAGAGAGAGTAAAAACCCTGGCTTTGCCTTTGTTTTTCCCCCTCTGCCCAATGTTAACGTTGCCAAGCAATTGTTGTCTGGTTCAGCAAGGGAGCATGGGATTTGGTGTCAGGCACTTTCCTTCTTGTGTGAGCAGCCACCTTGGAGCAATTTCCAAGGGGTGTGAACCTTGTGTTAATGCAAGGAGACAGCCATTAAGTGACAACAAATAGTAATGTTTGCATAATGCAGAAAATTGCAAGGTCTCATTTCTTATACAGTCGTGTGAGGGTTTCTTTTGCCAGACGTCTCTCATCCTTCTAATGTGAATCATCCCAGAGTTGTCTTTCTTGCAGCCAGTTTTGTCTCTCCTCATTGACTCACTAAAGAATGCGATAAGGAGAGTGAAAGTCGAAATTAACATAATTTATTGGGGGAAATTGCCTTCTGGTCAAAGGAATTTAAAACCACTTCGTTTCTGTCCCATAGCTAATGCATGGCAAATGATCGCCATGTATTTGCCCGGATCTGGTCTTTTACAGGGAAGTGATAATTTACTACCAGAACGAGTTTTTTTTGTTCCCTCTAGTCATGGGAGATGAATTCAAATGACACAGACAACGCAGGGCCTCGTGCACTGGGGGAGAGATATTTGATCTAAAATTATTTATTTTCTCATCTGCTAATACTCAGCCACTAAATTAGCATGATGTACAAATGCAGAATACATCATGCAAGGAGGCAATTACACTTTGGAGGGGAAAAAAAAAAAGTATGTGGGGGGAGAAATTTAAACGATTTTGCTCCCCATGAGCTCCAGTGTGAGTTAGGAATTTTCTGCTGCTTACAGAATTTAAATTGCACATTGTCTCCATTAAAAGGAAAGTTGGCCTGGCTTATTTTCAGGGGAGAGATGAAATGTAATGAATTTTTAAAACTCTTTTCAAGTTAATTAGATTGAAAAAGAACCATCAGTCAATCATTATGTATTTGTTGTGCCAAGTCAAAACACAGGGACTTTACAAAAGTGAAGGCCAAGTCTCTACTTTTCATTTATTTGATTATTTTGATTATTTCATGATTTACATGGACCTAATGTTAGTCCACTATGAGCACGGCACTAAGCTGCATTTAACAAAGTTGTAGTGACAACACACTTGACAGCTCTGTCTGATATTTACATAAGCTGCTATAATGATAAAGAAATAAAAGAAATGTTGAGTGTTAGTATTTATAGCAGTTGGAGTTACATGTCCACAGCAGAATAACTTACAAGACAAGAGCCAGAGAAACACATGAAAGTGGGAGTGAGTGAAAGAAAACAAATGCATAGAAGACTGTCTGTCCTGTTCAAGTCTCACAAATCTAATTTCTTCACTTTGACTTACCGTGATTAATGGAGGCAGGGATAATAGTTCTGCTGAAATGAATAAAAGGTAAACAGCTCATGTCAGCACAGGTCAGCTTTAAACAGCAGAGGAGCACGCTCCATTGGGTGACAAATGCCCTGGCACCGTATCTTTCAGAAGGCTGCGTCCCTGCGCTTATCATTTGCAAATGGCAGTCTTGAGGAGGAAAGGAAGGACACTGGCGTTGGCGAGGACACTCAGAGGATGAACCTTGCAGAGAGGAGGACTTAGGTGTTATTTTCTGCAGTCGGTGCAAAGGCCTTGCGAAGGCACTACATCTCTGTCAAACTCTGCCCTTTTGTTTCAATTACCCCATTTCTATGATTCAGGTCTATGTGAGGGCGCTTAGGGGTTGAAGTTGGGCTGTTTCCCCCCTGGAGAGGGAGCAGCGTAGTCCGTATCTGCACTTTTCTATCCTGGTAGGATAAAATTGACCTTTCACCTCCAGTGTGGGCTGAGATTATCCTATGTTCCAATGGGCGCATGGATGATAATTCATGGATAGCCACAGTCGCTGACATGGTATCAGCAGTTGGGAGATTGCCTTCAGACTTGCAGTCATGGTTCGAACTGTCGTGTGCCAGCACCTGACTTCATACATTCAAAGGCCACCAATGAGAGGTGGAGATGAGCTGGTTGGGTCTTTTCCTGGAGGGCTTAATTGAATGTGCTTTTTCCCAGGTCATTTCTCTGTCTTGCATCTCCCTCAGAGGAAAGGAACATGCAGCACTGACCTCTGACCTTGGATGCCTCTGTGCTCTCTTTCTTTGAACATAATTTCACTTTAGCAAAAGAACATGTAAAAGGCAGAGGCTGATGCCCTGGAAGTAGACCACACGAAAAATCGTAATGCTGCCAAAATACACTTTTCTACACATTGGTCATGATCCTCCTCAGCGCTCTAAAGAGAAGAGAATGCAGTGAGCAGAATGGATATTTTTTAGCTTTTGCTTCCCTTGTAAAGGAAAAGAACTGGTGGTCAAGAAGATCTCCACCAATAAGATATCTGCAAGTAACCCTCACAGTCTTTTGGGGGCTAGTGCTAAAAAAAAGCTAATCTGAGCTGATTGGTTGATTTCCCTCTGTTTGAATGAGTAGTGGTGTTGCTTCACTGGTTAAAATCTCAAGCTCTCCTCTGTGGGGTTCGCATTTTGTCCATTCTCTGGCTTTTTCTCACAGACTAAAAACATGCTTATTTGTTCAACTGGTCTCTCCGAGTTGTCCAAAAGTGTGGGTGTACCTGGTTGTTTATCCAGATGTCAGCCTTGCCATTGGCTAGCAATCAGTTTGGGGTTGTATCCCACCTGTGGTTCAATGACAGCTGGAATAGACTTTAGCCCCCCTGGGACCCCATTTGGAATTAGAGGTATAAATAATGGCTGGGTGGATGTTTTAGGACTTTTAGAATTTAGATAGTAAAGTTACTTTGAAAAATTAGCAAATAAACATGAATAATTTGACTTCACAGCTGGTTTGTGTGGGAGAATGAGACCAATGTAAGATAATGTAGTTTATTATGGTGATAAAGTAAACAAAAAAGAACAAGTAGTTTAACCCAGTCTGATTAGACCATTAAAATACTGGATTGGGTTCAGCCAGAGTGTTAGCCTCAGATGAATTATTAGTGTGAAAGACAGGCTTTGTTTCAGCTTGCTTGTTTTAAGTGTACATGATGTACCGTCTGCCTGCTCACTTTGTACAGTGAGAGTGGTGGCGTGTTAGGAGATGTTTCCAGATCCTTCCTGTTCTCTAAGTGATCAATACTCTTCTCCAAATGGTTAATTGGCCATCAGTCACTGTCAGAGGAAGCGCTTAGAAGCCCAGAGGTGTCTTGGTGCAGCTCATAATAAGAGAGTGTCCAGTCCTCTGGGTCCTCTTCTGGCCTTTACTTCAGGCCAGGTGGTGGCTGGGGGAAGCAGATCTGAATGCAATATGGAGAGCCATAGATTAATAGTTCCTTAGTAAGGCCACCAGGGAGCAATGTGAAAGCCACTTCCACTTCATCATACAGAAGATAGGATAGAAAGTGTACGGAGCGCGCGGTGGAAAAGGAACTTTGAGTCAGCGTGAAGGTCATTGAATGGGAGCTGGCATTTTGCTGATTTTATCAGTTAAATGTCATTTTGTAAATCAAGACTTTTTCACTCATTAGAATAATCATCCTGTTAGGTTAGTTATATGTAAACATTTCAACATCCTCATGTTATACCTACCCTTATGTAGCATTGAATAAATTACACAGATTCCCAAAAGAGGACGCACCAGAAAAAGGCCATTAAATTGTTGTATTTCAGTAGGGGTGGGAATCACCAGTAGCCAAAGTATCACAATGCTGGAGACCCAATTTAATTTTGTTGTGATTTTACAATATGTTGTGTATTCAGGTACTTAACATCCTAATACATTGCATTTTTTTAATCTTAATCTAAAAAAAAAAAAAAAAAAACGGCCCAATTTAGCAATATCCTTTTTTTAGTGCATTCATCATGTCAAATCAGCTTTATTAAAAACAGGAGTGGAACTCACAGAATGATGTCCACACATAGCCAGTTATTGCAGCCTGCTGTGCTCAGCCTCTCTTCAGTTATTAGCTTCACTGCTCTGTAGAGCTTCAGTACTGTTGCTGAAGTAATACGTAGAGATGTTACATACCTGGGCTCCAACCAGCATGTCGCAAAAGCCCTTGTTTCCCACAACATGGTTAGGCCCTCAGTCTTTCCACATAAAGTAAGTCATGGATTAAGCTGTCTGCTCGAGTCCTCAGAACTAGGAGGTAGCTTTGACAAGCTAAGCATGACAAGTGCTGCCTGGTTTATCTTAATCTCATGTGTGACTCCTAACAAACCTCTAATCATGTCCATCTCTTGTGTCACTCCCAAAGTAAAGTCCAAAATAAGTCCACACGATGGATTTAAATGCCAGCAGTGCTTTCCCTTTTTTGTGTTTCTTCTGTGAAGCCATATTTGTTTACTGCCATCCAACTCTAAAACTTACTCTGCTGCACATTGACACCTGTCTGACTTGGCTCAACAGCACCATCTAGTGGACAATGTCTTTTTTTTTTCTAGAGAACCAAAAGCTTTATTAAATGTCAGAAGTCAGTACATAAAAAATATCATCATAGCAGCTGTGAATAAACAGATCATCAAACCAATTATGTTGATACTATAGGGTATCGAGTTCCCCCCACCCCTATATACCATTATTAATTTCTCCCTTCATCGCATCAGATGTTTTCACCAACTGCAGCTCTGCTAATAAAGGAAATATTTATAGTTGTTTAACCCTTCATATGTCAGTGTGAGAATATGATACGCTGACATCTTTTGAAAATAAAAAAAATGCAGTGCAGTCCTTGTGCAGCTATTTGTCAGTCATTTTACCCAGTAAGCTACACGACGATGACTTTTGTTTGCTTCTTCAACCTTGAAGGGAAAACACACCTCCAACCAAACGTATGGCTTATTGGTATGCTTCGCGCTCCTTAGCATGGCATGTGTAATACATAATTAGAAGACACCTAAGGCTACCCATACAGCCCTGCTGGCACTTGATTGGCAAGGGTATCTGAGGGAGGTCGGGCTCAGCCGGAGCCAGAATTTGTCATCTCGAAGTGATTTTGTTGACAAGACAGGAGGCACAGTGACCTTTCCTAATTATATGTATGTGTCCAGGCCCTGATCCCTTAGGCAAGCAATTCAACTGAGTCAACAGCGAAGTGACTCTCAGAGCACATTCGAGCCCAGACAGCATGTTATGTGATATAAGGTTAGAATACGCTGGGTTTAGCTGCAAGCTTGTTAATAATTCAGTATTGATACAACATTACAAATGTCAGCTGTGCCACCTTTTTGTTTATAGATGAACAAACTGAAGATCAGGTCAGATTGGGTCTTTCTGTCACTGCCATTACCACCTTCTCCTCCTTCTTTTACCTGAAATCATCACCAAAGTCACTCTGATGTTATGCAACAGCATTCACATTTCTTCCCACAAAACATGAAGCATTTATCATCCAGCCTAAAAGCGTAGCCGCGAAAGAACAGCCTCTCTGATCTATGTAGGTCCCAGCGTTATTGTTTTTCCCAAACAAACCATTTCCTGATGTGAAATGAGGTCTGAACATTACAGATTCAAAGCTTAAAGCTAAGCAGCAGATTTTCTTGGCAAGGCCATCAGGAACACAAGGCTTACGGAAAAACACATTCAAGTCCTCACTCCCGTAGAATTAATCATGACAACACAGCTACCAGTAAGACTTGACACTCCCCTGTTTTACAGCACCAGCAGCACTTGATCATGGCTGGTATAGATTTAAACGTCTACTGACAACACATTTATGTCCAATCAAAGTGTGTTTTCATACCTGTGGTTTGTTTTTTCAGGGCTTAATTTACAAAAAGATGAGCACAGAGTGGCTCTGCTTCAGCATTGTTCTTGTTAATTATCCTCTAATTCACAATTCTGTGTCACCGGCAGAATTAATATCATGAGTTTGTTGATATTAAAGGAATAGACTCTTCTGATTTGAAGTAATTAGTTACAGGAGCAATGACACTTTATTCAAATGTAGTGGGTCTCAGGAGCTCTGGTTCACATTTTTAAAATTAAGTGGCTGTAAAAACAGTCATGTTATACTGTAACTTTACTTGGTTTATTACATGTTTTGTCTTACAGACAGTATATGTAAGCATATGCTTACATTAAATACACACAATATCCAGGGCACTCATTCAGGCTCCTCAGTGATGAATATTTACTCCCATTGGTTGGGATCATCTAGATGCCACTGCCAGAAGTAGAAACTCCCAGCACACTTATGTTTTCTGTAGATATGCACAAGATCAGTGTCAACAAGTAATAAACACTTGAAAACTGAAGTTGGAGGAAAGCCAAACATTGATTGCCTGGCCTATCAAGAGCCTTTTAATACAGCTTTTTTCTACAATGAGTTCTCACTTATTTACAGTCAGCTTTTTTCTCCTTATGATGATCACTGGTCAAAGTATGAATTTGACAAGGGGCTTCACTCTTACAAACCCTGATTCCATTAAAGTTAGGGCGCTGTGTAAAATGTGAGCAAAAGTGTATGATTTTCATGTTCAGAAAAATGTATTTGTTGTCCTTTAGGTAAATGTATACTAGGACTGTCACCTTATAATTGATATTGAATATCTGTTCAAGCATGGGGGTAAAAATCCATACTCAGATTGTAAATATACATTCAGTTTAAGAATATACAGTTGAGCAACACATTAGGATGCCTGGAACACCGAACTGCCCGATCCAACAGACGGCGCTCCTAGCACAACCACTGCTCTTTCTTGTCCTCATCAACAGGAAGTACACCTTGAGAAAATGGAGGACAGGCAAAGCCACTCCCAGGAGCACTTTGGGCCCCACACTGCCAATGGCAAAATAAACAAATACCGAGTTGTATGTCAGTTATGTGCAGTGCAGCTAGCCTACTCCTTATCCATGACAATTCCTTGGTTCAATTTGTTAGCCTTCCATCCACCACAGTCCAGTGGCACCTCATCAAATGTTCAGCCTTGGGGGACCGTATCTTTGTTTATAATTGTGTATGCTCAAAAACCAATTGAGTATGACTTTTGGGGAAAGTGACACCCTTAATGAACTGAATTTGATGCCTGCAGCATGTTCCAGAAGAGCTGGGACAGGGGCATGTTTGGCACTGTGTTTTGTCACCTTTCTTCTTACATTGCTCCGTAGAGCCCTGTTCAGCCCAAAGATTCACAATACAACAAAACAGTTACAATATGATGCAAAAGATCTTCGCAGCTGTGAAAATTTAGGTGTCCCAGCTCCAATAAAACCAGGTGACAGCATTGCAAACAGCTGGTTTTCAAACGTAAAGTACATTGTGATTTAACAGACAATCAGCACCTCAAAGCCTAGAGAGAAAAGCACGTAGTCTACAGTGTAGTATGTACATCAGTGGCGCTGGCTCATGCATAAATTGGAGTATGCCTCTGGGGTATTCAGTTTAAACACACACAGAGACGGCTCCAAAGCTTGGACCCTCTTCGTTTTTATGTTTTCACCATTTTAACAGGAGCAGAGTTGCCACTGTAGCAGCTACATGACTACCACTGTCCTAGTTCTTGTTCTACTCTTTGAGATTATGCATCAACAAGATGAGCATGTCAGTGAAAACTGAAACACATAGTCTAGGTATGCATGATATTATCAAAGTAGGGTCAGCAGATAATTGCTTAAAGAGTTGATTATTACTCTCAGCAGATATGATTATTTTGCTGATATTAAAGGCAATATTTTGCATGTAAATGTGGCCATAAATATCACATATATTGTTTGGAATGATTGGAGAATATTCAAATTAAATGTTGTTTTTCTTTGAAAGAAAAACAACAAAAAATGTTGTTTTTGGAAAAATGTTTTTTTTTTTAATCTGAAAAAATCAAATTCCATGCATCCCTACCAAAAACATTTCTGTGGAAGCTGAAGCAGTGTGAACTCACAGGCTTGTATAATCTTACAGGTTTAAACCTGTCTCTTTGTGTATCTTTGGTCTGAACAGGGCTCGAGGGTCTGGGGACTGAAGAAACTGTTGATGTATTAAAGGTGGAGTTCATTCCAATTCTTGCTTGATGTACTTCTAAAGTTGCTCAGCAGCCACTTGTGCAGGATGTGGCTTGGCATTGTCCTTCTGAAATAAGCATATACTTTGCTGATAAATTTGTGGTCTGGATGGAAGCACACGTTTCTTCAAACCCTGTATGTACCTCTCAGTATTAATAATGCCTTCATAGATTTGTAGGGGTGTAAATCACCAGTTTCATGACGATACGATCCGATACGATATCGATTCTTTGGACAACGATACAATATTTGCCGATATCACAAACTCTGCCACGATTCGATTTCGATTTGATACGATTCAGGCACCTTCGATCGATTTAAGACGATATTGTGTACTCATTGAACACAATCAGCTACATTTCACCTAAAGCAAGAAAGAAATACAAAGCAATTTCTAAGTTTTGACAGTTTTTTTACTGAAATGTGAAACAATGTGCTGACCTTTGGGTATGATAGATTATAGAGAATTATAACCATCTGTATGATCTAATCGTGTTTAAAATTAAAATTGGGTTAATTAGTAGTCAGGTGTTTTTAGATTTTGCTTCACTGTTTACTGGTAGGTGTGGAGGAATAATAAGAATAAGCTCTCACTGTTATCCTTTCATACAATAAGTAATTTTTATAATCAGTGGGCTACAAAATCAAATGATGAGATAACTAACTGTACTCGTGTGATTACTCCTGTCGTGTGTGTGCAGTATGCATCCTCTGCTGTCAGATCGATCGTATCTTACCCGAATACAGCAGTGCTATTTTCTGATTGGCTGACATGTCAAGCTCCCGTTTAGCTCTGTGATGCTAAGAGCATGTTGCTACGTGTTAGCATATAGCGGTGTTACTCGGTGGGCGCTCCACAGTACATTTTGATGCAGGAGAAATACCGGGTGTGGTGTGTGAGAGAGCAAAAAGGTGCGCGTCTCATACGCTGAATAAGTGAGGCATGAGAGCCCTGTAAAGTTGAAACTTAAGAACGAGGCCCTATTGGGCGGAAGCGGTGAAACGAATATCCGGTCAGAATTTCAAAATAAAGGCGTTGAAGATGACGATGTTGATCGATGTTTTGAGTTCCCATCGATTTGATTGGATCATTGCTTAACCAATCGATGTATCGATCCAGATTGATGGATCATTACACCCCTATAGATTTGTAGAAGGTTGAAATTGTTTTGCAGATCCCTGTAATCTGTTTCCATTCTTAGTACACATAATGTCCAAACATTCTTGGAATTAAAGTTCTTTTATTACATTCTCATACTGGATCTCATCCTGAATGTTGGCAAACATCTACATCCATTATACACTATCCTCTGATGGCCCTCTGCAGAGACTAAGAGTCCAGACATCTGTTTTAGATCTATGTTCAAGCAGAGACCAGGGGCCCATTCATTGAAGTGAGTCAAACACTCAGACTATCTGTCCATCTGGATTCACTATCCCTGATTAAAGAGATCATGTAAAAATGCCCTTTTTCCTTGTCGCCAGCTCTCATAAGGAAAACAAGCAACTAGGTCTAGACTTGTTTGTTCTTATGAATAAGTTAAAGCTTTACTTTTCTACTGTCATGTAAAGGAGGGAGGCTCCTTGTTCATAGTTAATTAGGAGCAGAGATCTTTTAATATGTCACAATATGATTAAATCCTGATTCTGATTGTAGGGGTCACAATTCAGAATTGATTTTTGATCATATACGTTCATGATTCACAGGTATTTGTTGAAAGGTTCTTATTTCATCATCTGTTCACAAGAGGCTGTAAAATGTGATTTGCATGAATTAGGAAGGATTTTATGCAGTCATATAGATACACATCATAAAACCAGACAGAAGCAAGCATTTATGCTTGAATAAAAAATGCTTTGATATGAAAGCTAGAAAGTTTGGGACCACACACCGAGAACAAAACACTCCCTGGGCAGTTTGCAAAGAGGGAGGAGAGAGAGGCTGTACACAGGAACAGCAGCTGGTTTGCTGCAGGGTAAAATTTACTTATTATGAAAGAAAATACATTTAAAAAAGGTCTACAGAATCAATTAATGGGATTTGTGAAACAATTTGAAGTCTTGTGCTTTTGCTGAAAGTGCACAAGGGGATGAACAACCTTTCTGCTCCCTCATTGGTCAGCTGCTAGAAACATTGCAACACTATGGGGGATTCTGGGTAATAGCCTTTAGCAGGAGGGGTACATTAAGGGCGCAAGAGGGCCCCCTCTGACAACAGCACTTGAGAAATGGGACACCTTACCGTCTTGCACCCCTGAATGGGAGTGTGCATTTGGAGTGCACACGGGCGGAGGTGCTGGTCTTGAGATGGGGCAGTAGTGTCAAGCTGTGCAAGATTATGACTACTGCATGAATGCGACTGTGGAGTAAGTATAGTTTTCATCCTTAAGCACAAATATTGAATCATTCTTTGTGCACACTGCATTAGTTTGTCTTATTTACATCAGCCATCATGCCATTTTCTTTCTTTCAGGGTGGCCTTTGCTACTGGATGCCACTGTTCATGATATATGTGAATGCCAGCATGTAAGGATTTAATTATACGCAGCAGATACCAAGAATGGATTATTAGGAGGCTTTCCAATTAACATTCACATGCAAAGTCACATTTTGTGTCTCATTTGCTCTTAATTAAAAGCCATGTACACAGGATGTAGTACAGAAGGGGTCATGTTGTTAAGTCAGCAGGGTTCACTCTTTAGAAGGATACAAACTGGCATCAGCACGATTTTAGTGTGGGCAGAGAAGAGATCTACTGCAGCTTTTGTTACTGTTGACGCCTCGTCTGTCAGAAAAAGAGAAACTGATCTCCCCATCATGCAGCGAGCCTGATTTGGCATCACAGATAAACTTGATTATTTACTGAATAATATGCTTTTGTTGGTATAGTGAGTAATTGAGAGTACTTTTGCAAATTATTGATTGTGATTCAGCTGTAGCTACTTTTGGGGGTTGGCAGTGGTCAGCTCATTCAGTAAAAACAACAAAGTGCTGCCTAATTTGCTTGTTTAATTAATTTTCCTAACATGCATTTTGGGCGGGCAAGCAGCTGGTGACCAATAAACAAGAATCTAAGCCGGTATTTGTTCGATGTGGCAGTCGTTTAATGAATGTGAGTTGGTGTCCAATTTCAGGCAGTGATTGAATGCACACAGGCCTCAGTTAATACGATATTGTTAACAGTTCCTCTAATGGCTCCATTCATCCTTTATTTCTGAGTCACTGTTGCAAAGTTTTACTCCTAAAGCCGAGTGCCCCATCAGTCATGAGCTGAAGACACTATAGAGGATTATTTATCTTAATTAGTCCAGTGGGTCTGACGTCTAATTGGACCTGAAAAGTACGTTTTGATGTCGTAGGAATGACTCAGGAGGAAAATAGTTTGATTCAAGGGAACATGGGCTTTCTTTGAATTATGCAAATCTACCTCCAAAACTAAATATTGGCTGAGAAATATGTTATGTCTCCAGATGTATCAAGTTATTTCAAACTAAGGTAGGAAAAGACAATATTGTTACGCTCACTAGTCTCTTTTTAATTCGCACCCATTGAACTGCCAAAGCAAATTAACACAAATAGCTAATCAGCCAATCACACGGCAACAACTCAATAAAATAAGGCATGTAGACATGGCCAAGACAACCTGCTAGAGTTAAAACTGGGCATCAGAATGAAGAAAAAATGGTGATTGAAGTCACTTTGAATGTGGAATGAATGTTAGTGCCAGACTAGCTGGTCTGAATATTTCAGAAACTGCTCATCTACAACCAGCTCTAGGGCTTACTGAAAATGGTTTACAAAAGAGAAAATATTCAGTGAGTGGCAGTTCTCTGGGTAAAACTGCTTTGCTGATGACAGAGGTTGGAAGAAAATAGCTAAAGTGGTTCGAGATAATATAAAGGCAACAGTGTTTAAATAACGACTTGTTTCAGAGAGGATTTCTGAATGCACAGCATGTCATGAGTTAGCTAACAGCTCATTTGCATTTGTTGTCCTTGGGCAGGTAAACGATTAATACATTGCAGGGGATGCATGATTAAAATAACAGTATGTCAAAGTACATTTGTATGAAAATGGAGATGAAGCTGTCATAAAAATTAGTTATATATTCATTTATTTTAATTCAAACACAAAAAATATTGACATTTAAATGAGCTTGACAAAGAAAGCCAGTTTAAGTTTCTTTCAACAAAGTTATCAATGTTTACATGTTTCTGGAGTACAAATATTTTACCTTTACCATTTTTGAAATGTAGCATTGAGTAATACCTAAATTTAAGCTCTGATTGTTCACAGAAGAGATTGAGAGGAACAATTATAGACAAATTATTTATTTAAAATTACTTGCAAATAAATATACATTAACAGTCTAGATTATATAGGAATATCGCCATTACATATCCCAATTTGTTCATGGCATGCTGTTAGTAACTCAGGTTGAGTCAAATTTGACAGATTTACAGAAGTTTTATTAATGTGAACAATTTATACAATTTTGGAAATGACTGGTGGGCTGCATTAAGAGAGATGGAACAACACAGAGTGCGAAGTGATTACACGCCAAAAGGTGAACCTAACTGACCAGTGAGTGTGTAGTGTATGGTGTACATTGGCAGCAAAATAACATCAAACTAAATGTTGGTCCATATCGCCCAGCCCTACTAAACGTGATATATTGCTGATAGTTGCAGCTTGTTTGAACATCTTCACATGCCTGCCACATGTTCCCTGGGTTGTTGGATCTCAGATATATTCCAGCAGTAGTCATAAACGTCAGCCCATTGTCTATCCCTTCTGTATCTGATGGTGTTGCTGTAATCATGAATACGGAGCAGCGTTGTAAGTCACTGTGAATAACTGTGTCTGCCAAGTGTTGTAATTGTGTTGACAATAGCCATTGGAGTAAAATGTGTTGAGCTCTTTTTTTCTTCATGGCCGTTTTGATTGCTGTCATGATGTGAAATCTTTGCTCCCGATGTTGGTGACATATCAGGAGTCAGCAGTTTTTTTTTTCCATTTTGTCACATGCAGCAATGCAGCCATGCTAGACTCTGTCCCTGCTCATAGAAATCATTTGTAAGTGGATTTAATAGTTTCAGTGCCAAAGGTCTTATATTGTGTCCTCTGATGTAATGCAATCTAATGCAAAATATCAGCCTCACTTTGTATAGACAGAAAACAGAAGCTGGTAAATCCCTTTATCTCCTCTGCAGGGTTTCAATCACTCATATGCAGTTTGTCAGTTCTCAAGAAACAACATATGCTGACTTCTGTGCAGCTCATTATCAGCCCTCACAGTTAATATAACCACAGCCTCTGTTTATTTAATCCTTTTGTTTTCTGTATTATAGTTTATTTATTACATTGTCTCTATTATATCATCGCTGGAGTCCTGGGTTGACTCTTCCAGAGATTTTTTTAAAGCTCCACTCCTCCAGCCTTCAGGGCACGAGGGGGCTCCACTGGGCCGGACTGATGCGGCGCTGCAAGGGGAGGGAGGACCGTGTCTGCTTAATCTCTACCAGACATGACAACTTTATAAAGGCACATTAATCCTGCAGCGAGCCGGCTCTCTCTGGAGGGTCTGGGAGTGTTTTTATAAAGGGGGAAGAAACGTCCGACTTTTATCCGGCTGCTGCATCCTGAGGGTGTGAGAAGGTGATCCCTCTTCATTTTATGAGTTTCTAACAAGGAAACAGAACGAGGGAAACTATCAAGAAGAATAAAAGTGTGTTTGATCTTTTGTTTTGGTTGATCTGAGTGAACCACCTGAGGATCTGGCTGAGGTTTGAGTACTAGTTTGATTTAATGGATTCCAGTTCCTTTCTGACCCTGCATAAATATCTGAATAATCTCTGCCCATTAGATTTGTACACCTTGTAAAGATCTCAAATGTGTGCTGTTAACTCTGACAGAGATTATTTTGGCCCTCCAGCTGTGAAAATTAACAACAGTCTTTTTATTGAGGGCAGAATGACACAAATAATTTTCAACCAAAATGATTCAATTAATGACAAAACATAACAGAAAAATGTTTGACTTTGATTCACATTTTGTTCTATTATCGCTGATATTTGTTACTGTGTTAGCTGTTCTGATGAACCAATCTTTCCAATAGTGATAGGCGGGTTTTGTGGGGGTTGCAAAACACAGAGAGCAAAAGAATAATAAAAACAATTCAATGGTTTTAAATCTACATGGAGACTGTCTAAAGGTAGTCCTAGTCCACTTTAACATGAACTGAGATGCTTCAGGTTAACACGTCAATCACCACAGGATCATACTGAAGGACTGAAGTGTCTTAGAACTATATTTAACAACTTAACCAAAGTGACTGCTCACTGTTTTACCAAAATCAGAGCTCAGTCATCTCTGAGGCCAAATGATCAGTGCTATGAATTATAAAAATTATTACTCAAAAAAATAAGGTGCGTTTTTTTTCTTTTGTCATAACTTTGTGCAATCTTAATTAAGCATCAAATAGGCTTATCCTAATTAAAACACGCCGAATTTATTGTATCATTGCGGTAATGAAACATTTCTTTAAAAAATACTTTCACTCATGAATGTAATCTATAATGGTTAAATCTATTGTATCAAACCATTAAATATTTTTATCCCAAAATAATAAAATGTGCCTGAAACTTTGATTATTGTAATCAGTTGTATGAAATCATAAAATGACTTTATTCCAAATACTTTCAGAATTTGCGTAATGAAAATTAAAATTAGAATAAATATTAAATAATAATTGTTGGTTTACAAAACAGACTCAACTTTATTTGTATGGCAGTTTTCCACTGGGTGCAGTTTTCCTCTCTGCTCTTAGGTTCATTACTGGAGATACCTATAACACCCACCACTGCATCCTTTACAGAAGGTTGGATTGTCGTTGCTTTCAGAGAGGCGTGACCTCCACACATATATGTTTATTTATAAAGCTCTACTTAGGATGCTTCCTCCTTACATCTCCTCCATGTTAGTCTGGTCCTCTGGAGCTCATAACACCCGTTCCAGTGACTGGCCCGCTCTCCAGTTTCCAAAAGATCTATCTGAACTTGGCAGATCTGCCTTTAGTTTCTTTGCACCATCTGCTTGGAATACACCACAGAACACCTTAAAAATCAACGGTCTGGTTACTGTCAGACATTTTAAACTAATATTGCTGAATTTATTGTGCTCTAAATGCATTTGTTCTTCTTGAATTTGATGTGCATTTGTGATTGATGTATTTTAAAATGCAAAAATGCAGGCTGTTGACCCTTATTTCATGGTCTAGTTTGAGTTTATTGCTTTTTTTTTTTTTTTTTTTTTTTTGCCGCAGCATCAAAACCCTTTTTTTTTGTATGAAGTTTAAATTCTGGTTTCTTGACAGCCCTAGTTTTAATATAAAATGTCTTGTCTTTGTAGTATATTCAAGTGAATACAGGTCAAAAAGGATTCGCAAATCGTTGGATTCTATTTTTGTTTGTTTTACACAACGTCCCAACATAATTGGAATTGGGCTTTGTACATACATAAGTACTTCGGTGCTCTTTAATGTCCCTTACACTGTAAATAAACATGTATCTGTGAGTCACCTCATTACTGGGAATAAAAATAAAAAGCAGAGTATGGAAACATCAGAGGAAACCCTGTGTCATCATAGATGCTGTCTCCTAGAGGCCCTGCTCCCTAAATCATCCCCTTTGTATTTAACTTAAATATAACTGGCTGTAGTGTATGATTGACGTCTCATCCTGAGCCTTTCTAAACTCATACTTGTGTTTTTCAGGTTACTTGAGTCAAAACTTGGAAGGATTGGTTTCGGGCTGAATCATCACAAACGCAATTTGGCTTATTTTCTAATTTCTTGGTCCACATCATACACTGCATATACCCCTGCTCTGTCATTTTCACTAAAGTAATTATTAAGTTATAACTTTTCTGGCTGAGTCAGAGAGTTGTTGAATATGTCACTGTTAAACTTTTCCCCCTCAGTATTTATTTATTTATTTCCCTGCAGAAATGTTACGCTGAGAAATCCTCTGCACTTTGCACACAGAGCTGTGTAACATTTTAAGATGATCATTTGCTTCTCACAAAAAACGTTTTCTTTTTTGTCTGTGTGCACTCTGCTGCAGAAGTCTTGAAGTCCCAGACCAGATTTCAAGGCCCGGATTTGTCGTGTTCAACGGATCAAGATAAAGTTGCGGGGAAAAACAGACCCATGTATAAAAATGGACTTCCTACATGGATAACATTTCTAAGAAATTAAAAAGGAGCTTTTCTCTAGCTTGGCATCCTTCAGCTTTGCTTTTATCAATCCTCTATCTTTCAGATTCCGTTATATTAATCAGCCTCAAACCTTAGCTCTCCTCACTCATTAGAGAAGGCTGAGCAGCTGACAGTTTATCATCCTGAAAATGGTTTTGTTATCTCCTCCATGTCAGCTTTATCCAGGCAGAACCACAAATCAGCTTATAAACCATCAGTACAACACATTCACAGCATCAGGCTTGGTTGCGTCCTTTGTTTCAGAGTTTTTTGGATTATTTTTTTCGATGTAACTTAAGAATAATCTGTACGCTTCCTCGGTAACAAGCTGTCGTTTTGATGAGAGCCATCACTGATGCACAGAGCTTCCACAGCTTGGTGCAAATTACCAGCGCCTAAAGCAAATAGTCAGAGCAGAGGTCCCACAAGTATGAAACAGCCAAGTAAATCCATTAACTGCCCTTAGAGTGGATTGTTGTGTCCACTTGACACTTTTATCAAATGGCCCACCAGCTGATTTACTGTTAGTCTGTCTGTAGTTCATATTTAGGGGATGGAGAAATCACCTCCATCAAGGTTGTTTTTTTGCTGGTGTTTGTTAGCTTGTAAAGATGACTCAAAAAGTTATGAACTCATTTGATGAAAATTTCAGGACATATAGGTCATTGCGTAAGGAGGAAGTGAATAGATTTTGGTGGTGATCCCAATCAGGCTGCAGATCCACAAATTTTTTCAAGAATTTCTTTGCAATGCAAGACAGGGTAATCATAACTCAAAAACTGTTCAACAGATTTTGATGAAATTTCCAGGGAATGTTGGTCATGGCACAAGGGAGATGTGATTAGATTTTGGTGGAAGATCCAGGAACTGTTTTAAAGGATCTTTTCTGGGCATTCCATATGAACTCAACCAAAATCCAGAAATCGCCCACAGTCTCAGATTCAGATTTGGCTTGAAAAAATGTGTTGATGCCTCTACACGTACAATGAACACATGCAAAGTTTTAAGTGGAAAGTCTAAAGGATTTCTGAGCTATAGGCCTGTAACAAAGGAGCAATGACTCTTGTCAATTGCATGATGTTCCTGTGTAGCCAATCTTGGATGCCTGTATTTCTGAAACAAGCAGAGATTTCTGGCTGAATTATGCTGTCCTAACTAATTTGGGCCCAAACTTTCAGATTTTGTTATCAGAAAAGGCCTGTCTCTTCTAGTTTCTGATTAATTGGTCTCCAAAGTTGTAATGTTTTTATGTGCAAAATGGAAAAGTCAATTGTCAGGGGTCAGTGTCAGCCTACATTATTGACTACAGGCTATTGATGCTGGATTCCTTCAATTTTAGGACAGGAGTTGCCCAACACAAATGGTTACTCATCTTACCTCAGTGGCTCGCATTGTCCTTGTCTCCCCTTGTCTGATATCCAACTTGTCCATTGTTTCCTCTTATATTGAGCACCTAATAGTTTACTGTTGAAAGGATATAAGCTTTTGTTTGCTGTGTTTTCGTTGTTTTATTCAGGAGTCACTTGTGCATGTGTTCATTGAGCATGCTGAAGCTTGTCTGGATGCAGGTTCGGCCTGTTTGGCAGCAGCATGCATGAAGTCGTTGGGATCAGGCTGCATCACCGTCATGAGCACCTAGTCACTGTCTGCTGAAGCTTTTGTGTTTTACTCATCCTTATGTGTCTAAATGTGTTTTGGGCCATGATGGAGCACTCTGCTGCTGGTGTGTCCCGCTGCCTCTCATTTTTTCTGTGGGGAAATGTAGCTTGTTAGCATTCTATCACGCTACTCGATTCATAAAATGACTGAGCTATTGAAAAGCTATTAGACTCAGAAAACAACAATGCTAAAAAGCTACTGGGAAATGTGATTAAGCTACTAATGATTCTATTTGTAGTGATGTTACTGCCCATCCCTGGTGAGTGTTACTTTCTTGGTTTAATTGTTTTGATAAATGCAGAACTTGGTTCTTAATAAACTGGATTCGATCCCCCGACTAAGTTCATAACCACTGAGAACAACACATATTCATCCTTCATCTACTGTGCAGGACATAAAATGTGTACACACAAATTGGCATTTTTCACAGAAAAAGTTTCAGACTCTGCAGTTGTGCTCAGTTTTGAGAGTAAAAAACGTGTTTGTGTAATTTGTTGTAATGCTGGTAAATCACAGCATAAGCATTTCACTTGGAAAAATAATTTGACAAGTCTGCAGCTTTTCATTTGTGGGCACTGAGGCATGATACTTTCTTACTCTGTATTCTTCTTCCCCTCTCAAAACATGATGCCAAACTGTACAAATTATTTCAATCGCCAGAAGGTATTTGATTTATGCTGAGTCTAAGTTATCAGCTCCGAACAGGCCATGTAGCTTCTCTCTTATCGTCCTACCCAGCTGCCTGCAGAATTTCTGCATGTTTTTCAGCGCTGCCTTAAATGTGATGACAATAGTCATGAAGAGAGCACAAAGACAAAAACTGCCACTTGCAGCAAAACGAGAGCCTCCCCCTCTCGCCTAATTTTTGTGTCGGATTCTTCTGCAGAATGTTTGACAAGAAAGGCTGGCAGCTTTACGCAGCGGCACGGCCAAGGCTGTCGCGGGCGCTGCCTTCCCCGACCCCTGTCACACAATTAGGTTTCTGCCTCTCCGATAGCTAGAACAAAGGTGAACTTGGGGTAGCGGCGCCTGTGTTCAGTCAGAGCGGCAGGGTGTGTGTGACACTCTGATGACTCCGGGGCACTTTCTTGACCAGAGTAGTCGTTGGCTGTCACAAAACATCACTGTCTCCCTCACCACTAATGGCATCTCCAGATTGTGCGATGAGGAACAAAGGCTGGTCGTATGAGATACTGAGGAGAAAATAGAGCGGCCCTATTTGGGCTTCGGGCTGTGGTTGGTGACAGCGGCTGCAGCCCTATGGAAGTGTCATGACAGACACGAACTGAGGAACAATTATAGGGTGATGTGCTTGGAGCAAAGCTGGCGGTTCATCCAGTGATAAGAGGAAAAAAGTGTAAATGAAAGAGCACAGTACACACAAAAGATCACGCTCATATACAGGCTGTACAGTGTATTCATGTAATGTGAAGAACTGCTGCACTGTGTCAAATAACGTAGTCACTTTTATCAGGCTTGATATAAAGATTACAGTTGTAATAATGGTATCCCTCGCTGATTTTGACAACATCTGCATTGCCTGTATATTTTATATTAAACAATTATTACACAAATCTGATCATATTAAAAAACAATGAATGATGAAGATTTTATCATTTCGAACCCTGTTATATAAGAGAAGAGAACCTTTTGATGACCTTAACATAGAAGATTTCTGCCAGTTTTTGGTTATAACACAAAAAATCTGTATTGGGTACCCTTGAGTTCATTTTTGTTGCATTTGCAAATTTGCTTGAGTTAAATCAAAGTGAGCTATTGAGGTAATGTGACAGTCATTTTTTATTGCTTCACAAAAAAAAAATGTGTGCAGGAGGGTATTTTTATTTTTTTGCAATATATTGTATAATTTTTCAGATAAAAGAAGGAATTATATGAGAAAAATGCAGTTAAGTTATATGTAAATTTACTAATTTTTTGACCAAACAATTACATTTGTTCTGTTATGTTGTTAGGGCTATGCAACTAATCAAATTTATTTTATAGTTATTACAAAATGAGCAATTTGCAGCAGTCTGATTTTGACCCTCTAACATAAAAACACATTTAATGCTATCAAGCAGAGTTTCCTGGTAAAATTTGTCCATGCCTTCACACTGTTAGATGCTGTCAAGTAAAGCTAAAGGTGCCTCAATAGATTGACCACCAAGCAGTTTCCACCAATTTTTGTTAAATATGTATGTCTATTGTCATCTGCTGCTCATGCTGCTCTGTCATCCTTTAAAGCTGTAGTAAAATTCCCAAAACTTTATTTCAGTCATTTTAGTTAAAATGATTCATCCAGTGTTAAGTCTGGGAGGAAATTCATGCTGTGACCCAAAGGATGTTGTGTAGCAATCTTCACATTGCTACACAACATATGCACTTGTTTAGTGATAGATTTGAGGTCTAATTGTTAAGACTGTGATATGTTCAGGCTGGCTTGGGAAAATTAGTATTTGACGAAGCTTAGAAGGTGATGTGTTTAAATGTAATTGACAGAGTTGGAGATCTAGATCCTGGTTGAACCTTGAATACATAGTGTTGACGTGGGTGATTTTGCATTTAACCCCAAGCAGAGGGACAAGTTGAAGCTGTCAGTGGGAAAACACTCACTAAGTGTAGCTCGGTGAGTGTCTACCTTTTGCATCATGTTGGTTTCCTCAGGCTGAAGCAGTGTGTCTGCAGCTAGACCTTTTCAAATGTACTAAAGGTCATGTGACACTTGTGCTGCACATCCTGAGATGTAACTACTGCACACGCACTCATCACAAAAGCGGTGGTAAATCTTATATCCTTCAGCTCGAGAGTGTAGTCATTTCAATAAAATACATTGATATATGAATTTTCCCTCAAATCATGCAAAAACGTCAAATCAAATGTTAGCGAAACCAATCCTTTCCTCTTCACAAGGTTAAATTAAAACAGTAAGCATGCTAATAAAACAAATGGTATGCAGATTAACATCAGAATGAAATGTTATGAAGAATAATTTATAATTTTCCTGTGGCTATGAAAAATAAATAGATTAAATTGACTGAGTGGAATATTTTCCCTGATAATGGCCTGCTTCTGAATTAATTTTTATTATATGCAAATGGGTATTATCCTGCCAGTAATCAATCTAAAATTGCAATTTTTGTGTTCTGCTGCCAACACAAAAACCTGAGGTAAACAGCAGGAGTGTACTGACTTGATCTTCATTCAATCCTACTTGCTGTCACAGTGTCAGTGGGAGGCAGACTAAATGTATGACAACAGATAGAATAAAGTTGTGTTATGCGTACCAAACACTCGAAGTGATGGAGCAGAGCCACAGAAGTACATCATTAAACTGCAGCTGATTTTTATGAATACACAAGCTAACAATCCATCAGTACTGTTTTTGAAGATGCTGTATGTCCTACTGTGCAGGAACAACGCAGACTCCGCCTGTACTGTGGTCAAATCTCTGAGAGGGCTTACTGGTGATGATAACAGTTGGAGTTTTATAGATGCAGTCAGCATTGCATCATAGTTGGGGCAGGGCAGAATGATACTAATGCTATTATTTACAATATTTATACATTATTTAAACATAAAATACAGATAAATCACCTGTAATTCCCTCAGGTATGGCTCACTGAACTTCTCTCTCACTCTCTCTCCGGCTCAGTCAGCTCACTTGCTCGAGGAGTTTCAGTAGCCTAGTTTTAATCACGCGTGTCTTTTTCTTCTGCCGGCAACAGCTTCGTGTTTTAGACAGGGTGACCGTCTTCAGTCAGTTTACCCTTGGCATCCTCGACCAGACTTCAGACTTTTTCCATTTCGGGGGGAAAAATTTCCGCTATAGTGTCTGTGCGGCACCAACTGCAGTGGCCAGACTTTCACTTTCAAAGGCCACACATTGCAAACTGCGCATGCGCGCCTCCGTCTGTGAGTGACCGCAGCTGCTTTACCGAGGAGCAGACACATAGTTCTGGCTTTTCCAGGCAATGAGCAACATCACCGTGAGTTATTGACACAGTGTGGTAATCAAACTTGGTTTACTGGTAATTTTAACAGGACACGGTAATACTAATATACTAAATTTTACTGCGGTTTACCATTTTACCGGTAACCGTTACATCCCTAGTTATGACATAATGCCCAATAATCAAATAAACAAAGACAGCAGAGACTTTAAAATGTTGTGAGAGATAGGAGGTGAGTGGGTGTGTTGTATACTTCCCTGCTGTTTTTTATTAAATTCTATTGTAGATGCACCGCAGTTGACACTCGGTTTTAGTTACTCTGAAATATTTCTTCATATCTTTGTTGTTTTTCAAGTCACAGTCCTCAAAGTAAGAGCTGTCTTGGCTGTTAGATCCAACACTAATTGGATTAAAAGACAATCTCATTTTCCAAAATAGTGTTGCTTTGTTGATTTTCATTACAACAAACAGCAAATACACCCTCCAACCATCAGGAGGAAAGTGATTGACAGAGTTGCAGCGTTTCAACTGTCAGTCTCTGCAGGAAGTAGCTGAAGTGAGCGTTCTACTGCCTTGGGTAAAGTATCGCTGCTTTTGTCCAAGGTTGACTCATAAAACAAAATGCATTCTCAAGTGTACTTTCTTTTCTTCTTTTTTTTTTTTTTTTGAGTGGTAATGGTATTTTTTTCTGTGCTGTTTACCCAGATCTCTGGGAATATTGTGTGCAGACTCAGAATGTTGAATGTGCCATGTTTCTGCAAAGCATTGCAGGAGTACAACGTTTGGCATCAGCGTTGTCACACTAAATCTCCGTCTCCATGACACTCGGAGTCAAAACACGAGCCTGGAAATGCAAGCCCTCCCAATGTCAAGAAATAGTTCTCGTTTCTGGAGCTGGAGTGGTCCATGAGTCAGACTGACTGAAAAGTTATTTTATAATTAATCATGTCTCTGCGAAAAGCACTGCAAACATTTCAAAATAACAGGATTTGACATGTTTTTCTGCTCCATAGGAGGAGTATTATTATCCCCCACCTTGTCTATTCATAGGTCGCAGCATGTATGCAGGTCCATGTGTCTGTATGTCCCTATGGAGGCTGAAGAGCCCCACAGGTTTAACGTAATTCCCCGGTTAATTCCCCTGCCTGTCGACTCATTGTTGTCAAAGCTCCTGTGTCACTTCACCCTCAATTCTGGCTTATTCTTAAATTTTTCCTGACAGCTTTATTTCTGTGCTGCTGCTTACTTCAAACCCATCAACGCAAACACACACAGATTTATGCACATGTTTTCAACACTTGTTTCATCTAACAAACATACAGACACATCATTGTTTTTTTATATGTTGTCGTTATCATTTTGTGCTCTTATCTCTTATTTGTAGGATGCATTTTTTTTTCCCATTGGGGCCTCGTCTTTTCCCTCCATCTTAAAAAGCTACTACACAAGAAAAGTTCCACTCCTCTCTCTCTGTTCCTTGGTTCAAAGTTGTGCTTCTGACATGTTTACAGAAACAGAATTGTTCACACAGTCTCCACCCACACGTTTAGTTATTCACCATGAACAGTTGGTAGCACAGCGGTAGAAAATGAGGTTTCTGAGTTAAAAATTTTCACCCCAGTTGGCAGGGTTCGTGGTGCAGTTTGTGGGTTTAAATAGCAACTGATGCTCAGCTAACCGTCTCGTATGATTTCCATAATGTGGGGACTTTGATTCCTTTTTAACCAAAAAGTAGTTTACTCTTAACACTCTCAGGATTGATCTGATGTGTTAAACAACATTAAAAATGAAGTGATTCAGATTTTGGATTTATTTAAATTCAATTTAATTTTGTTTTATTTTGGTCAGCGTGTGTCTTTTTTTTTCTGCAAATTAAGCAGCTCCAGAGTGTTGAAAGAGGCTGAGCATCATGTTTTTATTTTTGTTACAAGAGATAAATTGATATTTTTAGTATGTTTTGATGCTCAAAAATGTTCTCAAATGGACACTTTAAATAGATAAAATTGTGTGTAAAATGTGAATTTTTCCTGCCTCCCATCTAGTAATACTCCTGTTGCATGCAATGTCTGTTTTTTTAGGTGTTATATACTTAACATTTCATGCACATTAGTTACATTGCAAGATGTGCAATGTCAGTCACGAGACTCAGTGCACTTCACAATGCCATTTGTGTTTTGCTTGATAAAACCAAAACTCTCTTATTTTCTTGACTGTCGACGAGGGCTGTCGCTTTTCCCAAGAATCAAATTCTAATGGTTTCTGAAAATAGATGCTAATTTTCAGATATTCAAACTTTCAAAGCACCGAACTTTCCCAGAAACAGACAAAAAATGTATGCCCTCTGACTTTTAAAATATTTTTCGCCAGAAACACAAGCCTATCAACCTATCAACAGCTTCAGTTTGCTTCAGTCAAGTCCCTTGTGGCTCATGTGGTTGAAATTATGGTGCGACTCTGAAGTGTATTGTGTGGCTCCAGTTCTGCCATTAAATTCTAAAAAACTCCTCCTGAAACGACACCAATGGTCTGCATATGAACCGTGCAATCTTATTCTTAGACGTAGTCACACACTTGACAACACGCCACTTGACTGCGGTGCCTCCTCCTCTGCTGCTGCACTCGGGTGAAAAGCTGATAAATGAGCCTGCATATTTGTCAAAGATGAGGAGTAAGCCAGCTGCTTTAAACATAATTGATACACAGCCAGGTCTTTTCTTGTATTTACCAACAGTGGTGTTGAACCCCTGGTGTCTTTATCGTCCTCCATTTTCTGAAAATGTGCCTCACTCGTTTACCGAGATAAAGAGAGTAGCTTTACTGCTGGATGGTCTGTTGGATCAAAACGTTCCAGGCTCCCTGTTGTGCTGCTGTTTAGTTTGAAAAGTTCCCTACAGTTCAGTTACAAATTTTTACTCCCAAGCTGAAAACAGTTATTTGAATATTGAGTTTAAAGTTAGAGCCCTGCTATGTACAAGTCCTTCGGACATCATCATCAGTGGGCGTACTCAGAGAACAGACCACAGTAGATGCAGCCTGCTTGTTCAATGTGTCTATAATAAACACCTGAAGAAGATATGTTCTTTTGGACATTCTCTGTCTTCAAAAACAGTCCCAATTGTCTTTCCTCACCAGACACTTAGCACCAAAATGCAACAAGCTCTTCATGCAGATATATAATAGCATTAAATATTGTCAGAAGTGATTAAAATCATAGGCTAGGAGTAATTCAGTTGCAAGCCACAAGCTTATTTGTAAACTTCATGAAGAAATGTGTGCTTCACTGTCTCCTCGGGGTGTGCATGTGTGAGCATCACATTTTCTGTTGGGAGCTGCAGTGTGCATAAAGGAAGTATGTTTACGGAAAATTGAGTTAAAAGATCCAAATTGTGGTACATAAAAAGACGAGGCATTTTTGTGGAAAGTTTTCTTGAAAAAGATCAAAAGAAGTATCACAGAAGGAAATGTTTGGAAATTGTTTTTTTCTAATATCATTCAACCCTTCTGCAGGGTTATACTGCACAGCTCATGGAGCAGAAAAGGCACAAAAGGTTCAGCATAGTTTCCTCTAACATTAAGGGAATGGTATCACAATGATGCACAGAAATCTGTTCTGATTCGGTTTGTAAATTATCCAATGTGCTGAGAGCAGTATGACACTGGCATGGGATTTCAGTAGCCATCACTACTAATGTGTCCAGACAAAGACTGAACAGGCTTTAATATTTTCCTTTCTGTTTTAATAACAAATAGAAAATAAACGCATGAGTTCTATCTTTCCTGTTCAGATAAATAAGCTGCTAACTAGTCAATTGGATGGTTGAGAGTTTGAGTCCAGCTTTGGCTGTTACATGTTGATGTGCCTTGGGGCAAGACACTTTGCTCCCACAGTGGTATGTGAAAGGGTTTGAAGAGTGTGGGTGGGATTAGAAAATACTGATGGACGACTTGAATCACTGCATACTAGGCCTGAACGATACACCGCAATTTTATCGTCATTGTGATATAACAATGCGCAGTGAGTCCAGTTGTTCTTTATTTGTCTGTTTGAGGAAGGCAGTGTTTTTAGAGAAGTAAAGACTCTGGTTTTTTAGTTTATTTTTCAAAGTGTGGTCTTGTTGTAACAGTGACCTAAAATCAGGATGATGCTGTTTATTAAAGTGCACAAAGCTCAACATGATCCATAAAGGCTCTCTTTTTCATCAGCAATAGCATAAACACCAACACTTTCTTATCACATTTTGTATGTTATTTATCAAAAATATATGGTGAACTAACTACAGCACTTAGAAAAATGGCACAAGTTTTCATTGGTCTTAAAAAAATAAAAGCATTTACAGGCTCCGTTGTGTGTGTTCAGTGCTGCGCAGGGGCAGAGTGTGAATGTTTATTAATTGATTGAGAATCTTGTCATTTCCTGAAAAATCAATAAAAATACCAATCGTTAATATGCCTGAATGTGACGCCCAGATAGGTCCGTGTGCGGTATGCTGCATGTTAAATTTCTTGGGAATATTTATCATAAAATACCTGTTCGACGGATCGGAAAAAACGAGCAGATGTGATGGTAAGCACATACATTAGATAGGGTAGGGCATGATGACCATAATGTACCAAAACAAAAACCATTTAATACTGTTGTTACAACACCAAAAAACATTGGTATTTAGGGTTTATGTGTAAAACTACTTTTCCAAAAGAATATATAAATAAAAAAAACAAAACTATGAGATGACAGAGGCCATTATTTGATATTTAGTAAAGGTTGGGATGTATATTAAGACAATTATCACTATAATTCTATTAATTTAAAAAAATGACTTTACTGATGAGGTAGACTTAGTTTACTTTTTTTTATTGAAAGCTTCGTATTTCACTCGTTTGCAAAACTTCCCACACAACAATCACAAATCTGTAAAAAGATTTGAATCTGCAGGCAAATAAAAAAACTGCTTAAAGATGGGAAAGCTTAAGTTTAAAAGAAAGTTAAACAAACTTTGGAGAAAACATCAACACTTAATACATGTTTATTTTGCAAGCATGATCATCATTGCACTTTAGTACACGTCTATCATACATCACATCTTGTCCTCATATCATGCAGGCCTTCTGCAGACTATCATCAGTTTGGGAATTAGTCTGAATGGGTAGATGTGACCTGAGGTGAAAAAGCGTTTGAGTCGTCAGATAGGCTGAAAATACAATTATACACCGTCTGTAGCTCAGAACATTGGCGAAACTGTGTAGAGAAGAACTTGTTACAGATTAAGTAAATAAACCTTGTTACAAAAACAGTAAACTTTTGATGTTTGATATATCCAGATAATCATTTCCAAGTGCCTGCAAAAATACACATTCAAAGGAGTAGTGGTGTTTTATCAGTGTGACAGCAGGGAGCTTTTAAAGTGAGTCTAGCTGCATCCATGCTGTAGTAGCACAGCCACAGTTTGCTTAAATAGAAGGGATACAATACCAAAACCGATCATGTTTCATGTTTTGCTTTACTCAACAAAGCAGAACAAAAAGATCTCAAGGAGCAATGCAATTTAGTATCCTATAGAAAGGACATCTGAACAATAGTGAAATGACTCATATATTACTCGTTTTTATATTCATGAATTAACTTAACAATTGACTGACTGAATAAAACTGTTAATTCAATTCAACGGACTAAACAGTGCAAAGAAACTAACAATTGAAAGGCAATACTTGTATGAATATTAACTTGGTTACATAATGTAACTGAATTAATTATTTCTTAATTAGAAGAAAACAAATTTAACTCCCACTCAACATTATTTGCTTGAGATTCAGCTAAAATCTGAATCTCCAACTCTGTTAGTTATCTTTTAACACATTATGTTCCTACCTTTGTCAAATGCTCATTTTAGCAAGCAAACCTAAATGCATCAAGATATTTAAGACTGACACTAAAACGTGTCACTAAAAAATAAAGTGCTGGCAATGTGTAGCCCATTCAGCTTAGCTGATAACCTTTATCCTGTTGGTCTCTGTGTGAATTAAAACTTGAAAAATTATTATTTTAGACTTAAAGAACTGAAAATAGAGTTTTGGGGATTCTACTATAGTTTGTTTAAGATGATGGAGCAGCAGATGAGCAGACAAGCAGATGACATCCACAGGCGAGCTGAGGGTTAATCCACAAGTGATTGGTATTGTTAAAAAAACTGATCAATGGTTGATCGATCAGGGCACCTTTACTAAAAAGTAAAGTAGAAAATGGTTATTGCAAATTTGTAGCCCTAATTAGTTTATGTAGTGCCTTAAATTTATTAAAATGAATTATCTTCTGTCAGCTTGAGTTATTTCCCCAACACCACAACACACCGCCATTCTCTTTAAACAGCAGACAATGATAAGAGAGAGGAGCAGGCTTCACTGATATGACTTCATTAAATAAACCCTTGACCCCTGAGATGCTGGGTTGATCTATTTCCTCTAAGTCCCTTTACCTCACCAGAGACTGCAGATCCCACTGAGCGATTGTGGCTGTGCTATCTCCCTATCTTTAATTTAGAAATGCAGGAGGACTGCACATGGTTGAGATGGTTATCCACACTCGCTGTCTGTCTTGTCACTTCATGCATGTTAGTTCTGCAAAGCCTCCTCTGAGACCAGGAAACAGGCTGTGCTGCAGGGCTTTAAGATTCTTCTCTTTGTTTGTCCTATCCCTAATGACAACAGATAGCGACTATGATGTCAGGGATCATCTCTAAAGATTTCCGTTTTGTTGCGTCTGAGGCCGCTGAGACCAAACATCAGAGGACTGCTGAACCTAAAGAGCCGAGTTTGGACTGTGACAAAAATTCAGTATTTTGCAAGAAGCTCTTTTTCTATTTTCCTCAGAGGGCTGCGTGTTTGCATTACAGCAGGAGGTGAACACTGAGGGGCAGCCAGGAGCAGCACCCCTGTAGCTTTGTCTTTATCAAGGACACTTCTGCAGGGGTGTTGGTAGATCAAAGCAGAGATGCTCTCTAACCACAAGGCCTCCTCTCCCTCCAGAATAATGGTGTTGGATTAAGATGGGGGAGGGGCTCCTCATTGTTGGGGCTGGTGAACGTTAACTAGAACAGACAAAAATGCTGTTAGTCACAGCAAAGAGGCTTTTAAAGACATTTTGACACCCTCTGTTAAAGAGAGAGCACATTCTGTTCCCATTTTCTTACCAATCCTTGAAAATGAGTGCGATTCTTTCTTAACTTGGTCAGTTATATGCTTCATTATGAACTTGATTGGCCAATTTATCCTTTGAATGCAATAATTGATTGGCCTTTTCTCCACGCTAATCTGTGTCTTCTGAGAAATGGTGCTGTTTTTGGCTCTGCAGAAGTTTCAGTCTGCAGCTGAAGTTGAAACAAGGTCCGACTTTCATTATGGCACATTGATGATTATGTCTCCAGGGGTTTCATTTTTGCTCCTAACATTTGCCTTCCAAACAATTGAAAAGCTGAGAAAACTGCAATTTGTCCAAGAGGAAGCTGCAACGATCAATAGGATTTTCATTACAGTTATGTTTTCATACAGCCGAAAGAGTCAGGAGGCAGAGCGCTGATGAATGATACATTAATGTTCCCATCCCCTCACCCCCAGACCCTCGGCCCCTTGAGTCCTGTCACTGCGATGATGCTGAAGCACTGGGATGAGTTTGTGCGCCGAGACCTGATTCTCCTCTATGCCACGTCCCCGGTCAACAGCTGTCAGGTTTTTTTTTTCATTGTAGATTTCAGGCAGTGTCGTGGCTTTGCAGTCAGCATGATCTCCCTGATAGCTGAACTTCATTCAATTATGGCTCACTCGATACACTTTTTTCAGAGGTGGAGGTAAGCAGCTTATACCTGTGGCCCTGAAAATATTTTACTGTTTTATTCATAGTCCAGTCAGAATCTGACTCCTCTAACAGTGAATTGTTTATGGTCATTATTCACTCTACAAGCTTCAGGTAGCATGTTGCCAGAGGTGTGTGCATGCATCAGAATTCAAAGTCTGGCCCTTCATCAATAATTGTCTATCATATTCTGATGGCCTGTGTGTGCTTCTGGGACCAGACGTGGATGTCTTTGTTATTCTGAAGAAGTAAGAACCTATTAGAAAACAGTATAAGGGCAGACAAATCATTTTTCATGTGCTGTTTACGTCTACAACACTAATGCTGTCATTCTTTGTCCATTATATCCCCCAGGGGTAGTGTTGTCCTTCGCCTGAGTCTGTTTAACAGCAGAATGTAAAGTATACTGGAGCTTTACTCATACTCTCTTCAGTGCTTTGGGCCCAGAAAAGAAACTGATTTTGATGTTATTCTGTTCACATTTAAGGGGAATACTCTGCTAAGATAACACCAGATTAGCAAACAGAGAGAAGTCAAGGTTGCTAAGTCTGTTGCCAAGAGGAGAAGGCAAACAGTAGGCATGCATTAAAGCAATGGCATATTATCTATATAATAGATGATCGGTTGATTTTCGTATCACTGTATGTATAAAAAATAATAATTCATCAGCAACACGCAGAAATACAACTGGCTTGCAGACCAGACCTGCCTCCCAGTGAAAAAGTGAGGTGCATGATGAAGTGCAAATATCTAAAAATAGAGACTCTGGACTGTTTAGCAACTAAAGTTGTACATCAAGCAAGAATGGGAAGTAAATCCACCAACAAAGCTTCAGCAATTAGTTTTCTCATTTCCCAAACTCTTATTGAGTGTTTTTAAAGGGAAATTTGATATAACAAAGTGGCAAACAAGCCCTGTCCCGGCTTTTTTGGGATGTGTTGCAGGCATCAAATTCAAAATGAGGAACTTTTTCCAAACTCACAATAATGGTTATCAGTTTGAACATTAAAGATCTTGTCTTTGTATAGTGTATTACATTGAAAATTGGTAAAAAAGAAGTTGCAAGTAGTTGTATTCTTTTTTTAATTACGTTTGACACAACGTCCCAACTACATTGGAACTGGATTTTATTTTCATGTAAATGATCAATTTAAATCTTGTTGTTTTAAAGGAGGTAGTCCTGTAGGGTTATACCAATGCCACTTCAGTCCCGTGCCTTTTCTTGTACAACAGCCTTTACTGAACACTGATCCAGATTATAAATAATTTATTAGTTGTTTAACTAAATAATATATTATCTGGCAAATTTTGACAGAAATATAAAAGTGAGCTTGTGGATGTGATAAGACGATCATAAGTTGTTCCAGTTTAACCCTTTAAAGACATGAACAAATGTTAACAAGAATGAATATAGCTGATCTTTCCTCATCTTGTTTGAGTCATTTCTAAAAAGTCAAATTTCAAACAAGTAAAAGCCTCCGTTTAGTGTTCAGCTAAGAGCTCAATTTTTATGTCGATCTGTATCCAGTGTTTCTTCCCTTATTTAACTGCTGACATTTTGCTTGATGCAAAACACTTACTGTAGCAACACATTGTTGTTGTTTGTTTGCTAACATTTGATAAATTACAGAAATCAGTTTTAATCATCACTTTAAAATGTTAGTTTCCTTTGACGGCAGGAAATGGTGATGGTAATGGAAATGGTATTAAAACTTGGCATCTTGCTTTCACAGGCTACTGTGGAAAAAAAAACTTCTCTTTTGTTGAGTACTGATATATTTTTGTGCCCATATGGTGACTGAAGTGGGTACGTAATACCAAATACCATTACTGTCAAAGAGACATATAAAATCCGAGTTGGCACCGCAGCCAGGTGATGTGGGGGAGAAAAAGAAAAACATAACAATTAAAACTAGAAATGTTTTTATCTCAATGACATTAAACACATTTTAATGTTTTTCCTGTCAATTGAAATACTGCTTAAACTGTACAAAATGAAAATTTCATATCCTTAGCAAAAAAATATATACATATAAACATATATATATATATATATATATATATATATATATACACGTCTGCTATATAACTATATAGCGGACATATTACTGTTGTAACTTCCTGTGGACCAAAGTTTGTCTTTTCCTCTCCTGCTCTTTCTCTCAATAAATACAACTAAACATGTTAATTCCAATTTCCCTGTTACACATTGTGAAAACGGAAATCAGTAGCTTTTATTTGCTGTCTTCATACCTTTACTTTAAATACTGGAAAAAATGGCAACATGTTATACGCTTGTGTTTATGTCCTTAAAGACTTATTAAGACTAATTCTTTCACCTTTTACGTACAGTATATTCCAATAGCCGCTGGAGCATAAGGGAAGAATCATATTCGAACTATGAATATACATTCTGATAGAAAATATATAGTTCAGCAGCACATTAGGGCTCCTGAAGCAGTGAACCACTGATTCCACAGAGGGCAGTGTTACCACAACCTGACCATCCATTACTCTCCTGACCTCAACAACAGTGTACATCTTCGGTTATTAGCATGTATGCTCATAAAACGATCAGGTTTGATTGTTGGGAAAAGTGACAGCCCTATTGGAGAGTCAGTAATTCAAATTCTGACAAAAGGAAATGTCCCTCATTTTAATTGCAAATAAAATTAAGAACATTCTGCTTCAACTCAGCCAACACTAAAATTTACAGAAATCCAACTTCTGACATGGCAAACAACCAATGAAAGAGTGCGATTTTGGAATGGCACCTTTGTTCGCAAATCTTAATTTTAAACCCCAATTTTACGTTTCTCAGACAAGCCAAGCCCCGCTCCTATGATCCCAATCCCCCTTTACTTCACTATTGAGAAACATTTCTTTAGACAGCCTCTTTCAAAACATTATCAGCAGACTATGAATACCATAAATATACCATTGCGTAAGAACAAAGCTTGGTGAAGTGCCACCTGGACCAGATCAACTGAACAACTCATTTTTTTGAGACAAAAGGAGATGATGTTCCCTGAAAAAAGGCAAACATACTTGTATAAGATTAATTTTGTGGGTCCTTTCTTTCACATTCATCTTGCATAACCTTTTGGGGCCTCTTGTCCCTGTTTGAAACCCAGCCGCCCTCTGGAACCAGAGCCTTTGACAGTAGTTAACATTTAACAGGTTTTGGAGGTCCTCTTTTGTGTTGCGCCTAAATATTTACAAAATGAGGTCCACAAAAGTCAACCCCTCTTTTGCTTTTGCAGCCAGCCACAGGAAATCACAAGTGGAACTGCAGTAAAATCCCATTTGTAACATGCCATGTTCACATTTTCAGAACTTGGTGTATTGATCTCTTAAGACCAGGATGGCAGACCTAACATGCCTCAGTTTATTCCTGTTAACTCCCAGTCATCACATTCTTTCATTTGCTAACTACTGCATTAACACCTCAATATTATCTTTTACCATCCCTGTCAAAGCAGACAGCTTTATACAAGGCACCAGAAACAGCAACACATTGACTCCCGACAGGAAACGTTGATCAGCACCCAAGACAGCAGAAGGTGTAGGTGTTCAGAGCAACAGGCTGGTCTCTGAATCCAATAAACCTCATGTGATACAGCTGTGACAGGTCAGCCAGATAATGCTGCACAAAGGGCAGAACAAATGGGGCTTCCTCACACAGGGTGCCTATCCCTCATTACGCCCGTGGCAATCACAAAACAAATGACCAGGGGCCTACAGGTGTTGCCGATTTGCTGTCCTGGCATATAGTCATTTACATTATCTCCATTTATCAGGCGTGCTGTGGCAGCCTAATATATTGGTTAGTGTTTGGATTGTGTGTTTTGTATGCACAACACAAAACAAGAGGTAATGTTCTCTCACACAGATCAGTTTACAGACCAACACACTGGTTTGGTTGTCTTTAGTGCTTACAAGCAGCAGGTGTGTAAAACTGTCTCTCAGAGGGTGGTTTGTTCCTCCTCTTGCTTTGCTATATCTGTACACTATGTGAGAATCTCAATTAATTTGAATTTGTCATTAATTTTCTGCAGCTGCGTGAGTTTCTGTCCAATAACTGAAGCCAAAACTTTGACCTTGTGCTTCTCTGAAAACTGAAAGGGGTAATTAGCTGTTCTTCAACAAACCAGTGAACAGACATGTTTGACTGCTATAAAAGGTAAAAACATGTGAGGCACCACTTACGTAGCAGTTAAATACATGCAACATTGATGTTTTTAAGTAAACATGAGGACAATAGAAAATAAAAACCTCTCAATAAAAAGAAAATATGTGCTACCTATCTACAGAAATGTATAATTAAGCTGTGTCACAATTTAAAGACTGCATCCCTGAAAGCATGTATCTTAAAGCAGTCTCTGGACATTAAGGTGAGGCACAAATGTTCTGTCCCTGATCATAATCCCTCCCCTCCCTTGTCTTCAGCTGGTCTGCTTTTATATAACATTTTTTTAACACTGTACACGTTGAAGAGTCCATATTTTGGTCCTTATTTGGTTTAAATGGCTTTCACACCAACCGTGAACCAAACTCTGGTCCTCTTGGAATTAAAGCGAGACCCACTATTTTCAAATGGGCCTGAGTTTGTTTGTTTTGGTCCACACCAGAGTTCTTGTGATCTTTCACTCCACCCAAATCAACTAAACTTGACAAAAAAAATTGACCCATAGTTCGTTTGGTCAGGACCAAATTTATTAGGTTTGAATGTGACCTAAGACTCTCTGTTGGAGCTACTGGGCCGTCTGTCCTGCATGTCTGCTCTGATTGGTTGACTTGTCTACTCTGTGGTTATTGGTCAGTGCAGTGCTGCTAGGCATCATGTTGTCAATGACTCTACATCTATTCTACCATCACTGTAATGGACTTGAGTTGTCTTTACTTTACAAAAATTGACTTAATGCTTTCAACATAACAGTATATTTGTGTAGGGAACAGATGTAAAAAAAGAAAAACATTTTGCTCTTGAAAAAAGAAACTCTGTTTTTAAATCACCACAAGTGATGATAGTTATGGTACAATTGTGTATTTTGCAGATATCAAAACTGGCATAAGGGATATGTATGGATGATAGATTGGCTTTAAATATTGGCAAAAAATGTAATATCTTCTGTTAGCGATGTTCACCTTTTGGACAATATCTTCTGATACTGATATCAGACCAATAGTCTTCGACACTACTAGTAGGATGTCACAATGGTAGGTCTATTTTTGTAAACCCAGCCATTGCAATCAGACTTATCAGGATTTAATGTTGGCTAAAAGAATGCATGTGTGATATGATGTACTTAGTGCCTTATGATCAAAGATATTGATGTGTAATTTCAGGAATGATTTGCTAAAATTTAATGTATTGATTTTTTTAAAGTAAAATCTGCAGGAAAGAGAAAGATTTGGAGTTCATATTCATGTGTATCCTCAGTAATATGACACCAGTTGCTGTAAGAACGTGACTTCATCTATGTTAATAACCTGATGTTACGGCTCCAAACGTTTCAGTAACATCAGCTGAGGATCTTCACTGTCTGTTGTGAACATGAACCTTCAAACTTTCCGCTGAATTAGAGCGTTTGACTGTCTTTGCTTTTTGCCACTCAGTAGCTGACATTCCCCTCACTCTCGCTGACTGTGACGCCATGTGCATACCTGCTATTTACAGCTACATCCAGACAAGTGTGCATGAGCACAAGGTATAACAGCAAGTTTGTTTGTAGTTGTACTTTTTGATCCATCACAGCTGTGACAGGGACAAAGAGCCTGTGTGTAAAGCCTGCACAGTCAAATTACACAGACAGATCTGGTCATCCTTTCAGAATATTTTTCACAAAAAGGAGTTAAATTAGTTATTTATGTTTCTGTCCAGTCTGGTGATTAGGGACGTTTGTTCTAAAGTTTTTGTGGAAATAAACATTGTTTTGTAGTTCCTATTACCTGAGAAATTGGAACAACAAAGGAAAAATGTTAATGATTTAGTGATTTTGGTAAGATCCGATCCCAAAACCAGTCAGTTGGAGCTTTGAGTGCGACTTGTTCAGGGGGAATAAAGCTGCTGTACAGATGAATTTGCTAAAAGTATAAGGTTACAAATTTGCTAAGCCCCCCATTTTTTTTTGAGCTGGAGCTTTAGTCTGCCTCTCAACTTAATTTAGCCTTTAAATTCTGAAGACTTAAATTTAGCCAAAGGGATAAAACTACTCTGGAGAGGCGAGGACCAACAACAACAAACACAGCCACATGCGATTAACTGAATCAAGTGCATCGAGTTTCTTCCTGAAGCTTGGTCTGTTTGTTGACTTTTAACTGGGAATCAGGTTTTTCATCACCACTTGGCTATTGTGCACCTGGGTTGGTATTGTGCCTGCTGCTTTTCTTATTCTCACTCCATGTTCCATGCTTCTATTTATCTTTTTTTGTGTGATGGTAAACAGAACATCTTTAGATTGTGAACCAAACAGGCAATTCAAAGGCGTCGCATGAGTTTGAAGAGTGTTTGAGTGAGGAGTGTTTACAGATTTTTTTTGACAATTGTTCGGCCAAATGAGATGCCACAGTCTTGGCAAAGACTTGCATCCTTGGCTGATTGTTAAAAACAGCAGGACTGCAGGGCTGTTTTGATGCAGAGAAACTACACATTCACTTTGATTTTACAGACATGCTGACTGGAGTTGATCTTACAGTAGCTGAATAAGGGCAATTCTCTCTCTTATTTTTTCCTCTGCATCATACCAAAAGTGCTTCCTTTGAGGCAATCAGTCTCTTCTATCTCCCATGTTCCCGTGTCAATAACTCCAGCAGCTCTCATCTTAAATCATGGATCAAAAAGAAGAAACTGTGCTTAGAACATGTTGTGATCCACCATTGTCTCCTGAACGCTTCCCTGCTCTAATGCCTTGTAGCTCATAAGTGATAGACAGTCGTGTTGCAGCGATCTTTCATTCCTGCCTTCATCTGCAGACAGGTGAGGCAGTAAGCTGATGGAAACACTTTTTTCATTACCGCTCATGGTGCGGTTTCTCCGCCTCGGCTCATTGCTGGGAGGACACGAGTGAGATCTGAGTCGTTTAGCTTATAAGCTTGGGCTGTTTTTGTCCTTTTCTTGACATCATTTTTCAAAGAGTTTGATAATTCCTCCTTTTTGTTTCTCACTGCTAACCTTGTATAGCGCTTAGTGCTGCAGCTGGAGAGGTTTGAACAAGTTTCTTCTTACAAACCCACCGTGAGTGTGGCTGATAAGTTCAACAATTTCCTGCTGTGGTGGAGATTACGCTGGAGTACAGTATGCTAACACTTAATCTCTGATGATTTACGATTTGTGTTTTATTGTTTCCATCGAAGCCTGGTTCTCTTATCGTGATCGCCGTGGAGTAAAAAATTTAGCTGTTGTTTTTTTTCTGATAAGCCTAACTTGTGCATTTCCTTTTTATTACCCCCATCATTTATTTATTTAACTTTATTGTGGTGACTCGTGTTGTCCTCTGCGGAGGTAAGTGGCAATAAGAGGCATGACCACATCTACAAGGATGCAGAGCATAACTCATTTTCCACGAGGTCTCAGGGTTTATTCAGCTTTTCCACCGTGATCTTATCACCGGCTCTGTGACTGCTCTCTCTTTTGACCTTATTTGAATTCCAAGATAAGCATCCCTCCAGCAAAATTGGACCAAATTAGACTTTTTATCTGGTGTATTTTTAAGGGAATGCTTTGTCACCGTGACCGTCTGCTGGATGCAGGCTCGTATAATGTAGCTGTGCTCATCTGCCAGCTCTTATGATTTGCCCGAATTTGTTTAAGAGGCTGTCGATGCTTATTCAGGTCAGACTAGTGAACTGACCCCAGCCTGAATGCCTTTAAAGCCTCTTAAACAGACAAAAACACAGCAAATCTGTTTCAGTTGAAATGGATTCCTACACATTACAATAAGGAAAACAAACAGCAGCATTTGTTGTTAGTGTGCAAAAGCTTTGTGCGCTCCAGCATTACATTATCTCATTTATCCAAATCTGTTAGGAATTTGTTTTTCTTTGGCTGCATCAAATATTCAGAAGCTTGAAAAATACTGAAATTATGAACTGATGCTCTGAGGAAGGACTTGCAGTACATATTGTTTCAACTCCCTGAGATGCAGAAAGACTGTTTTCATTGCAGATGTGCATGTAATCAGAAGATATTTTGACATCACCCTTTAAAGAAGTTGAATTCTAATGAAACCACAGTAGCATTTCCTTTATGTTTAGTGAAGTTTATTGATATATTTATCAAGGACAGTATACAGTTATATTGATGACTTGCACAAATGAAAAAAGGATGCAATGCAATCCAAAAAAGCAAGGGTGAGCAACTTAAGACTAGGAAAGTTGAGGAATAGTCATAAAACATTTGTTTGGAAAAGATCAATCGGAAACAGGTAAGTGTGATTGGGCATAAAATGTCAAGGAACCAAATAGTCCCAACAGGTTAAGAACAATGGTTCTCAAAGTGCTATTGCAAGAAATTTAGGGATTTCATCATCTAAAATCCATAGTATCATCAAAAGATTCAGGGAATCCGGAGAAATCTGTGTATATTTGTGGTAAGGCCAAAAACCAACATTCAATGCCATGACCTTTGATCCCTCCAGCAGAACTGCGTTAAAAATCAACGTCATTCTCTAAGAGGATATTAACACGTGGACTTAAGGACACTTCTGAAAACCAATATCAGTTAACAGAGTTTGTAGCTACATCTTCAAGTGCAAGTTAAAGTTCTACCATGCAAAGCAGAAACATATATACAACAACACCCAGAAATGCAGCCAGCTTCTCTGGGCCTGAGCTTATCTGAGATGGACTGACACAAAGTGGAAAAGTGTGCTCTGTTCTGACAAGTCCACTTTTTGAATTGTTATAAATCATGGCTGTCAATCAATCAATTAAACTTTATTTGATTGTAACTTTTAATTTAAAAAAAAGTAGCACAAAGTGCTTTACATGGACAAAAAACACAACAACAACAATAAAAACATGCAAGACAGACAATAAAAGCCAACTAGAAAAAACAAACCCATATTGAACAAAAACAGAGAAAAAGAATTTTATTAATGACCTTGATGAAGCAAAACTGTGGGAGTGAGGAACTGAGGGAATAACATCATAAGTTCATAATGAGGTAACACTGAAGATGATTTTAAAAAAACCAAAACTAGAGATAAAATAAGAGTTGTAGTAATATAAAAATATTAATTATTCATGCATAAATAAGGGACTGCAGTAAAAGAATAGAGGACAATATAGAACTACATGTATAAACCAGTAAAAAAATAAAAACGTAAGTGGGATAGTAAAACAAACTTAAAATATGTATTTCATTAAAAACTCAAATGGATAACTAAATCAAATTGAAGTAAAGTAAAGCTCGCTCTAAAGCAAGACTAAAAAGGTAGGTCTTGAGGTTGCTCTTGAAAATACTGACCCTCTGCTCTGCCCTTAGGTCTGCAGGCTGCTCTGCAGATTTGGTCTGTAATAACCAAAAGCTGCCTCACCATCAGTCTTTGTTCAGACTTTTGGCATTACGTAAAAAAAGAAAAGACTACCTGAAGACCTGAGGCGTCTCACAGGCTCAAATGATTAAATCAAATCTGGTAAATAGGCTGGACCAAGACCATTAAGAGATTTAAAAAGTAATAAAAGAACCTTAAAATCAATTCTTCTGTCATGTCCTCTGGGCTAAAGAGGTAAAGGACCATATAGACTGTCAGCACAAAGTTCACAAGTCAGCATCTGTGATGTATGGGGGAGTGTTAGTTGCACATCTGTGAAGGCACCATTAATGCTGAAAGGTGTATACAGGTTTTAGAGCACCATATGCTGCCATCCAAGAAACGTCTTTTTCATGGACGTCCATGGCTTATACAATGCCAAAACTCATTCTGCACATGTTACAACAGCGTGGCTTCCAAATAATAGAGTGTAGGTACTAAAGTGGCCTGCCTGCAGTCAAGATGTGTCTCCATTGATAATGTGTGGTGCATTTTGAAGCAAAATACAACAATGGAGACCTTGGACTGTTGAGCAACTGGAGTCATAGATCAAGCAAGAATGAGAAAGAATTCCCCCTACAAAGCTTCAACAGTGTCCTCAGTTCACAAATGCGTATTGAGTGTTGAAAGATAATGTGACACAGTGGTAAACATGCCCCTGTCCCAGCTTTTTTGGAATGTGTTGCAGGAATCAAATTCAAAATGAGTAAAAATTTATAATAAAAAACAAAGTTTATGAGTTTGGAGATTAAATATCTCGCTTTTCTTGTGTATTCAGTTGAATATTGGTTATAAAGAATTTTCAAATCACTGTATACTGTTTTTATTCACACAACTCCCAGCTTCATTGGAATTGGGGGGTTTATATGTCGGGACACGTTCCCTCCTTTATAAGTGTCTCCCAGAATGTTTGTCTTAACAGAACACCAAAATCCAACTTAAGTTGTTGCACAGAAAAAGACACAGCACTAATCTGGAACATTCCCTTAAAAATATCCTGATATATATATCACAGGAGAAAAAGTACTGCAATTCGGTTAGATAGAACTTTATTAATCCCCTTGGAAAAACTTCCTCAAGGAAATTGGGAATTTGATATTTGGCAATAACAGTTTTCCCAAATATTGTCATCCCTTCTCCCAAATGATCTAGGTGTGAAAACCACCCATGATACACCACAGGCCTGTGACACTGATGGTAAAACAAGCACACACACAGGGTGGGCTGACACCTCAGAGCTCTTTCTGGGTAATCTGGTGTTGAGGCGTGCAATGAGCAGATAAAACAATTCTAAAGGGGAAATGATTCTGTCCGTAATCAGATTTATTTACGCAGCCCACTGAGGAAGATTGATGTCTTATCTGTGACTGTGGATTTCAATTCTCATTGCTATGATGCAGATAAACAATCAGGCCGCTGTCTCCGGAGCTGCTTTAATTGTCTGTGTTTGTGTGCAGAATGACAGGCGTGTGTGCCTTTTAGCATGTTTTGTCTATCATCATGTTTGTGACAGCTGAGACTGTTGTTTAAGAATAAAGTCTCTTCCTTCCCCAGTTCCTCCCATGAATATTTTTCATGGCTGTTAAATGGCAGACATAATGCTCTTACATCTCTGTGTCGAGTGATTGAAAAGTGGAGCTCAGGCAGAGATCAAACCAGTGGTGTTGCTCCTGTCTGACTGGGAGACATGTTGTCTGCTTTCTCGTGAGTATGAGAGGAGTGTGCCACCATTTTGACTGAGAATGCTGCTGTTGTACTTTTCTTAGACCTCACAGCTTACTCCTTCTTGAGCTCGTGGGCCTCTTTGATTAGAGCACAATGTTTCCTCTTTACTTTGACTAAGTGAGGTGCTAATATATTTTGTCAGTGAACAACTGAAGAATACAGTGTATGTGTTCACTAAGGGACGAGGAGCTCATTACTGGCATGTAGGGCTATTATTCATGTTGCACATTATGTTAATGACTGGGTAAAAAACACTAAAATAGTCTATAGCCCTGCACGCTATCATCTAGTTATGTGTTATATTGATACTGAAGTTCAGGGCAGTTTCCATGGTAGCCACCATATTTGATGGCAGTGGCTGCAGTCTGTTGCATGGGGATTTTCTACATTGTGTTGGGAATTAGGAGGGGAAGACACTCCAAGTCTTAAAATAGGCCAGTCAAGGAAGAGAAGAGGTGTGAAACTTGGCATTACCTGCACACACTGTTGCTCGGAAGCGAACAAATTGAGCACTTTCTTCCTGCCTCATTCAAAACAGAATTGTTGATCGACAGCTCTCACTTTTTTTGTGGAATGAAACACTCTGTGACGTGTGATCGAGTTGAATTCTTTTCCCTAAGGAATAAACTACAGCAGAGAGAGAAGCCAGATCTGAGAAAGATTCCCCCCTCCTCTTCCCCACTTAGACAGCTCGTCTTATTATCTCCTGAAATGGCAAGGTTACAGCACCTACAGGTGCAGAGGAAGGTGAGTGTGTTAGCTTTTTATCTTTAAACCAGTCAACCTTAGCCGCCGAGCACAGCCACTGAAATCACAGCAGACTCTGTGTGGAATAAACATTCTCTTATGTATAAGTTTTGCAATTCTGCAGAGCTACTTAGATGAGGAAATGGGAGAATGTTGAAATATATTAGGTGTGTTTAATGGACCTGGAGAAATGTGGGAAAAACAACCTTGGTTACCTCTGGCATTAATATAAAATTTATGAGTAGGATTTAGGCCGATCTCCTGCGGAGCCTTGAGAAGACGTTGCTTTGTCAGTCAGCACACGTTTAGCATAAATCTTCTTCTTCTCCTTTCTCTGCAGCCACCTTGAATCTCCCAGCATTCACTGCTTCCTGCTGTTGTACTACAGTTTGATTGTCTCCATTTTCCTTTCAGTTAAGGCTTTAGAAGTGCATGGTTAGATTTTTTTAGGAAAGTTTAATAAAAGAGTGTCTGTCTCTTCACGGATTTCAAAAGTAATATTTTTGTAGATGACATTTAGATGGCCTGGACCAGAAGAAAGGAACAGGAGATGTTTTCACTTATCTTTTAAACATTCTATCTTCTTTTTTTTTTTTCTTTATGGAAAAGTGCAAGTTTTACAACTGTATTAAATATTTACGTAATAAATAGATAAAATAAAATTGTTTAAAAGGGGAAAAAAATAATAAAAATAAATAAATAAATACCATAATTTCTCATTTATAACACACATTTTTTTTTGCTGTTAAATAAGGTCTAATTTTTGGGTTCATATTATACACAAGCATAAGCAAAATATGTAAAATATTTTGTCTCCAAATATCGTGATTACAACACATCCAATACAAAAAGCCGAAATATTCTCTCTTTTTCTGCAAAACATTACCGCCAAACTTGCATAATTCTTATTAAACTGACTGTTAAACTGTTCTAATCCAATATTTTGGGTCTTAATGAGTTTACCTTTGTGTAATGATCGCATGATTCTCAAGCGTTACCACTCACATGCAAACACAGAGCGCTGCCATCTTGTGAGCAAGGGGACCAAAGTAGCTGCGCTGTGATTGGTCGAAGACATCGGCATGTTCATAGCTGCTCTCTGATTGGCCGGTACACTACGACTGAGCATGCTTGGGCAGACATCGAGTAACTGCGCATGCGTGAAGCAAAAGGTGTTTTCATGAGAGAGAAAACTGTGTACGGTATTTGTTTTGAAAATACTGAAATTTCATTGATTAAAACTTTAAATAAAGGTAATTTTTGAGTTGTCTAAGAGAGTAAGGTTTGGGCAAAATGTGGGTGCGTGTTATATTTGAATACAGCATTTTTCCTGGAAAAAACTGAAAAAATGGGGTGCGTGTTATAAATGAGGGCATGTTATAATAGAGAAATTACGGTAAATAAGAAGGAATAAAATATTGTGCTAGTTTTTGTTCAGTCTGTTGGTAAAGTCTGTAAAGAGTTGAAATATGTCAAGAAAGGTTGCCATTTTTCAAAAAACATCTCTGAATTGCCCTTCAGCTCCTCCCTTCTCTAGTTTCAGGAAAATTATTACATCCTGAAGCCACTGAGAAAGAGGTGGGACTTTACTACACTTCCAGTGGAGTAAAAGTCTTCGTCTTGCTAACAGTGACGTAAAAGCTAGAACTGTCAACTGATTAGAGGTAAATTGACTGTGTTCCTGAGGTGTGCCAAATATTGACTAATATTTTCGACATAGTTCCAAAGAAATTCTCCCAGAAGTTTGCTAGCTTTGAACACTGATAGACCATATGACTTAAGTTGCATGGAGATACATCTATTGTCTTAATTCAGTGTAGTGTGCAGCGCTTTCTGTTAAACTGTGTAGTTTTTAACAATCAAAGAAGCCATGTCTTCATCTTGGTGGGAATATTCCTCACAGGTCATGTTAGTGTTTGTATGTTCTGTTGATTTTCCCCAACCTACCAGTAAGAATGAAGGGTTTATAGGAGTGATGTAACAGTGGTTCATGAGCAAAAACAAATTGAGTCTCAGACTTTTGCTTTACTACCTCTGTGAACAGAGCAGCAAAAGTGCTCTGTTCTTGCATGTCTAACTCCACAGTTCAGAGCATGTGCTGAAATTACTTTGGTATCCTGCAGGTGTGCTTTATTCTTTTTCTTGCTTGTTTTTAAGATCAGGATGAAAAAAAATATGCACTAAATACATTAAAACCCTCTTAGGACGCTTTCACACTTAAAATTTGTCTGACTTATTTCTGGTTGGAGTGAAGCTGTAACATTATATCATTTTTCAGTTATTTTGGTTTCGTTCACACTGCAATTTGTCAAGTGGACCAAAGCCTACCAAATGCGACGTAATGTAGCCACCCACCACTAGTTGGGGCTGTAGCTGTCACCCTTGTTCTTGCCGTCCAGCCTTTTGTTGCACTTTGACCTGGAAATATGCAACCAGCTTTGACATACAATGATGTCTAGCTCTAAGCAGCCCAGCAGTTTTTTGAGTGCTAAAATAGATAGATTTAGTTGTTTTTAGGCTGCTTGGATGAAAATAGCATATTCATCAGAGAGATTTGTAACCACATTCTGCACAGACTTGTAAATTATAATCTGTTAAGAGAACTGGAGGCTGGTGGTGCTGGCAGTGCTTACACCAGCCACCTTCTGCTTGATATATCAGTGAATCCTGTTTTAGCTTGCTCACTGTTGCTGAATTTGCCCAAATTTAAGCCACAATAACTTCTTTTTGGTTCACTTGCCTTGTTTGGTAACTGTTTGGTTCATACGAGCTTTCACACCACCCCAAATCAACACAACTTTCCAAAAATGTACCTAACTTAAAATGCATATTATTAATTTCTTTATGATGGCTGAAATTTGCTTTTAACATCTTTTTAGAAAATCTCTTTGTCTATTTCAGTGGTTTTCAAACACTCTTTTTTCACAGCACACCTAAGACCGTGGTAAACTCTCAAGACTCACTATACACGCATGAACAGTATGAGTAATAGCATCTCCAACTTGCGTTGCAGTTCCTTATTACTGTCTGCTCACCTGGGCTGCTGGATTATGACTTAAACCAAGATCCCTATTATTATTTTGATTGATTTTGAGATCATGATTATCAAACATGATTATGCATTGTTTTACCTAAACTATATTACTCACATTTCTTGAACTTAAAGACTCTGTTTTTACTTAAAAAAATCAATAAGCATGGTAAATGTGAAAAAAAAAACATTTATAAAATGTATAACATGTAATATCAATTAATTAATAAAAATATAGAATACGTCTTTGGGGTAGTGGTTCCAAACTCCTGTAGCCAAAATATAAAAACTGACACTGAAACATTTACCTCATGGACAAAAACACAACACAATGTGTGCCACATTAATGGATTAATCTCAGTTCTCTTCTTTTAATAATTATGGAAAACAATTGTAGCTAAAACCTGATTAATTACTGCTTGTACTACTAATAACACTTACTAAAACCTGGCCATTTAGTGTATTACTGCAGAAATATTTATTTGATGAAGAATTCCTTTAAAAAGCTGCTTAACGTCATTACTTTAGTGACACATAGCACTTTTCCAACTCAAGTTACAATGTGCTTTACAAAGACAGCAATAATTTAAAACATAATAAGACATATAAGACATATCAACATAAATGGCAGGCAATAAAATTATAAGCAAATAGTCAAGAAATCAACCAAACGATTGAAAACATTAAGATTGTTTAAAGAAATCTAAAAGAAATAAAATTGTTTTCAATGAGAACTTGTTTAAAATAAAATAAAATAAATAAAAATAAGATGAGTAAAATATAATAAAAGAGAATAAATATAATAAAATAAAGTTAAATCAGGAAAGTATGTCTTAATTTATGCCTGACAGGTCACAAATGTAAAACTAAAAACTAATAACCAGGATGACATAAAACAAATGGCTACCAGTCGGCAGCTCTGCTGAAAATCCTGGATTTTTATGTTTAATAGCTGAATTATCAGTTGTTTCGATAAGTTAATATTCAGACATAGCTGATGAGGTTAATTCTGCATATAGGCATAGGCTGTCATTAAGTTGTTGTAAGATTTTGCCAGGCACACCTGGACTTGCTTTAAGGCCCACTGATGTGCCCCACTACACCATTTGAGAGCCCCTGGTCTGCATGCATGCCGTCATTTAATGCTGGTAAAGTTTAAAAGCCTGTTTCTCTTTTCTTTTACTTTTTCTTTCTCTTATTAATGACACGTCAGAAAATGGACTTATTGATTGCGCCTCATTTGCATTCATATGAGGGCAGTAATAAATTGAACCATTTTCCCTAGTACAATAGTTAGGCTATCTGCCGGTTAATAAGGGAGACCTTTTTACAGGTGAGGCAACTGTCGTCTGTCTTACTGTGATTCATGAATTCAGTGAATGGGCTCTAATGAGCAGCATATTTCAATCAGCTTAAGGATCAGGAGCTGAGCCCTCTCCTCCTCCTGCTGCTTTTGATGGTAATGGAAATTATCAAGCAGATGGGGTGGTACATTTTCCTTTTTTCCTGCTCCTAGTTAACAAAACCACTTTTATAACTATCAAAGAGGAGTTTTTAAAGTGATTTTCTCTCGTGACCTTTGAAAACTTGAGCTGCTGGATGGGCTCTTTCACTCAGCCGGACATAAAATGCTCATATCTTGTATTTATAACCTCATTAAAGTAACATATTAAGCATTCATCTATAAAAGAGACATTTGTGGTTCAGATGCTGAGCAGTTAAAGACAGAAAAAAAAAGAAACGAGCTATCAGTGAAACAAGATCAGACACCACCGACTACTCTGTATTGAACGTAGACAGACAAAAACATCCATCATGCACAAGTCTAAAGGCAAATGTGGCATTGAAATCAGTAGAATGGCAACTCAGACTGCAAAATTAAATTGATTTATTGGAATATTTGTGTGTCCACTGATTGTGGAGGCACTTGAGAGTACAAATCAATGAGGAAGGGTCGACATTATTTAATGGAAACAATGCATATACACTAATAAGCTCATTATGCTACTCAAAATGTACTATTAGCTCATTCCTAATTCAGTAAACAATGCTCTAACTCCTGAGCAGTCATAAAAGAGCCCACACCAGTCACTTTATCACCACCAGTTCATATTGTCTGGAGAACAAAATGGCTGCTGTCTGAGGCTTTGTTTGCTCACCGCCTGTGCTGTATGTAATTGCACTCAATAGGTAGTAAATCCAGCCTCGTAAATCAGAGACGCTCGCCCCGTTATGAATGTAATCTCGCTCGGCCTCTGTGCACAAACATTTACCCAGGTCTTGTGGACCATGATGCTCCTGTCCCGTGGAGAAAAACCCTGGATCAGGACCCTCAGCGGGGCTCATCTGAGCTGCTGGAACTGGTTCAAGGGTTTGAGATTAAAGCTATTATTAGGACAAGGTGCTCTATGTGTGTTTGTTTATGCATGGGCTCTCTAATGACCGCTTAAACCTGCTAATCCCAGGATTTAGTTAATATGCTTTAAAATCTGGCAAGTTAATATTAATGGCAGCAATCTTAGAAATTCAAATACTTATTTATTAGACACCAAGAATGAAAAAAATAACCAAAGAGTGTTGTCTTAGTGACTTGTTATAAAATGTCTAAGTCTTTGTCCTTGGATGAAAATGAATATTAGATATTTTTAGTCATGTTGTGGTTGTTCTTACTCTCTGAAGCTTTACTCTAGTTTCAATTGACAAAAACTCCATCACTTCTGCCCAGTTTCAAAACAGTGATAGAGTACTTCTATGCACAAGACAAAACATTGATAGGACTGGGACTTCTCCATCTCCCCCTGTTTAAACCACCAGTAGCTGCCTGAAACAGCTTGACCCTCCCCCTAGACATACCAGTGTGATGCCTACCATTGCTTCATCAGCAGTTTTAGCTCATTGGCTCATGTTGTGAATCCAAGTTTAGATTGTAGACCATAGAATGAATGCAAAGTTGTTGAAAACATGGCACTGAGCAGGGCTTACCTGACCAGTTACAACAGAGCAGGTTGGTCAAACTGTCCAAGAAGCCTTGGAGGAGCCTTAATACTTGAACTATCCGATTTCAATATTTTCTAGATCTGCCAAGGTGGTCATTTGACTGCTCATGTATTTAACATGTATTTAATCAATATAATCATGGACATCATGAAAATGAAATACAGAAATTGTAAGGCTGAAGTAACCTAACATGTTGTGATAGCTGGGGGAGAAAAAAATATTTTTAAAGCACGGTCATTAGGCCTAATATACAACTACAGAACCTACTTTGTAACTATGTCATAACTACTAAGTCATTTTAGGTCAATAGGTCAACACATTCTTATTTTTTTTGAAATAATAAGAAAAAAATGTTCAAGCAATCTTGGGATGTAAAACAAAAGAAAGATTCAACAAAATCCTACCGTGACACATTAACATTATGAATTTATACCAAAGCTATAAAATCATTTTATCTTACAGTAACAGGAAAATAATGTGAAATGGATTGATACTTGGAAAGAAAATTATATGCATTTTAAGTTGAGTTTAATGTGAAAAGTTACCATGCAGTAGTGTTGCAAATAAAATACCATGCCTGAAAACAATGAAAGTATTCATCTGATTAAAAAAACAATGGAATAAAGTAATTAAAACACCACTTCTGTCTATGCTGTCTCTTCTATTTAATATTAGCTTGCCATTCAAGCTGATCTAGATTTAGGTGTGTAATGCCATTTGGAAAAAAAAAGCACAGAAATCAAATGCATTTAGACAAAATGACCACAATGGTAGTTCGCTGTAGAAATTATATTGAGCTCTTAGGTGTTTTGTTATATTTTTAAATCTCCAAGTTCAAAATAAGATATACACAAAATTAGGAAAAAGCAGGGTTAGATGGCCAACAAGCTTTATTTACCATAAAGTTGTGAAAGAGAAAATAAAATCTGAAAGAGGGTAAAATGACCACCCTAGTAGTTCTAGTGTAAAAGTGACAGGAGCTCTAATAGTGCATCTAAGATGGAATAGAGTCAAGGTGGATCAGGGGTCCTCAGTATGTGAAAATCAAAGGTTTTTCAACATTAGTGTGTAACTAGCATTACTTTAACAGTCAACAATACTGAATGAGTTGAGGGAAAATATGACAACTTCAATAAACACAATATCCTTACATAGGTCTTTACTTTTAGTACAAGTATTTCCTCTCTTTAAACTAAAGAGAGGAAATGCATTAATGCATTATCAACACATGAGGAGATAGGAAGGAACAATAGGAAGTTATGATGAAAATACAGGTGAATCGTGAATAAAGGACAAAAACTTGTAGTTTCTCAGTTGTCTTTTTTCTTAGTGATGTCTCAAAGCTACAGTTGGCACTCAGAGTTTTTATTTACATTTATTTTTAGCTTCTGCAGTGAAAAATATAGTCTTTGAACTGTTTTTTTAAATTCGACAAAGTTAACACTGAAGTGGTTTAATATGAGCTCCACACAGTCCACCTCCACCAGCTTGGGTCCTGGAGGGAATTCTGTTGGCGTAAGTTGATGAGATATTGTATAACTCCTAAAATAAACTGTGTTCAGACAGCTGAGGTTGCAAAAGACTCTATGTTGGAGGAAATGTAGAGAACAGCTGGCAGACCAGACCAGTAACTCAGCCATACTGGCAGAAGGCAACACAGGCAAAAAAAAAATGTTCTTGGAGCTGAAACTGACTGTTCATTCTTAAAAACACATATTTGGGCAGCATTTCAACCCTGTTTTTGAAGCAGGATTAATATCTACTAAAAATGTGACAAGCCAGTTTAAAAAGCAAAAAGAGGCAGTAAGTCTACACCTCCAAGTATAACTGAATATATATTATGATTGACATTTCATTATGGAGCAAATTAATATCTTATTTAATCCAAAGAAAGGAAAAGTTTTGCAAAAATCAATAACAAAATTGTTTTTGACCTTTAAAGGTGATAAAAACCACCTTTAAATAAGCTGAAGTTTTTCTCCATCACAACCGTAATACGTTAAGTAGATTTAGCCCTTTGTTTGTTTGATTTTATTTTGTTTCTAGATGCTTAACCAGGATGTCACAGCACACAAAAGTTCTCAACACAGGAGCTTTGTTGAGGAAAAGTAAAACACTGTAAAGAATCTTACTGCATCGTCTAGTCGAGCTAAGACTCCTCGAAAATGTTTGGAAATGTATTTTCGGCCGATTATTTCTCCCCTTCAATAATATCAGTTGGTATTGTATTTTATATTGTTGGAAAGCTTGATTATTCACTTTTACAACAAGGTACAACTTGGAGGGAATGTGCATTCTTTAAAAGGGCAACACATTAACATAACCATTAGGGTGGCCCCGAAAACCATCTGCAACTAACAGCTGGTGTTCTGGTATTCAGAGTGGTAGCATTATTTGACCTTAGTCCTGGTACCATTTCCAAACTTAAGACCAAGTTTTTTGAGACTGGTGAAGTCAAAGACAGAATGCGAAGTGGGCGTCCCAAGAAGACAACACCCCAAGAAGACCAGTTCCTCACCCTTGCTTCATTGAGGAACTGCAGGCTTTCTTCAGGGGAAGATGGAATTTTGGCACATTGTATTTTGGGCCTACCCACTTGTTGAGCTATGTTGGTTATTCAAAGAATGCACAATTCTTATAAGTTGTATCTTGTTTTAAAGGTGGCTAATCAAGCCTTCCAATACACTAATTGGTATTATTTAAGGGGAGAAATAATCAACCAAAATTACGTTTCCAAGCTTTATTTGAGAAGTATGAGTCTTTTGTGTAGTTTGACCCTAAAGTGTGAAAATTACAAGGCTTTTGGTGATATGATTGACAGTTATGTTTTGTCTAATGTCTGTACCCGGCCATCTCCTCTCAGGGACAAAGCTGTTCAGTTGCTTTATTTTCGGTTATATTTGAAGGTGCCATAGGCCTTGAGCAACCCCTCTTTATTTAAAAAAAAAAACAAACAAACAAAAAAAAACAAAAAAAACAAAAGCTATCCCTTTAATGTGGCTCATCTTGTTTTATTTCCATCTCAAAATTACCTGTCAAAACAAGCGCAACAGGTCAGTAATGGCTCAGGAGAAACAATTGGAAAGTATGTTTTATGTCAGCATTCACAAAAATGAGCTTGGAAAAACTTATTCAGTCATTGGCAAAAATGTAGTATCGTGCATCCTTAATTTCTGTATGAAGAGGTCGAGCCTCAGCTCCAGGTTTTTAAAAATGTCGCCTGTTATCAGTTTTCCTTTGTTCACTGGTGTGTCACTCAATCAATGTACACCTATTGCCAACAGCAGCTCATAATGTTTATCATCCACCATAATGCTGTTGATTTGATTAGACAAATTGCACTGAGCCAGTCAAAAAGCGAAAAGCATGAAACAGGAGTGGAGTTAAATGCTTCAGAATAAAGCCATGTCTCTTGATTAACCTTCAAATGGAGTCAGTTGCATCAGAGTGGAAGGAGAGCTATGTCAAGAGTAAATCATCAGGTTAAGACAAAAAATGAGAAGGAAAGTGATTTGATTTCATACACTTCTGGACATCAAAGACATTCAGCCACTTCTGTGTAACACCGCTATTTATTCTGAGCATCGAGCGAGCATCCGAGAAACGCCGCCGTGATTAATTTACATCTGTGAGAGATGGAAAGAACCGACAAACGTGGAGCCACAGTACTGAAAAATGGTCTCCTAATGCCTCCTAATGCACATAGGTCAAACACGTAAAAGAAAATATCATAAATCAAAATTGCCACCATATATCTTTTATTCAGGCCCTTGGGTAAATGTTGTGCATCATAATCTCCTCATAGCTGCACTTTCGCCCGAGGGATGTCGCTTCTGGAAGTCATATCACCCTGTTTGTGGATTTCACTGCAGGATTTACTGCTCCCGATAAAAGTCCACTACCTGGGTTTGAAAGAAATGACATTTACTGTGTCGTCAAGATGATCGTTGGTGCAGTGCTTACAGAGGTGGACACAATGACATGAATAAAGTGAAAATATAGAAGGGACCAAAAATGATGTAAAGGTGCCTAACCGTTTCTCTGCTGTTATCCTCTGTGAACAGTCTGGAATGACCCATTTTGCAAAGTTTCTTGAAATAACGTTTGTCATAAATTAATGCAACACAAATACTAACTTATTGCTCATTTTTGTACTATAATATATGTGTGTCTGTGAATATTGAAATTGATTTTGCATTACCAACACCCTGAATCAAAGATCAAATCTCTCATCACACAGAGGAAAGCAAATGCTCTGCGATGAGAAGTTCCAGGAAATGAATATTTTCAGTACACAGCTCCAGAAAACAGTCCATAAAAGCTTTGGTATGATATTAGAATGAGGTTTGGTCAGGCAGATTGTGCTTGTACTTTGAACTGCACAAGGTGATGTCTTTGAGCATTTTAAAGAATTTTTTGTAAATTAATGATAAAAATGAAAAATAGCTGGTTTGAAACTTAAATTAAAATGGCTTGACTTCTTGTTGGGATTTGGATATGGTTCCAAAAAGCAGGAATCTATGAGGCAATCAGGAAAGAATCGTTAACAGCATTGGTATCAGTGAAATCTTACCAATTCCCATCCCTACCTGTAGAGACTGGCTGATGAAGGAGACAGGATGGATGTTTACGAGGCTGGACATTTTTTTGTGCAAGTCCAAACGTTTAAAGGGAATATGTAATCATTTCCAAAATCCACAACCCGAGTTGTGTAACAGAAATCCTGCTTTGATAGAATATTTATTTGTCAGACTCAAGTTTCCAAGACAAAACTTTTACTGAGTTCACAACCTCTCCCCTCTTGTCGGCTCCCTGCAGTGAATTTAACACTAACATTCAACATGGACATTGAATAATGTTCCCTCATTACTGTGATTTCTGGACTTCTCTAACTGGAGACTTGTATGATAGCGGGAGAAGTTTTGCTGGTAGCGAATGTGTATGGTACGCTCCAGCCTACAGGTCCGTGTAGAACACTGAACTGGAGAATAGTTCTGCATGTATCCAGGTTTGCATATGTTTATGCACACCTAACTGACCAGCCCATACAAATACATACACCGTTACACCTCTGTAAATTATGTACAAATTTGGGTGAGATCTTAAACATGTTAAGCCCCCAAGATAACCCTCAAATGCCACACCCCTGGCTCTGTCATGTATTGGATTTACCAAGACATAAATCCTGATGTCACATTTACATTTACAGCAAAAGAACAGTGAAAATTCAAACAACTAATTTTGGCTTTAACAATACTCAAGAGAATACACATAAACACCATCACATTATTAAATCCACAAATTGCACAGCTCTGACTGGAATCAATAGGTAATAATGTCACAGTAATCTGCTGAAATGTCTTTGAATGACCTTGTGACTTACAGACTTGATGCCTGAAGACTAATGAAATGGACAACGATTTTAAAGCCAGCAGCTGAATATATGTGTAATTTCCTGTTTTCTCTGTGGAAAGTCCTGAATTTTCAACAGAAAGATGTATGCAGTCATTAAAAGGTTGAATATGGTTGCAGAGCCTCAAGTGTTTTATCAAATAGTGCATGAACATAATAAATTGAGTCTGGAACAAGAGAAAAAAGCTGGTAGGACCTATCTGTGCTATTAAAAGCAAACTCAACTCACAAGCTTATGTTTCTGTAGGTTCAAGCGACTGAAATAAGATTGACTTGACTATTTCCTGCAGATTTCATGGAAGAGTAGTCGGGAAAGACAAAAGCATTGACAGCCACTGAAGTAACCATCTGTTCAGCCGAATGGTTTGAATGCAGAGGACAGGAGACGGAGACGTAAAGCTGGGAGAATCCCACTTAAGACTGTTTCAATTTTGATGCTGCTCAGCATACACCTGTTTCTGGAGGGTTTGAAGGCAAAGTTGTTTGTTGTTAAATCTGCTTTGATGCACAATGTATCTGCAGAGAATTATTTCAGCTTAGTCTGCAAGATGTTCTTTACAAATATTTACTGTTTAATTAAAAAATGTGCAATGAGAGTATATAAGAGGAGCATCAGAAGTGTAGGGCTGTTTGGTTTAAAATGGCAACTCTTAATTTAGCACAAAAAAAAAATCTCCCAAATGAAGATACTCTTTCAACCTAATTAAGAACATGTGACAGAAGAGGGGATGCTTAGATGCAGAAATATTTGAGCTGTTACTCAAGCCATGCGACCCTTGAGACTTTGAAGTCCAATTGTAAATAAATAAAGGGAATTACTCTTGGCAGATTTTTCATCGCAAATCACATAAGTAAGATTCCAAGAAACAGATGACAATAAAGCAGCCAAACCAGCTATGATTGACATTTTGACTGACCAACACACATGCATGTGAGAGAGAGACAAGACAACAGAGGTCTGTTGGAGCGTTTCCCCAGTAAGTTCACTGAATGGTTTTTTGGAAGGTGTGTGTAAACACGTGTGTGTGTGTAGATTAATGGGACATGCTTAATGTGGCAGTAGAGATTTGTGGTGCTTCATTGCAATAGTGCATCGATGCCAAAGTGCTGATTGCAAATTATGACTCCTTGTATCTGGTTAGCTTTAAACCAGAAAGCTTTCACATGCTGGAATGTGCCTGTTCTTTTGGCAGCAGTTGTACATCAGTTTCACAGTTGTCTCTGTATTTTTTTTCTCAGTGGAAAGCCTTTTTTTATCATTTTCCAGAAGAAACTTTAAATATAACTAACTGCTTAAGCAGTAGAGCTGTCATATTATACCTGATATTCGAATATGTGTTTGAACTAAAAATCCGCTCTTGAACTGTAAATATATATTTGTATTAATATAAACTGTGCAGGAGCACATACAAATTACTGGAAAAACCCACTCCTAGCAGACAATAAGAACATCTTAGGAACACCACGTTAAAGCACTTTGGGCTCCACACCACCAATGGTAAAATAAAAAAAACAAAGACAGGGCTGTGTATCAGCTGTGTGCAGAGCAGCTGGCTTACTCCTCATCCACGACAAACCTGTCTCACAGTTCCATCTCATGTCAAAAACGTCAGTTTCTTTACATCCATGGTTTCTTCTATGTAACACTCTATGTTGTCCTTTGTCACATCAGGCATGACTGAACAATTCATATAACCTTGCACACCAGATGGATCAGCCTGATTCCATGTCTGTAATCAGTCAGATCGATCTTGCCAAGCTCCAGCCTGCAATGATTGTAAGCAGCCCAAAGCGGCACGGCCAAATCAGCGTTTTTTGGAGCAGGAAGAGCTGGGAAACAGCAGGAAGTGACTGCTTGTGCATAAATGCTAATAGCTTTAGTAGCAGTTTGATCAGATCTTGACTGCATTTCTTTATTAAATGAAAAACGAACGAACGAATTTTCACAGCAGACCGGTCCCGAAATCCTACATCTGTCAAGTTGGACAAGAATCATGCTTAAATCATACAGACTGACCAAGGCATTTGTCAGCTCCTATTTCAGTGCTCTACTTCACCATCTGTCACCTTGACGACGGTATCTATGCATAGGGTAGGCAGAGTGGCCCAAGAAAACAACCAGGAAGAAAGTTGGCTGGTTACTAGGGCTGTCATTTTTCCCAGAAATGAAAGTTGAATGGTTCTCTAACACATGCTAATATCTGAAGATATTCAAGGCACCCATGTGCAGCTGAATTGTTTTTTTTAATTTAAATGTATATTTACAGTTTGAGTATGGCTTTTTATCCCTGCGTGACTGTTCTGTGTAGGCTGTATAAAGCAAACAGTACCCAACGATACTTCATGGCTTTGTCCTGTAGCTTTATTAACCCAAAGGCTCAGAGTGTTTGTGTTTATAAGCTCAGGATTGTTAAGAAATAATTAGGGAAAAGACTGCACTTTTCAGTAACCTTGCAGTGCTGCTGGATCTACCTGATTCAATGTTTGTAATGGGACCGATCCATCTTGCCAAGGACCAATCTTTTTCTGCACAGCCCAAGTGGCATGACCCAATCAGCGTCCTTTAGAGCAGGAGGAGGTGGGAGCTACGAGTGAGACGGCAGCAGGAAGTGACTGCTTGTACAGAGAAGAGCATAGGTACCAAATGCCTTAGTAGCAGTTTAATCAGATCTTGACCACATTTCTTTATTAAATGACAAAACAAATAACAACACTGAAAGCACTTCTCAATTGAAAGAACATTTTTGCTCCACTTCCGACACTTTTTGGTGAGTGTTTGTTCTACGAAGTGGCTCATGTTTTGTACTTTACACCATGGCAGTAATGCCCTCCTACAACATCATCAAATATGCCCATAATGAATGTGATTGACAGAATGATCATCCAGTCACGTGCCGGATGTACCATTGAAAGTTTCTGCCCTTTCCAAAACACTTTCTATGGGCTGTTTCCCAGATGGTCTGGTGAATTGAACAGTCCATCTGGTGTGTCAGGTTAGCTTTTCAGCTGAATTAAAGCTGTAACTACTAATTGCTGCCATCATCACGTGCCTTCTGCCACTCACTCACTAAAAAGGCAGTGACTTGCCTGCTGTGATATCACAAGGATACCCTCTGTTGGTCAGAGTGTTGTATTCCTGACTAACTTCAAATTTTGTCACATTTTAAGCTACGAACAAGTGAAAACAGCTTGTCAAATCAGTGCTTTTATCAGATCTGACTCTTTATGTAATTGTCAACACAATTTGTATCGTGTTTATGATAAAGTCTTAGTTCTCCAAATAGGAGCGTCAGTCTTTTTCAAGTCTATATTTTCTCTTTGTACACATATAGTATTGAGACTCAACAAAAAGCTCCCAAGGTCAGCCTCAACTGTTTTAAAGAAAGCAAACTTTTGTGATGCTATTTCTGAACTGTGTTCCTCCCACATGAATATCCCGCAGAGTTCTGTCACATGCAGATTAAAGACATTTATCCACTGAGGAGGAGAAGGGTAAAAATAAATGCATCACATAATATTAAGTCAAGGGTGGAGCGAGAATCTCTGCGCCGGTGCATATTTGCTTTGTTCATCACATCTAGTTTGACTCAAAGGGCCCAATCTGTCCCCTACAGATGGCTCGAACAGAGGTTTTCCCGGGCAAGCGGGTGCACAGGGCAGGTGGATTCAATCAAGCCGTCTAATGGAATGTAAATCTAAAAGGCACCCGGACCCCACCATCACATCCGACATTTCGTCATGCCCTTCGCATGGTGGCTAAGTGCAGGTGCACATCAGATGACACCCTGGTGACCGGGGGGAGGGAGCAATCATCAGTATGCAGAGCTGAATAATCGTGCCACAGGAACAGGATCATATCTGGATCATTAAAAGCACGTGTGAGCTAGTGCATGAACCCAAAACCCTTTTTGCCTTTAGAGCGCTCCCTCTCTAAAGAATGTGGCTCCTTTGTTTTTGTTCTTGGAGACGAAATGTAATTATCCTCTCTTTGGCATCGAGGCTCCAAGTGATCCAGAGGTGGAAGTAAGCCAGCTCGATGTGGATCAGGCACAGCAGCCCGAGGAGGCCTCTGCCGACTACAGCCTTTCTGTGCTTCTGAATATTCCTGCCCACTTCAATACCCTGGGGTTGTATCTGTTTATCCTCGGATGCTGATAGCACAGCATTGGAGTGAGCCAGTGCGAGACCGGATGGATGCCCGTCTGATGTTAAAATGCCCTCTCTGAAATGTCTGCATTTAAGGTGGTGTATCTGTGGCACAGAGCGACTAATGTGGCATGGATGGAGTGCTTAGCTGCGCAGCTAAGCACACATATCAGCCGGGGTAAAAAGCGGAAGCTGAGCCTGCAAGACATTTACAAGATAAATATTACATTCTAGACAAGAACTTTGCATTCTTAAGACGTAGGCGGCACTGAGTGTTTTCACAGTGGCATTTCTGTCAGAAGAATGCCGAGATCGTAATGCAGCTGTACAACCACACTGACACAAGTCTTCCCATTTCTGAAAAGGGAAGAGCCACTGCACGGGAGATCTTTAGTTCTAACTCAATCTCAGCAACACTGAAGTGAAGGGGAGATATTTTTACACAATAACATGCATCCATGGACTTTTACTGCCCTTTGGTGTGAGCTTTTTTACTGACTTTCATTGCACAGTATCACATGGCAGAGCTCAGCCTTCTTTTTCTTTATTTTTCTATGGTTATATAAATACATTTGCAACAGGTGTAATAATTTAGTATCTACGCTCAGCTTTGGCAATCCTCTTGTATTTTGAAGAGTAACTGAATTATGATGAATTTATTTTAATATTTTGAAGTACTGTCTGTCTGAAGTGATTGCTTTGAAATCTCCTGTTAGCTGTTCACTGGAGAAAATATTTCAAAGTTAGAGAGTTCTTGACCACAAATAAACTTTACCTTGGTTTTGATACACAACTAAGTCTGAAGAACTGGAAACATTAAAAGGGTTGTATAAACAATTCTACTCTTAAAATCAAAGGGTTGGCAACCAGAGCTGGTAAACAAGGCCTATGCAGAAGAGCTGAAACCTACATTTTCTTTGGAGGACAATTGATCCTAGTACAAAAAGAAAACCAATTTCCTCAAAAGATCACTTCATATGGGATACACATATGATAAGATAGATACTGCTTAAGGTTTAAGAGTTAGTTTAGAAATCAGCAATGTTTAGTTACTCTTCATTGCCATTTATTCAGATAATTCAATAAGTATATTTCTTTTCCAGTCCTTTCATTTTAATGTTTTACTGGTTACATTTGTATAACGGCAGCTCGCACCAGCTTTAGAAGTTGATTAAACAATTTCTTCATATTTTAATGTGCACAGGCCTGAAATCCTGTTCACATGCTCTGTTTTAACTTTAGCTGCCTTCCAGTTGTAACTACTCAAGCTTTGAAACAATCAGTTGGCATCAGTAGCTTCTACTTAAAACAATGTGGTTTGGCAGTATTTTTTTCCTAAAATGGAGATCAATTTGTAGTAGGACTGTGTCGGGTGTATCCAAAACATCACCAACACAATATTCACTAAAACACTCCACTTTGCAAACCAGCTAATAATATCTCTACTTGCTAAAACTGTGATGAAAACTGTTTTATTCTGAACTTCTTTTTTAATGTGTTGAAATAGGCAAAGGACTAAAATTGTGACATGAATGACTTCTAGGTGGATGTATTCATGGGGTAACATGACAAAAAAGAAGTATGTTTGTTTAAAGTAGGGGTGTCGCACTGCAAGTTAGAAACGAAACAAAAACCAACACAATCCAAACCCAGAAAACCCCTGCAAGAGCAGAGATGCAGTATAACCAAGTACAACAGAAGTTGTCCAGGCCTGGAGAGAGGTCTGGAGGGGTCTGGATCAGGGAGAAGGCATGGGAGAGACAGAGAGACTGCGGTCAAGCCAGCTGCTCGTCTGTTTTCTGTGGTTAAATTAACTGCTCCTAAATTTGAAGGGCTCATGTATTTGAACCTTTACGGTAACCCCCATGTCGAGGGAGAGGTAAATGACAGACAGGCTGCATGACTTTATCATTTTCCTGTTTTGGATGTTTGGTGGATGTGGTGCAGTTTGCTCTCGCTTTGTCTGTAAATGTGGAGATGAGGCCATTAGGGTCTCACATCTCTGCTGCACAGAGCATCGTGCGAATACTGATGAAGCAGATCCAGTGGTAACCAGGGCCAACCAAGGCCCCTTGCAAATTGAGTGATTATCTTAAATATCAATAGCAATCGCTGGTTTTGTTTGGCAGGCTATAATGAAGGGCTATGATGACATTTTTTTTCTTAAATCATAATCGGTTATCAGGCATATGTAAAACTTTATTGGACTTGATTTGCTAGAGTTAAAACACTTTAAGTAGGTATGTTCTGTGGCCCAGTTTTCTGTATATTATTTGTATTTGGCCTTTAATGAAAAATTAGGACACCGCTGGTTTAGAAGAATAAATGAAATGACAGCTCAAGAGACCTACATTTCACACATAGATAAGAGTCACTGCTGAATGTTTAACATAAATATATACTCATCAAAAAAATTGGAAATCTTATTTCGGTCCATTATTTCTCCTCTTCAGTACCAGTTGGCATCATATTTTCCTGATTAGTCACCTTTACAACTAGGCATAATTGGTAAGGTTGCAATCTATGAATGAGCAACACAGCTAAACGTGTGGGTGGCACCCCTAAAATTGTCCCAAAATCCCCTGCAACTGGAGGCTGGTGTTCTGGTAAGCAGAGTGACAGAATTATTTGTTGTCATCCCATGAGACTGGTGCCAAAAATTGCTTGTGAAGTGGGCGTCCCAGGAAGACAACACCCCAAAAAGACAGCTTCCTCACCCCTGCTTAACTGAAGAACTGTAGTCTTTCTTCCAGGAGAAGGGGGACTTCGGCACATTTTTTTTTAGGCACTACCCACTCATTTAGCTGTTGTTCATTCACTATCCCTACACAGAGTACTTGTAAATGTGACTAAATAGGCTTTTCAGTGATATAATACCAATTGGTGTTATTAAAAGAGAAAAAAATGATCAACAGAAATATGGTCTCCAAACCTTTTTTAGGTAGCAAAGTTAGATTCATAGCTATTTAAATAGAATTCTGCACAGCTTTGATTATGAATTGATTTAGCTTGGATTTAATTGAAAGCTATATATTTAACAGCTCATGAATTTCAATTTTTAGTTCTGAGGAGCTAAATAGGAAGAAGTACAAAATCAGTTTTCATTTAAAGCTTCTTTAACTTTAGACTCTTCAAAAAATTATATGTTTTTCTGCATTTTGCCAGATATGAAACAATCCACTTGGGAACATCCCTAACTGAAAGTTGTAATTAAAGAAAATGTGTCTCCTTAAAATAAAGAGGAAGCTTTCAGCAGCCAGTTGCAACACAGCCCGCATTGATTATAGACATAAATCCCACCTCTGACGAGGCAAATAGCCAATTACAGCTTAGAATTTAAAAGGGGCAGAGGTCACCCATTTGGTCACACTGCTGCTAAGGAAACCCGTGCCCCCAGGATGTCATCACGCCTCCTGGGTGAAGTCCTGCAATATTTGTGTAGCAGTGATTTAAAGAAACGCTTAGCAATACAGTCGATGTGTTACACACCTGCAGCTGACAAAATGAGCACTGTGGCCTGAAAGAAAACTTTAAAATATTCTGTTTTCTGTATTTTTCTGCTCCAACAGATGAGTAATTTACACTTTATCACACAGTTATTCATAAACTACATGGTGAATCTTCATGCTTTACTCGAGCAGAAATGCTAGGTATTTGCTGAGCTTTGAATGAAGCTGCAATATCTAAGAGTGAGTAGTGTTCGTCTAAAGCTCATTCACTTATTTTAAGTGTGCTGCTCTGTCACTCTCTACTATATATGTCAATTAAGTGGAGTGTCCACAAACGACCTTGGCCAGCATCCAGCTTCTTAGCTGGATCTGGGCCAGTCCTCCCTGCTTGTTGTCCAACCACAGTCATCGTCAGCGTCAGGTAGGCTGGTCCCAATGCACGGTCTGAGAGCCAGCAGGCTGCCGATGGCAAATGCTAATGTCCATATGTTCAGGACTGCACTGAGCCCTGCTCTCCCCTGGACACAGAGCTGCTTTTCAGTCATATGTCATTCAGTAGCCATCAAAAACTAGCAGGGGCGACTGGGACTGTAACAACACCCTGCAGGATATGTGTGCCTGACCTAACAAGGTACTTAGACCTCTGCTTAGTGTTGAAACTTTCTGAGTATCTCATACATCAGGCTTTTTTAACAGCTGCTCGTTCACTTTTTCTGTACAATCTGCCACTTGTGTTATGTTTTATTGAGTATTTACCATGTAGCTCCCTCTTCGGTTTAAAAATGAATGGCGTGCAATAAGATTGCAGTTCTCAAGAGTCCACTGAAGGCTAGCCAGATAATCAAAATAGCCCCCTTTGGTCTCTATTTTCAATAAATAAAATAAATGTGTGACTTAGCGTGGTCTCATCCTAATCGTCAGCAGTGTTTGTATCGTTGGAGTGTTTCTAAGGCAGCATCATAGTGAGGGAGTGACCAACAGTATGTGTTTGAGTTTAAATAGTCCAGTCAACAACACTTGAGTTTGGCAATGTACACTGCAACACTTGTAAACAACAGTGAACACGTTGCATAGTGTGACTGAGCATTTTTATTAATGTGGGACATGCCTTATGATATGAGTGTAAATAAAGGTTGAAAAACCACAGAGCCACCTTGAAGAGGATTAATTCTCCTGCTCAAACGAGTTGGACTTAATTCTGTGAACTGGTCGAATTCTGAATCGGTTGATGTCATGTCCTGTGATGATCTGCTGTAGAGATGATGGGTGATGTTAACATGTTGCTGTTTTCATGGTATGTTGTGCCTGTGCACAGGAAGTGGCTCTGTGGGATCCAAAACATTATTATTAAGTAGTTCTTTTTCATCTGCCTAGTTGCTGTCATGCAATTATTAATGCTACTATTGCAGATTATGCTACTTCAGCAGTAGGGGTGGGAATCACCAGTTGCCCCACGGTATGATACTATCACAATACATGAGCCACGATTCGATAGTATTGCGATTTTGTGATATGCCAGCATTGCAATACAATATTTTGATTTTTTGCAATTTATATATTATTATATTATTTGTAATATATTATAATTGTGATATCACACAATAATGTTATAAACTGAGAAAATAAATAAACAAGACATCACTTCACTTCTCCAAGGTCGCTTTGCTGGTCCCAACCATGCTGCTGTGTGAGTTGTATCACCTCCATCTGCCTATATCCTTGTAGAAAGGATGTTTGGTGTCATATATAATGTTATATTTCTCCACCTCCACGATAAACTTTTCTTCGTCCATGGCATCGTGTTGCCTCTGGGACCCTCTGACCGACTGTTGACCTGATTCTCGTGCCTCCGGTTGTGATGTAATGACCGCCTATTGAGGAAATTTACGTTCGGGAGTCCGTGCATTGTTTCGTTTTGAAAGTACCGGATACCCCACACGTTTGACTTTCCTTTCTGGTGCTTTCTGAATGACAGTGAATTTACGAGGATTGGCAGCAGTCACGCTGAAAACAGACCTGCAGCAATAGGAGATTTCTGCAGAGCCGCAGAGCCGCAGAGCCACGGAACGCCGGCTGTGGAAAAGCACTGATAGACCAGAGAGGGAGCGAAGTGCTCCGCAGTACAATACGCTGCCAGTTCGCGGCACAAGGCCCTCTCCTGACCCCCCATCTTTGGTGTACTAATTATCTCCTTATCTGCATGTCGACTGTCACCTGACCTCACTCGACAAAATGCGCAGCAGCACTATCCAGTGGACAGATAGAGGAATAGATTAAGTTTTATTCACAAGTACCACAAACTACATTTCATATTTGCAATACAGGCTTATATAATATCGGTATTTTGCTGTCTTGAATCTATATAAATTATTGCAATACTATGCTGAATCGATTTTTTTTCCCCCACTCCTATTCAGCAGTGTGATGAGTGGGAATGGGTATTGGTAAGATTTTATTGATATCAGTTCCATAATCAATTCTGCCCTTTGATCTGATTCCTTAGCGATTCCTATATTGATTCCTTTGGATTTTGTGTGTGGCCTACACCTGTTTCCAGAGGTGTTGGTGTCAAAAGTCAAACACATCACTCCCAGTGTTCTCTGCCATGCTGCATAAATGAATGCTTCTGCAAGTTGCTGGTATTTCCTTTCACTAAACATTGTTCAGAAAACATGTTTTTGTCAAAACTTAAGTCAACCACTTCTGCCCCTGTCTGCCATGATTACAATTTTAGTTTCACTTCCGCCAGCTGCCTCTAATGAGAGCATGAAGTCTTGATTTACAAAGCTTGCAGAAAACAGTGGAAGGAATAGATAAGAGATTTGTAAGCAGAAATACTAATGATATTGAGTCGTTGATAGAGTTGTTATCGATTCTTAACTCAAATTGGTTTTTAATTCCCATCTCTAGTGATGAGTTAACTCGTCACCCTGTTTGTGTTGGTTGCTGGATCGGTTGTGTCTTCAGTGTCAACAGACTTTTCCAGGGGTCAATTAGAAGCAAGCTGAGACCACCTCTTTCAGGTGAGCTCGGTGTGCTTGTTTGTGCAAAATCAAGGATAAATTGCTGTGTTCGCATAAAATCAAGTGAAGGTCCACTTGTATCGGAACAACTCTCCCAAATGATCTTGGTGGGAAAACAACCCAAAAATGTATTGTTTCAAAAAAATAAATATTAATATTCAAACTTTTGCAGAATGTTTATTTAGGAGACTAACTTTGTAATCAAAATGCAATTTATTGTTCAGCCCTGGTTCATAATGTTTACAGCCTGTCTGTTTGATTCCCATCAACCTCACTTCACTTAAAAGGCTAATTTTAGAAAAGCTAATTACATGTTAGCATCAGTCTCTGTTAAATGAATTCAGTCTGTACACAGAGAGATAATAAGGTTCAGTGAAATGCTCTTTGTAATTGGGAGTTTATTCATTGTGCCATGAAAGAGCATGGACAACTTGTATGTCTGGTTTTGTCTCATAAAACTGATGCTGCATGTTGAGCTTTTTGCATGTACTTGAAGTCTCTGCTTTAATGCTTAAACTAATATGTTAATATAGTTAATGAATGGATCTCTGGCTGTTTGTTTGATGCTTGTGAGGGTTTTATGTTCCCAGTTATTTACTAAATGATGCTTCTTAGTCTTTGTGTGAGTTTAATGCAGATACAGCATATTATGCCAGTTTTTTCAGAGAGTTGACAAACCTGGATGAGCCATTAGAAGCAGTACATGTTTTCCTTGATATATTGTTTGTAACTGATCATGAAAACAGCACAGTTACTGTAAAGCTTGTGAATGTAATTATCTCCCTGTATGCTTGTTTTGTGTGTGGGTGAGTGAATAGACGTGTTCATATATGTTAAGGCTGCCACAGGTTGGTTGCTGTTGAACAGCCCTCAAAGGGAAGGAGTTCATTTCTTGTGCTGTGATCTACATTCCTCCGCTCACATATGGCCCCTCTGTACGCATTACTCCCAGTGGCCCAATCCAAATGTGTTTGCACATTCAGACCAACATCTACACACACGTATGATCACAGAAATACACATTCATATTCTGTGTTTTTCCCTCTGATCAGGCTTATTCCCTTAGCAATACACAGAGTTGTAAACTGGTGTCCAAAAAGTTCACAAACACACCCACACATGCCCGTCTGCGGGTGATAAATGCCTCTCATTGATCTCCATCGCAGTGTAACTCTGTGCCCATTGGAGCTGATCCCTCACTGTTATTCTTACAGCAGAAGCCATATGGTGAGCACTTAGTGCCACCTGCCTCTGGTGCTAACCAGGGGAAATAGGGGATATGAAGCCCAAGGGGAGAAGAGCGATTGGCAGGTTCGGCTGCCATGAGAGCAGGAAATCACAAAGTCTCCAAACCGACTTAATGGACTTCCTCCGGTTGGCGGTGAAAGGACGGAGGCAGCAGCACACAAGGGCTTTGGCTGCTGCAGAAGCCTTTGAGCAGCAGAGGAACTCGGGTCTGCGGCAACGATAGCTTTGTTGTGTTGGTCTCTGCTGCTGCACTCTACTTTATTAAGGGTACCTTTGGTGCTCATTTATCCCATCTTTGCCCCGAGCCCTATGCAAAGCAAACAATTAAAATACTCTTAAAGAACTGTATAAACACAGAGCACTTAAAATGAATCTTCCGCTTCTTGAAATACAGTTATTTCTACTGAGGTGCCATCTGGTGTGAAAGTCACCCCCCTATCACAACAGGATCTTTATCTTAAAACAGCATCAGTCAGCTGCAGTTTTATTGAAAATGTGTTTCCTTCTTTTATTTTGCAATCAGATAAGATACAGCACACAGGCACCATTTCCATATCTTTAAATAATCCTATTGTTTTTCTGCCTCCTACGTTTAAATGATGATAAACTCTGCTGTCTTTAGGTGTGTTTTTTCTAAAGAACAGAAATATTTATCTTTTTGTTTGCCTTTTTGTACTTTCTTTATCAGACCGAGTTATCTCTCTTCAACATCCTGAATGTGTTAGAGCTGGATTTTGACCCCCCTTGAACTTTGTTGCATCCCCGAACATGAGCTAAATCAATACAGCATGGGCCTAGCTGTCACTCAAGAGACAATATCACTTCAAATGCATTGGATTATGTCTCCTCATTCACTCGTTATCTGCATGATATTGACAAATCACATCTGAAAAGAAAACACTGAATGTCATATTGACAGAGAAGCAGCGGATTTATATCCACAAACAGCTTTACTGAATGGGCTCCCTGATAGAGTGTTGATGATGCAGCAGTACAGTGTGTTCTTAACCCTCGAGTCCCATTTAAAACACTTATGCCATGGACATTGCATATCATATGTGGAGGCACCAGAAAAGTGTCATCAAATAAATATCTGTATTTATTTTAGGGCTGATATTGGAAAAACTAATGAGATATTGTTTTCTTGTGTATTATATTTATTGCAATATTTTGGTTTAAAAAAAAAAAAAGAAAGCTACATTTGACAAATGCATGATGTATTTTTTCATATATAATAATTACCTTTCAATTGAACAGTTACATTGTGGATAGATACTTTATTTATTCTGATTCTTAATGAAATTCATGACGTGTCATATATGGGCAATAAACAGAGGGTTGTAGACAGGCTGTGGTAACATATTTTTGTAAACCATTGGAACCATTGGAAACCATTAAAAAGTGTCTTTTTGATCTTAAGTGACCTTAAAAAACTAAAGCATGCACATCCCAAAATGAGACCATTGTGACCAGAGTTGAGACTTTCTCTTCTTCATCCATTAAAATGAAATAAATCAACATTTAACAGGCATTTTCTCAATCTTATGGCTGCAGATGTGAGTGAGTTTAACAGAACAATGCTCCACTCTGCTGCAGTAATGAGCACACACTTCTAATTGGTTGCCGGGCCAGTGCATGGCTTTTCAGAGAAGGGCTTAATTGGCCATCACTACCCAGGCAAGCATGCGGCTAAGGCTAGCCATGCTCCTGCCCGCTCACTTTTTATCAGGATGCTCTCAGAATAAGTAAGCAGCTCCATTCATTCTGCAATGCTGCCACTAATGAACACAGCTTAGCCCCGAGGTCTTGATCATTGTGTCGCACTCCATCTTGGTCTCACCGTGTTTGGTGTGTTTGTTTGCCTGTTTTTTTTCACTGGTGTTGTTCCAGTGTTTGCTCTTTTTTTTCTCTTACTGTTAAGCATCAACGTAATGAAGTGCTTCCCCGCTTTTTGGTATTGGGGTCTCTAGTGCAAAGCTGACTCTCTGGGAGATAAGTGTCTTCAGCTGCTGGCAATCAATTTATTTGCCCTCTAATGTTGAATACGTGTTTGGAATGAATGGGGAAAGACACGGAAAAAGATGGAAGAGGGAAACAGAGTTGAAATTGCTGTCTATGTGCATTTCTGTTCTCTCTGAGAAATGATCCTTTCAGGGAGACTACACAACTCTTCATGGACCATTACACCATGCTGAAAAATACAATCACACATGAACACAGAGGAGGTTTGGGAGCCCATTTCAATAGACACTTTAATGTTAAAACATCAGCAAAGAAATGACAGGATTTTTTATTCATTTCCACACTTGAGCGGTTATACATTATACGATTTTTTTACTCATTAACTAGATATGAGGGCATATGAAGGCAGTGTTTCTCACAGAATGATACTATGTGTTTGGGATGGAAGCATGAGGTGGAGTCATTCTACTTGACTTCCACTGGCAGGTTGGTTTTTGGTTTATTTCTGCTCATCTGACTGCATTCATTGGCAGGACACTCCATAAAGATGCTCGAATAATGTTATCTTCATTTTCAAAGCAGAGATATGTATAAGCACTTGATAACTCTCTAACATCCTTACTAGTGTAACATTTCATTGATCTATGCATGCGTTTGGTTGCTGTATTTTATCTCAGTTATTGCTACTTGTGAAGCTATAATTAGTAAAACATTTGCAATACACACATGCATAACTTGTCAAGCTGTGCAGTTTTCAGCAACAACTGCTTTACAGTAACTGTTGCAACCACAAGGGGACGATCTCTTGGAGACATGTAACAAGAAAAGCATCGCTAGAAAAAGCACTCTTTTACTATGTAACCTCAAGCCTGTCAGGTGTTTTTATCTGCTGCCGAGTGACACGGTTTTCCTGCGCTTTTTTCAACTTGCATAGAAGTGGAAAAATATTCAATTTAAATGCAGATGTTGCATTTGTTATTGTCATTTTTTGGATAAAGTAGGCACAAATAAAGATGGAAACAGGCAAGGAGATCAGTGTAGGCGAGTATTTATGCCCTCCGTGAACCAACTACTTTTATTTAGGAGTGATATGAATCTTTCTGACGGAGAATGCAGAGGACAGAAAACTACAGCTGACTGAAAACCTACTTTAAGCACTGTTTAATGTGTGCACCGCATGTATGAGGGCAATAAAGTTGTTTAAACCTATCATCTGCCGATTCAATTTAGTGCATGTATGTGGACACAGACCCTCATAACATGCACTTTGTGGGTCTTTTCCCCTGCAGGTTTTTTAGGTGAATCTACCCCTTTTAACCAAATTTCTCTGCGTGATCAGCCCCTAAGAGAGATTCAAAAAGTGAATCAGAAAAACGCAGCAAAACATTTACATGTGGGGTTTCAACTAGTGGAGTGAGTTATGTCGGGCGCATTTTGACATAAATATGACAATGATGGTTATATAATAGAGACACCAATGCTTGACCTTAAGAAAAATCCTTCTCCTCCTTCTCATCTGTTGCTTGCTCCTCATTTTAGAAAAATGTCTCCTCATAAGTTCTGCTTGAAAAAAATTTACTATTCCTGTCATTAGAGGATACACTGCTACCCATCAGATGGGAGACACTCCTTGAGCCAGGTGTTTGTTTAAATCATTACCTGTCTCAGTTTAAGGGAAATGTCTAGACAGCCACTGTAAACATTAGAGCACAGTGCTAGAAAGCTGAAGCCAAGAGGAACATGGTCAGACACAGAAGGGTTTGAAGGGATGCCACAATCTGGGTGGAATGTTAGTCAAAAAAGCCTAAAGTATAACCTGAGCACACCAGAAATCGTTGAAAACTTAATTACAAAGATTAAATTATCTGACATTAAGTACTCGTGCTTACCCTGTTTCGATTTGTGCTGTAAGGGTACGAGTAGCTTGGCATGCTGAAAATGTATGACTGTGATGTTAACTAGTGACTGAATATCATTAGTTAACATCACAGTCATATAATTTCTTACATCACAGTTTGTTTTAAAGAAAAATGCTCTAGCAAGTTCATAGTGATTGTTGAGCTGAAGCTAGCTACCATCATGGATAGCAGCAGCTATGAGGGTGGAAGACGAGTACAAGGAAGGAGCGGCTGATTTTAGAACTGATTTGCGTCTGTGGCTCAGTCTGGTTGTATGCTCTACCAGTAATCAGACGGTTGCAGGTTGGAACTCAGCTCCAGCTGTCACATGTGAATGTGTCCCCAGGCAAGACACTTAACCCAAAGTTGCTCCCACTGCTGCATCAGTGGCGTGTAAATGGGTCAGACAGTGTGTGGAAGTGTTAACTGATACTGATGGAGACCTTGCACAGAAACTTCCACCATGAGTCAGAGATTGTGAGAGTGAATGGTGGTGAATGGGTAGATGTGACTTGTGGCTTTTAAGCTCTTTGAGTGGTCACACAACCAGCGCTAAAAAAGCTCAAGTACTTTTAACATTTACCATTTTGCCATTTGGAAAGTGCTAATTAAGTGTCTTTAATTAAAGATTCATGAACATTTTTCTTCAAGGAATCATAACAGTATTAAACTGACAGCTGTTTTGTCTCAGAGTAGCATAAAGCTCTGTGAATATCAGTTTAGTTCTGGATAGCAATGTGGTATCTGTGAGACTTTTATTTTGAAGGGTGAAATCATAAGTGCTGTACTTGTATACTAGTGAGGAATTGGCAGTAATGGCTAAATGTTGGTGCATGTAGTTTATTAGACTGATCAGTCTGGGTTTTCTTAAAATATACAGTTAAAGAGTAACTAAAAATAACATTTACTATATTTGGTTACTTGGCTTTAAGAACATTTGAGGCAACATACAACACACAGAAGGCCCCCAGCAGGTCCATGCAGGACATACTTTTCACACCAAAAACACCCTAGTACTTATCCATGAGGATGAGTGTTTACTCTAGTACTGAATTATCTGAAAATCATCCTCCCTGATGTAAAGGAGTGAGAGCACTACTATTGTCTTTTTGTTTCACCCAATACAAGCCACAGTTCATGGATGAAAGACATTTCAAAAACACGTTCCTGGAAAAAACTTACCACAAAGCCCTCAAAGAAAAGAGACACCCACACATAATGTGCTATTGATTGGTGCTTAAATCAGTTTGATAACAGCTTTGTCAAATCAGCTCTTTTAGCAATCAGATTAGAGCTTTTAGTACCATCGATCGAGCAGGGATTTCAAATCTACAAGATGACAGTGGCAGAAGCACATGGCTAAAGCTCGGCCACCCATGAAAAGTGTTCACTATCACTTTTCTTATACAGGGCTGCTCCTATACACTGAGACAATCTGAAAGCAATTGCTGGAACAGAAGGTATATAGTGAGGGATGATAACCAACCCTGTGACCCGAACCACTGTACAGCAATGACTTTTTCAGGCAACTGACTCCAGAGATATCTCACACTGATGTGGCAGTCTCATCTGCACAAATCGCACCAAAACATTATTTTACTTTACATGCTTCTGTGTAATGGAGGAGGCGCAGCAGAGATCAACCTGTCAGTCCACTACATCCCCCAGAACAACACCAAGATATTGATTCTCTGAGCTGCATCTAAATTAATGTCATGCAGCTTGACACCCGAATGAAATAAAGGCCACATGAAATGCCAGACAAAGTAAATAAGAACACCTCACAGCTGTCTAATCTAAGGGTAGAGGACTGTTTAGGTCTCATTGCTTTGGTTGGGATTCTGGTTCTGCTCATTGCTTTTGGGTCTTATCATTCCTCATCATGAATCCAAATCTTTTAAAGATCAAAATGCAATAAATATAAAAAAAAAAGATAAAAATCTTCTAATCCTTGAATATTTTAAAAGCTTAATAGTGAGCTTTCAGCTATGACAGAGTTTTGTTTACTCTCTGTTTATGTGAATAAACCTTATTTATTTTTAATACGATGGGATCCTTTGACAAAACAATGACTAAAGATTAAAATTTTGTTTTAACTTTGCTATATTTCTCATATTATCACTAATTTTGATTATTTTGTTGTTTTTGTCAGTTCAACATGATGATGACTTGCAATGAAATATGAAATAAGGCTTACCTTATGGAAATGACCAGGTTTATTAGATGTTAATGTGTTTTGCATTCCTAAACTAGACCTAAACCTCTGCCAAGGTAGCTCACATATTGCTGTTAACACCTATAAACAATAGTTCTATGATGAGTTTACCCGCATATTATGATTCCTTGACCCTGAAAACCTACCCTCAGCTCTTGGAATCATTGACTGAAATTATTACTGAGCGAAAACAATTGTTTGCTTATGATGATTATCTGGATCACCACCTAAATCTAATAATTTTAAGTTGGGCCATAACCAGCATCTTGTGAAAATTTCAGCAAAATCCATCTGGTAGTTTTTGCGAACACGGGCAATAACATAACCGCATTGGCAGAGGTAACAAAGCTTACAGTGGCAAAGATGTTCAAGCCTGGACCACAAATATCATCACTCTTGCAAGATTACATCCCCTTGTACTTTTATCTATTAAGTGAACAGAGTTTCTGCACTTCATGGTCTCTGCACTGTAACGGATCCATCAAGGGATGTATGTAGAACAATACATCTTAAATATTGGCTAAAATAGTTCATTTTCCTAATTAGATATATGAACATGAGCTCAACTGTGTTTTTACTTGTGTGTGGAAAAACATTTTTCCAGCTGCTAAAGCTCATAACATTGCTTAGCAGCTGTCCAACAAATGGTGCAATGTTACATCAAACACAGCAGGTCCTGGCAGATGCATAAAGTTGTATGGATTGCCATATTAAATGATTTTTTTTTCAATATACTTGCTAAATTAATCAAATGATGCCACGTGGATCCTGAATCAACATTTCCAAGCGCATTAAAGAGCATTAACGGTCTTGACTGTCATTACAGCCCCCTGTGATAATGTTTTTGTGTTTTAATCCAGAGGGATATGTCTCACTGTCAGGAACCAAAAAACAGAATCTAAACTCAAGCACCTCTTTGAGTCTTGTTGTTAGTATCAAGTAGTAAATAAATGATATATTTTTGGCAGCCCTGGCACCAGGCCCACCAGCACTACCACCAAAAATAAAAGACATTAAAATGTAAAACACCAGGTGCCATGCTGTTGCTTTGATGCTTGGAATAATTTAGGTGGCTTTAAGAGTCAACAGTCAGTTGCTGAAATGGTGCTTTAAGAGTTTTTGTCGTCTTTACTGGTAATTGCTGGTACTCTCTATATTCGATGTTGAAAGGTACTCTCTTGAGCTATAATTCTGGTTGCCAAGTCAGCGTGAGGGAATGGTGATACTGCGCTAGCTTCTCTCCAGGGTTTCTTAATTGGCTTTGTTATTGCAAACCTGTGCAGGGTGAAGGCAATGAGAGAGAGAGGGAGAGAATCTGGGCTTCGTTTTATAAGCTACAGAGCTCTCGACTGTGACCCTCCTCCCAGGGGCAGAGTGTTCACAGCTGCTCTCTCTTGAGAAGGTGACCTGGCTTTGGTTCCCTCCCTGTGCGTCTCCCAGTGGACCACCCACCCTCCCACCCATCCTCTCCTGCTTCGCTCATTCCCTCCTCTCCTCTTGGAGGTCATTCTCTACACCATCATTGAGTTTTCTTCTCCCTCCCCCTACCCCTCTTTCTTTCTTTTCTTTTTTTTTTTCCCTCTGCATCCATCCGCTTGGCCCAGCAGGGGTTCGCTAATTCCTCTCCGCTCTGCAGATTTCCACACTTTTCCCGACGTGGGATGCCAACACCTCTTCAGTGCCTCAGTCTGGCATCGCCACGTCTCCTACAACCCTCACACTCTTGGGCATTTTAGACACAATTCTTCACACCCGCTCGACCCCACACTCACTCGGCTTTTAAAAGTGAGAGGACAGGGGTGACATACGTGACAGCAATAAAAGAATAGCCCGCATTATTTTTTTGTGCCTGCCACTGCGGCATCTGATATATTTGATAAGAGTGATGTGCACCGAGTTATTCTTCTGCTGACTGCTCTTTTCAAAAACATAAGAATAATCGGCACGCTGCACTTGTAGCAAGCTCTCAGAGAATGATGATGGAGCTCGTTTTATTACACGTATGTGTGCGCGACTGGGTTTAAAGGAGAGAGGACGCACAAAGCGTGTGGTTTATTGTTAGGGTAACATAATAACATGTGCAATCAACTCCCTTTTGTCAGTTCTTGACCCATTTTTCTTTACAGCTTATTGTCATTAGCAGACACAAAGCTTTTATTTCACTGTGTGCCTCTGTGCTTCCTGTTGTTTGACACATACAGCCAACATAAGCATGAAAAAAACACACATAAGATACATTTTTAATACAACTTTGCCATGACATGGACTACTAAAGAGCTTTCAAGAAGACATTAGTGTATATGTGACTGATTATGCAGCATTAGTCTATTTATTACCAGGAAACTTCTTTTGAGCTGTCACGGCTAAGGCTTGTCTCGCTCCTTGTAAACACAGCTTTGGAGTCCATTTGTGGAATTAAAGTTGCAAATGAGTGTTCCTCGAAGAGACCAAGAGAGCCGTGTCAGACGCAGGATAGTCTTTTCCCTGTAATGCTTCTCGTTGGAGGAATTAAACGAACCTGATGCCTTGTACTGAGTTGAAGCAGCACTGCATAATATATAGTTACACTCCAAATGATGACATGAGCTAATTTATTCTACATGGATGAAAGGCTAGACTGAAAAGGAGATAGGCTGTCTTTTTTTTACGTATGGTTATGTCATGCACCCATTTGAAACGATGCTTTACATGTTAAAGATAAATTTTCAAGCTTTGGTACCCTGTTTTACTTCAGTAATATTGCCAGGCAATGCTCAGGGACCTTTTGTCAAGCCCTGCCTTTCTTCTTGCTGTTTTGAGGTAAGATTGTACCACTTGTCAAAAGGCTCCTTCACATTTTAAATTATTAAAAATAATTCATGATTTGAGTCATAGTTAATAGGAAGTGAACAATATTCAACTTGTCCAGGTGCCGGACCAGCCTGATTCATGTCTGTAATCAGGCAGGCCCATCTTGCCAAGCTCCAATCTACAACGATTGTGAGGAGCCCAAAGCAGTACGGGCCAATCAGAGTCCTTTAGAGTGAGAAGAGGAATGAGCTTCGACCTAGACAGAAACAGGAAGTGACTGCACGTACAGGGATTAGCATTGATGCTAACAGCTTCAGTAGCAATTTTATCAGATTGTGACCATATTTAAATTTCTCTATAGGAAGGATGTTTTTGCTCTCCTTCTGACATGTTTTGGTGAGAGTTTTTTTTATTTTGTTTTGTTTTACGAAGTGGCACACCTTCAGTAGTGCAGTAGCTCCCGCATATGATATTATTTGATTGGTCCGTAGTAAATGTTGACCGATAGAACTATCATCCAGTCACCTGCCAGATATGGTTCTGAAGGTTCATCCCCCCCAAACACTTTCTGTGGACTCTTTCCCAGATGGACAAGTGAAGTATATTGAATGGTCCATCTGGTGTGTCAGGTTAGAAGAGTGTATCATTTCCATCAATTGAGAAAATGCAATATTGTCACATCTCAGGCCATGCAGTGTTAGGCATGTGATCTGAAGCATGTCATGTCAACACTTGTTTTGTTAGAAAGTAGCCCAAACCGTCTTTTTGCTTATTGATTAATGACTTAAATCTGAATGTTTTTTTTTGGGAAAAAAAAATATTTTAGTATTTTTTAATGTGACATATATTGCATATTGTTAGGGGATTTTTGATAAATGCTGTGTCTCTATATTAGGGCCCGACCAATATGGATTTTTTGAAGCTGATGCCGATACCTATATTTGGCAGAAAAAAATACTGATTAATCGGCCGATTAATTAAAAAAATATATATAAAATGATTTTTTTTTTTTTTAAATGGTCCCAAAACACTTACAACGATGAATATATGAATTACAGGCAGAACATTTTACCGTTTTACAATACTTTGTCCCTTAGTATTTGTTTAACTTAACAACAGAGAGCAATTTTCAAGTACAAAAACATGCAGAAAAGCATAAACCTCTGGGAAATTAATTATAAGACCTTTAAAAGAGTCGCTCTTTATCTTGTACTTCTTGTTGATGAAAATAATAAGAAGGTAGGTTATAGTACAGGTAGAACACTTATAAAAAGTTGTAAACAGGTCAGTGTGAGAGGAAAGTAACAACATTTTTTTCATAAGCCTCTTTTATTTTTCTACTCAGTTACTTTCAAGAGCAAAGAACTTTCAAGTACAAAATAAAATAGTGGGCAAAACTGCAGTCAATTCCTGCAAAATGAAATAAATAACCTTATTTAAAATGTAAGTATAGAGATGAATTATGAACTCTGTCTTATTACACCTGCATTTCAGTCCCAGAGTCCTCATTAGTGTATCAGAAGCAGGTTTTAGTGCAGGTAGAACCACTTTTTTTATTGTAAACATGAGGTAATATGTGTGAGGCAATCAAAATGTTTTGTGGGACACTGCACATATTGCACAAACTTATTGAAACAGGCCTCATTAAAGTTCCCAGCTATGACGAAGGTTCCCCCTGATGATGTCGTAGAGCTCTGAGGGAGCTATGCTAACGCTAGCATAGTTAGCTAGCTAGCTAGTTAGCTCAACTGCAGCGTCGGGGACAAGCGGATGTTGCCAGGTTTCTGTAATAGTCATCACAGAACAGTCACAAATAACCCGATCCCTTGCCATCACAAGGTCCAATTAGTCAGTTTTGTAAACGACAGATCTGGTATTTGTCAGCTCGGCAGTGCCGGTCTGTGAGGCTGCTTCTGTAGCTGAGCTTACAGAGAGCCAGGTGGTCTCGCTGTGTCCAGCGGTAAATTGTGCAAGTGCTGAAAGTCGGTCGTTATGTCGGACTTGCAGGCAAAAACAACATTCAGCAACTCCGTGTGATTGTAGGTGAGTTTTGCCCCATACACTCCATCATCTATACATACAGCATCAGTAGAGCTCAGAGCCGCTGCAACAACGCGCGCCGCCATCTTTCGCAACGTCATCATTCTGCGCAGCTTGGACACCAAACAGCTTTTACTGTTATATGAGAAATTAAGAATATATCGGTGTTAGATCGGCAAAACTCTGGCTAAAATTGTCAGATTTAATCGGCTGGCCGATATATCGGTCGGGCACTACTCTATTTATTACCATTTTTCTTTACTTGTTCTTTGTGGACACTTATCCCTCAAACAGCAGCTGTAAAACATATGCACACAAAAGATGAAGGGTGTAGCAAGATGTTTCTTAATAGATGTTACTCATGGTTTGAAATTGTGCTAATGGCAGCAAACTTGATTAACCATCATCTGATAACGTTCAAAAGAATTTACCATAAGAGTCCTGATGTTTCTTACTGTGTTATGCTGCTAAATATGAAAAGAAAAAAGTTGGTTGAAAGATGTTATGAGTGTGTGTTCAGGTTCCACTGCTTGTCCTCAGGTCCTCACACACTTTCGTATTATTGGCCGCAAATAATAATGGTTACAGTGATGTACGGCTCTTTCATGGTGGGTCACAGGGCCAATCAAAAAGCAAACAAAGTGTCAGAACTCCTGCACCGATGTCTTTATTTCTAAATTCTTGACAAAAGAATTAGAAACTTTAAAATACTGCTACAACCCATTCTGTTTTCAATTTCAGAAACAAAAGATCATGTTAAACCCAGTGCACTATAAGACTGTAAGAGACGAGCTACAGAGTAGAAAAGTAGAAAGAAAGTGAAAAAAGGCTTCCCAAGACTAAAGTCAGAAGAGTGATAAGCTGTAATTACTTTGCATGTTGGTGACAATAACCTCAGAATGATGGGCACTGAGAGCATTGCTGCAAATAGATGTCAGCACTGATATCCTGCCTCCAGTGAATACAGCTGATGTGCATCAGCAGTCACATCTGCAGAGTCTGAATACAGAGAGATTCTGGCTTAAAGGCTTCCCTGAGTGTCTGATTCTTCACTGTTTAGGGCTCTTAAAATGCTTTTTGATTCTGTAGCAGCCTGCAACAAGGTCTGACTTGTTCTAAAGGTGGATTTATGGTTCAAACTGGTTTGGTTGGAAAACATAAAACTGTGTATTTCAAGTATTTATTGGGGAGGTCACAATTTTTTATGGAGCATATGTTAAATGTCAACAAAGACTGTATGTGATTAGAAATAAAAGTAGACAATATGCACTAAAAAATGTACAAAATTCTCAGTTTCAGCATAAGACTAAATCAATTTTCTGGACAACCATACAATGTTTTCTCATATTACAAAGCCTTCAACAATATGATACCTGCATGATACAATTTACAAAAACTATCTAATATACAAACATAACACAGTTACATTGATATTTAGAATAATAAGCTGTTTGGACTATTTTATTACTAAAGTGCTTCTATTTTAATCAGAAAATAGTTAAGTCTTCTTAATAAAGTAGCAAAAAAAAGCTTTATTGTTCAGTGCCTTATAATTGCAGTTTGAATACAATACATGTTTTTTTTGTAATATATTTAAGAATAAGTGAACCTGATATTACATTTGCATTATATTTTTACAGGTTTTTGTGTTGTAACCCCCTTTCCCTTGTCTGTACTCTTATCATTTTTGCCTTTTTTGTAACCTTTAAAATCTGGGCAGAAGCTTTCACATGGGCGTGCAGTGGAAGATGACACAAAAGATTTTCACTGATTTTTTGACTTTCAGTTGATCTGATTAGGTAATTGATCAGCTAATGGATGTACCAACATATACCAATATTTTCCACACCTACAAAATATTGACGGTGGATAAAAAAATGATGTGTAAGACTTTTGAAATTAAACGCCATATCTAGAAGGGTGACACGGTGGTGTAGCAGGTAGTGCGTGTGCTTCACAGTGAGAAGGTTGCCGGTTCAAACCCCATGTTAGCCAGGGCCCTTCTGTGTGGAGTTTGCATGTTCACCTTGTGCATGCATGAATTCTCTCTGGGCACCCCTGCTTCCTCCCACTGACCAAAAACATGCTCATTAGGTTAACTGGTGACACCAAATTGCCTTTAGGTTTGGGTGAGCGTGTAAATGGCTGTCTCTCTGTGGCCCTGCGATTGGTTGGCACCCCACCTCTTGCCCAATGTAAGCTGGGATAGGCTCCAGGCCCGGCAACCTGAAAGTAATAAAAAGTATAGGTGATAGATGGATTATACATAAGAAAAGGAGATAAAAACTTCTTAACAAAGTGCGTACAGCCAAGATCCACTGCAGTTATCGGACATTTAGTCACAAAGTTATGCAAAAAAAAAAAATTGCTTAAATTCTGATGCTGTTAAAGCAAACCAGTGTTCTTTGGTAAAGAATTTCAAACCATAACCAGTGACTTTCAAGGAGGAGCTTTGCTTGAACTCTCTACCCTCAACATGCAATTCCCCAAACTGCCCCCTTCTTTCTGCTGTGTTCTTTCTTTACATGATCTCCAAAGAATCCTGTAGTAATTAGGTTCCTCCTCTTTGTTCTCCATTTCCACGGTGGCTTCCTCCTGCCACACCAATGAAACCAACCACAGAGGTGAAAGCAATCATCTTGAAAGCACTCAGCCAGTCCAGAAACTTGATCATGTTTCAGCCAGGACACATTCATTACACATGCAGCATACGTCTTCATTAATGAGCTGGAAAATGGCGTGCAATCAAACCCTGCAACATATGGAGGCAGGAGTACAAGACAAGTGGAAGGTGGTGCTGATGGAGGTTATTGTTCTTGTCTTGAAGCTTCAGCCGTATGTTAACACAGCCATGCATTAACGCATTATAATTCTCTTTCACGGGACAACAGAGGCTCCTCCATTAGACGTTCGAACCCCAGGACCTGCAATAATAGGAATGTTGAATAGTTCTCACAAAATTCCTTTAAATTTCTCCAGGAGTGCTCCGAACAGTTATTGAACGCAACACTCTTACACAGAGAATAGCCTTTGTGCTTTCTTTTGTGTAAGGAGAGTATTTAGAGCAGACCAGCCTGAAAATCAATGTCCACTGTCACCAGAAGAATGACACATCTTTACTGAATATGCCAAATAGAGCACGGGCAGATAAACGTTTGTGCCTGATTGTTCCATAAGAGGAATTATTGATGTGAAGAGCACAAGGGTTTGATGTGGCTTCTTAAACAGAACTATTGAATAACGTGGTTAAATCTGAGCTTGGTATTGATTTTGTACCATTATGTTTTATAATATATTTATTTAAGTAGGAATAATGACACACTAATGCATCTTAAAAGGTTACATTCTGCTATACAAATCTCAAGTACATTATTGCTTTGTGCATATTACCAATATGATGTTTGACTAAATTGTTTTTTTTTTTCTAAAAGCTGCAGGAGCTTTTAATTGCTGTCTGACTTCTGCAGTTAATCTGTTGGGCCCAAATTTCAGTCCCATTGCCATGATTTTAAACAAGCTTTTTAAAAGTCAAATTTACTTGTCTTATACCAAATAAACAGCAATTAATGATGGATACTGTGAAAACTCAACCTTTTCCTCAGTAACTGTACGCACAATCAATATTACGATAGCTTCCGTGATCTAATGAACTCTTAACGGCCATTTAATTAGGTATACCTTGCTAGTGCCTTTTACCTTTAGAGTTGCCTTGACGCTCCATCTCATATATTCAACAAGGTGCTGGAAACATCCCTCATATAGATTTCAGTCTGGTGACACCACTGCCACCAGCCTGAATCGTTGATACAAGGCAGATGAATCCATGCTTTTATGTTTACGACAGATTCTGACCCCGCCAACAGCAGAGGCTGATGGTTATCAGACAAGGAAACATTTTTATGAGCTTCCGTTATCCAGTTTTAGTGAGCCTGTGCAAACTGAAGCTGCAGTTTTCTGTTCTTACCTGACAGGGGGGCTCCCAGTGCTGCTGTAGCCCATCTGCCTTAAGATTTGACATGTTGTGTGTTCAGACATTGTCTTTGTCCTTGGTTGTAACAAGCGATTATTTGAGTTACCATTACCCCTCTGGCCACGTGAGAGGAAAGCAGCGTGTCGCTGGCAGAAGAATATGTAGCCCATGTGTTGCATTACAAGATAGTTGAAACAGAAGGACTGTGTCGAAAAAAGTTAAGTTGCTGTAAAGGATCTTTCTGCAGCATCTAGTCAAGCCAATGTAGTTTATTGTGTATTTTTTCTACTAAAACTGGAGTAATTACAAGGCTTTCAGTTGCACCACTGAATGCCATCATACCCTCTGACCTTCATCAGTCAGTGGACAGAATCTTACACTCTTCGGCCCCAGAATCTCCTCTTGTCTGTTCCTAAGGTCAGAACTGAGCCGCTTTTAAATTTGCTGCTTTGTTTGCTTGGAATTAGGTGCAAAAAGATCTGAAACTCAGTGAGTTGCAGTCATTGCACACTTTCAAGAGGACATGAAATATTTTAGAGACTGAGGCATCTGGCTGCAGAGGTTTGTATTAATGATTTAGTTTTATTTCATAGTCCATATTGTCAGTTACTTGTTATTTTTTTTTTTCATGGTATTTTAAGTGTTATACATTTTTGTGTATTTATATGTGTTGCTGTTGTTATTGAAAATAACTTTGTCAACTGTCCTGCTGTCCATCACTCTTGAAAATTAGATTTTCTTTGTCAGGTTAATTATGGTTAAAAAGTGCCTACGGTCTGTACCCAGCTGTCCTCTCTAGACTACTTCTTTAATTTAAACATTATTAATAAACATTTTTTTTGTTAAAATCAGTTGATGTTGATTGCCTCTCAATCAATCTGGGTATCTCTTCATGAAATACTTTAAAGAAACAAAAATTGACTTAACTTTGGGCTGCATATCAGACCAGTTGTAGAAACAGCTGCTCTTAGTCTGCGGGTTTTCAAAAACTGAAAATGTTGGAGCTCTGCAAAACTAGAACGTATGATAGGACTGATGTATTGGGTTGCATCAGATTGCATAGGCGGTCATATTTTGAAGCACTGGTGTATTTTTACATGAGTTTTGATAATCAACTCCAATGAGAAATTAAATATTCAATTCTCTTTGAGAGGATCTCCTGCATATATTTGTGTGAGCACAAAGTAAACGGAGTGTGTATCAGCTCCCAGCTGTGCTGTTGTCCATGTCTGTCGAGAGACTTCACAGCAGGAGACCCTATCAGCATCATGCTTCTAATTTGATTTATGGCCTGGTATATGCTAATGCGCTGTTTGAAGGGGGCGGATTTCTCAACAAAAAGACAAATGCCGGCAGAATAAATAGACTTAGCATTCGGAAAACAACAAGCATGATTAAGCATTTTTATCGCCTTCAGAAATGTACCCCATAAACACTGAACTCACTCTAACATCATCAGACAGCTTCAGAGCACTGTTTCAGTCTCCTCAGGCCACAGACAGTAAGTATGACCTGTGTAACCTGCAGTAATCACATCTGCAGGGAAAAAGGTTAGTATGCACAACATGTGAACACTGATTGCATTGTTATGCAGCAGAGCACATTAGCTAACCTCTGCCTTCCCTTTGGAAGCTATTCTTATCCCTGTTTTGATTGTTGAATTCGTGTCAGGGTGTTTTTTTATCCTTTACTTTCAATAAGATTCTCCTCCTGATTGTGTGGAAAAAAGGCTCTGAAGCTGCAACGCCTCAAGGCACTGCTGCCATCGCTTGTTGGTGTATCCACTTCTCAGTCAATCTTAATACAGACATGTTTTCAGGCTTTGTTTCTGCTACTTTGACTCAACAATTGTTTGTTGAAGTTGTTTTTCCTTTGAGAGATTTATTCTGAGTGGGTTTCAGTTGACCAAATTTTTGGCAGAAGTTAGCGGTGTTTAGTGCTCAGCCGAAATTGAGCAAAGATTTATTCCAGCAGTGATCGATAGTATGTCAGCTAAAGTGCACGCTCGCCGTTTAATGATCTATTTTTGCATCAAACTTTTATTTTGCAGTGATGTTCTTCGTAAAAGCCATGATCAAAGTTGTGGGTCTTTTGTTTTAATGATACTTGGTTTTAATGTGCAGTCAATGTGGAGCAGAGCAGCTCGTCTTTTGAACTTTTAAAGAACTAATTATGTTTTTCTCCAACTCCACACACTCATTGTTCCTAATAAGCTGTGCAGTACAGAGGATTTGGTTTGTTCTTCTGTTGTTGCAAAACAAACATTATCAAATTATTCGTAGGTTCAACATGGACCATAAAAGTGTGAAGTACTGTGTGATGCAAAGCTGGAACATAATGTAGGTGCGATTGAATTAGTTGGAAACTCATCTTCTTCACATAGTGACCTTTTTTTATAGGTTACCCAAAAGAGGAAAGGAATTACTTTTGTCCTACTTTCAGTTTCTGTACAGCAATGATCTCATGAATCTTATGTGAACATGTCTATAAATAGGGCTGCATTGATTAGATTAGCCCAATTTAAACTCGAGGTTTAAGGCATGACAAGTTGAGGCTTTGAAAGCCTTAATTATTTTGCTCATAATTTGCATGAAAGATCTGTATTATTAGTAGTCATGCTCGGGAACTACAACACAAATATCTTGCAGGCTTTATCCATAATAAGAACAGGATTGTGACGCTAAACTAGACATTTATTCCCTTTGTTTGATTCTGCAGTGTTCAGCGTCACATTAAATACAATGACATGAAACCTCTCAGCAGTTCTAAATGCCCTTCTTAGAGATGCCCCAGTAAATTTACCAATGTTTATCCAAAACAAATGATCAGCTGATTAAATTTAATGTCTGCGGTCACTGGTCCGATCAGCTGTAGCTTATATTCAATGCCCTTCTGGTTGTAAACAGATTCATCCACTTGTTTACTCATTAGCCGTTGACACCTCTTCCTCTCTGTTATCCTCTTAAACAAACTGTGGTTTCCCTAAACTTTGTTTTCAGTCCATTTGGTGTTGAAATCTGTGCTGAAACCAACAGGATGAAAACTAGTCATTTAGCAAAATGAGCTAAACTGCTGCTGCATGTTGTGCGCTGTGATGTGTTTGAGGTCGAGACAGAAACATGACGGTGCTTTTGTGCTTTTTGGTGCTTGACAAAAGACTTTTTGGTTATTTGCCTTTCAGATACAGTTATGGAAGCCCAGAATCACAAAAACAGACTAACTGTCATTAGTTGATCACAGTGCTGCATGCCGTGCTCACTCTTTCCTGTGTGAAACTCCCCCTCCCCCCTCTCCTCTATTGTGCTGAATTTACACACTCATATTTGATGAATGATGGATAAAACTGTTCAAAGTTCAAGTCATGGATGAGACGTGAGTGTGTGTGCGTGCTGTGAGTGACACAGAGAGTTTAAGACTGTGTGTTTTTGAGGCCCGTTGCATTGCTCCATACAGCCAGCATTTCAACATACGGCGGTAAGACTTCCTGGATGTATTTCAAAGTAAAAGCCCAGTGTGTTGCATTCATTGATAATACTATCTAAGTTTCTACATAATGCTTTTTTACTCAAAAGTATTTCCATTTCAGTTTTTCAGTTATTGCTGTGACTCACAAAATCATCTAGTGCTCTCCCGTTGCTTTCTCTTAGTAAAACATAAGTTTTACATTTCTAAGGTGATGTGCGCACTGTTTAAGCCACATGAAATGATTGTAGTTGTGGTTGTGTTAAATTAGATATCTCCCTCTTTAATCTCTGTCTTTCTGTCTTTGCTTGCATATTGTTTTGTGCCTGTATGTCAGTGAGGTCCATAATTTTAATGAGATTTTTGTCAGTTAAATTGTTTTATTAGAACAGAACTCCTGGAAACCTTAAAAAAAAAACTAAACCACCTCTTTAAAGATATGACTGACACTGATTGTCATTCATTTTACAGCCTGTGCAATAAAAAGAGATAAAACATGTTTTTTACATATATTAATTACGATTTTGTTGATCACATCACTCTGCAACTTTCAATTCTGTTATATTAATTGGTAATTAAAGCAAAAGTTTTTAGTTGGCAATTTGCAGAATTTGTCTCTCAGCTGTAGCTGCATCTCAGTTTAATATGATTTGTTTTCACTCATTTAAAATTTGTGCACAAACGTAAGATGAATGAGTAATCGTTCTTGATAATGATGACATCAATATCAAGCAAAGTGTTGTGATTTTATATTACTTTTTTATAACCAAACAGCCTTTGTAAATGTTTTTTTTTTTTAAATAAATGAATGGTGCACCCCTGTGGTTAGTTGTCTCAACCCTACGAGACTAAAAATAGCTTTATTTAAGAGTGGTTTAAGGAGTGACTAAAAGACGAACACTAATAGAGCACATCTGCACCAGGCATGGATTTTCACAGTCTTTGGGCTTTGACAGTATTTTATTCCCAGCCTTAACTTTGGAAAAGAATGATGTTCATGCCACAGATTTAATCCCGGGAGAGGTTCATGTGAAGTACAATATATTCATCTGACATGTTGACTCTGACGAGAAAAGATTGCAACATGAAGGCGGCATGAATCCCTCTGAGTGATCGCACCAACACAAAGGTGCTCTTAGTTTGGAGCTGTCGATACAGTCGTGCTCAGCCGACAGATAAAGTTCTTCCATGATGGAGCAGTGCGCTCTGTGCTCCTCCGCTCTTTGGGAGGTGGAGCTGTTTCAGGACTGCTTCTGTGAGTAATACCGCATGCTGGCTCTCATTGCAGCCGATTACTTATCTATTGATTGAAGCCAGCGTTGTGCAGATGGATGCCTTTGGAGTGTGACAAGTGCTTTAACAACCCCGGGACCTAATGCTCCTTAGCGTCACTCCGGGTCCATGTTAAATAACGTCCCAGCTCTAAGTCACCGGGATTCACTCACGGTCAATCCTAGCATCGGAAGAGGAATCCATCTTGATTGGTTGTCTCGAGGCCAAAAGATCTATGGCCGCAATTACATGTAGCCACTCCTCGCTGCAGCTGGCGAGATGTAATAAATAGCATTAAGGACTGTGAAAATCCTTTAAATACACTTTCCCCCCTCCTCTTCCTGTTTGACAGCGAGAAAGAGCGATGAATTCCCAGCGATCGTTGGAAGCAGCCTGTGAGAAGCACAACGCCGTTCCTGCTGCTTATCACTTTCACTTAAGCTGCTCGGGAGATTCAGTCACACATGCTCTCTGGTGTGAGCACACACACACCCACAGCACAGTGCCAGCCTTTTTATTGTTTGCACCAGACCGAGGATAAAACTCAGTGCAGTGCAGTGCAGCACCCAGCTCTTTGTCCTGTTGACGGCTTCTTTCACAGGAAAATATACCTCGAGACAGCGAACTGCTTTACTTACTGATGTTTCTCCTGCGTCTGGACACTTGAGCCAAATGTTTCCTCTGCTTCCCCCCCATCAGGTCCTGGCACAGGTCCATCACAGCTAACTAACAAGCAGCCCGGGGCCGGCCAAGTCAATCAGTTGTATAATCTTGAAATGTTAAAGGCTGACACAGCCGGTTGAATGTTTCATACAAGTCATGAATCATCTGAAATGTCAGGCCTAATATGTCTTTAAATCAAGTTATAAAGCAGCCTAAAATGCACTTGCAAACCCAGCATTGTTTTCCATTTCCTTGAGCCATTACCGATGGTTGCATGATTTGCATGAACAGCTTCTTTTGAGTTTATTTTGAAGATTGAATTTTTGCTTTAATTTCACACATAATCATCAAAGGCTGGACAACCCTGCCGCCTGCAGTTTTCATGTGATGTCTGAGCACAACAAAAACTACACACGCTTCTTTGATATTATGACTCTCAGTTGACCGCATGACCCCGGCTGTGCCTTACATGAATAGATAATCAGGGTGGTAGAAAACATCAATACAGAATTAGCATGGCAACAGTGTGTCAGTACATCGACATCATGTGCTGCTCTATGATTTTAGGAATTATGAGGCTAATGCTGAAAGTATGGATTGAACTTTTACACTTTTAAAATATAAGTGGATAGGGATGGGCATCAAAAACCAATTACAGTTAAGAATTTATAACAACTAGCTTGAGGAATCAATATCAATATCAATAGTGTTCATCCTAAACAATTCCCTTATAAAAGTTCTTCATGCCTTGCAAATCAAGGACACTATGCTATAAACAGAGGTGGGCAGCACGAATGACAACAAAGAGGTTAAAGACGTGATCACGGCAGACAGAAGTCAAAGATGTTAAGAATTTTCACACAATTTTATACAAAAATGCTGCACAACATAAAATATCAAATGTCTGTTGTATTTTATGTAAGAATCTTAACAGCAGAAAGATGCCGAAACATTTGTCATTGTAGCTCTGTTTGTTAGGATTATCACTAAGAAAAGAACATGTAAGTTTCATATTTTCTGTTCTCCACAGATCTTATCAACAATGATCCAAAACAGTGAAAAATCCTACAGGATTTTAGTGGGCTTGCAGTCGAGGGAACCAGCACAATGCTAACCCCTGCACCGACTCACAAATAAACATCGTCCCTGCACCACTCTATAAACACAGTTAAAAAGGTTTTGCAACATTAATCTAAAGAATGGTTGTGTAGCTGATTGTAATGGTTTGCCAATATGTGCCATAAAAAATGTCCATGATTTGGACTTTGGAGCTGGGAAATTGACTGAGGTTCAATTTCAGTAACAATTACTGCCTCCCACAGTTATGAAAGCTGAAAAATTGAGATTTAAAAATTACTCCGCCGCTGGACATATTGGGCTGGTTTTGTTTTGTTCCATCTATAATTAAATGTTCTCATATATTAAAATGTATTGCTTGATCTTTGTTTTTAGAATGAAAGTGTTTAAAGATATGATTGTGTGTGGTGTGTTGCACAAACAGTGAGTATTCATGCTCAAAATCATCACCTCAGTATCTATCAAAATAACCTTGATTAAGTTTTTACCATAATTGTGCAGCCCTGTGCAGCCAGTGGACATACATCTATCTATTTTATATGGCTCTGCCTAATCAAGGGCGAAATGTACATTTCTGTTTCTCAAGATCTTGACCTATGTGTCTCATTTCTTCATATAATAATGCTGCCTTCTCTCATAACCAGTTAATTTCTCAAGATCTCTGAAAGAATGAACCTGTCATCACTAAAGAATGGAGAAAATGAGGAATCAGGCAGCCGTGTCCTCTCAGATGTGCCTTTTTAATTTTTGTATGTTTTGATACTTGAATGAATATAATTTTCAAACCATTTTTATCCTGGTGATTGAAGGAGCTAGTGGTGGATCCTGGGCTGGACTACTTGAGAACCACTCACACAGACAATAGGTTTGTGTTTTTACAAGTTGTTTGTGTGTGGGAAGGGGAAATAGTGGTGTCACTTAAGCTTGGTGCACATGAGAAGTAGAACAAAAAAGAATACAAATAGGCTTGAATTGTATTTTTTTATTATTAGAGCATTTTAAATAAGTATTTGTCTCAACATTTGTAGATAAAGCTGATTTGGTGTTGTGACCAGATCATTTTCCTCATAAGCCAGGAAAAGATCAGCCTTTCGGGAGCCATATTTGCCACAGCTCTTCTTTATATATTTAATTTTGATGATGGCAATCACTAACGTTCAAATATGTTGTAGTTTTCACATACCAAGTACTGTCTGATACCTTCTGTTGGAGCTCCTGTCACTTTAAGGCCTCCTTCCCCACATTGACCCTGTCTGTTCGTATTGGTTACCTGCCTATTCTGTGATACCTGGCCAGCCCAGCACAGTTCAACACTATATTGTAAACCTCCTGATATGAATTAAAAGTTTAAATTATAACAGGGTATCACCAGAAGTTTATTAATGAAGGACAGTAACATTTTTTATTTAGCATAATCATTATCTACAAGGGCTGTCACGCTTCACAAAGATCAATTTCAAGCCACACTGCCCAGCCTTTGCTTTTTATGTTGCCATTGAAGGTGTGGAGCCCAAAGTGCTTCCACACAGGCCAGGTGTTCTTCATCGTCCACTCAGAGTGGCCTTGCCTGTCCTCCATTTTGTCAAGGTGTACTTCCTCATTGTAGGATCAAGAGAGCAATGGTTCATTGCTCCAGGCATCATAATGCACTGTATATTTAAATTTTAATGTGTATTTGTACAGGTGGAATACATTTTTTTAACCTTAAAATTTATTTTTAATTTGGAACGAGTATTCAAATATTTAATATGAGGTGGCAACACTATTGCCAACTTGCAGTTAGGCAGAAACTTTACATCTCCAAGAGAACATTTTTTCAAGCAATACATTTTTTAAAACTATAAATAAAATATTGTTTGTACTGCTAATTGGCTTTTCTTTTCTTTTTGTTTTAAGGAAAGAAAAAGGAAATCATTATAATTGGAGATACAAGGTTTCTACCCAGCAGGCACAATATTCAGGCTTTATATCCTTAATATCAAATTATGAATTAAATGCTATACAAGAACTGAACACTGTCTTATTACATAAACATGAATAAAAAGTTGCATTTAAGGGAATAATTTGCATTTGATGGAAGGTGGAAGCAAAATAATAGGATTTTTTAACATACTGTAAAATCATTGAAACTGACCACAATCTATCCTGCCTTCAGTACTATGAAAAATATCTCGTGATTTTAATGCTTAACAGATGGCTGGATAAATGGATTAAAAAAAAACACACAGTTAGCTACATTACATTCAAAGACACTGTTCAAACCCCTGTGATCATCTCAGGTCCTTAAGCTTAAAAAGTGGACCCACTCCCAGAGCAATAATTTCTTCTGTCTTAAGCTTTATCTCCGGCTGTCAGCATGAAAAAAAAACACATGGTTATTCTTAACTCTGCTGCTTCTATTAGCGCTCAATGTGTTTTTCTTTCTATTTCTAATTTGACGTAAAGCAAAGAAATGTTTTGATTAATTAGAGTCGCGGACACAAAAGTAATTTCTCATTTTCAATGCACGTGTAACTTCAGATTTCTGTTGACACCAAACAGCAGCAGACAGACTGTCACCGCGTTTGAAAAGCTGTTAGTGTTTACTTCCAATGAAGATGTCAAATCTGTTCTACTGTGGAAAAAAGCCTGTGCTATATTGTGCATTTTTACTGTGCTGGCTTTGCTCCGTTTGCTTTTATTACATCTTCTAATTCAAGCATTATTAATTTCCAAACTATTCTTACAGGGATTCACAGAAGTCAGATATTTTTTAATCAAACATCAAAGCGGCTCATTTTCATAGAGCAAGCCTTTGGCAGGAGAAGCCACAATAGGATTTCTGTGTTGGTTCGGGATGTTATTGCTTGCTTGTGTCGTTTTTATTTTTGGAAAGATTACTTTTTTTTTCCTTTAAACTCTGTCTCGCACTGTTTTGCTCACTCGAGGGTGCTTTCCATTTGCACTCTACCGACGCGCAGGGAACACACTACCTCTGAGAGTGACTGGTCTTCACTTAACCACAAGCTTGAAAATAGCCAGATGCTGCGGCCTGTCTATAAAAGAAAGCAGTGATAACTGAATATCCTGCAGAACTAGAACCATTTGCCATCTCCACTCTCTCATTTACCTTAGATTCGCCTTGATGATTTCCTGCTGAAAATCAATGATTCACTCAGTTGCAGAATAGGGGCTCCTCTGAGGGTGTTGGCTAGCTGCTCCCAGTGGCAATGATTTCAATCAGGAGGCGTGCGAATTCTCGGGCCGCTCACAATAGAATGGAACAGTCTGTAATAAATTGGACAAATAAGTAATTTCTGTGCAGAAGATGGATTTAAATTGATTCATGTTGCAACCTCTCAGCACACATGCATTCCCAGACATGCTGCATGCACGCTGATGCACAAACAGCATACAGGCGCTCCGCAGGTAAAATCACTCACAACATTTTCCTCTCCGTTAGTCCAGAATACCAAGAGGCTGAGGCTGTCTTCACACCGCAGTAACACAGCATGATACTAAAGGCTATTCCAACTAACATACAGGCGCCTAACAATGCTGACCTTTATCAACTCCAGGCCTGCTTTCTGAAGTCCTTGCAGCTTTTAGCGTCAGAAAGGCAGAACTGAAAGTAGGCTGAGCCGGAGCAGCATCCTTCAGAGGGTGCAGAAGGTGGGCCGTGAAAAAGCTGCTGTCAGTCTGCCAAATATTTTGGAGCAGATCTCTGCTGTGGTGCTCTGTTTTGATGGTTTTAAGAGGAAAAATAATTGTATAACTATTCAACAAGGGCCCTGATTTTTGACATCAAATTACCTCACATAATAAAGTAATAACGGTTATTATCCGAAGACGCTGCGAACGGTTAAACTCATTCTTTTGCTGCTTTGCTCTCAGATGGATGTTTTTGCATATAAATGTGTCTTGTGTTTTCTGAATTGACACTGTAATTGGGTAAAATAGTATTTTCATAATAATGTATGCCAGAGTCTCATTATAGCAGTCACCTGACAGCATGTCAGCGTGATCCGTCTGTGTTGTATTAAATTATTAGTGTGGCATTTTTTGTTTAAATGGAAAACATATATTATTAATTCGACAGTTAACGAGTGCCCTGTAATGATGGTTCAGTCTGTATAACAGGGGTGGCAAGAGGTAGCCCCAGGGGCAACATTAGAGCCCCCCCCCCCCCCCCCCCCCCCCCCACTCATGACTGTGAGTCATGGCAGGTGAAAAACTAAAAGGACGACAAAATGTACAATAAAGGAGGTAAACTTTAGTTACAAGTACGACACAGTGCACAAATTAGATATGAAAATCATAATATTTCTATAATAGTCTGTGACTTCATGAAGATTTTTTTTACACTCACAGGCCCCTTTATTGGAAAAACCCAGAGTAACAGCATGATGCCGTCATGTCACCGTGGACATGTTTTCAGCACCTTTGTGAATCCATACAACGAAGAATTAGGACAATTCTGAAGGTAAAGAAGGGCCATAGCCAGTATAAGGAAGGGTGCCTAATAAAGTGGCCAGTGAGTGTATGCATAGATACAAGTCAATGCATTTACAAAAGACATAAACTTGAAATTAATAGAAAACAGCTAGGTTTAATGCACTGGGATAAATATCTGTATACTTTAACTTTGTGCTGTGCTGTAAAGATTTTATTTGTTCGATCGATTTCAGTTCTTAATAGTTCCTTGTTCCACATTTTCTTCCTGGGTAAAATATGATATAATTAATATTTCAATAATGACGATTTGCCTGCTATTATTGTTGGCCTTGTTAAAGTCTCAAAAATGTGCTTTCAGCTATAACAGATTTGTTTTAATTATATATTCCAATCACTAAACATCAACCTTTTTTGTTACTTGTTAACACAAATAACTCTTAACCAAATCTGTTTAAGTAATAAATGACAAAAAAAAAATTACAAAACATTCATTTTAAATTTGTTACATAGTGTTGTCATCTCTGTTGTTTTTTTGTTTTTTTTTCTGAAAGCATCAGATTAAACATCTTGATAAAATGAGACTAGACTAAATCCGTGAATATTATTGTAGATATTTCATAAATAAATGTTTCTTATGTACATAAATGCTGGTCTGTTTTATAGAGGTTTAACCCCTTCATCAAGAAACTTATCACTAATTGTACAGTGACACCCCTCCGCCGTCATGGTACATTTATTACTGTGTTGAGCTCTGCAGGGTCTCTTTCTCTATACTCTTATCCAAAGAATATATTCGAAATATTTATCGCCATCATTTGTTTACCTTAACAGAAATGTGAGTTTGTGCTCAGCTGTGTTTTTACATGTGTGCTGCAAGACGTTGGCGTAGCTGCTGCTAGTACCTGTGGCTGGGGGAATAATGGCTTTAGTGGGTGGGAGGTAGCAACACATTGAGCACAGTGCATTTCAACACATTGATGACGTGTTGAAGGAAATGCTTCACCATGCCATTTTTGCTGCCTTGCCTATACTTAATGTCTTTCCTGCTGGAACTGTCAGAATTAACTTAGCATAGCTTCGTCAAGCTTTAAAGCCATGGCTGCTTTTAGTCCAGAATCAAAGAGGCGGACTGAGGCTCTCCTCGTAGTCACTGAGTGGATGAAAACACTGCAGCTCTGCACACTCACCAGCAACATCAGTCTGTAAAGATCAATCACCAGCACCTTTTGGACCAAAAGTTCTGGGAAATATTTAGTTCTGGGACTTCCCTCAAGGAACTCAGTAGTCCCAGGGAAGACAATGATAATAATGACGTATGGAAATTCCTTCATGATCCTCTAATGCCTTACTTTTTGAAAGTTTCTCATGTTCCTCAAAAAAGCACATCCTGTGTTTCAAGTGCACTCAAGAGCATATTTTTAATCCAGCTGGAGTGATTTTAGAACATTGATTATCAATCTGATCTCTTTTTAACTTAAAGGCTCTGGACACACACAGGGGTTTTTGATCATTCTGGTTGAGGTTGAAAACAGGTTGGTCTACGGTGAGATTTCATGATGTCATACGTTTTAAGGACCAATTGAAATGTTAATGTGTCAGCAAGCCCTCCTACAAATACAGGCTCTACAATCTGTAAATCCAACATTTAAATTTTGTCTCAGATTGAGAGTTGCTGTGTTGTCAGTGTGGCTAGTGCTAAGTACCTCATACAACCCCACCTCAAAAATCCTGAATTCTCCCTTTAAATAATTAATTTCTTCACATTTGACTACTCTGCTCTTTATGGCAGCGTAAATCAGGCTTACATTGCTTGCCTGCTTTCTGCTTCTTTTCCCTTTTTCCTTTTTTAGTTTATTTGTATTAAGTATTCTTTTGTTTGTTTTTTTTAATCTTTTAGTGGATTTGAACCTCGTTACATCTCTGATCTTTTAAAAGTCTACTGTCCGTCATGATCTTTGAGGTGTGCAGAGTAGCTTAATTAAGGAATGGCCTCTTGAAACCAGAATGTCCCCCACCTTACCGAAAATTGAAATGTGTCATAAAACTGACTCTAGGCTCTAAATTCAGCCTGAGAGTTGTGTGGTCCCTGTTTTATGTGTTTTGTGTTCATAATTTTGCTTTTATTTGAACAACTTGTGTGTTTTTATGTGTTTTGCATGATTTTTAATGTGTTTTTTTTTTTATGCTTTTTACATTTTCATAATCTGTTATGTGTCTTTCATTTGGTTTTTAATGTTTTATTTATTTTACAAAGTGTTTGTTTTATTCTGTTTAATTTCTGCTTGGTAGTCACTGTGCAGCACTTTGGTAAACTTGAATGTTTTTTTTAAAACGTTCTATATAAATAAAGTAGATAGGGTATATAATCGGCTTGAGTAAAAAGGTATTAATAAGCTGCTGTGGAATTACAGCATGGTAGTTTGACTTAGAGGTAGTTACAATATTTCCAAAGCATAACTTCACGTTAAAACCTCTTGTTTGAGAATTTCAGATCAAATCAAATGACCTGATCATGAACCATTTTTGTAGTCCTTGTCAGCAGTTTTTTTTTTTTGTTTTTTTTTAGCAAACATCCTTTTAAACACACAATTATGTTTTAAAATCAAAAAGCAGTTCATTTTTTCCATGCATCTTATTATTTCAAATGAAACATAAAAGTCTCATATGCATGGGTCCATCATGAACCATGTTGCAGGTATTTATTCCAAAAGGGTATTTCAGAGTCCCATATACTTTCGGCTTTGGGAAGTGCTAAATGCTAACTCACTTCCTGGTTTTTGCTCTCATTCCTGCACCACTCTGTTTGAGCCATATCTTGTCCCTTGTGTAAAATTTGGGTATCCCACATTTTGTAACAATGTGATCCTCTGGCAGGCACACATAGGTTTAAGTGCCTCTCTTGGTCACATCATTGCCCATCCCTGCTGTCTAACCACCACAAAGTAGAGGCAACTTTAATCCTATATTACCATTCAGATCAGAATTTGTTATCCTCCAGGACTAATCTTCAGTCATACCCAGCATGTCCTGTGCCTGTGCCGCCTCCAGAGCCTGGGCGTGTCTTCATTAGTCTGTATTCCCTGCCTGCTGAGATGACAGAAATGTCACATCACGCCTGTGTGTGTATGTGGACAAGGATTAGACGTTCAAGTGGTCCTAAACCTTCAAAAAGACCAGCCATAAGAGGCAAAGTGAGCTCTGCATATTGATGCATTAAAGGGAAAACATTGATGTCCATTATCCTAATTTTTACTAAATAGGTCATCCAGTTTTAACAGTGGATCTAATCCTGTAGTCTTTGCCTGTGCAGAATAGTCGCCGGCCTGTTTCTTCTTTTTTTTCTTTATTAATGGACGACTTGCTGCTCCTAGCCAGGTGGAAGCGGAGCGGTAATAAATGTGGCCCAATACATCATCGGCAGCACATTACAGGGGAGCCGGGGGTGATTATTCATGCCGGCAGGGGCATGAACAGACCTTTCAGGGGTTCATGGGCTCAAACTTTGAAAAGGGCGTCTCCCTCATCTCTCTCACCAGGGTAGGTTAAGTCTCCTTCACTCCTCTGATGCTGCTGCCTTGACTTTGCCCATAATGTATGAAGCTAAATCACAGGATCGAATGTGACATGTGGCTTTTTGGTTTGTTTTGTTTTTTTTTCTAGCTGATTATTTGATGAGTCTGTATTAGATTCCACATGTATTTATAAAGTTCTTTTGTGTTTGTTTTCAGGCACTTACAGTAATCATCATTGGATTCTTTAACCTTAATCATCACTGCCACTCTGCAGCATGTAATTTGTCGTGTTTACATTGTTTTGTTAAGCCTCAGTTTGCGGTGGTGCAGACCGTTCTATTAAGCCTTCCTGATTTGTGCATCCTAGAATTAGCCTCTCAGACGAGTGTAATCAAGACCGCAATTACCGTGGTTGCAGTGAATCAACTTTTCCCATCAGCCTCAGTCTCGGACTCAATTAAAGCCGACACTTCCGCCATCATTCAGTCCAGGGTTGGTGGATGATGGTATTGTTAGCAGCAGGACGCAGGGTGAAAGGTAGATGGGGCGTTATGTTTGGAGCGGTCCGTGTTTACTGGCTGCTTGCGGCTCTCAGGGCACACACGCAGAGACAGATGAGGCACAACAGCTGGCCTTAATGTGTGTTGGGCAGGATCAGCCCAGCCCAGTCACAGCACATCAATACACCCATACGTTAGCTGACAGGGCCCGCGCTAAACCATGCTCGGCTCGCAGGTGTCATGGGCCCCGGCCACGAAACAGGTGACGGGAAAAAATAGGCAATCCGTCTTTTCACCTGAGAGGTGTGGAGGGGAGGAAGCGGAGGTTGTTGAGTTGCCACTGGACATCAGAGGTATGATCCTTCACAACTAAAGAAAAACAAAAGAGCCGTTTCACTGAATGACAAGCATTCATAACCCAAACCAGAAGCACTTCTGAGGAACTGCAGGTATGAGGAAGGTGGCTGTAGAGCTTGGTGTAAGGCTGAGAGAGTTACTTTTGACATTACAGGTCTCGTGCATGAGTAATTTGTTCAAGACAGGGTGATATTGTGAAGTTGAAAGGATATAAGTAGTAATGGTAATTTCATTTCTCATAAAGGAGCATTGACGTGCTGCTATAACCTGCATTGTTCGAATTCTTTTAGCCTGGTTTGTACCTCTGCATGAAAGGTACCGTCCAGCTACACCATAGGGCTCCACCCTGTCATGACCATTTTTACTTGTTTAATGAGTCTGCGCCACGCTGCAATACTCTGTTATTCTGGTTCTCTGCCTGTTTGAATACAAAAACTACGTACACAGAAATGGGACGTGTGATGTTGAAGCAAAGACCTGATAAATTACCGGCAGACTTTGCATGCACAGATACAATGTGCATAGGTGAGGTAGTGGACAGGGTTTTAATTTTCTCCTTTTTTCGATTACTTGGTTGGATTATGTACTTTGGTGGCCAATGCAGAAATTGGATCATTACTGATAATAAAGTCTGCAGCAAAAAAATATTAAACATACCTGTTTTGTTCTTTGTGATAATTATGATGGACATACATAAATTTAATGTATTTTTTGGCTTAAAAGTAATGTGTGAGAGTAAAAATCTATTGTTAAACTTTCATGGAACAACATGGCAGTTTGACCTTGAAGCAGTTTCTATATTTTCAGTGTATAACATTACGCTGTAACCTGATGTTTGAGAAGTTCCTCGTAATCAAATAACCTGAAAAAGTTGGTCCGCATGACTCCGGCTATTGAGTATGAATAATTGATTATTAAAGAACAATCAGAAATGCTTACTGTCCCCAGCCATTTTTGTAGTCCCTGTTTCAGTTCATTAGCAACCGTCCTTTCAAAAATAGAATAATGCAAACAAAGTGAAATCCCAGTCTGTTGTATTCAATGATAAGACTATCAGTGTTTTTACAAAATGCTTTTATTCTGAAAGTGTCTCCAGGCCTTTTATTCCGTTATTGGTGTCACTCACAATGTCATCTAGAGCTTTCCCACCATCTCATGATTTCTCTTCACAACAAAACATACATTTTCATCACATAGGTGATTGTACATGCTGATTAATGATGTGAAATAATTATGATGGTGGTTGTGTTTAATTGGATATCTCCCTCTTCACCCCCAGTCTGTCTCTCTTTACCTGCAGGGTTTTTTTCTGCCTTTATGTCACAAGTTAGACCGATGCTTTAATGTTGATGAAATGTTTTGTCAAAGCAAAACTCCTCAAAACCTTGTCATTCAATTTACAACCTTTTAATTTAATATTAATTATAATTTAGCAATCAGTCTTAATAATTATGATCTCAGTATTAAGAAAACTCAATGTGATTGTAATTTAGCTGCCCTACTGCATGATATATTTTGGACAAAGCAGTACCCACTGTTAGTCTAGTAGGGGTGATTTTTTTTTTAGTTGATGTACCTACTCTAACATAATTACATGCAGCTCTTACCCTATCATGCCCACTTGTAGAGTAATGCAAGATAATTTTATGAGTCTCCTGGCAATGACTAACAAAATGCTACCCACAAAATCAATCGAGTAGTGAACATTTATCATTTGTTTGCTTTTAAACATGCCCGTACAGTTACACAGGAGCTGCAATATTAACTACTCACGTCCCAGATGCACTGCCCAGTGTGTAAAGCTAAATGCTAATTTGCAGCACCTGTTCACCTTTAGAAGTTACAGATAGAAATTAGCACATGCAGATTAGAATTATGCACTTTGAGGAAAGTACAGCCATGAGGAGAGTGCAGTCATAATCAAGACAGAATAAAATAAAAGTACAGAAGAAGGCCATCAATAGGTATGCAGGAGCTTATTTTTTAGGTGTGAAAACATTAGTTGTATTATTCTTAACCAACTTTTGCAGAGCACCATGATCCTCTGCGTTCAGCGAATCTGTGCAGAGTTTCTGGTCTCATACTGGATTACTCCTCATGAAGTACATGTGCACTTCACGCTTTTCCTGAAGAGAAAGCTGACATAACTGTTAAATAGATGAGGACTCTGTAGGTGCCTCCTATTGTCCTTCACATCATTGTCAAAATAACGTTACATTTTGCAAAAGAAGACAATGGTTCAGTTGTTCTGCCAACTCTAATTAAGTAGCATAATTTTAATAATATACCTCTGCAGTAATGACAGCTTGTCAGCTCGTGTTTTTACCCCTGATTTATCTGTTCATCCATCGTGTAATGGACAAAGTTTTACCCTTTCTCCACCTGAAAGAAGAACAGTTCTACCACCGAACCACTGTGGCCCTGATAGCTGTTAAAGAAAAGTATGAAATGGATTTAAATATGCAGTTATTTTCAAAACCCAATTTTAAAGAAGCTGGGACTGTTCACTTTATAAATTGTTTTTGGAAATCATGGACGTTGTGTCCTCTGGGCTAAAGAGGGAAAGGAACATCCAGATTATTATCAGTGCAAAATTCAGCACAGCGTCTGTGATGGGGGTGTGATAGTGCCCATGGCATGGGTAACTTTCACATCTATGAAGGCACCATTAATGCTGAAAGGTACACACAGGTTTAGGAGAAACATTCTGCCCTGCAAGCAGTCTTTTTCAGAAACGTCCCTGCTTATTTCAGCAAGAGAATGCAGAGACACATTCTGCATGTGTTACAACAGCGTGGCTTCATGGTTAAAAGACTGACCTGCCTGCAGTCCAGACCTGTCTCCCATGAAAATGTGTGGCACATATGAAGTGCAAAATACAACAAAAATCAAACAAAGATGAGCAACTGAAGTTGTACATCAAGCAAGATTGGGAAAGGATTCACTAACAAAGCTTCAACGCTTAGTGTCCTCAGTTCCTAAACACTTATTGAGTATTGTTAAAGGAAAATGATGTAACAGAGTGGTAAACATGCCTCTGTCAAAGCTTTTTGGAGAGTGTTGCAGGCGTCAAATTCAAAATATCTCGCCTTTGTAGTGTATTTAAATGAAAATAGTTGAAAAGTAGTTTTAAATCATCGTATTGTTTTTATTTATGTTTTTGCGCAGTGTCTCAACTTCATTAGACTTGGGGGTTTTATATATTTATTTATATTTTATTCATTGTTATAAATGACTTGGACACTGACAGGACTTTACTTGACCCAACCCCTGTTCCATAACTGAATCATTAGACTGAATCATTTATGTAAATCATTTTGTATAAATGAACACACCAGCTCAAAGCACTGCAAAAGCACCTCAGTATTCTGAAGTTTAACCGGGCTTAGTTGTTACTGGTTGTTGCATCATTTTTTTTATGATGCATCTGGAAGATTCGTAAAACATATGGTGCCTAAAAGCATTGTTATTTTTGGAATCAGCTGCTTTGTCTCTACTCTCTACCTATTATCAGTTAACTGGTCCACAAAGGGTGTGTATTAATGCATGGACACCTGGAGGGGTGAATGTGGTCTTTCTCGGCTATGGTGACTGTGTGCACACCTACAGGAGTAACAATAATGAAAACAGTAATAACACACCCCTAATAGTGTGAATACTTGTACTGTTTAATGGCACCATGATATAACACTTAGACTTAATGAATACAGCTCAGATAGCAGAAAAAAACTGTTCATCTGTAACAATCTGGATTTAAGTGCAAAGCTGCCGCAGCAAAGTTTAAAAACAATAGTACAGTAGGACTTTTCTAACTAAGGTTTCATCATTATTTTTAGAGAGTGGGAAAAAGCAGTGCCTGGTTGTAAAGTCTGACAACAGTGGATACAATTGGCTTTTATCTGCTCCGAGATGGTGACAAGTGCTTTAACAATTCATTCATTTTGTCCAGAGGATCTTAGAAGTGGTGAAAATAACATGACAGTGTTGTCTGTGCAACATAATTCTGTCTGAAAAAATCTCCTTTTACACTTTGATTTATCACACTCTCTTTCTTTCCTCTGTATCGTACATCTGTGGTTGATCTGATTTAGTGTTAAAACAGCTGTTATTTAAGTCACATAATTAATTTACTGAAGATAAGTACCACAACTTTACAGTCTGTGTAAGCTGTAACAAGAGAAGTGATTAATTTTACCGTCATCATTTGGATGACAATATAACAGACAACAAAATGAGTGTCTCTTCATATCTCTATATTCTGTATTTTAACTTAGTGATGCACTTACAGGACGTTGCTGTTCTGAGTCACTGACAATTATTTGAAGATAATTCCTTGTCTTTTTCTTGTTGGAAAATCCTTGAAGTGCTTTAAAATCTGACTGAATTTTAGATTCATAAAATAAAAATTGGCCTAAAATTGCCAAGAACAAAAGTTTAAAGATCAAGTTTCTTTATGAGAGGTTGGACCACAGCGTGTTCAAATGCAGATGGAAAATGACCAGTTCAGAGTGAATAATTTATTACCGCCACCAAGGAGGTAATGCTTTTTTTAAGTATATCTTTCAGACATTCTCTTCCTTTGTTGATAGAAAGACAGTGGATAGGCTTGTGAAAGGCATGAGGGAGAGTAGGGGAGGACACTTTAACAATAGGCCTCGAGCTGGATTCAAACCCGGGACGGCAGAAGCACATATGGGACGTGCCTGGGTGCCCAACATTCCACCAAACCAAAACCCAAGAGGTCATGTTTTGCCGGCATTTGTTTGTGAATAGGATAACTCAAAAACATTAAAAAAAACATATTTTTATGAAATTTTCAGGGATTGTTGATCATGGTACAAAAAAAATAATTGAAAGATTTTATTTCTTTTGGTTGTGGATTCAGGATTTTTTAAAGGGTTTCTCAACAGTGTGAGATAAGGCATTTTTCTTCATTTTTGCTAATGACTCGATGAATTCTAGACTGATTTTCACGGCATTTTCAGAGAATGTTTTGGAGGTGATCTAAATCCAGATGCAGATTGAGAAAGTTTTTAAGGATTTCTTAGAAGTGTGAGGTAGGGCATGTTTCCAAATTTTTACAATAACTGGCCTGACAGTGTTGGAAATACTTTGGTGGAGGTTTGTGCTGTCCGAAACACCTTAGTTATAGATGAAATACTGGGCACAACCAGTTCTGAAACTTCTTTGAGAAATTTAGTAGGGATGGTGTCAAGGCTGTGGGTAGTTGAGTTAATATGGGGAAATATACACTATAACACTAGCATTGAGATTGGGTAAATATCTTCAAAAATAAAAGTCAATTTGTTTTAAAGAATGTAAAACAACACAGGTGGTATTTATCAGTTGCCTTGTATCTTTAATTTTGTTTGTAAAAACTGTTAAAAGGACTCAAAAACAATTTGTGGAATAGAATATTACCAAAAAGAAGCATTTTTTACTGTTATATTGCGTCAGATGGTGGATGAAAAACATGTTTGAGGTTTCTGACATGTATTTTGATTTTCTGTAACATGGCGGATGCTTAGGAGCCTTTACTGCAGCCAGTCAATGGTAAAGCTCTCTCTGCTTCACTTCAAATGTACTCCACTGTCCATGCTTTATCCAGGGCTTTTCAGGGGCATATTTAATAGTCAGCTTGTTGGAAAAAGTAGCAGCTGTGATGTGAATGGGAAACTCTTGAATACTTCTTATGAGGTTTTCGTGCTGATACATTTTCAAGTGTTTCTGAAGCAGACTGAAACATGATCGTACAACAGAGATCATCATAATAATGCAGTAAGATGCACTTTTCTTTGTTTCTCTATCAATCACTGCAGTTTCTTATCAGATGGGCACTCCCACATTCACACACTTACACACTGAGGGGCAGGGTAAACACTGAGAGACGTGTCAGTGAAACTGTTTTTAAGCCAAAACCTGGAAAAAGAAGCCCACTGTAACTGAACCAGTCAAGTCCATGAATGGTAAAAATGTGTCTGATTGAAATGCTCTAAGCTGTCCTGTGTCTTTTTTACTCTTTCAGGGGGAAAAAAAAGTATGAACATGATTGGTGATAGGCTGTCCACGCTCTGATAACTTCTGAAAGACAAAACACCTCCTGTCACCTCTTAAACAAAGAGTGTGAGTGGCTTCTCGCAGGGCAGAGTAATCATGCTGACTCCTCACTGAAGGTGGAATAGATTCAAACATTTCTCCTTAGCCTGAAAAATAAGATCACTCACTCATTTACTCTCTGTCAATTACTTTGTGCTCACTGAAGGTTGGCCGCAGCATTGTTGCCTTAGGTGTCTTGTCCCTGTGTGTTTATGCTGATGTTCTCCCCTTCATTACCAGCTCGATAACCAGCTGTCTGTTGTTTCTGTTTTTTAACTGTTTTAGTCATGAGTGTTAAGTTGAAAGATTATACAGCAATTTATTATCATAACACAATGCATTTTATCTTCTGCTGATAAACATAAGAGTTTTGCTGCTGGAATGCAGTGTTTGACATTGTAAAGAGCTAAAAAAAAAATAACAGTATCTCTTGGAATAACTTTGTGCCGGGAGATGACATTAACATCGATCTGTTTATCAGACTCTGTGTGATAGAATAAGGGAAAGCATTTCACATTGACTCAGCCTGATATTCTTAAAATGCATTCCTAAATGTTGGCTGTTTCTGAAAATAGACTTTTGTTGCATACTCTGAATAGTAGAAACTTTGATTCAAAAAAAGTCTTTGGATGGTTTGACCATCAACTATTTGAGTAATGCTTCTGTAACATATGAGAAACTTAAGAATGCATTACCATATTTTCCAGAGTGCAAGGGCAACAACATATGTTTATATCTGAAGATGTAAAGAGTATTTCTGCCATAGTTCCTTCTCTTTTACAAATTATGTTTCTCATCTTTTCGCTATAATAAATTACATGTATTGCAAGGCTGATAAGGTGGACTTTAAACTAGGGATGGCTCGATCAGCTTTTTTGATCTCTAATCTTGATCAAATTTTTTAAATACAGATTTCTGCAGATATCAAGTCCTTGATCCAATATTTACATTTACCTAGGCGATACAGTTGTGTTTTTGTGTGTGTGTTTTTTTTTTTTTAACCATATTAAGTAAACAAGGCAAAACAATTCCTTTATCTAATTCCATTGAACTAAAACCAACTGCCATTATTGTAAAACCATACAGATGAAACATACTCAGGATGGTATTTGTGACTGGTGGATGTCTGGTGCATTTATTTATTTATACTGTGTATCATATAGTCATGAGTAGGCCTGCAGCAGCACTTACAAGTGAGTCTGTGATGCTGTGTCATGACAGCAGGCCATCTTGCAAAGCCAGCTGGCTCACACTTTAACCCCCCGTCTTCTGTTGCTTTTTTCATATTTCTTATGTTGTCACACAGAACGACACGTTCCTGTTGCTTGTTGATTTCCTGTGTACCCCTTCAATGGCCTGTTTGACATGCTCTTCTGTTTGAGACCCTGAAAGTGGTATGCATGCAATACAGCACGCTTCAACTCAGAAGTGGAAGAATCAATCCAGCGTGCGGTGAAGCCCATCAATGACAGGAGACAAACAACACAGCTCTAAATGTCTACAGTGAAACTCACAGCTGTCACAACACATTTTAGATCATCTCATGTGATGCCTCAGACCTTGCTCCAGTAAAGCAGTGTCAGCATTGTATTTTCCCAGATTTCCTCAGCAGATTCCTGGCTGAGCCATGACAGGAAAGTGCTCGGACCTGCTCATCCTAATGGTTATTATGAGACCCCCCACAGTTACGTGATAAACGTGATTCTTCCCACTTACATTTTGTAGGTTATACAAATGAAAACTTTGCTTAGCATGGAAAATGCCACTGTGTGCAGAAATTGATAGCAACGGCAAACAAAAAAAATCCTTGTTTATACTCCTGGTGGCTGAGAGTTGGTAGGTAACTGGATGAACTCACCTGGCATTTGGCTGGAAGGGGAAAATTGAAGCGGCTGTGTTTGTACCACAAATCTAAAATGACAACAACAACCATTCTGTACTAGATAGGTGGTCTGGTTTAGCAGAGTGATTACCTTTCTGTAATCCTTTTGGCCTTAACACTGTCCCTAGGATATTTATCCTTCTTTTTTAAGTCCAGAGTTTGTTTTGGCGCTGCAGCCTTTCCCTGTCCTTCGACGCTTTAGTAAACACTTCGTATTCTTTGCATGTTTTGTTTTTAAATGTCATGTCAAATTGGTTGATTTAAAAGCAGCTCTAAAAATACCTCCATATTAACAGGTAGTTTTTCAGACCTTGCTATTGGCTGTTAGACTGTTTCAGCAGTCCAAAATAATGACTTTTTAAACCGCTAACATGTTAGCCACAGGGCTGCTACTTGTTCATTTGCAGCCATGAAGTGTGCTCGACTGATGGATATAATCAGGGTGAGATGAGCAATCAACAAATGCTGATATCTGTCCTGTTTCGGTACTTATGATCAGTGTTAGGACATCCCACTCCCTGTTAAGACATGACATTGTGGCTAATAAGTATATTACTTTAAGTGGTTCTTTCTGTCAGTGATCTTTAACCTGAGCACTAGGCATGGCATCCATGTCTTTTTTCCACATCTGCCTTAACTATCTCTGTTGACACAAACCATGTGGTCCTACCATGCCATCTCTGAGACAGTAGCTATGTATCTAAAAATTCAATATATATTGTAACGCAGAGATCTGTTCTAACTTCCAGTCATTTATAAGCAAATAGTTACCTGGAAACCAAATTCTGCAGATCTATAGGATATCTCTTGGAGGAAATAGTTCATTGTGTAGATGGAGCGTATTCTAATGTGAAAAAAGGCTGTCATGCTGAATTTGAAAATCACTAGCATTTCCCCTTTTCAAATTCTGAGCATCATTAAAGCAAATTCAGCAGGTGTTTCTCTCAAATACAGCCTGCCATGTCCCTCACCTGCCTTGCATTTCAAAGCAGCTCCTTAATGAAAACCTTGAGTACTACTCCATTATCCAAATGACATTCAAATACACTAGAGTGAGCCTATAGTTCAAGACTCCCATTTCTGCTCCTGCTAGTTTTACAGTCAAACAAGAACAGACCTAATTGCTGTTAGTCACCAGGCCTCCCTTTACTATAACACATAAAAGAAAGAACAAGGTGACATGCTGACTCAATTTATAAAGACTTTTTTTTTTAATTCAGATAATGATCTTTCCTGCCATTAAAGCATTTGCTGTGATATTTCATCTTTTATGTGCACTGGTCGCCAGCACTGCTGAGATTTCTGCACTGGCTTCGTAGCTTCAATCCTGTTGGTGTAGTTTCCTGGAGCAAAGTGCCTCTTTTCAGGCATTTATTGCCAGTCACCTAATGCTTTGCTATTGTTCATGCACATTATTGGCTTGGATGTGGAGACCATTTCTGTCTCTATAATGTGGAGCGTAGCCATCAAGGCCCTTTATGGATTTGTGAAGGCAGGGTGGAGGTAAATCTGGACTATTGTTGCTTTTGAGGGAAGTCAGGAGAAAGGTCTGCTGCACTCACAGCAAAGCAAACATGTTGAAATTGGCCTCACAGCCGTTTCTGGCGCTCACAACACACTGATGAGAGATTGAAAAGCAGAAGTCTTTAAAAGTGGATCCCAAGGACAGATTAAGGAATTCGTGCACTGTGCATGTGGCTGTAACCCCTCTGCAGATTTGGGAAAATGAAGATGGCCATTGTGTAGAAGAATTCAATTTCTTTTTCTCTTCAATGTGCCTTGTGCGACTTGGCCTCCATTATACAGTTGCAATGAAAACTTTGTGGGACTAAGAACAATATGAGAGACAGTTTTGCCGCATAACAGAATGCTAACAATTGTTTGTACTACACTCTCTCTCCAAAAGCTCTATCTTTCGACTTTTGAAGAAAAACAATCTGGTCTTGAAAATTGTTTGAAATTGTAAAACTTCAGGCTATGAAAAGTTATCAGCCAACTAAATTTGGTACTTTGTTGAAACCAGGGTTCAATCTAGATTTTCAATCAGTTCTGTTTTGATTTTTCAAATAGAAACACAATGATATACTGAAAAATGTAGATGTATCAGTGGCAGCTGGTCAACACAAGGCAACTATGTGTCCTACCACTGTCCACAAGAAGAATGAACAACATCTAGCTCACTGAATTAGACTGAGATATTACTGAGAATGAAACTGTACATAGTACATCATGTAAGTATGATGCACACTCACCAGCCACTGTGTGTGGTACACCTGACTAGTCCTTCAGAGTAGGGCTGAACAATATATCGTTATCATATAGATATCGAGATATGAACATTCAAGATATTAATATCGAAAAGCTACAATATAAACAATATAGATTTCCCCCGCGCTAAAACTGCACTTTCCACATTCTTTTGTATTATGATGTTTTTATATTTCTGAAAAATGCTTGGATTTCACCGAACCCGTAGTCATATCATATCGTATTGATATCGAGATATCTGGCATGAATATCGAGATATGAAATTTTGTCCATATCGTTCAGCCCTACTTCAGAGCCTTCAGAACTGCCTTACTTCTTTATGGCATATACTCAGCAAGGTGCTGCAAACATTCCTCAGGAGTTTTTGACCATATTGACGTTATAGCAGCACACTGTTGTTGCAGATCTGTGAGCCGTAAATCCACTATGTGAATCTCCAGTCCCACCCCATCCCCAAAGGTACACCACTGGATCAAGACCTGGTGACTGTGGAGGCCACTGAGTACAGTGAATTGATATGTTCAAGAAACCAGCTTAAGATGATTTGGGCTTTTTTGACATGGCATGTTGTCTTGCTGAAAGTATCCATTACAAGATCAGTAGACTGTGGTCATAATGAAATGGACATGGTTGGCAACAACACTCAGGTAGGCAGTGGTGCTTAGTTGGTACTAACGGGTTGAAAGTGTTGGGGGAAGATACCCCCCAAACTCAATACATCAACACCACCGCCAGCCTGAGCCACTAATGCAGGATGGATTCATATTTTTCATGTTGCTTACGCCAAAAACGCCTGTCCTAACTGATGATCGGATGTCACACTGCATCGTGCAGCATTGTAAGCCCACTGCCCACACTGCATCTGCTAAAACAGTAATTCTACACCTTTTGTTTTACCTTGTAAACAGTACATCAAGTGCTCTTACTGTAGGTGTGGTGCTTTGAATTGTCCGGTTGATTCAAAGGCTCATAAATACACAACTCTCTGCAGGCCAAATAAAGTGTTTCCCTTGGTGTTGAAAGTGAAAGTAAATCATTGTTTTTCATGAAAATAATGAATGCTTGACTATATCTGCTCTGTTTAACAGATTAATAAGCTCTGCTAAGAGAGAAAAGTCAAAGAAAATCCCTGCAGCTCCTCTTATAAAGTACCTCTTCACAACTGAGAGGAGAATAGAAACAAGGGGTCGAGGCAAAAAACATCGCAGCACATCATGAAGTTAGGACACTGACATGATGAAGTGTAATTAGCCTGATTTTGTGGCTGATGTTCACATGCATCATGTTCACTTAGGACGCAGTGTGAATATGGCAGCAAACTGAGAATTATCAGATCAGGCAACAATTTTTCCCATTTGCTGTTGTCCAGTTTTGTTGAGCGTGTGCAGATTGTAGTCAGTTTTCTGTTCTGAGCTGACAGGAATGGCACCAGGTGTGATCTTCTGCGTTAGCCCATCTGCTTGATGTGTTGTGTGTTCAGAAATGCTCTGTGTACTATGGTTATAACAAGTGGTTATTTGTGATACTGTTGCTTCTCTGTCATCTTGAACTTCTCTGACCATTTTCCTTTGACCTCTGGTATTAACTAGGCATTTTGGTCCAGAGAGCTGTGGCTCACTGTATATTTACTGTTTTTTGGACCGTTCGTTATAAACCCTTACGATAGTTGTGTACAAAAACTCCAGTAGATCATTACTTTCTGAAATACTCAAACCAGCCTATCTAACCATGTCATGCTCAAAGTCCCTTCAATCCTCTTTCTTCCTCATTCTGATGCTTGGTTTCAGCAGATGGGCTACAGCAGTGGCCGTCATGGGCACACACTGGGCTACAGGTTATACATTTCTTTAAAACGTGACAATGTTGGTTTTAAGATAAATAAACCATTTTCATAATTAGGAGCATCATAATTCTGACAGCAAGTCTGCATGCTGTGGGTGTTTGTCTGGCGGCTGAGATGCACCCCAGCTCCAGCTTTTGTTTTTAGGCTGTCTAAAATTACTTTGAGACAGCGACTGACATGAAGTGGCTTCATAATACGTCTTCACTATCCAAATGGCTGATGTCACTCAAACTTTGTCCAATATTTAAGTCTTTGTTTTAGCTACACAGCTGAGTAAGCTTGCATGACGACTGTGGGGACACTTTTCCAATCTGTCATGAGGAATTTTCCAGTTTTGTTAAGGACTCTCTCTTGGCCACTCAAGGACATGCACCTCCCAAGCTGTTGGCCATCGAGTATTTTTTCTCTGGGTCATTGTCAAACTTGAAGTGAAACACCTGCACCTCCTCAACTGTCTCGCTAAGAGTGGGGGCATGTTTTCATCAAGTATTTTGGTGTGTTTGGCAGCATTTATTGTCCCCTCGATTCTGACTAAGTGCCCAGTCTCTGCTGAGGAGAAAACCCCAGCAACACAATCTTGCCACCACAATGCTTCACACTTGGTATGTTCTGTTTTGGTTGGTTTGTTGTGTGTGATTATGCACAATAAGCTCAGTCTAAAATGTTCATCTTTGTTATTTCTGGCCACCAAACTTTTAGCCACATGGCAGCATAGTCTTCCAAGTGTTTTTTTCTTGCAAAGAGGGAACAAGATTCAGCCTGGACTTTCTTCTTTGGAGGTCCTTATTCCCACCTCACTACTCAGGCCAACATTTGTATAAAGCTTTTGATATCATTGCCACATGTAAAGACTGATAGCAGCCATAAAGAATTCCAGGTCTTTTAAAAATGCCATCTGTCTTTTGAGAGATTCTCTGATAAATCTCCTCCTGTTTGTAGGCAGAGCTGTACACTTTCCTTTTTAACACAGCTCTGAATTCTCCTCAGAGGGATCGTTAAAGCCTTTGAATCTCTCTGTATCCTTCTCTAAGTTGTGCTTTTCTGAACTTTATCCCAAAGAGCTTTTAGAAAGCACCTCAGAATTCTTAGCTGCACCATGCGCTAATTTTGTCTTCATGGAAAAGCCATTTTAATTCTAACGCAAGGTTTTCACAATGCTGGAATTTAACCATGACTCAACTTTGGTCAAAGCCATATGCTTTCAGTTAGTGATGCACCAACTGTGACGATCCAGGCTTATGTTTAAAATTAAAATTTAGTATATTACTCGATAGAATTTAATTTTTTTTTTTTTTGTGAGATTCTCCTATAATTCAACATTTTCTTTTATGATTGATCATGGAAACAGATCAGTGATTGTCCAGTTTATTTGTCCTCTGCCAAGTGTTTTCTTTTTTCCTCTCTGAATCAGCAGTTAGGTGCGTTGGATGCCAGCATTAAACTGGACTGGCACACCAGATAAACATCAGCCCCTTTGCTTCAGACACAACTATTTTGTGTGCCGAAGCTATATCAAAACAAAGAGGCTTGTAAGCAGAAAGAAAAGCACTGCATATGTCTTCAGTACAGTGTATTGGAGTCCTGCACTGGGTTGGGAGATAAAAAAAACAAAAAACAAGAATAATTTGTATTTGCAGGCAGGCCGTCTCAGGAATGGCTGGGCCCCTGACTAGTTAATGCCTGGTCTGGTTTAAATGTGGCCTGTGGCCTCTTTACCCCTTGTCATGCCACACTCTCTCCCAAACTATCAACTCTGTCTACTGTCATGTCACTTAAATACAGGCACAAAAAGTTAAAAAAATAAAATGTATACTGAAAAAGACAACAATAATAATAACATCAGCATTTGCATGTTGTGTAAGTACCATCAGTATTTAGGACATTCACATTCTGAGCCACTTTGGAGCTGACAAAAAGAAACAAAAACTTGTTGCAAGTCTTACTGTGGCTGAAAGACCAAATAGTATTGTGTTAACTGTCAGATTATATAGTCCCATCCATGGCATTAATATCACAGGAATCAAGGTTATTCCATTTCAGCAGGAGGAGGTTTACGCTTTGAAACAGGCAAAAGCAAATAAAATGTTTTATCTGTTGTGATAAGAAAGGGTTAGTATTTTGATTTCAAATAATAGAAAATCATGGTCTAAATTTATGATGCACCATGTTTATAATAACCCTCATGGGCCCTCTACATGACTCTGGGCCCCAGAAAGCTTTCCCTTTGATCCCCCTTATGGGTGGCCTTGTTTGCAGGTGCAGAAAAATATTTACAAAGCAAGTGGGTAGCAGATGAGAGAGAAAAAGGAGAGAATGAGATTATCTAAATATCCTATAACCTTATTCTTGAAGCTCTCTCACTAACACGGGAGGGAGCCTTAGCCTTTGCATTAAACCTGCATGTCAACATTGTGAATGCATTGTGGAAATCTTTAATCTTTACGCTGGCAAATGCTTGTTCATAGCTGGATTTCTTGTAGGATAAAATAATGTCAAATTTGGGAAGGAGCAAATCTTTTTTTTTATGTGTGGACTTGAGGACATTTCAGCCTGATGGATAACTACCTGCTCTCCATCAGGTCTGCAGGTAGAACGCACTAATGGCACTATTGACTTAAACATGAGACCTTTAAGGCTGCGAAAGCCTCATTTGCAAAGAAATATGAAAAATGCTCTTAGCCGATGTCTTGGTTGTGATGAGACTGACTTAGCATCGTGTTTTTGTGTTCAAATGTGGGAGAAATTAAGCTTATACAGCTCCACTTCCAAACACTGAACCCTCCCTTTAATGATTCTGAACCTTATTTGCCCCAAACAGTCATATTCTGAAAAAGATGGAACTAATATTCAGCCATACCCGTCAGCTCCTTGTCAGTACAAAGGCACTGCACTTCTGTTTTCACCCCTCAAAATAAAACTCCCCCAGTTACCACACTGTCAACCAGAGATGAACTGAAATTCTGTGAGCCTTAAACTACTCCAGGAGAAAACAGCCACCAGAGAAATCTGTCCAAAAGTTAGCGGTGACACCCACTTTATCGACACTTTGCAAATCAGTCCTGCTCCTCTTTTTTCTTCCTCTCCCCCACTCAGCAGCCACTATTAGCTGTGATGGTGGCCCCAGCTCAAGTTAGATGAATACCAGCTCGCCAAAGTCTTCTCCTCCCACAGAGTCTAATGTGAGCATATCCTCAGTCAGCAGTTTGATTATTAGCAGGCTAATCTTCTCAGCTCTGGTGTTATCAAAACGTCATGTGCTAACTTCAGCTAACAGGGTTAGCAGAGATGTGATTTGAGACTGCCTGGGCCTGCTCCTGCTGGTTTCTCCTCATGTATTAAACTCCTGGTTAAGCAATGAACTATTATATCTATTGTGTAAGCGTAACCATACTCTTCTGTCAAAGGTGCTTCAGACATCACTCATAGAGCTCAAAGAACTCCTCCATGTGACTGGTATTTCATTTTACTGTATGAGTAATATGTACCTCGTTTGCTTGCTGTGTATTATCGAAATTTGATTTGCAATGCTAATAAAGCCAAAGCTCTGGCTGGATTTGATCAACCTCTGTGCACCCTTCATCATTATCAGACTTTTTAATGATTTTTTTTTTACTAATAATATTCAGGTAAGCAGAGAGATCAGTTTTATACTGAACAACATGAAATATAGAAACCTAAAACAGCACGAGTACCGTGCCCAAGAAATGAAATGTTCCAGATGCAAGAGCATTCACAAAGACAACATAAGTAGTCATACTAGTGCTGTGCATATACTGTCCACAATAATGACAGAATTTAATATGTGATATAAAATGTAGTGTTGACAGGCTTGAGCACCAAAAGTGCATTTTTTTTTGTTTTGTTTTTTTGTTTTCTCCTATCTGTGCCAAGCCTGGCCCAAAGAACAGACACATATTTGTTTGAAAGCATTAAGAACCAATATAGTAGGGACTTATGAGCAAATTAATTTTTTTTGCATTACCATTCTAAGGCAGTTATGTTTATGACAGTTTTTGTTTCTATTTCTGTGGTTGTGCAAGATAACTCACAAAGTTATAAACAGATTTGGATCAAATTGTCTAGGAATGTAGGTCTGTATCCGGCAGCAGCCTCGGGGGATGAAAATGGAGCCACATGCAGACGTGCCAAAAGCTGTAGTTCCTAAAGTGTCCATTTGAGGCTGGTTGCGGAAACCTTGGAGTGTCACATGGAAAAGCTAAACTAAGAAAAATGACCCAAATACAGTTAAACCAAAATCTTAATTTAAACTAAAAAGGTTCAAAAAATGAAAACTAATCTTTTACAAAAAAATATATTTACTAAAAAACAAACTAGAGGACTTACAAAAACACTGGAGAACATGAGGAAACAGCAGGGCAGCAAACACAGGGAGTCACAGGGAACATGCAGGATAACGTGCAGAATTCATGAAAGGACACGTGAAGATAAAAGCAGGAGAACAGCAGGAACGAACTGACAAAGAAAAGCAGACACAGAGAGACTTTATACACAAAGGGGTTTTCAGACACAGGTGAGACAATCACACAGGTGAAAGGAATTACAATCAGGGATTCACACAGAGAGGGGAGGGCAGGAAACACAAGGAGAAACAGAGTGAGAGACTTCAAAATAAAACAGGAATGACAAGGAACACAAGGAACACAAGAACAAGAGGTTTAAACATACTTAAAAAACAAAACTAACTACAACCATGACATGGAGGTGTTATGACAGACAGTTTCTATGGCCTAAACATCTTAACAGCCTGGTTCAACAAACACCTTTGGTCTAAATATATAAAACATCTATGTGCTCTTGCTGTAGGGGGTGATTTTTTTTATAATATCCCACCAGTTTTTATTTATCGAGAATTCTACATCAGTGAGTAGGTGGAGCTAAAGTTCAGTTCAGATGGCACGTGTAGTAAGGCATCGTCCATTGTGACGCATCAACAGCCAAAGGCTCCTTTAATAAGGAGCCTTTGGTTGTCCAACAGTTGATGTCACATGACTTCATCCATTTCTTTTTCCGTCTATGGTCTGGATCCGGATCCAGGATTTTTTAAAAGGATTTGTTAACACTGCGAGATTGCTAATAACCTTTTGTGGAGGTTTGTGCTTCCTGTAATTGGGAACTGTGTATATACAACTCCTGTTACTCCTTGCCAGTGCCAGGTTTGACCCTTTTGCCCTCAGAACTGCCTTTATTCATTGTAATCTGATTGCTGTAGAGGCCACTGGAGTACAAGGAACTCTTTTTGGAGGTCAGTTACTTGCCCAGCACCTCTGTTTTGTGGACGTTTTATACTATAATGCTGCTTTCACTCAATATTGAGTTTTGTTTGCATTTGATATGTCATTATATTGCTTAGTTATTCACTCACAGGATGAATGTGACAATGGCTGAAGATTAGATGATGTGATTTTCTCCTGACACTGTAACTGTGGGTGGCAGCACAGTCATAGATCAGACTGTTAAGGTTCTCTGTATTGATCTATATGAGATATTGTCCCCTACATTTAACCGTTGTTTAGCATTAAGAGGAGTTGGCAGCCACTGTGCTGTGCCTGGGGACGATTCATGGCCAAGCCAGCGACATGGTTAAAGGTTTAACCCACAGATTGTTGCTGTGAGGCATCACTGAAGAAGCCTGAGTATTATGATACGTTTATTTGTAGCCTGCAGATTTTTTTTAAACCTGTTAACTCTGCCGTTTTAGTGCTGCATAGTAAACAACTTTCAGTTTCAGTGTGTAAAAAAAACAGCATACACAAGATCAGCATGATACAATTTTTAAATGTCGGCTTTGTGTACAACAAAAGTGACAAAAGCATCTTCAGAGGGAAAATGAGATGAACCACTCACACTGAAATGATGCTTTTGACTAACTCAACCAACAATTTCATGTCTACTATTCAAATATCAGTTTGTGGATGTTTATGTCGTAGAACTGGAAAGAATTAAGGAAAAAACATTTTGATTTTGACAAGTAATAAAAGTAAAACATGAGTTATGAAGTTCAGTAGCACTAGAACCAACCTTGATGGTAAGCTAAATCTAAATTTCTTTTTCAGAGTGAGGTTGAAGCACAGACTTTTACTCATGCCACAATTGGAATTAATCAAATGAAAACTTTCTATCTACATATTTTAATATTCTTCATAAAACAAGGGAATTTGTTCTTTAAACAATGTTTTTAGATATTGCTCAATTATTTGTAATGCCTTATAATTTAAAATGTAATATATCTGACTTACATGCCATACAGTTTTGACATTATGAATACTGCTATATATTTGCAGTTAAAATACATTTTAACCTCCACTGCAAAGTATGTTAAAAAGCCAAATTCACCAACATAAATCCTTTTCCCTAAAAACAAATCAAACAAAAATAATATAAATTGCTCAACCAAGTTTTTAAATGGATTGTCCTTCTTGTAAAGGTGACCAAGGAAGTACTCTTGAATGTCATAGTATGACACTTAACAAAAGGACATTTCTTGGTGCTGACTGTTATGTTTGATCATATTGTGAGGTCCCATATAAAAATACACTGTTTAATGTTTTTGCACAAACATTTGAAGATGGCCTGTCTACAAGCCATCAACAAGAGAAAAGTCTCTCTGCTCTCTCTGTTGCTTCTATTTTTGTGAACATGACAACACGGCCTGTATGAGAGTCAACTAAAAGTCCAACAATAAACAAATAATAAACTTTTCTACACACATATGTACCCCGGTTATCTCTCTACTCCTGCATCTCTTCCTCCATTCTCGGTGCTGGTTTTAACCTGTAGAGGGAAGTCACAAGGTGTATTTCTGATGAAATATGAATAACTTTGAGTTTTAGCACTTAATTTTTGATATTTAGACAATAACTGATGAACTGATGCTACTATTTTTCTGTTTTCAAGAAGGAAAACATGGCCTTAGGGTTAAGTTACACTTTAAAGTGTAAAGTCATTTTTCATTCTCAAGGAATTCTCTTGGAAAGCCAAAATATCCAAAAAGTTTCATCCTATTCCTTTTTATGTTTTTTGACTGACCTATAAAATATTCTTGTTTTGATGCTTAAACTATTCACTTATTCATACATTTAGAATAAGGATTCTTAAAATGATTGAAGAAAACTTTGTATATAAAATAAAATAAGATGAAAATTCCCATCCCCTCTTGCTTATAGAGAGCCGCTCACTTGTTATGAGACGGTGCATGTCTTCAGTCCATATTTGCAGTGAGGCGTTATTAGCAGCGTAGCGGCGCTGTCCCACCTCATCACATCACCTGTCAGAGGATCATCAGCTGCTGTGACAGCCCTGGAGGAGGATCCTTCTGTGCTGCTTATCTTATTTAGACACACAGTTGTGTTCTTGTGAGAGAAGTAAAGTGTCGAGGGGTTTTACTGAATAAGTCTGATTTGATGCACGAGGTCAGTATTTGTTTATCTCTTTTTATCGTGAGAAACAAACTCCCTCCTATTATCGTTCTGCAGCATTTTCTGTATTTAGTTATTTTTTTGCATTTTTTTCACTTTTATGACTTTTATGGTGCACATTCAGTTTTATTCCTACACTGATTTTGCAAACTACAAACTTGACTTCATAGAACTTTATAGCAGCAGATGAAGTACTTAACCTAGGAGCTGTTTAAAAAAATCTCCAAACATTAATTGCTAATTATTGTCACTTAATGAGTTTGACATCGTAAAATGGGACTTAAATCTAAAATGACTATCTTTACTTTTATATTACACTTAAGAAAACAGCAAGGCATGATTTGGATTATATTTTACATTGTTGTGATCAAACCAATCCCACAGAAAAGCACAAGACTTTGCCATGTCCAAAAATAATGAAAACTTGCCCATTAGCCACACATGCGCTACATGTTTCTGTCAGGGTACACTTTTATCATAATTATTATGTGCCTTTACAATTAAAGTTACAATTCTGAAGTATTGCATACTTTCTGTATCATATTTTTGATAGAAACATTTGTCAAACGCTAATCCCATCACCTAAATATTGTAGGGCACTGATTGCTGGTCACACAGCTGACACTAAACATTAATTTTGATATTTCTTGCATCTTCTTTTCAGCCCTGTAATCTAGAAAACAATGTGACTCAAACCAAGAACTGGGTATGTCCACTCTCTGTCATTACTGAGCTAAAGTTCAATAAATATTTATTTAAGGATCAATTTAAAGATTTGCAAAGCAGCTTTGCAATTTTTCTTTCAATGCAACTTTGCATTGAAAGACACACTTTAAATGTCAATCTTCAGATAATTTAATCATATTTAAATGTCAAAAGTCCAAAGGTACATCCATGTATTTCAGTGACTCTTCTCTCAAAGGAAGGTCTATTGACAAAAGATTTGGAAATTATCAGTACAATATTGGTATCAGCAGATATCAGCAGATATTGAAATTTTTTGCAGATATTCACAGCCAATATTTTGGCCATACGTATCGGCCATACACATCACGTTTATCAGCAGTGATACTGGCACAATTCGCCAATGTACCATATCGCTTCAGCTCATCATCACTGCTTAGTTATATTTAAATAGGAAGATATTCATTGTTCAAGATTAAAACATTTTTTTTTCCTGTTTAACATCTGTTCCTAAACATTAAAAGTAAATTTACATAATGTAAAGACTCTTTGCTCTTGTCAAAAAATATTGTTTTCAGCAATAATTTGTTTTGGAATATTGGCATATTGTCAAAATCCAATATCGTGCATCCTGATATTAATACTGCATTAAATCGGTATCAGCAATAATGAGTTTGAAAAGCTCTGATGTCTTCAAAAAATGAATATTGTGGATCCCTAGTTGTCAGACTCACCTGTATCAAGACTTTCACATTACTGATTCTGTTTAGCTTAGATTTATGGCATGCCTAGCCCCAGAGGCTTTGCTGTTTTTATTTGCACCACTCTGAAATATATTCCTGATTAAATTTCATTGGTTCTCCTGCTGATCATAATTCTCCAATGTCCTCAATTTCACTCCAGATTTTCTGCTTTAGAATGTTAAGTCCCTGACATGCTAAGCATAGCTGAATGGCTACATTATCTCCACAGAAAACTCACAAAGTTGAATTTAACATTAATTTTCTCTGTATACAGTCTTATTTGTTGCTGGTGGACAGTCAGATTGTGTAGGCATCAGCAGTCACAGCCTAAAGTATCTTAAAGCCTGTAACATTAGGTGTGATCGGCAGGGTTAAAGCAGAACAAGCTCAGGGCTCAAGTGTGGCACTGTATCTTCCTCTTTTCCCTTACACCTACATCTATACCAGCTCTTCTGTTGTTAAAGTCAGAGAAATGGGAGAAAAACAGGCTGTAACATCTGCACCATTTTCTAAAGTGGTTGTTTTATTTCGATCTGTTTGAGAGCGGCTGGTCTTTTTCCCATAATATACCATTTTGTTTAAACCTTGAGTGCACTTTATTTCAGTTTCCCCTCATTTACATCAGCACTGACCTCACAGTAATGATAAAACTGCCGGGTTATACTTTTCTAAACTCTGAGCGAACATAATTAGGTGAGGAGTCATGTACACATTTCAGGGGCAATAATCAAGGCCCAGGAAAAGGGCAGCGCATGATTCACTCTAAAGTGAGGAGGCTGAGCTGTCAAACCAGCTGCTGTCACTGAGATTTTGACAGAATATCCAAGTCTGTGCCTTTTATTCTGCAGTTTGGCTGCTGTGATCATTACATGTGGCTGCTGTCACTCTTAATTTTAGTTCCCAGTTTTTAAAATTCTTCAAGTAAGTGTTGTGTGGTAGGACCACCCAAGATTAGGGTCGGGTACCATTTAGATCTTATTGATTCCACATATACCTGAACCAGTCGCCAGTCGATTGCTGGGCCACATAGAGAGACAGACAACCATTCACACTCACACCCATACGTAAGGGCAATGTAGAGTCACCAATTAACTGAATGAGCATGTTTTTGGTGTGTGGGAGGAAGCCGGAGTGCATGACAACTGTTATCACGTTTTTTGTTACCTTCACCAAGGAGGTTATATTATTGTTTTTCTGGTTTGTCTGTTTGCAAGATAACTCACAAAGTTATAAACAGAAGTTAATGAAAATTTTCAGACAATGTTGCTAATGGCACAGGAGAGAAGTGGTAAGATTTTGGTGGTGATCCCAATCCACATGTGGATCAAGGAAGTTTTTTAAAGGATTTGTTAACATTGTGTGATAGGGCAGTTTTGCTAATAAGTCAAAAAGTTATGAGTGGATTTTCATGATATTTCAGGGAATGCTTGTCATGGCACAAGGAAGAAGGGATTTGATTTTGGTGGTGATCTAAATCCAGATGTGGATCCATTAATTATTTAAGGATAGGATTTTTAACATTGCAAGCTAAGGCAGTTGTGCACATTTTTGACAGCAACTGGCGATGTTGGAAATGCCTTGGCCGAGGTTTGTGCTCTCAGAGCACTTCTAGTTAATTATTCTGTTTGCAATTCAGATTAAATAAGATGATAAATTGATAATATGAAACCACATTTTAATCTATTGATGTATCTATAGATATCCTAAAATCAGGTGTTTTGCCAACTGAATGCTGCTGCAAGTGTCAAAGAGGTTTGAATTCCTTCACAATTACTCTTTCACCAATTCTAGTGGAGAATCGATAAAATCTCCCTTATGGAATCAATATCCTCAGTCTTTTTGCTTATCAACTCTCTTATCAATTTCTTTCACTGACAGTCAGAAGTGGTCGAAGTTGTGGCATAACATTTGAAAAGTGTCACTGAAAACCTACTGGCCAACTTTTGCCCACACAGAAAATCAATAGGAATCGATGAGCAGAATTCACAGGAATTGATAAGGGAATTGTTAAGGAGTTGGATTGATAAGCAGGATCAATAATGGAATTGGTTTCAATAAAATCTGATCAATTCCCATCCCTTGTCGAACTACAAAGGCAGTGTTGCTGCTCAATATTCAGGTTAAAATTGTGTTGAAATCACGCAGTGAATGTCTTGCTTAAATTATATTTTGATATATTTTTTCACATTGCCCACCCCTTCTTCAACTAAGTTTGCCAGAGGTAATTAAACTTTCTTCAATTGGCTAAAAATCTCACATTTATTTCTTTTGGGAGATTAAGCTGAGACAGAGAAGGAGGTATGTTTCTGGTAATGAAGGGAGCGCTTCCTCCAAAACCGATTTGTATTCATGCTTTGCTAAATCACACATGCCTGTGTTTGCTTGTGGTTTTGTTGACAGGAGGACTGGAAGGAGCTGAGAGAAAAAAATAATCAGAGAGCTGTTCAGGTTGAAATGAGTTTCCCACTCTGCTCACTGCTTCTGCATCGCACTGATACCCAGAACACAGGTGGAGCTCTGATGTTTCGTGGTTTGCTTTTGAGGGGGAAGTGATATCAGATAACCACCTCTGTCTTTTATTTTCACACAGGTCCATGCTTATCTGCATTATGCCGAGTTACATTTCTCTTTCTGGTTTGGAAACTCTGCATTAAATGTTGTCAACATGTACCCTGGTGGAAAACTCGTTTGTTTTATGATAATGTTTCTGCCACATGTCTGCATTTGGTACGGTTGCAGCATTCATTATTTTCATCATATTCATGGGTTACAGGGGCAGGAGTTGTAATTTGTTGTTCATCTCTGGAACGTGGTGGATGCAGACAATGTAAGATGAAACAGACGTCTTCACATACTTGTGTTTTCACGGCTCATTAAGTGGGGAAAAACAATTTGTGGCTGCGCTGGTGGCATGGTTCAAAGTACACTGCCTGGTGGTCCGCGACTGCAGCAACTTTTGGATAAAGTTTGTGCAGACGTCCTTCTAAGTCACTTAATCCCTGATGAAAATGGTGACCCATTTACATCTCCCACTCTGCCATCAGGGGTTTAAAAACTTGGCTAAAAGAGGAAAACCATTGAATAACCTCAGCTATACATTGGACTTTAATTTCCTTTTGTTCCAAACTTTGTCAGAATTTCTGCTTTTATTTACACAATCTCTTTTGGGGACAAGCGTTTTTCTTTCAAGAAGGAAAGATTGTTTTATGGTTTGTCTATGAAATATAAATATTATATAAAATATAATAATAAGATTAAAAGTATATTCAGAAAAAAGAAATAAAACCCTTATCTTTCATTGGCATGGAAGACAAAAGACAACAAAATATGTTTAAAAAAAAACTGCATATATTTTGGAAAAAGAGTAACTTACACATAGTGATGGGATGATTCCATTTTTTTCTAGGCCACAAACGTAGTCAAAGAAATGGTCCCTGTTTCATGATAATCTTGATTGTTTTGAAATATTTTAGCAAGACCATGACGGCTTATTATTAGCTTGCTCTATATATTTGTTTTTAAAGGAAATAAAATCATTACGTTTCCTTTTTATCACTTATAATGATGATTTAAAGTATCACTCGTATTAGATTACCATTTAACCCTTTAGGATTTTTCAATTAACTAAATGTTACAAACTTTGTGACAGATGTGACAGTGCAAAAAAAAATGGCAAAAAATGATTAAAAATAAACTGAGGCACAGACTGATATGATAGTAATTTAGATTGTATTCATTAAAAGTTGAACTTGATTCGTTGCATCCCTTAAAATACTTAAAAATAATTTAACCAGGAGGTCACTTTTGTTTTTTTGCTGTAAAAACACATCAAAAACAGAATTCAGGTATCATAGAGACTTTAAACAAAGGCAAAACACATGTCAACGTTGGATAAAAACAGTTAATTCAACTTGAGGCGCTCCGATAGAGTTCCCTCTGTTCTTCAGTGATTCCTCCACCAGTGCACTGTTCTGAGTGTCACTGCTGTACCGAGTGCTGGTGGCTTGTTAAAAGAGGGAGTTGGTGTTTTGTAACAGTAATTAGAGTAGAACAGGTGATGCTTTATCTCAGCCTTGTTATGGATCACATTTTTGTGTTGTGTCTTAATTCTCCGTCTGATGCTGAGGAGACTCCATGCTCTGTCACACTAATTAGATCGCCCGTGTCTCCCCCGATTTCTCCCTACCTGGATCTGAATTGACAAGAGGGGGAACGAGGAGGAAAATGAATGAATTTGGCAGATCAGGCTGCTTGCCGAAGGGTCTCGTGTTTACAATATTGTGTCAAAAGCCTTTGGAACAGACTCAGCAACTTTTTGAAGCTTTTGCCAATATCAGGCGTTAAATACTCTCTCTTTGCTGCTTTGTCTTTTTGCCAAACTGAGCTAATTTTTGGACTCCACCTCGGCAGAGGAGTGTTTTCTGTTTGGCACACGTGCACTGTACTGAGAATATGTTTCATCTAATTGTAAATCTCTCAAATGAACAGAGTTTGTACTATAAGAGATGAGATACGAGTTTCATTTCAGCTCTGAATTGCAATTTATGGTGTTTTGCTCAGTTTCTCCAGCATCATAAACAATATAGATTACCAGCAATAGTGACATTCCATTATTTAAAGGTTTATGGCTCTTGATCATGATGTCAGTCTGCTTCACTTTCTGCACCTCGAGTTTCTGCACAGTTGTAAAAAGCAGTGTGTGTGAAAGCTCTCATTTTAGCTGCAGGCATATCCGGTAATTAAAGGATTAACTTGGTAATCTAAATTGTCTCTCGTCTTCTCCTTCCTCCTTCCTCCCATTATTTCCCTAACATCCGTTTCAAAGATTTAAAAAAATGCCTCTTTGCCTCTCTTGTTGTCTGCATTTGTGTTTCTTACCGTGCCGGCGCTGTGGTCTGTAATCAACTTGCTCGTGGATTACCTCGTTTCCGGCTAAGCGTGGGGGGGACACAAATCCATGAGTGAGCGTGAGCTCGTGCCATGGATGGCAAAGATGTCTTCCCCCTCTGACGGCTCGGGACGTCTTCAGCTCCTTTGAGGATTGTGTGTAGTTATTAAGTGAAAATGTGTTTAAATCTCTGTGCCTCCGCCAGAAAAACACCATGAAGCAAAGAGCCAGAAAGGTGACGCTTTGAACAATCGAGCCGTTTGCATCTTGGCTTTTGTTTTAGCAAGCATTTAAACCTAATTAAATCTTTTCTCTGTTTCACTGTGAATACCTCTGAAGCCACAGAGATGAATTCATTCATTTAGTCTTTGGCAGGGGAATTTTTTCTGGATCTTTTGTTGTTAACTGAATATTTTGCATCGTGAAATAACCTTAAACATTAAAAAACTAAAGTAAACGTCACAAAGCAGAGCGCATTTTGAACTAATAATGCAACGTGATCTTTGCCTTACTCTGTGTTTGAATTATGTATTTTCATTTTAAAAATAGGTCTTCTCTTGAGGAGAAGCTATTTAATACGAAGCTGTGATCAAAAGTTTTTTCCGTTGAGGAGCTAAATGCTCTCATACTTAATTTGGTTTGCCCTACAAGCTGCAAGAGGATGGGTCTAGTCAAGTTAAGTTAAATGCCGAAGTTAGTGCAGGCGCTGAATTAAACAGTCAGATCCACAGAGTTTATTTTAGAGCCACAGTCAGTGATTAAAGTCCTGCTATACAAATCTGTTTTTGACTTTTTTTAGAGGCTGATCAGGCGTGAAACTGGGCTGTCTGTGCAAACAGCTGGGGGTGAAACGGGACAAAGCATCAGCTGTGACACATGAGGGATGAATGTGGATGTTTGGTTCAATCTGCAGACTCTTGAGTCCTCACTGTGTTAATGGCTCCTCTAATGCTCCATTCAAACCACAAGCCTCAATTCTCAGATCAGATTCTCTGCACTGAACAGATTTTATTGAATCTGTTCACATTATGCTCTTTAAAGCAACAGTATACTGTCACCAGCCACTTTGTTAGGTTCTCCTTGCAAGTATTAGGCCTGTGCTCAAAATATCGATACGGCAAAATATCATCATGCACTCTTTGCCGATATGTGTACCGATACTGATTCTACAGAATCGATACAGCCTCAAATGCTGTGACAGCTGTTGTTGATACACTTTGGGTGATGTTAGCAATGGCACAGTTCAAACTCAAAGCTAAACATCATGAATAAAACACACACGCTCAAAATTTTAACTAAGGTCTAAAATTTTTTAGGATCTAAATTTAAGCGTCTTGACTTGTCGAAAAATCGTTTTCTTTTTGCAATGAAAAAGCAATTGTCAGGAATTCTGACAAAGGCATAATAAATGTCCATAATTTACGCTTAACGGGATGCGTTAAGCGTTAAGTATCGTGAGGTTGGATGAAATACCCAGCCCAAGCAAGTGCTAGGTTGGACCCCCTTTTGTCTTAAAACTGCCTTGGGTCTTTGTTGCATGATTGAACAAGTCACCGAAAACATTCCTCATAGATTTTGGTCTGTGTTTGCATAATAGCATCACGCAGTTACTTCAGATTTGTCTGCTGCACACCATGATGTAAATTTCCTATTCCACCACATCCTACATGTGCTCTATTGAGTTAAAATCAGGTCACTGTGGAGGCCACTGGAGTACAGTAAACTCATTATTGAAGAAACCAGTTTGAGATGATCTGTGCTTTGCACCATGGAGCGTTATCCTGCTGGAAGTATCTATTAGAAGACGGGGACACTTTAGGGTATAGAAGTGGTTAGCAACAATGCCCATTTGGTACTTGGGCTGTACGATGTGTTGTTGATACTTTGAATTTACAGGTGTAGGAAGTGCAATGTGGGTCACGTGTCCTTTAAGCATGTCATGCAGACACTTTGGTGTCGGTTAATGGAAACCTAATGCGCTTGTTTTCTCTTTTTCTAATTATCAATGAAAATCTGTCGGATATCAGCCCCTGCAGAACTGATCATCATGCATGCATACTCTGTGTCTCCTGTATGCATGATGAATGACGATGCTGCTCCAGATACAGATGCTTCTACATGATTCACAAAATGCCATTCTGTTATGTGAGGTGTGTTTTAATAAGTTTCCTGGTTGAAGAAGTTCATTGTCCCGCTGCTGATCAATGCTCTGACTCAGTATAGGATCTGTTGGTGGTACAAACATGCTGACAGTCATTTATCAATCAGTTCTAAGTGCGTGTTGGAGTGTGTGGCCTCAAGAGCTACTTATCACTCCAAGTTACCGTCGTGTTGACCAAATGAAACTTTAACATTAGTAGAGATGGTTGATGGTGTTTTTAGTAAGTTAATTCCAAGCTGCAAGATTGTTTGTATAGATTAATCCAAAAAGACTTATGATTCCTCCTCATTTCTACTCTCTGCATGTGTCTGCACATCAGAGCTTTAAAGAAGGGGAGCAGGGGCAGATCACAGAGGGGCAGAGGGGGCTGTAGCCCAAACCGAGGAGAGTCCTGATGGATGCTCTCCAACTCAAATAGGGACCCATTTTTCTCCCATTCTTAACACAGATATAGATTTGAAATGGAAAAATATGGCTGAAAATAATGTTTACACCAAAAATGAAACACTCAAAATCAACATAATGAAAAAGATCAACACTTTTTATTCAATATGTTTTCATTCCGTTCAGCTAAGAATATGGCGCAGAGCTATGATAAGAACAGGCCACCCGCTGATATCATGTATGAAGGGTGGGATTGAGATAATAAAAGCAATTGAGACCAAATAAGAAACTTGTAAATGCATTATTGTAATTTAACTTATGCATATAAAAACGGATACACATGTCTTGTGTCTTTATTTTTGTTTATGGGGAAAAAAATAACAGTATATATATCGCTCAAGAACAAGAAATTGAAATACTTTTTTCCAATATTAGCCCTACTTGACAGTAAGGCTGTAACCTTATACCCAAAATCTGAATTTCTGTTCAGACTCGGTGGTAAAAACCTTTAATTTAACTGTATACAAACCCCAAGTCCAGTGATGTTGGGACATTGTGCAGAATCTTAAAATATAAATAGAACATAATACAATGATTTGCAAAATCTTTTGACCTATCTTTATTTGAATACGCTACTTAGACAAGATATTCAATGTTCAAACTGATAAACTTTGGGTATTGTAAGTTAAATACAATGGTATTGATCTGGTAATGACAGAATTTTGTTCACATATAAAAGCTCAAATCTAATTTGAAAGGAGCTGATCTTACATGTTTTATTCTCCTCTTTCTGTCTTAGAAAAACTGCAGTAAGAAAACAGAGCAGATCATTTTTACCTACATTTTGAGTGCAGCCTCAGATACAGACTGGCGCTCTGAATCACAGCCCTCACTGTGTTTGTATTTAAAACAGAAACATGAATGGGTCTTATGTTCGCGCTCTGCCCCGTCATGTTTACACAAATTCAGGCTCCCAGCTGTTGATCTGGTTAAACATCACCCTCATCAATTTATTCACACACACTTGCACAAACATGCACATCTGCACAGTCAAACGGATTCACACACACACTCACATGCAGCCTCCATCACTTATACACAGATCTTAAAATGTCAGCTCTCTGACGCTGACAGGAACTTAAAATGGTCTCATTGGTTCCAATGCAAATGTGCCTTTCAAGGCGACGGCGTCTTGAAAGGAGAGCAAAAAGAAGGTGTCAGCACTGGTGGCAAAGGTAGGCAGCACTGAGTCGCGTTCCTGCCTGGACCCCCCTGCAGAGGAGTTGCTTCAAATAGCTGACAGAAGAAATTAATAAATAAACGGAAAAAGGCGTAATCCGAGGAGATGTGTTAGCTCCTGCTCAGAGGTGTTTGGCTCATTAATAGTGTTTCTCTGCATCCTGTTCACACAGCTAACAGCTCCATCTTTTTGTCCTTTGTTGACAAACTGTTTAACGACATAACTCCAAAAAGCAGCATTTAATCACTCAAAGGGCTGCCTGTTTGAGTTAAAATGATTTATGCCGCCAGCTTTTGAAGGCAATTCTCAAAGTTGACGGCGTGACCTGAGCTTCAGGAGCGCATCTATCATGGAAATATTCACATCAGGGAGCGGTGTAGGCAGCGTGGTATTAGTATCCTGAGGTAATGTATGCACACAGATGTACAGCTCTGCATCAATATATATGCTTAGCAGCCAATTTTCTATTCATTTGAATGGAAGAAGATTGTCACAGCGTCACATGTGGCATGTGTGAGACTGATTTACTTATTCATCCCATCCTCCCAGTCCCCTCCTCTCCTTCTGTCCTTCATTCCCTCATTTTTCTAAACCTTTCTGCATCCTCTGACACTGATGCAATCTTGATGTGATTAAGTTTAGGTTGCTGTGGGTGCCATCTCCCCATACATGTTTATTTAATGCATTTGAGCCATTTCTATTTCACTGTATTTACAGAGCAAGTGACTGATGCATCTGTAATGACTGGTGATATTGTTTGGTATCTGGATCTAATGAAGCATTTGTGTAGGCGTGCGTTTTTGTTGGCATGTATACTTCTGGATCAGTCACTGATTGAGAGAAAGATGAAGCTGTTTGTAAATGGCTCATTCTTGGCATCCTTCAGCATTTAATTCTCTCTATGTGTAGCTTTTTGCTGCTTGTGTGCCATACCATCTTCAAAAATGCAATTTCAACAGGGCTGGGGAACATGTCATTTATAAATCATCAAATAAGTCATGGGGTAAGATTTTGTTGATTTGTTTATATCCTTGTAGGGAAAGGGTTTGCTCAAGGTCAATGGCATTAGTAAATACAGCAACATTTCAGGTTTTATTTTTCAGATTACCCAATCGGGAAGCAGATATGCAGGTCAACCAGCTGCTTGGCTTGCCCGTTAAGGGTTATCCTGGGTGTGAATGGATTTATTTTATTTCTGCAGCAAATTTTTTTGTTTTTTCGTATGAAAACATCACAGAGAGCAAAATTTAGATATGTAGCAGTAAGGGGTGGGTTTAAAAAATCGATTTAATCGATTTTAATCGATTTCCCTTTAAATAGTTCGTAATCGATCCAGAAAATCCAAAGATCGATCTTTTAACTTGGGTAGTTTTTTCTTCATCAGGTGGTCATGTTTGAATAAAAGTACATGATGGGATTCAAATCTTAATGTAAAAACAATTTTTAATAATGTTCCAGGTCAAAAGGTCACTTTTTTAATTTTACAGCATTATTTTAACTGAGATATCCCAGACTGAATCAACATCGAATCGAATCGATTTGAGACCTTGTGATTTTGAATCGAATCGATCCAGAAAATCTGAATCGATACCCAGCCCTAGTAGCGGTTGACCATTTTTTCTGAGGAATCATAGATACATTTTTTATCGCCACATTTATTTCCTTCAACTAAAATATGACTGTTAGAGGATGTAGAAATATGTGAAAAGATTTTTTCGTACTAAGTGTGAGGCGGGCCTCCCCAGGAGGTGTGAGGGGACTTCAGGGGGGGCTCTGAATGAGTTAAAAAAAACAAAAAAAAAACACACAAAATGTTTTGCTCAGCCAAATTCTGCTTTTTGTGGACTAAACTGAATAAAGGTTTTGGAGAAACTACCTCTGGAGTTAACAGAGAAAAGAGAATAAAAGACAAATTATTTATTCATATTTTAACTATTTTTGAGGCTGTATTTTTTTTGTTTCCTTTTCTTATTTGAAATGAAGCAGACAAAAATCTTAACATCAGAAACCTAAAAAAAAACGAATCTAACAAAAGATATTAAGCTGTCCTCCAGAAAAAAAAATAAAAAAAAATAAGATGGGACAGTTATTTGGGGTTTTAAGGGTTTTTTTTTAAGTATTTTGTTGATGATTGTTAAAAATGTGAACTAGTTTTTGTTTAATAGAATCATTTTTGAAACCATATTTTTTTGTTGAGGTGTGTGGGTGTTTTTTGAAAGGTGCCACAAACATTATGTTCTTATAGGGGAGGCTCACTCCACCACACTCTGAAAACCCCTGCTCTACACCATCTGTTATCATTCAGCTTTAAAAACCCAAAACAGAGACAAGACTTTTGGTCCATATTGCCCATCCCTGTCTGACAGTATACAGAAGTGTTTTTGAGTCTTTGAAAATGTGTGTTCGGAGGAGTGTGCTGTAGCTGGGTTGTCTCATTGAATAATGCATTTTCCATCTCTGACATGTGGAGGAGTAAATATTTGTCATGTGGGGACAAACATACATCAGTCATGCGTGCCTCAGATTATATATGATGCTACATGGGACCATTTCTACACATTATATTTGTGCCTTTTTCTTTGTGTGATCACTGAATTCTGATGTTGTCAAAAGCTCATTGAAAGTATTTGTTTCTGTATGTGAACCTAATGCACATTCATTATAGCAGAGTGATAACTAAATAAAGATACTTAACGGTATAAAAGCATCCAGAAAGCCACTTGAGCAAAGCAAAGTGCTCTGATGAAAAACATCAACCAACAAACTGGTTGTGACAAATTTGATCTGGGCTTTGTTGTTAATGGCAGCTCAACATGAGATGGTTTCATATCCTGGATAGTCGTTTTAATTGAATTAATTTCAGAGGACATTGTAAGGCGCTGATGGTGTCATAAAACACTTGTTATAGCTGCTGTTCATCACTCTGATGTAAATTATGCCCAGTGATTGCTCAATGATGCTTTTCCTTTGGGGACATGACGTTGTAAAACATGAAAAAAAAAGAGGAAGAAAAAAATGTAATTGGCTCCAAAGGGCACACGATGTGTTGGTGCCATGAGGGAGAAGCACAAAAGAGGGTTATTTTCTCTACAGCGATGGCTTTTCTCCCCGCTGACACCCTCATGCTGTGGCGCATTCAGCAATTCTGTTCTCCAAGTAGATAATAAGAGGAGAAATTAAAAAATAAATGCTTCTTTTACAAATGGCGATAACAGAAGTCGACAGTGCATGGCACGCTGACACGAGCCGCGGAGGACGAGCAGGAGTGTGAGGAGAGTGATTTTAGAAAGCAACCCAGGATTTGTGTTTATACAAGAGGAAATGATACAGTGAGTGATATTTCAGTAAAAAATCAGTTAGAATTATTGACAATGGAAACAAAACCTGTGCACTTTGAACAATTTGATCCTGCTTCCTAGAAAAAGTGATCCACACATACCGAGTTGCAGCTGTTACAGAAATATGACAGATTTTTTTATATTAGTGTCTTGGGAGCTGAAGAGGTCAGCTGGACACGTGGGACGTTTGAGTCTGTGCGCAGCAAGAAATGTGCGCCGGACATCATGGCTCAGCAGACTTGACACCTGGTGCACCCTTGTTGTGTTTGTGTGTGTGGTGGTGCACGTGTCCGAGGTCAGCTGAACTGTCTCTTGAGGGAATGGCAGCTGCACACAAATGTCAGGTCACTCCCAGGATACATTTCTTGGAGGAAGGACATGAAGCAAGTTACTGTGGTGCTCGGCTGAGCGGACATGTTCTACAGTGGGTGGAGGTGCATAATCGAAAACATGCATATACCAAAAACACTAAGCATACACCTGAGGTGTGTTTTAGTTAAGGGAATGTTAAGCATGTGGTCACAAATAAGATACAAAAAGAAGATTAATACGGGGTGCTGGTTTGGCGGAGTGGTAAGCAACCAGGCACGACCCATACACATGCTTCTGCAGGCCCAGGTTCCAATCCAGTGTTAATTTTGACAGCACTTTTTAATTTAGTTTTAGTTTTAGTCTTTTGCCTAAAACATCTTTTAGTTTTAGTCATAATTTAGTCATCTAAATTGTTTAAATTTTAGTCTACTGATCAAATTTCGAAGGATTTTAGTCAACAAAATCTACTGTAAATTTAGTCGACTAAATATGAAGTGTAAAGTGTAAGACATTTTTTATGTTTCCTTGAATTTCTAAAGTCATGTTTTACACCTGGAGCCTGCCACCATGAAGCTAAGGCAGTTGTGACTGGATGTCCTTCTTAACTCATCCAACCCTTCCACACACTAAAGTAGCTTTGATTCCTAACTTGTCTCTACTTTCTACCTGACGAAATCAGGTCTGATTGAATTTAGTCTCTGTGAAACATTATAGTCTAGTTTTTATTTGCTGACGAAAATGTCAGTTAATTTAGTTTTAGTTTTTGTCAATGTACACTTGTGTTTTTTTGTTAGTCTAGTTTTTGTCAGAGTAAAAAAGGTTGTTGATGAAAACTGTGACGAAAATAATTAGTCAACAGAGTTAACTGTTTCAATCCAGCCTGTGGCTAGTTTGCAGAGTGTGCTCCCCCACTCTCTTTCGTCCCCTTTCACATACCTATCCACTGTCAATCTCAGTCCTATCAAAAAAGGCTCAAAATGTCCAAAAACTAATCTTAAAATAAAAACAAAAAAACACTTCATACAGAACCCAATTCCAGTGAAGCCAGGACATTGAGTAACATGTGAATTAAAACAGAATTCAACTAGAAAAGCACCCAGAGAGCGCAGACTTCCACCAAGCAGCTTCGGTCCACTTTGGCGAAAATGGTCCTATCTGGCAATGTTAAAGAATCCTTTAAAAAATTCCTGGATCCAGACGGTGACCTGGATCACCCCCAAAATTTAATCACTTCTTCCATATCCCATTTCCGACAATTACTGAAAATTTCATCCAAATCCGTTCAGAACTTTTCAAGTTATTTTGAACACAGACAAACAAACAGACAGACAGATAAACGCCGGCAAAAATATAACCTCCTTGGCGGAGGTAATGATTTGCAAACCCTTTTTGCCCTCTATTTAATAAGCACACTACAACATCAAGATGTTTAATGTTCAGACTGATAAACTTTATTGTTTTCTTGCAGATATTCACTCATTTTGACTTTGATCCCTGCGACATGTTCCAAAAAAGCCTGGACAAGAGCATGTTTAACACTGTGTTATGTCACCTTTCCTTTAACAACACTGGCAGCAGGAACTGACTTCTTGTACAGGGATGAACAAAGACGCAAACAGCTTCAGTGATAGTTTTGTCAGATTTGGACTGCATTGTTTACATGAAATAAAAATCAACTAAAAACACCAAAAGCATTTATCAATGGCAAAGGTGTTTTTACTTTACTTACAAAATGTGGTGGGAGTTTGTAAGAATTGTCTTCATTTTTGTACTCCACACAGTGGCAGTACTGCCTGCCTACAACATCTGATTGGCCTGTAGTAATTGTGATTGATGGAGCAATCATCCAATAACCTTCCAGGTATGCTTTTGAAAGGTTCTGTCCCCCCTAAACACTTTCTTTTGGCTGATGTACCTGTGAAATATGTTCTGTATGGTATGTATTGAACGGTCTGACTGGTGTGTCAGGTTAATTGAACCTGGATATAAATAGGCTACCTCTAACTATTGAAATTGTATATAAAGCATTTCATGGGAACAGAGTGGTTTAGTATTATTTAGATTTAGAAAATGGCAATAAAGTAACCATGTTTAGCACAAGCTTGTTGACATGAACCTGTAAGGATGACCAAAGGCTGCAGTGATGGCATTGCTAATGTTAGTCACACTCCACTCACTAAACCAACTTCAGTTTACCTGCTGACATTGATCCTGAGTAAAATCAATCACACTCCACTTTGACTGTTTCAGAGGGATTGCTTTACTCAAGACCAGTCAGTTTAACACATTTTAAATTTGGGTATCTTGTCTTTTAAGACATTTGCCTAAGAACAGTAACCAAGCTGAAAGGGATTTCCACATACCATAGTGATAAACATACTGTTCTGCCATTGTTGAATTAAATAACAGCAGTTACTATCAGATACTTCTGTTATATCTCACATAGAGAAACAGACAAGTTTAATCCTTTTTCTTCCACCATGGTGGTTAACTCAGAGGACGCCTATTGTTATGGCAGTCGCCTAGCCTATGAAGCATTGTGGGAAACACTGAGGCTCTTTTCAGTCCCATGTAAAAACACTGTGCAGGATTACAGCAGAGTTGCAGAGTGGTTACTGTTCCTGGCAACAAATCCAGCGTGTTGTATCAATTAAATCATCCTCATTGGGCCGAATGGTCAACAAGGGAGGCATTTAGCATCTTGTGTTTGTGTTTGTGTGCGCGCTAAATGATCTGGCAATGGTCCTCGAATGCATTTGACAATTAATGGTGGCTTTGGCCAATCACATTCAGCGGATTGTCATGCAGGGCCCACAGAGCTGCTGAATGTCTATTTGATTTGTGCATTGACCTGCAAGAAGTCTGTTAAGTGGCTGATACTCCCTGTGTGTGAGTGCACACGTGTGTGTGTGTGAGTGTGTGTGCATGTCGACTTTGAAGTACATTGTGTCGTGACAATAATCTAAGCCAATTTACTACGCATCAGGCCTCCATTATGGGTTTGTTATAAAGCAGTGCGTGACTAGAATGCCCTCCCGTAAAAACGACAATTTACTTCTCAAAAGAAATTACGTGTTTAACCTCATTAACCTAAAGTGCATGCACTAAAATGGGAGACTAACCCCCCTGCCCCACCCCACCCCACTCCACCCCTTGTGACAAACACAAGCAAGCACACACACAAAAACACAAATTGAGTACATCATCAAAAGTCTGGAGTTCATGTTGAATGTGACCCCGGCAAATGAGAAGCCTGTGGCAACTTAACATCATCAAGAGCTCATCACGCCGTTCTTTTGACTCGTCAGCGTCTCAGGTGGCTTCAGTTCTGCTCTTTGTTTCGACATCTTCCAGGCCTGTGTGTGATGATTAACCTGGCAGGTGTGGGGTGAGTCTCGCCCACTGTTTTAGTGAGCTGTCGTCTTCAGTCAGCGGGGAGTACAGCAGGTCAGCCCAGCCGGCTAATGGCCATGGTCACAGAGCTGGAAGCCGGCCCATTAGAAGAAGCGCCTGTCATTAGGACCAGCACACTTTCAAACACCCTGACCTGGTGGTCCCACGCTATTTATTAGCAAAGTTTCAACTCTATGCAGCAGCGATTATACTCACTATTCATGATGATCTGTGGCCTTTTCCTCGACACCACAGACTGGAAACACACACACTCACATACATAGTAAATGACATTGGGCTGATGGGCTGTCCTGAGTAGACGCCGTCACATTAATGACTTTTCATTCCCCGCAAATGTGTTGCAATAACAAAATGTGCTTGGGAAAATGAGGGAAAAAGCTAAAGTGTCAGCGAGTGATCAATGTCGTTCATTGGACACAGAACATTTAGTTTTCATTAAGAGTTAAACATGTACACGAAACATTAATGGGGTTCAGCGGCAACAGCAGCCGCCTGCTTCACCGTATCTCATCCTGATAAATTAGCAACTCAGCACACATGGGTAAAAGAAGAAAGGCAGAAGAAAGAGGGGCATTAATAAAACGTGTAGTGGGGGAGGGACTGACAGATAATGTCTTTATCCAAAGACGGGTGTTTATGACGCAATGCAATATTATCCCCGACCCGAGCGTCAGGAAGCTGTAAGGATGAACGGGGACTGTGTGAGGGAGGAGAGGAAGAGAGAGGTCAGCGTGAGTGTTGCCGTTTCATTACTAGAGATGTGGACTCCCTTCCTCTCCTGCTGCACGGGGAGTGATGGAGAAGGTTGTTAATGCCCAGTCTGTCAGCCATATTGGATTCAGGGCAGTAAATTAATATTACACTCCCTTTAAAGGGGTTTTATTTTGGGATTTACTGGTCTCCCCTGAGTGTTGCTGGTGTAAAAAGGTTATTTCCTTTTTTTTTTTTTTTTTACTTTGCTCTGCTTCCTCTATCTCTCACACAGGGCTAATATGTTTAGTGTGTTCACAGAGGAAAGATGAGTGCGCTGTAGGCTCCATTGTGTCATTCAGAGTTTGTAGTCTACATTTTTCTAAATGGTAGCATTGTCCCCCTGAAGGACAGCTCTCGTATCTGTGCACTCTGCGGATGTGCCCTCCTTCCATTTTCCCCTATATGCCTTAAGCTTATGGAGGAAGAAAACACCATCTACTATAGAAAGTGAATTTAAGCTAACTGGATGTCTAGCTGTCAGTCATCTCTAACCTGGCTGCCTCTCGCCCTGTCTCATCTAATGCGCGTAGAGTTAGAGTCCTGGTTGAAGAGCTGTATAACACGTTGTGAAGTGGAGCAGTCGCTGACGAAGGATTTACAGCTGCCGGCCCGTCATGTTAAAGGGCTGTGATTAAGAGCTGGAGTAAAGACATGGACTCCTACCACCCCCTGCAACCTGGCCAAGAGCACACAAGGCTGAGCTCCGTCACTGCCAACCCCCTCCATGCAGCCCTGCCTCTCTCTGTCACTCTTTCCGTCCATCTGTCTCCATCTCTGCCTTCTAATACCACTCTTATGTGCATATGTATGAGTCCCAAATCACCAAGGACACAGAATCTCTGCATTACAAATTTTATGTCTAATGCATTTCCAGTCAGGACAGTGACGCAGGAAAGGATTCACCCTCTACCTTTCTGACAACTTGAAAACTTAAAAGCTTTTTTTTTTAATTCTCTAAAATCCCCATTTCCTTTTTTCTCTTAAAGGTTCGGAACACACCGCCACAGCGACCCTCCCCGCGGCCTTCACGGACCTGTTACCTCACTTCCTGATTGAGCCGCAGGACGAGTACATCGTGAAGAACAAGCCGGTGACGCTGACATGTCGCTCCACCCCAGCCACACAGATCTACTTCAAGTGTAACGGCGAGTGGGTTCACCAGGACGACCACCTGATTGAGAGGACTGTTGACCCAGCAACAGGTAAATGTTCTTACTGAAAGGAAGCCAGTTGGGTTTTTTAATGATGCTTGGTACAAAGATGAAACAGAATCATTACTATTATGGTTAGAAATGTCAGAAGCTGAAGGTATAGTGGAATATTAAAATAGCATAGATTATGTTTCAAGCAGCTACCAAAAATGTCGCTTATAGAGATGGCAGATTTTTCTAAAGCTGAAGATGTGTTTTAAACTGTCAATGTTGCTGGAAATTGGTCAGTGTTTTGTATTCCTGTTTATGAACTCAAACATAATCCAAAAAGATGTGTGAAGACTGATGTTTACAAGGTGCAGAGATGAGGTTTGTGTTTGATGATCAATGTGTGTTCGCTGTTTATTAAGTTTGACATTTATTTATGCCTAAGCCCTATTTAACATGTGGTTAAGAGTTAACTGTGTTTATTGCTTAATGAAAGAGTACTCGGACACTAGCATACTCCCTCAATTTATACAAACCTAAATTCCAGTGAAGTTGGGACATTGTGTTAATTGTAAAAAAAACATAAAAACAGTAATTTGCAAATGTATTTTCATCTATATTGAATGGACTGCAGTACAAAAACAAGATATATTTAATGTTCAAACTGATAATTTTCATTGTTTTATTTTTTATATTCATTTTGAATTTGATGCCTGTAACAAGTTCCAAAAAAGCTGGGACAGGGGACACCAAAGGCTGAGAAAGTTGAGGAATGCCCAAAAAACACCTGTTTGGAACCCTCTAGATGAAGTCTGCCTGTGGCATGGATGACTTGCACATCTGTGAAGGCACCATCAATGCTAAAAGGTGCTTACAAGTTTTGGAGCAACATGTGCAGCCATCCAAGCAACATTTCTTTCAGGGACAGCCCTACTTATTTCAGCAAAACAATGTCAAGACACATTCTGCACGTGTTCTAAACAGCGTGACTCTGTTTAAAAAAAATTGTGGGTATTAGACTGGCCTGCCTGCAGTCCAGGCCTGTCTCCCATTGAAAATGTGTGGCCCATTATGAAGCACAAAAAGTGACCCTGGACTGTTGAGCAGCTGAAGTTGTACTGTATATCAAGCAAGAATGGGAAAGAATTCCACCTACAAAGCCTCAACAATTGGTGTCTTCAGTTGCCTAACGCTTATTGAGTTTTGTTCAAAGGAAAGGTGATGTAACACAGAGGTTAATATGCCACTGTCCTAGTTTTTTGGAAGGTGTTGCAGGTATCAAATTCAAAATTAGTGAATATTTGCCAAAGAAATTGTTTTGTTTTTTTTAAATTGAACATTAAAAAGTCTTGTCTCTGTAGTATATTGAATTGAATATAGGTGAAAAAGAATTTGCAAATCATTGTATTCTGTTTCTATTTACATTTTAAAATGTCCCAACTTTTTTGGAACTTGGGTTTACATATACACTATACTGCCGAAAGTATCCGCTCACCGGCCTTGACTCGCATATGAACTTAACTGACATCCCATTCCTAATCCATAGGGTTCAATATGACGTCGGTCCACCCTTTGCAGCTATAACAGCTTCAACTCTTCTGGGAAGGCTGTCGACAAGGTTTAGGAGTGTGTTTATGGGAATTTTTGACCATTCTTCCAGAAGCGCATTTGTGAGGTCACACACTGATGTTGGACGAGAGGCCTGGCTCTCAGTCTCCGCTCTAATTCATCCCAAAGGTGTTCTATCGGGTTGAGGTCAGGACTCTGTGCAGGCCAGTCAAGTTCATCCACACCAGACTCTGTCATCCATGTCTTTATGGACCTTGCTTTGTGCACTGGTGCACAGTCATGTTGGAAGAGGAAGGGGCCAGCTCCAAACTGTTCCCACAAAGTTGGGAGCATGGAATTGTCCAAAATGTCTTGGTATGCTGAAGCATTCAGAGTTCCTTTCACTGGAACTAAGGGGCCAAGCCCAGCTCCTGAAAAACAACCCCACACCATAATCCCCCCTCCACCAAACTTTACACTTGGCGCAATGCAGTCTGACAAGTATCGTTCTCCTGGCAAATGCCAAACCCAGACTTGTCCATCATATTGCCAGATGGAGAAGTGCGATTCATCACTCCAGAGAACGCATCTCCACTGCTCTAGAGTCCAGTGGTGGCGTGCTTTACACCACTGTATCCAGCGCTTTGCATTGCACTTGGCGATGTATGGCTTGGATGCAGCTGCTCGGCTATGGAAACCCATTCCATGAAGCTCTCTGCACACTGTTCTTGAGCTAATCTGAAGGCCACATGAAGTCTGGAGGTCTGTAGCGATTGACTCTGCAGAAAGTTGGCGACCTCTTCGCACTATGCGCTTCAGCATCCACTGACCGCCAGTTTACGTGGCCTCCCACTTCGTGGCTGAGTTGCTGTCGTTCCCAAACACTTCCACATTCTTATAGTACAGCTGACAGTTGACTGTGGAATATTTAGGAGCGAGGAAATTTCACGACTGGATTTGTTGCACAGGTGACATCCTATCACAGCTCCACGCTGGAATTCACTGAGCTCCTGAGAGCGACCCATTCTTTCACAAATGTTTGTAAAAGCAGTCTGCAAGCCTAGGTGCTTGATTTTATACACCTGTGGCCATGGAAGTGATTGGAACACCTGATTCTGATTATTTGGATGGTGAGCAAATACTTTTGGCAATATAGTGTATTTACCTTTTTTTTTTTTTTTTTCTTTAAATTAGGGCTGGGAGAAATATCAAAGTTTTAAAACACATATATTTTCAACCAAGATATACTTTTAGACAGTGTTGCTTATAGCAGTATTGTTGCCGATGTGCTAAAATAGCATTATGCAGGCCACCATTTTGGGTAACTTGACTGTATGTCCAATACAGTTAGTGGTTTTTCTATTAGCTGGCCAACTGTCACAGCTCTGGTATCTTAACAGCTTGTGCTAGATGATGCTAACAGGGTTAGCAGAGTATGTTACTTGAGACTGACCGTGATTTGTCTTTGACAGTTTCTCCATTTGCTAAATGCACATATTGCTAAGCTTCAAACTAATACTTATTCGATAAAACGTTATTGTATTTCCGCTTTGAGCCTGGAATAATATGTCTCCTGGAGCTGTAGCTCCTGTGAAAGAGTTGTTGTTGCTGCTGTCCAGCTCTCTGCCAAAGCTGCAGCTGGAGGAATACCACTGTGTGTAGTTTAATATTTGCTTATTTTCTTCATTTGCACCAAGTTTATAGAGTAAGTCGAAAGACAGAAACTGAGCTACACATGTGATTTGAAATGAGTTCAAGTACAATAACCAAAAATAACAAATGCAATGTCTGCAGATATTTAAACGTTACTCAGGTAAAGTTGTTGGCAATGAGTCCCTGAGTACTTAATGATGCCTAATTCACAGTTTGTAGTTGGAGATGTAGATTACAGTTTGTCTTTGCATTTGTGCCTGCTAGCATCATGAGTGTTCTTATTTATGTACTTGCTTGGACATGGGGTGTGTTGTTGGAGGATACCACTAGAGGGCACACGACGACCTCAAGCTGTATGCAGCTACCTGTTGTGTAAGAAGTAAACTGCAAATATTGACAATAGATTGTTGAGAGTAATGGGCTATCAATAAGCTTCTGTTGAACTACAACATGGCCTTTAAGGCATTGAAATAACTTTGGGAATAGCGACAGCCCTAAAACACAAAGTCAAACAATAACAGTACAGACAAAACATCATGTTTTTTGTAATTAAATTTGCAAATTTGGTGCATCTAAATATGTATCATCTTATATTACATTTTGTTTTTTTATCATAACATATTGCACTTTAAATCCTTTAGTATTTTGTGAAATTACTTCCAGTTATAAATTTAAATATACCAGACATGAATGAACATTTTTGCTCATTATTATTATCATATTAGTAAGACCAAAATAATTTGTAGTCATAAATATAAATGTTAAATAGTTTAACGAAATTATTGTTGAGGTAGACATCAATGAGGAACCTGGATAACTGATAATCAGTGGCTCTTTTAATTTAAACAGCATGTACTTCTTTACTCATTCTCTAAATATATATTACCCTAATTAGTAAGTGCTTGACAGCCTTGTTTTGTTCTTTACTTTATAAATTTTGTGTATTATCATTTATGCCAAGTTCGATCTTTTCTTACATGTTCAGTATAAAAGTCAAAGTTCTGGTACAAATATGTCAAACTATCTCCATCCAAATTGATTTTCACTTAGTGTTTCTTTTTCATGAATAGACCCTCCTCTTCTGCCAAGCAGAAATGTTCCATGTATTTCTTTCTATAATGTGTGGCATACATGCAGCCCCACAGACACATTATGGAAAGTATTTGCGCGCAGGAACTAAGGTTTGCAATTTTCTTGTGATTACTGTGCTCCATCAGGCTCTTGGCTCGTCCTCCAGCCTATTTAGCCTGCCACTCACATAATAAGCACATTGGTTTCAGTCTCAGAAATCATCTCCATCACCTTGGAGACCTGTTTGTTTTCCTCTTCATTGTGCAGCAGTCCTCCCGCCTCCGACATCAGTGTCATAAACACGTATGACACTGATGTGGTGTGATTCAGCAGCGTTCGGCAAATTCTAACCTCTCATTCACAGCCTGACAACTGATTGGAGTCGGAAAAAGGTGGAAATGACACTTTTTTTTCTCTGTAAGAGGGACCACACACACATTTGATCGCACACTGAGATTTGCAGCAACACACAACAATCACATGCATTAAAATAGATAATTGGCATCATAACTGAGATTCACAAAAAGATGAGTACACCCATCAGTGTCTGGATGCAAAAATAGAGAAATTTTTAAAGCAGTCAGAACTGAGGGGAAATCAAGCAGGAATTTTTCAGTACATTCATAATTTGTTATGATAAAAAAAAACAAATAAATTGTACATTAATTTCACAGTTCAGAGTTGAATTTTGACATCTGTACTCCTAAAAACACTTTGGAAATGTTATTTCAGTTAATTATGTCTCCCCTTTAATAATACTAACTTGTGTTGTATTTCATATTGTTTGTAAGTCTGATTAATTTCAACTTGTAAGTATCATGCATTCGTGGAATGAGCAACAAAGTTACACGTGTTGGCAGTGTCCCAAAATTATGTGCCACATGTAGTCAGTTCATGCAACCCACTCTGCTGTGTTCAGCCTCTCTTCAGCTTTTGGCTTCACTGCTCTGTAGAGCTTCAGTACTTCTGTGTCAGTGAAATAATACAGAGATGCAGGCACATACCTGTGCTCCAACCAGCATGTAACAAAGCCCTTTTTATTCAGTCTTTGCATATAAAGTTAGAAATGGATTGAGCTATTTTCCTTCATCACAATTTCAACAAGCTAAGTATGTCAAGTGTTGGCTGATTTTTCAGCAGGGTTAGCTTAGCATTAACTTGCTGACATTGGCTTTTGCTTTCCCTGGATGGTGCCAAGGGATGTGAGCTGTATTTTTAAAATACTTTATACTCAATGCTTTACAACCCCATATGTCATATCTATCTGTTATGGCCCTTTAAGTCCAAAGAAAGTCCTTGCAATATAATTAAATGCCAATGGTGCAAACCTTTTAGTTCTCTCCTGAGCTTCCATGTTTGTTTACTTGCTCTCTCCTGCACCATAAGCATCAATTCTCCAAACCTCGCCTACAATGGCTCATAACACTGTTGTGTTAACTTAAAAAATAAATGCCTCTACCAAGGAGGTTTTGATTTTGCTGGCGTTTGTCAGTCATTTAGATTTTTTGTTTCAGAAAAGGAAAACTTAAAAAGTTGTGAATGGATTAAAATAAAATGTTCAAGGAATGTCGGTCATGGCACAAGGGAGAAGTGTGAGATTTTGGTGATCCGAGCATGGATATGACCCTTGAATTTTTTTCAAGGATTTGCTCAATCAGTGAGGTCCTCAATTGATTTTCATGCCATTTTAAGGGAATGTTGGTCATGCACAAGAAATGAGTGATAAGATTGTGGTGGTGATCCATATCAAATCTGGAAGTGGATCCAGGAATGTAGAGGATTTCTTAAAATTATGAGATAGGACAGTTTTTCACATTTGACAATAACTCAGCTGGCATTGTTATAAATGCCTTGGTGGAGGTTTGTGCTCTTTGAGCACTTCTAGTTGATTTTATTTGTGTTGTACCAATAGCTTTTTTAATGTTGGAAATTACTAAATGAAAAAAATATGCATACTTTGCAGCCTTGGTTGACATGCCAAATACTGCATTACTATGGTAAATCGCTTTTTTCCTTGTTGCCAGGAAAAAGTTTGAGCAAGGTTAATTAGTAACAATTTTGCCACTGCGCACAATGACATTAGCCTGTGTATCAGAATGTCAAGCTGCTTCTTACATGAAAGGACGCCTGCATGTTTACAAACACAAACACTCCCCTAATGCGCTTTCACCTCATCTCTGCTTTTGACATGTTATACATACAGCGGATAAATACGCCCTTTGAATATCTCACAGGCCAGCACTAATGTTTCAGACTTATCGTGTCTGACTATCAGCGATGTAGCTCTGTTTTGCTCGGGTTCTCATTACCAGAAGTTTGTATTAAGCTCAATATATTCCATCTTCCTCATAGGAAAACGACCGCTAACAAAGATTTTTCATCAAATTTATGCCTTTGTGCTGCCGACAGCAGATGCAGGAGGCACTTGGTTTTTGAGCTGTCCCCCCATCTGTGTAGCTGTCTGTACAGCCTTGTGTCCCTCTGTCAGTCCCCCCCAGCTGATCCTTGAGAACACAATATCTCAAAAACACTGTGAAGTTTTTTCTTTCAATTTTGCATAAAAATCTGCTCTGACGTTAGGATAAACTGATTAGATGTTGGAGGTCATATGCCGAAGTTCAAGGTCATAGTGAAATGATGGTCATCTATGGCTTGTAAACCTTATGTGTGGAAAGTCTTTAAGGGATTTTCTTCCAAATATGGCACTGATGTTCACTCTGATTCAAGAGCTCAATAATATTTGGAAGAAAATGATTTTGCAATTTTTCACTTGTACAGTTTATTTCATGTTTTTGGGATTTTTTCTTTTTGTTATGGGAAGTGTCCAGATATTTGCTCTGTCTTTGAGTGTAATGATTAAACATGTACTTTAAACTCTTTTATGGACCCACACACTGCAGTTTTCTTACAGTGACACATTTACAGATGAACTCGTGGCTTGAAATTGTATTGCTTGTAGCGTACATCATTAACTATTTCTGACATTTTTTAAAATTAATTTCCCGTGAGTATTCCACTGTTTTTAACTTTTAAAAACCTCTGTTGTGCTACTAAATGCCTTTGGATAGTCTCAGTAAAGAGCATTAATAAAGACAGAAAGTGTCCTACAGAATATGTCTTAGACAGATGTTCACTTAAGACAAATACACAATGCAAATATGATGTCAAAACAACAGATTGATCAGCTCTGCTCAAGAGTGAGAAATGATGAATAGATGACTTAATTCCTAAAGGTCTTAAGTCGATGGTCATTTGGCCCCATGATCATCTCTTATTCGTGAATGTTATATCAAAAACACAGTTAGGTGTGTCTGTCAAGTTTGTCGCACGTCCTCTCTGAAAGGAAGAGATTTGAATAAGGGGTCCGGGGTCAAAGGCCCTATAGTCCCGTAAACATTTCACTTGCTTCAAACAAGATTTGTCAAGAGTGCTTTAATGGTTACTGATTAGATATTTGTGAGTCAAAGGTCAAACATTTTGCCATGATCATCTTTTGAGTGAAGGTTTTGAGGGGTTTGTGATAGCTTTTTACAAGTTCAGAGGTTTCTTACCAGCGTGCAGTTCTATTGTGTTGATAATAACACACGGTTTTAACCTCTGCCTCTGACCATAGTCAGTAAAGGCCTGATTATCTGGTGGTCCCAAAGATGATCTTACCTAATAGTGCAGAGGTATAAGGCGTCTAAAAGTCATTTTATACTTCCAGAGGAGGATCAAAACTTTCACTGACTTTAAATGGTAAATATTGAGCATGTACAGTACATACAATCTGAACTCTTGGAGGAGTGCACCAAGGATGGCCGAGCACCTCCTGTGTTTTGTCACATGTAATGAAAAAAAAAAAAACGGGGGAGCAAGCTGGCTGAAGCAGGAAGCAAACAGCCATGGCAACAAGAGTAAAGGCGAAGCATAAAGCTACACAAACATATAAAATGAAGTAACAGAACAAAACTAGATTTTCTGTATGTGTAACCTGTAGATTACATATAACAAACCGATGAGGAGGTGGACTGGATGGATATCAGTACTGCCAAGTATGTCATTGGCAACAAACTACAAGCTACATTTAGCTTCACTTCCTCCATCTAGTTTTCTTTCTTTATAATAACAGTACTTGCAATACTTGAGACCCTGGTTGTTGGTGAGTGAGTCGGTTGGTGTGTGGTGTGTGGTGTTTCTGTCTTTGTGGCACATTACTCACTACACAAACAAAGCTGTTAAGTCTGTCACTATTTGTCTTCATGTGCAGGCTCTTACAGTTTGAAAATCAGTTAAGATTTTAAAGTCTTTGCGTGAACCAGGCCTTAATCAGCATACAACAGCTCAGGGAATATTGGCATAGATTGTCTAAAACAGTCAAGAGGTTAGCTTCCCTCAGGTGTCAGTTCAGTCTGATTCATCTGTGATGTGTTATTTCTGATCTAGATACAGATGATCTTGGATATTTCTTCATATGGAGCATTTGACTGATGTGTGTTCTGACATGTCCCTTCCTGCACCTGCTCCAGATTTTTTCTACCTCTGGATGAAACCAAACAGCAAGATTCAAACCATTTGTAATGTGTGAGTGACTTTGATGCATGGCAAATGATTTAAACTTCAGTTCTTTGCGAGATGGGAGCTGTTCCCTTTTAGACTTGAGAGGGCAAAATGTGGCTGCTGTTTCTCCAAAGAGTCGAGTCTGTGTCGGGGGACAGATGAAGCCAAGTCTATAGTTCATGGTGTCATGTCATCACCTCGCTGTCACTCTCACACGACCTCCTGTTGTTTGATTTGTTTCACCTTGGATGTCAGTTGCGGTTTTCAAAGCCGGAGTCATTTTTTGAACGAGGCCCTTGTGAATAACGGGAATGAAAGTGCATTAAAAGTTAATTTGGAGAACAGAAAGTGAACACTCCAGGGAGCACTTGTGGATTTGGATCATTAGGCTGAGATTTTGTCAGTAAGTCAACACTGATACAGTTTGATCAATTCCCAGTGCTGCCTCCCAGCCTGTGTTTCATTAATGTTCTGCTCTGGTGATCTTGCTGTTGATGAGGTGGGAAAGACAAAATCAAAGTATTATCAATAATTCTTTTTGTTATGATAAAACTAATTTGGCACTTGTGATGGCAAATCACAGGTTAAATACCTTTGGCAAAAGTAAATATCAGACGAAGGAGCTATTATTGTTAAGAATTACTTAAAAATTAAAAATGGAATATATTAGGAAAACCTACTTTTTACATTTACTGGAAACCAGACTAAAAAGACTTTGCAAAAGATGAATCACTCTAATACAATGTTGTTGAAAAAACTGTCATCAAATGAAATAATAGACAAAAGGTCCTTCATTTTTGTTCTTAACAGGACACACTGAGTGACACAAAGGCCCTGCTTTGATGATGTGAAGGACATTTGTCAAATCTCTTGGTACATGACTGTTTTAGACATGTCAGTCTTCAGAGTGAGTTAAAAAAAGGAAACCAAGATCTTATGTAAAATCTCACAGAATCCCAAAAACATATAAATATTAGTTAAGGGATTGATACCAATATCATTTTACTTTCATTTGATACACTTGTCATTACTATTCTGCCAGGAAGACTGCGTCGCCATCAGTTTCATAAAATATGTCAGAATTGAGTTTATCACAGTTCTTTTTTTTTTTTTTTTTTTTTTTTTTTGCACAAAGTTTCAATTTGGTTGGCGCACATTGGTGCCCCTGCGCAACAGAGACTGATGGTGTGAGATCGACTCAGAGAGCTCTTTGCAAAACGTGTCAATGCACTTCATGCTATGGGATTTCACTTTGGCACCCGCCAAGGGTAAAGCCCCACTACATTTCCGCTGGCCAGGCTGTAAATATGTTTATTTAGGGTGTAAGAACTGTTCATGCCCTGCACACAATCATGTAACTCCTTGATTTCCTGCTGCCAGCCTGAGTGACCACTCGAGTAACTGCTTCATTTGGCACTTTGGCGTTGGCTTGGTTTTTCTGTCCCAGAGATCGTTGCTTGTTGCTTACAGAACAAGCTTAGTAAACCTGTTTTGTGGGTTCTTGTGCATCCTCCAAACAGCAGCAACACACTAACCTCAGATTTTAGACTTTAGAGTTTCTGCATTCTAGATATAGGAACGCAGAAGCTTTGTGCGTGACCACTCCTTGTTTTAAGACGCACACACCCCATAGCTTTAAAACAAAACTGCATGAGGTGGAAAACAGAACGGCAAGAGTATTGCATGCCAAAATACTTTGCATCTAGGTTAAAACGATGGCCATTTCCTCCTAATATTTTGTTTTCCTCTTGCTATTTTACATTTTGGCGGAGCGTGATCGATGCATACATTCCTGTACTTATTTTGTGACACATTTGAAGAGTATTTTTAAAGAAGATGTTTTTAGAATGTTCTTTAAGCATTTCCAAAACAGAGAGAAAAACTGATTTAAAAAAAAACAACCAAACTAAACATTTTCAAAAATTAAAACTAAACTACTTGTTGTTAGGAATAAGATAACTAAACATTAGCTAGAATTGTGACAGAAAGCATGCATAATAAGAACAGAACTATTTCAAAATGGCCTTGAAGGTCATAATTATTCCATGCTCTTGTGTTTGCACTTATCATTCTCATTTTGTATTTTCCCTCTTAGGTAACAAAGTTTATACTTTGTGTCCTAAAAGAAACGCAGCAGGGTACCGGGTTCATGAAACATGTTTTCTGGTAACCTGATTAATTATGTATTTTTTAGAAAATGTGTTTTTTGGGGCCCCTTGGATTTGCAAAATTTGCCACTTAATTTAATTAGGTGGATTTTAAGTGTTGTTTTGTCAGTAAAAGTTTTATCAGGAACAGGATGTGCCACAGCAATGATTCTGGAAACCTCATTATTACAGCACCTGTCTAATAATATTTGATGATGATGGACTATTTTCTGTTTGGTTAAAAGTTGTTTTAGTTTGTGTTTATCTGCTTGGGAAAGAAATTTGTTGTGCAGGTTGCTGCTAGCCCCTGCAGCGCAGAGGGGCTCAGATTAGGAAACTTGTGAAGTCCCCATCACACTGTGCTCCTGCTGCCTTTGATGATAAATGTGTCATATGAGGGGCGGGGCCGCAGAGATGCGAAGGACACGTGAATGTCCAGGGGTATGGCGGCTCCAAGGTACCCACATCGATCTCTCAAACACTTGTGATGTTTAATGTCAACGCTGCCCCAAGGAGTTTACTGATGGCTTCCTCTAATCCCTCTTCCTGCAAGGAACATGTGAGGCGAACACACCAGCTGCAGTCAGGCTCTGCGTGTTTGTGTGTAAGCGTGTGTGCTGAACAGACTTGTCAAAATGTCCTCTCACCCTGGTCGTCACAGTCACACCGGACTCTAAACTTGTACCTGTTGCCAAGCAACCAAGACTTCTGTCACACCAGGATCTGGCCAACATCAACACCGAGCCTGGAGGAGGGGCGAATGAGGAGTTTGGAGACATTCCCAAGTTGACAAGAATGGATTGACAATTTATACTGAGTGTAACAGTGAAAAATCACTCGCTCAAAATAACCCATTTCTCAGGGAGAAACAGAGAGAAATGTCCTACCTGACTCCTGAGAGGTCGTTTTTTTTCCCCCACCATGGTTTTGCACTGTTCAGAACCCAAGCCAGCAGCTCTACTTTCAACTAGTGGTGCGCAGATCTGATCTTAGAAGCTCTGATACTATTTCAATATCTAGGCACTGTGGATCTGAAGGTACCAAAACTGATCCAATTAGGGTCAAAAAGTATTTTTTACTTATTTTAGGGGCTGTTTGCCTTTGTTGATAGCAGAGAGACATTGCATAGATTCAGATAGGGGGTGTGAGACCAGGGGGAGACACATGGGAAATGGGCACCAGGCAGGAATCAAACCCAGGCCACCTACATGAACCTTAATACATAGCCAGTGCACAGATGTGGTCAACTTGGCTACCGGCACACCCGAGCATTTTTTTACCCACCAAATAATACATGGTGTGTAGTGTGTCCTTTATGCTTAAGTACATTTAAAAGAGTATTATGTTCCATAGATCAGGTTGTGATCCTCGGACAAAGAAATTGAAGACGTGACTTGCCCAGTGTATGATTGTTTCAGTATAAACATTTTCCCACCAAGTGGTTTGTAACCCTTGTAAAATTTAAATTTAGCCATTTTTGGTGCTTGGCAGGTCCACCTCCTGTTAGTTTCGACCCTCGGTCCTAGTCAGTCTGATGCTGAAATTATTTTTGGCTCATATATTTTTACAGGAAGAGACTGGGGATCATTCTTGTATAAGGCAAAAGGTTGTCACAATTTTGTTAAATAACTCAGAATGAATAAAAACATGAATGAAAGCAAATGCTCTTTGTACAAGTGTGTCAGGGTGAACCTGTGTCTTAAGCCAGATACACATTTTCAGACAGATTTTGGTCCAAATTGTTTCATCAGTTCATCATTGAATAATGGCACAGTGATGGATGTAAGACACAACAAACACTTTAGTAATATATTCCACAGTGCTATCAGAACACCCTACAGTCCTGATTTTACGAGACTAGCACTCCATAATGTTGATCAGCTTCTGTCCGATTTGACACCATGACCTGGAATTCTTTCTGTTTCCACATATTAAAGTAGCCAAAAAGTATTTTGCTCAAAACTAGCTGTACATATTTAGTTCCATTGACTGCTGAAGTGCGTTCACAATTACTAGTATTCAAAAACCCTGATCGAGGAGCCCTGATCCACCTTCATTCTCAGTCTGTCTGAGACACTCTGTTGGAGCTCCCGTCAACTTAAGGTCCCCATCTCCTCATAGGCCTTGTATGTTCTGATCGGATTACCTGTCCACTATGTGATAGTTGGTCAGTTTAGCACAGTTAAGCACCATCCTGAGTGGCATGCACTTTCTCTGCAGCTGAAGCCGGTGGGCTGAGCAGGAGGCTCAGATGGAGCCATGTCCATTGTCTAGTGATGTTTTTTAAGGAAATGAAGATTACAAAATTAGAGCAAACTGCAAACAGACTGCTTTATTGTCAAGAGGAGGGATGAGAAATATCTTATGGGGGTAAAAAACTTTTTTAGACTAATTTTGAGAACTGTGATGGTATCATTAAGTACTCTGTCCTCAGAATTGTTGAAATATAACAAAAGAGTGTCAGTGCATTATGGCTGGGCAATAAATAGTTTCGATTACAAATACAGCTTACCACATCTATAGAGAAATAGTAATCAAAATTCAATGATAACGTCATTTTTTTCTATAAGTCATTTTAGTATTTAGTTGCATCTTTTTTTATGTATTTATAGTATATTTCTTGTTCTTATCTGTAAAAAATGATTGTATCTGCTTTGTGTTGTTGAATCACTGAGTAATCATGTTTTATAATCATTACCTGAATATCTATCAAAATAATAAGGATTATGATATTTGCCATAAACGAGCCTCCCTACTGTGCACCCCATATTTAACCTAGCATCGCTAATAAAGGTGATGAGATTTAAGCAGGCTCAGTGGTCTAATATTCTTTGGGTGTTTTCATCTTTGCATGTAAAGTTCCATTTAAAGAAGAGATACTTTAAAATGTCCTCTATCTGACAGATAAGGATGAGTCCATGACCTTCTTTGTCTGTGTTGTCCTCTTTTTATTAGAACACAAGACCACCAGTATCACTCACAGCCTTTCTGTTGTGGCCATGTTGACACCCTATTACTGCTTCTCCAACAACCTATGGATTCTGCACAGCCACAAAGACAGCAGATAACTTCATGACAATAGCATACAATAACTGGCAAGGATCACACCTCTTCAACCAGCCTGTTTGCTCAGGCAAGACTAGGTTTAAGTTACATAGTTTGACTTTGTGTCAGTGCAAAGTACAATAGAAAATAGCTTGGTCTGATCTGGCCTTTAGCTACACTGTATGTGAAAAGCAGGTGAAGATGTGCATTTCTCTGTTGGCCATGACATTTTTACCTTACTGACTCTTGCTCTCAGTGTCATGCACTTTAGTAAACTGATAAAACATTTCCTTTAAGGCAGTTCGAATCAAGTCTGTGTGATCCATGGAAGTTTATAGCTCATAGCACAGCGCTAATGTCACACTTTCCAGTATCTTCTTTGAAGCTCAAAGCTTTTACATCCATCGACCTTGACGATAAATGTACTTGCACAGTCTTTGTGGAGGCCACTCTGAGAAGCCTTTAGAAGGGAGTTATGTGAGGCTGAACATACTAGTGTTTTCTTTCTCTCAAACTATCATTGTGAACTTTTCCTCATATTTGCAGTCTGACAGAGCTACTGTTTTTTTACCTTCATTTAATCTTTTTTTTTTTTTTCCTAATCATCAACTACTAACCACACCTTAGAACAAGTAACCATATAAGTTGTTAGCATAACTAGCATGACATGTAAACGTACTGCTTAGCCTTTGTTTTAGCACCTTCAGTGCTTACTAAGGAACTATGGACCATGACGGTATACATGTGCATGCTTTTTGTAGTCACAGGATGGCACAGAACTGAACTACATATATCAGTGGCCTCAACCTCTTTTGTACCATGGACAGATTTTATGTAAGACAACAACAACAGATGAAACACGTATACTTAGATAAAGAAAAGAAAGGGGGGGAGTGAAGTAATATTGATGCAAATTCATCTCATTTGGAATGGAATATAAATAAGCAAGGAAACATACCTCAAAATATGTATTGATATGTGTTGGTATGTAGATATATATGTACGGATTAATTATTGAACAAAATGGGGGAGCGGGGTATGGACACTTGTATCAAAGAGCTGCCTCTAGGTTTTTTTTGTGTATTTTTTTAATGTTTGTTTGTTTGTTTGTTTGTTTGTTTGTTTTTGTAAGTACCACCTCTAGTGTGGGTCTGTTATTGTGTTGTCAATATCTTTTGGCTTCTTTCTTGTCGTTATTGATGCAAAAAAGCAATAAAGAACAGACAATAGACAAATATATTATACATAAAATAAGAACAAACATAATATGCCTGGCAAATACACGTGCACAGGATCAGTCAGAGCAGTGAGATTGTTTGCCTGAAAAACTTCATGGAAAAAAGATAGGTGTGACGGCTCAATCAGTAACCATGTTAACTGGTGACTTAAAGCTAATGATGTCCATTTTTGTGTTCATGTTAGTTTAGTTTTTGTTTAACACACAATAAGCAAATCTTGACACTGTAGCGAACAACTAACCAAAGAGACATTTGCAATTGCACTGTCTATTTTCAGCAGCTTTTATAACAACATCAAGGAACTCAAAAAGCTGATGGTCACCAGTAAACAAACTCACTTATTAGACTGTAACACCAGGAATGAAGTGTCTGATAGTGTGTTTTCTGTCCACTGATTGTCAGTCTGACCTGATCTCTACTGTACTTTTGATTATTGATATTTTTATTGGTTAAAGAGCCTTTGATTAGTCCACTTCTCAGGATTGCGTGGGTGTGGTAGAGTTTTGTTGACTGAAAGCTCCACACCCCTAGGAGGTCTGTAGAGTCTGTATTTGCTGAGGTTCTTGTTTGCCTGTTACAATTTCAGTTGGTCCTTAAAACTACTGACGTTAAAAAAAAAAAAACTCCCACCATAGCTCCACCTGTTTGAGTGCCCAGGGCCTTTAACAATCTAGATACACAGGTAAAGGAGAATTTCGTTGTATACAAAATTAGTTGCACGCACCATGAGTGAAAGAGGGCAGAAATAATTTTTATGTACTGCCCAGTGCAAATCCACAGTGTATTGGCAGAAGACCTCCAACATAAACAAGCCACATTGATTGGCTGCACAAGTCATTGTCACTGATACCAGATTTAGCTTTTGTATATGAAATGTACCTACTTCTGCAATCAAGATTGTATCGCCACATCCACACTTACAACTTAGATTTTGCATCACAATGACCAGCAAATAGCAGAGACATCCTGAGATTTCTCCTTCAGGTTCATTTGCTGCTGTGTTCAATCTGATTGGGATTCTCATCAAGGATCTGTGTTTCTTTATAATGTAAATGAATATCAGGCCGTGGATAGAGTTAATACTCGTAATTCTACCAGTGAAGTAAAGGAAAAGGCTTGTAGACACATCAGAGTCAAGAGTCACGCCTGGAGATGGATTAAACATCAGTTCTGCTCTTTTCTATTCAACATGATTATCTCATTTCAGGTCTTTGATGGATCAGTGGGCCATCAACAATAAAACACACAAACACTCTGATTAGGAATGAATTACTGGAGTGAGGAAGCATTATAGTTCTATACACTGATTATTAGGCTTTTGGTTTGCAACAGTGTCCCTGGACATTTTTTTAATAAAAGAAAATAAATTGTTTGGCTGTTTTTTTGATCATCTAAATCAGTGTTTCCCAACTGCTCTTGTTGGTGCCGCACTCCCACGACCACTATGAAGAAAAAAGTTTTACATGTCTAAAATAAAAATTGACATGATTTTAAGTAGTTGCTCTTCAATCACTATCACTGATCTGGCTTACGACATAGCCTGGTATTTTTAATTGTGGAAATATGAAATTTTTTAACACAGTTTGATCTATAGGCCTTAGTGGCAAACTGAGAATTATTTGTATAACAAACCAATGTCAAACTTTGATCATCTCTATAAGATAAAGGTTTTGACTCTTTGACTTAAAAGCCTGTGGTAGAATTTGATAGAAAAACAATTAAAAAAGGGGAATATATGCCTGTGTACAGCCCCCATGGGAATAATCCCACCAATCCCATCCATCTTTCAAGGTCATGTGCCCAAGCAGTCTGTTTTAAAACTTGACCAAAATGATGCCATTTGGACACTTTGCCATAAGCCTCCAGATATGATAGAGTCCATGAGTTCTGGGCTTTGTTCAGTCCACTGCCAACTTCAGAGGAAGGAGCATGTCTAGTGCTGCTACAGTAAACACTTGAGCACAGCCAAGGAAATTATAACTTGTAAAGACTGCAAAAGACGACATTTTTTTTTCAGATTTTTTTCAAATCAAAGACATCATGCAATCATCAGAGGCAGTCAGTAGCATCAAAAAAATAGAGAAGTCAAAAATGCAATCATGGCTGACAGGATACAGAAGTGGTCAATCTGTAGATGAATTTAATGGCACAGTATGGCACAAATTGCATTACATACTGCATTTCAAGCAGTGGTGGAAACACCAGCAATTCATCTAAGCAGCACAGCACTGAATTCTGTGTAGGCCAACTGTTTCCCAAACAGAAAATCCACAGGAATCAATAAGGGAATGGACAAAGAATCAGATCAGTACAAAACTATGCATAAATGTTATAATGATGTAACAAATCAGTAAGCAGAATTAGTAATGGCACTGCTATCATTAAAATCTTATCAATTCCTATGCCTAATCATTAGTCATAACACCATCTGTGGCGAACAAAAATAAATGAAACTTACTTGTTTTGTTTGATAATCTTCACAACTTTCACCCTTGTTTCAAGGCTTAAAACGAATCAGTGAGAATAAAAAGCTATTATCAAACTGTGATCTCTATCCTCTCAATTGAATGACCTGATAAAGTTGGTGCCCTTGGCTATGGCTAACGTGTTTGTGTTATCATCAATCAAAAAACAATCAAGTATGGCTGCATATGGGTTTATTTTAGTTTTCCTTGTTATCAGTTTGTTAGCAACCATCATTTAGAAAAACAACAATATTTATAATTCAAAAGCAGGGCAATACAAAGTGATTTTTATGTTGCAAAATGAAATGTTCAGATCTCATATTCATGTGTTCACCACGGACCTTATTTCAGGTACTTACCTGACTTTTTCTTAATTTAGAATTAAGCTTTTCTTAATTCTCATGGACTTTGGGATGTGAGAACCAGAAGTGCGAATATGCTAACTTATTTCTGTATTTTAGGACTAATTCCTGCATTGCTGTATAAACACATCATGGCAGTCTGAATTTATATGATCGAACAACATTTCTTGAGGCTTTGCATAGCAAGCCCTGCATTTAGAAGCTAAAGTTGGCAATCAAATCCTTAGTATCAATTTATGAGAATTAGGCAGAGAAACAAGGTTCTCTGATTTATTTTAGATTCAGAATAAACATGTTGTAACTTCAAGTGATGTATCAGTAATTAAAACATGAAGGTTAGGACAGTGTAGCAAATCCTATCATATGGCAATTTTGAACAGTGTCATCAGTCATTGCATGCTTCTCTCAAATCACACATAACCAATATTTATTACACTGCCAAAGACCAACACTGAAGGGTTCCAGATTATTCCCCTTCAGGATGAGAGAAGCCTGAAGCAGTAATTCAAGTGAAAAAATATGAAGATGTTTCAAATATAAAGTAATCTCATCAATAAGTTTAGCAAGTATTCATTAAAATTAATCACAATTGATTTGTAAAATAACATCTCTCTTCAAAAAAGACGGGGAGATGATGACGCACTGTGTTCTGTGGGTTGATGAAAAATTAAAAACCATATCATTTGATCCATAGCTTCATCTCCAGTGTAATTCTGCGCGTAATATCCTTGAATTAATAATGTTTTAAGTCACTAAAACTGGCTGCTTTTTCAATATTGGACTAAAATTTACATCATTTTAGAGTGATGTGATAGATATTTATATATACTTACATATTTCTTGCACTAAATTTAACAGACATACATGTACAAGCCTGTAAGAGTTGGGTTATTGTGAAAAATGTGAATAAAACAGAGGACAGTGATTTGAAAATCCTTTTAATCTATATTCAAATGCACACAGCATGAAGATAAGTAATAAATGTGAATAGAAATACAATGTATTCATTCATATTATATACCTTTTAAGGGGAAACTTTACACATACTAAATTTGATGCCTGCAACATGTTCCAAAACAGTTGAGAGAAGAGTATGCTCATCAATGTTTCATCTCCTTTTCTTCTAGCACTCTGTAAGTATCTGACAAACAAAGGCACTAATTGGTCAAGTATTGAAAGTAAATTTCTTCCCTGCACTTCCTTGATGTACATCTTAAGATGTTTAATACTGCAGTTCCTATTTTTGTATTCTGCACAATTTAATGTTCCAGACTAATCACTGGGAGACAGATCAGGACTGTAAGCAGGTAAGTATAGTAATCTACATCCACTTTTACAGTGAAGACATGCTGTTGCTTCTCATACAGATGGTAGCTTGGCGCTGTCTTGCTGGGGAAAAAAGGATATACTTGGAAAAGTTACCTGGAAGAAAATGTGTTATTACAAAACCTTTATGTATTTCTTATTATTAATGGCACCTTCACAGATGTGCAGGCTGTCCATGACTTCCAAAAACAATTTGAAAGGTGGACCCACAGCTCACTTTTCCACTTTGTGTCAGTCCATCTCAGAGAAGCTGGCAGTGTTTCCGGATGTTTTTAATATTTAGCTTTGGCTTTGCATGGTAGAGTTTTAACTTGCATAGTAGATGTAGTAAAGAACTGCATAAACTGACAATGTTTTTTTTAAGTGTTCCTGAGGCCATGTGGTAATATCCTTTACACAATGATGATGGTTCCTAGTGCAGTGCTGTCTGAGGGATAGAAGGTCACAGGCATTCAATGTTGGTTTTGGCCTTGCTGCTTATATGCAGAGATTTCTCCAGATTCCCTGAATGTTTTGATGATGTCATGGACTGTAGATGATTAAATCTCTAAATGTCTTGCATTTGTATGTCATAAAACATTCTGTCACAGCCTTTTTGTAACATGTTGCAGGCATCAACTTAAAAATGAGTGAATATTTGCAAAAAAAAAAAAACTATGAAGTTCTATGAAGTTTGACATATTAATTATCTTGTATTTGTAGTATATTCAATTGAATATAGTTTGAAAAGGATTTGCAATTTATTTTATCCTGTTTTTTTTAAGTATTACACAATGTCCCAACTCTACTGGAATTTGGGTTTGTAGTTTAAACAGGACATACCTTGTCTTTGTGCTGTTTTTAGTTAAATATAGGTTCAGAAGAATGAGCAAAATCACTGTGGTCTCATAAAAGAATGTACACAGCCTGGCAACCCTTTTGGAATACAGATTTGTAAATGGTTGCTTTGTAAGATTTCCCAATGAAAATATTAATGAACATTATTCAAAGGAATTTTTAAATATTTGGAACAATGTCCCCACTTTTACCTGCAAATAAAAAGTGAGACTGGTTCCTCTGCATTGGTGCCAGACCTAATGGTGCTGCTTGTATTTGTTTCGGTAACTAATGATTTTAATCATGTGAATAATTAGAAATAATTCAACGTTAGAAGAATTTCTGTGTGTTAGAAATCTGTCAGGGAGTGACTGAAAGGATTTTGAGTCTTGTTAACGCAGTGGAAGATCAAAGTCAGACTGTTTCTAAATGCATGGCTGATCACAAATGCACTTGAAGCAACCTTTGGTCTGCTGCTGTGATATCTGTGGTGTGAACGTCGGGGGGATTCCCTCAATGCTAATGATTTCTCTTCATGTTTTCATCACTAAAAGATATCAAATGGGAAAACAAACTGATCAGAGAAAGCTAAAGGCGTATAGATAATGTGTTCACTGCTTCACATCAGAGCAGAGTCAACGTGAAATCAGAAATCTGTCTGTTTTAAGACATGAACCACACTGTTCCACCACAGCAGAGGCAATATTCAGCAAACTCCATGTTCGCGCCCCAGCAGGTTCAGGCGGACGCCAAAGTAAGTGTGAGGTTTTAAATTAATAACTGACCCTGGTGTGAAGTGCAGACACATTTCAGTCAGAGCGCTTTCAGTATTCAAAGCTCAGGAGGAAGAAAACATGACATGTGGATAACATTCTGCTGCAGGCCAGACCTTTGCCCTCATCAGACAGCTCAGTTTATTGAACCTGATTTGATGCAGGGAAGACAAAACTGTGTGCACACTACTCTCACACTCCTAAGTATAACCAGTCCTGTGTGTTCTGATGTGCAATAACATTCTTCAGTACCACAATGGTGTATCGGGACTGTATAAAGACATATATAAAAAAAGATCTACCCTTTCTGTTAAAACATTGATCTTGAGGTATACAGTACAAATGTTTTACAGTGCAAGCCCTTTTTTGTTTATTTGTCTGTTTATCTTTTTCTTTTGCTTATTCTGTATGAATATATCTAAAACTCCTACTAAAAATGTCTTATTCTTAAGAGAAATAAACTCATTTTTGAGATTGTAAATTTCTGAATTTACGGTGGTTTTCACACCTTTAACTTTGTTGCTTTGCTCTGATTCAGCTGGAAAAACACTACAAATTGCATATTTAAAATGGGCCAAGTCCATTCGAAGTTGCACAAAAGGCCAGAGCTGGCCTTAAGAAATTATGTCAAAGCCAGTGTTTCTTTGACTACGGATCATGCTGTTCCATATGGGGATGACGCCAACAGGCTAACTACCCACTAATGATGATACGGTAATAATAGTGGTCACTAAATCCTGTCCTGTGTAAGACTATACAGATGAACAGATTTGACAATGTGGGACACTGCTTACAATATAAGTGTGAACAAACTGCATGAAAGAGAGGGCCTTTCTACACCTGCCCATGTCTACAGTTGACCATAGAGGACATCAGATAGCATAGGAACTTATCAAAAAGTACCACTTTTAGAAGTGTCCGCAGAGAATCAGCTCAGGCAACTTCATTCACCCCATAGGGCAATAGAGTTTTGCAGTCTACCAGACCATACATTCAGTATATTTCAGCACACATCAGTCTGGGGAAAAAAGAACAATATATATATAATAATAATATACTTATTCCAAGTGACTTCCATCAAGGTTCAACAGCCTGATTGCAGGAGGAATAAAAGCTTTAGAATTGTTTTTCTGACATTTGCTTTAAAGTGGCGGCCTGAGGGCATTAACATGAACTGAAATGACAGAATGTAGTAATGCTGAGAAATTATTAGAGAAACTGTCAGGGATGCAGAAAAACAGCGAATGACCTTAAAAAGAATTAATTTTCCAGCTTGAACAAGCATGAGTCTGTCAATTTTAACAAGTTTTTGAATCAGTCAATGGTGTCAAATCCTGTGATGATCTGCTGTAGAGACGAAAAGTCAAGTCAACCCGTTACAACCCGTGTGTTGTGCCTGTGCACAGAAGGTGATTTTGTTGGATCCGAAACATGACTATCATATAGTACTTTGTCATCAGCCTGGTGTGCAGTTACGACTTTCTCTGCTAATATTAGTACACCAGTGATTGCGTCCTCACTGCAAGTGAACCACTCCGGGGGCTGATTGGAAGTGAGTCAAGACCACCAGGCAAGCTTGGTGTGGTTGTTTCTGCTAAAACAAGGATCGATTTCTATTAGGGATAGGTAAAAATATCGATTCATCAATGCATTGCAATATTTTCCCTCCCAATTCAATACAGATTCAGCAAATCCTCTGAATCGATTCACCTCCTGGTCACTGGGGGGTGCTGGGCTCTTTTTCAGTGTTTATCCAGCTGTCGCCAGTGACAGAAGAAGACATGCATGATTCAAATTACCATAACTTCTTGAGTATTCACGCTATTCTGGGTTCTGGAAGCTGAGAAGCAGAGCTTTCCATTGATATACAGTACATACAGTAGAGGCTGCCTGAACTGAGGGGGACGGGTTGGAGTCTGATCAGCAGAACAGCAGATAGATAAGATTGAGAGCTTAACGTGTGAGTGATTGAATGGTGGTTTATCAGTATTTTCTGTGTAAATAATGTAAAATATTGTAGACAATAGCATTAGTATCATTCTGGAGTGTTTTCTTTCCATTTTTTTGCCATATTTTCTCTGTTTCGCCATGTTTTGCCATATTTCCGACATATTTTCCCTGTGTTTTACAGTCTTTCTTCTCAATGATCATCTTTTTCATCAAAGTTCATTTTTTATGGATTCCATAAATAATAATTTTAGAAATATTGGAGGAAGAAATGTCAAGATCTTTGTCTTCACCTGGACAGGTACTGCTTCAGGGACTACCATCAGTAAAAAAAAAAAAAAAATGCCTGGACATGGTCTAATAAAACAGGCTGTAACAAGGACACTAAATGCTGTAGGCAAACAAAAATGTTTGAGTTTATGTGAAATGGTTTAAGTTAAATTTTGGTCATCTCCGAAAATTTCTACATATTCATTTCCAATTGTTTATGAAGAGAATCCTGTTAAAAGTCAAAATCTTTTTTTTATTCTTTTCTCGTAATTACACACTGTTTTAAGCATTTATAACATAATAATTACAAATACTTGCCAGAACTGTTTACTTTTATTTCTTGTGCAAAAAGGGTGAAAAAATGTATTTAAAAGGCAATTCCAGACACATTTATTGACAACAAAGACCAGGTGGACATTTATGATTATAATTAAACTTCATGTTTTTTACTTTTATACTCCATATGCACAAATAAGTTATTATTGTGCAAATTTTTATTTTAAGATGTTTGATTGCTCAAAAATGTGAAGTGACATACCACGTATATTCACATAGGCATCAAAATGAAAATTCAAAAACTGTTAACAGGTACTCTAATTATTTGTGTATTTCTACTTCTTACTGAATCGATGCTGATCGAATCAAATGGCCGCCTAAAGATTCAAAATTGAATCGAATCGTGCCCAGCCCTAATTTCTATATTCATATAAAATCAAACCATGCATGGAACGCCCACTTGTATCACAACAACTCCCCCAAATGATCAAGGTGTGAAGTTCCTTTAATGGTCCCAAACACTGAACTGCTTTTTATTCTCTGTTTAAAATACTCACTAATCTGACACACCAGATATGATTCAGCTGATGGATGGGTCCACCTGACGGCAGACAAGAAATCTGGACATTTCAGCAGTTTTGTAAGGCTGACAAAAATAAATAGAATACAGAAAATATTGTTAAAATCACCCGGCCAAACAGTTTGAAACAGCAGCATACGAAGTTCTTATTTCAGGAGAAAAGCACCAGCAAACCTTCCTTTCAGGTGAGGTAGATACAGACTCTGTATCATGTATGGGGGGTTTTTTATCTTCATTGCCTCTCAGGCCTCCTTTGCAATGTTCTCATCCTACATTTTCATATCCTATTGGCAATGAAGATGTGGCTAATCACTCAGCCCTGACACACAGTAGTCTCACTGCACACACTAACGCAGAGCCACTTGTCTCAAAAGCTCTAGTTGAACATGGGAGGCAAGGAGATGTCACAATTTGTCCTTCCTCTGCTGGTATCAATGTCACATATTGATCCATCCCTCAGTCTATTGGTTCTCATTACCTGTCCTCAGTAACTTATCTCAATTGTTATGGCTGTGACTGCTCCCAAAGCCTCGGCCGGCTCTCCGTCTGTTCCAGGTCATCCTCTCGATGCGAGGAGACGTCTGGCGAGTCCTAATAAAGGCATATCCTCTGCGAACAAATCAATGCTGACAGTGTGTTTGCATAGATTAGGAGTTTCCAGCACACTATGATTTCTCATCAGACGCATGATGAGGAGAGAGGGAGATTGGCATTTGAGCGGAGGATTGTTGTATGAGCCCGGCTGATTTGATTGTGTTTGCATTTCATCTGCCAGCATTGATGGAAATGATTTTGATCCACACGTCGCATTGTCACCTCGCCTGTAAGCCCTCTCAGGTGGAAAATACATGCATTTCACATTCCTATTTCAATAAACCTCGGCAACCGCCTTATAAAGATGGGGGAGAGATTATATTCCCTTTGTTGATTGAACCGGATGTAGACAAGGTTTTGACAATGAAAACAGAAGGTGATGGAGAAAATAATCAGATTTGCCTCATGCTTTATGAAAGGAATTTTTCACTGTTTACTTTGGCATTTATTTACATCCTCATAATAGACCCTTTAATATTACTCTTACTTAATACCCATATTTACATTAAAGCTTCAATAAAAAAGTAAGTCTATGACGTCTTAATCTAATCTAAATCCAAAACTATGACAACAAGACATATTTAAAGCACCACATATGAAATACAACAAATTGCAACAAAAATTAATTAAAAAATCAGAAAACACAACAAATGAAAAAAATGAATAAAAAAGGACATAATAACACGCAAAACTAAATAAATTATGTGACAATGAACTTATACCCTGACAAATACACAACAGGGAGGAATACAACAAAAGATGAAGGACACAATAACAATGAGAAAAACACATTAACAGGTAAGAAATACAAAAACAAAAAAAACTCATCATCAAACACATTAGAAAATAAAAACTCAAGGTCATAAAAGCATTTCAATGAAGCAAAATCAAATAACAAAATACAGCAAATGAAAATTTGAGCAATTACAAATAACAATAACAACAAATAAAAACACAACAGCAAATGAAAATCAATAACACATACAAAAGAAAAAATAACAAATACAAAAACACAACAGCAAGTAAAAAACACAACAATAAAGAATACAGTAACAAATGTGAAAAGGAAATCCACAAATTAAAAACAGAACAACAAATAAGACAACAGCAACAAAAAAGTAAAAAAAAAAAAAAAAAAAACAAGCAAAAACATTTCGAAACACAAGTTTGACACAAGTTTTGGAGTAAATGCTAGACCCCAATAACAACACTAACTTAAAAAAGATCTCAACAAATCTTTAAAAAAAAAAAACAGAAATCACAACAAATAATAAATAACAGATATTTTTCCATTCGTTGTTGTGATTTTATGATTAGTTTTGTTTTTTGTGTGTTTTAACTTACCTTTAATGTGTTTGTATTTATTTATTTTTGGGTTTTTTTGGGGTCGTGTAGAGTTTGAGGAGTCACTTGTCCCTCAATTGAAAGGTTGAGGGTTCAAGCCCGGTGTCACGTGTTGATGTATCCTCATGTAAGACACTTAACCCTAATGTGCTCCCACAAGACTGGCATAAAAGAGCGTGAATGTGATAAATCAGTACCGATGGACGAGCAGCTGAGCAGCTTCAACCATCAGTTGGTGAAATAAGTGTGAATGACTAGATGTGATCTGTAGTGTAGAAAAACACTTTTAAGTGTTTTAGTAAGCGCAGTTCAAGCTCAAGTCCTTAAACCATTAGTCATTGTGTCTTGTACATTGATGTGTTTTCTTATAAGACTTTGGAGCCTCCATATGTAACCCCTCCAAAAACCCACCGTATCAGTCCCTGTCCTCTGCCAAACCTATAAAGTCTAAACACGGCGTGTGACGTAGTCAGTAAATCTCTGAATCTAACTAATAACGTGTTCACAGGGCTAACCTCCTGTGTCTGCAAACCAGTCCAGATTCATTTGTATAAAATATGTATTTCTGATTGACTATATCCCGGACCGTAGTGTGATGACATATTTAATTTCTGATCCAGGATGGAGATAAGCTGGGCTAAGCCGAGATGATCTGTAACCTTTATTTTAATACCTCCATACTTATAGGTGGTATTATACCAGCCAATCACCTCTCTAACTCCAACCTCCACCCCCTCGTTCTACTCTCTCTGGCTCTCTGCCGTCCCTTTTTCTCTATCCTGTATAGGTCAACAGCAAGGATGCTGATAAATAGATTTGCCTTTACTCACAGGCGGTCCTTTTACATGCGTGGTATTTAGTAAAATGTGAGAGCAGCAAGATGCTTGCTGTCGTTTGGTTGTCATACTCCAGGTGATTCCAGGACAGAGGCTTTCTAATGGTGCTGGGGCCTCACATCAGTGATTAAACATGATCCTTAATGGAATATTGAAGAAGAGGCTCGCTGCAATTTAAGCAAAACCTGATAGGCTTGTGAGCCAGGATCTAATGACCATGAGGAAATAAGAGAAGCAAGGTAAAGGCGACAATATATCCTCAAATGAAGGAAATGGCCTTGTAACATCTGCAAAGCATCGATCAGTAGCCAAAGGGACTAATTGATAATGCATTATTAGCTGCTTCCCGATAATGGGACTTGTATTTCATCCTGTCCTTGATCGCCTAACGGCAGGGGAAGGATTTGGCGATGAAGCACTGAAAAACAGATGGCAAGGTGAATTGTTCCCGTGACACATCTGCCAGCGTGGTTTGTGAGGCTTCTCAGTCAGGTCAGCACACTGCCTGCGTTCCTGTGCGCGCGTGTTTATGTGCGAGGACGCAGACCTTTCCTGTAGCACAGCAACATCCCTCGGAGTGAGGGGGGAGTCAGAGTAGGTTTAATTGAAGCCTGTGTTTGTCTGGCCTTGAGACAATTGCAAGCCTGTTTGGAGCAGTGGGAGGAAAGCGAGGCGGGCAGAATTAAGACTGAACCAGCTGTGTGCTGATTGATCTTGCCGATAGTCTCATACCAAGACCACACCTCTCAGCATCTCCCACATTTTATGTGAGTTGTTATAATTATTCTGAAATTTCCTGCATTAGGGGTCTGTTCCTTTGAAGTCAGCCTTGACATGCTTGAATTGAGGATTTTGAAATTACATGCAATTAGCGGAACAAAAGTGAGTGATAATTACCTTTTGTCAAACAACAACGCTGGCATGCGAGTCCCCCACGCTCACAGCCCTTCTACTCCCACTAAAATATCCCACGTCAGCCCTGCTCTGCTTTCTCTAAAAGGGTTTGTGTTTGTCAGTTTGACAAAGCTGTGCCCTTGCTGGAAGTCTGTCTGTATTCAGTATTAAAAGGGTTGTCTTTCAAAACAGTCAAAGTTGTTTATTCCTAGACATGCAAAACACCAGCGTCTCTGCACCCTGTGAAGAGGTTGGTGTGTTCAACAAATGCATTTAAAAAGCAGCTGAACTCCCAGACCAGTCATTTCATTGGAAAACTTATGTAAATGGATATAAGATATTGTTGCTGATGATTTAGGTCCAAAGTTTGTAATTTGAGTACAAAGTACGAAGTTTTCCAGTTATTTTTATTGTGCTCAAAACATGCATAGTGACAAAGGGGTGTAAATTTCCAGACACTGTCCATGGGAAGTTGAGCTGGGGAAGTTTGGAAATACTCCAAAATTGGAAGCTCTCCGTGGGAATTATAGAATTAATGGGAATTTACCGAAATTGGGGGTAATTTAAACAAATTTCATCAATCAAAAAATTAACATTTTGTTTTGTACTAGGCAGACATCCATTCAAAACAATAATATTAAAAAAAACATTAAATTTCAGCAGTTTTATTCTAAAGAAGAACTTTAACAAGTTTATATTACTTATTTAGCAATCACTTTCAACTTCACTGTATGTTCACGAGTTCAAATGTAGTGTTGTGCTCTGGACTCAAAAATGTGGCCTATATCATCTTGGACAATATAGGCATACTCATCACAGTAAACAGGTCGCTATGTCCATGTGATTTAGGAATAGTGGAGATGTTCTCAAGTATACTTGCATGAAATCTGGCGGTTTTAGTCGCGATTATGCTCAAATATATTTTCCCAACTATATTTAAAATCCCTGTTCAGGGCCAACTTTCAGTCCAGGTTTATGGCTATAAATTCCCATTCATTCCAGTGGAAAGTTTTGAACTTTGAAAATACCCGGTTTTCCCCGGTTTTTCTATGCTCTAGGCTGATCTGGAGACTGACTCCATCAATTCAAGGACATTTTTTGTCCTTTTAGGAGCGCACAAGATTGGAGTTCTGCAGATAACTGATATATGATATGGCTGAACTTAAGATGTCAGATAACAGTCTTAGCTTAACTAAAATTCACCAGTTCCTAATACGGTGACATCTGTCTAACAAATTAAATATGTGGGTCCTTTCAGGCTAATTTTGGGTAAGTATATGGCAGGTATCTATTTGCTTTGCTTTTGCCCATACCCTGATGTGATGGTCTTATTCCTTACACCAGGTATAATAGAAATGGGCATGATAGAGCCCAGGGAGGATAAAAACCACACTGCTGTCATCATACGCTCTCATCTTTGTCTTGTTTCTAGCCTTATCTACCTTCACTGCCTATGGATGATTTAGCTCAGATTATAAGTTACAATTGTGCTGAAGTTCGGTTGTTGCATCAAACATTAAAATTTACTGCTCACATTCCAATCTTTGAGTCAGTTTTGTAAGATTATTAACTAATAATCAGCATATCCTTAAAAAATTGGGGTTGGCATTTTATTCATTTTGAAGGAGCCCCTGATAAAGCCAAAAGGCACCATAGGATGCCAGGATGAAGTACACAGATTAAGTCTTTTTTGTATCACTCTTCATGATAACTTTAATTTTGATTGTTTCTCGGAGATCACAAGAAATTAACACATTATCCAGATTTGTTAACTCAAGATAATGACCTAAAAAAGCACAGATTCCATGAAAATAAGCAAAGTTTCCTTGTGTTTGTGGTGAAATTGAGTTAAGAAAATAAATGATTGGGGCTTTTATGCATTGTGTATGCAGTTGACCCCCTAACAGCTCCGTCATCTACATGAATGTCCAAACTCAGTAGTTGGGAACCACTGTGTGATGATGTTGCAGAAGGTAACCTGATGTGTGAATGAAGGAGTGAGGGGTCATGTGTTATTCCCCTCCTTCTCCCAGGCCTGTCTATGATGAAAGATTGCTGTTCTAAGAACTTTTGTAGATAAACTTAACTCAAGACCCTGAGCTTTAACAATCCTTTAAATGAGTGCATTCATAGTACATGAACATTTTTTGCATGGTATAAGATTGCTGTTTCTTCTTCTTCAAAGTGTGCCGTATTTTGACTCGGCTGCAGGGTTGATACATTTCCAAAGATGGGCTGTAGTCTGTGTACCTTTGTGTGGAGCTGTGAGTGCTGAGAGCTACATGGAAATATTTGCTCGGATTCATCTACAAGTAGTTCTAAGCCTTCTGTGCCCTAACCGAGACATCTGAATAAAATGTGGTCTGTATTCTGCAAAGAAACGCGGTGCATGCATTACCCAGCCCACTTGTGCAGCCCTTGTGTTGAGCAAATGGAGGCCAGAGTTGTAAATGTGTTCGGGTTCAACAATGTGTCTCAAAATGAGCTGATTCAATACGCTGAGATTCTGAATGGGGCAGGGGAGAGCCTGTGCACTTCTCCCTGCTTTGCTGTTTTGAAACCACCAAGAAACAGATATTTTTTTCTCATTTTATGCTTTTTATTATTATATTTCTATCTTTCAACTTACCCCCATGTTCCCTCTGGAAATAAACGACGTTAGCGTTTCACAGACGGAAAGAGACAAAGCGGGAGTCTGTGGTGTCAATCAGCACCTGCTCGGCTCAAATTCGTTTAAAAATAGGGCGACCTGGGAGGTGTAGTGAGGGAGCTGACAGCTAAATAGTCCATAGAGATTTTTGATAGGCAGAGGAACTCAGCGGCTGACAGTTAATGCTTTGTGTTTGGCCCAAAGGAGCCTTTCAGTAAAGGTATTTTACACACTCCTGGAACAAACATCAGCTCACTGTTTCCTCTTTTTAAGCCAGAAGCGGCAGTAAGTTGTGGGTATGGGGAAAGAGTGCTGTACAGAAAACACTATATTATCCAGCAAGGGAAGAATTGCTCGGATCTGTGAGAAGTCATGTCTAAAATATGAAAAGAGTGCCCTGAGATTTTCTCTGGAAGCAACACAAAGTTATTTTCTGAGAGATGCTGCCTCACTATCCAAAAGCATATAAGCTTGAATAGTTTAAATCTCTCTCTCACAGGCTCAAGTAAGCAGACGGGAGATTAGTCTGAGATTTGCAGGACTTTGGGTCAGGTGGGTGAGAGAGTGAAAAACAAGCAGGCGAAACGTTCAGCCTTGTGCTTCAGGGAATAAAAACCCAAGTCAATTATCAGCAGGCTCCTGCCCACATACACCACTTCTGGATTCAGCATGCTGTGGTCAGTACACAAACCACGAATACACAAAGAGAAAACGCAGAGGCGAGTCACATGTGTCTGAAGAAACCTTCTAACAGGAGCCGCCGTTCAATGAGGCGTGCTGACAACAACGAGAGCAGCCGTCCCTGTCTCTGAACCATCAGGCAGCAATCTGAAGGATTTTATGCTATTTCAGATTAATAATTCATCCTCTCAGGTTGTTTTAGACAAGAGTTTGTTTTTCTGAACATGTTTGTTCTTTTCCTTTTTCCATTCTCTCCAGAGATCTCAAACAAGTATTAAAAGGGCAGTCAAAGGGCAGATATTTACTTTCAAGTGTTCTGTCGCAGGACAATTCAAGTGTATATTTGAAAAGAGAAAAGACAGGAAACAAGTATTGGCATGATGTTGTTGTCAGTAGTCATTTCCCTTTCCCTCAGGGCTTGCTTGTGTTAGAAATGTAATTTAATCACTTCAAGTGAAAAGACAGCTATTCATTCCTTTCAGCCTTTCAAACGAGATTTGTTGGTTTGTCTTGTTTTCATGGTAAACTGAATATTTAAGGTTTTCCCCACTCTGAAGTTAGACAAAAGTGACTGATAAACTATTCTTGGATGTGGTAGAAATATTCAAAGTGGCTGTAAAAGGATTCTACTGCTGATTTTTAGATGATATGGTGCCAACCATGGTCACCATGAAGGGGTGTGAATGAAAATAACCTGGTGATATATGTATCATGATACAGAGGTGATGACACAGTATATCACAATACATCCCAATACTATAAGCAGGCCGATAAATCACATTTTTTTCACTTTACAATCTTTTTTTTTTTTTTTTTATGTGTAGCGTTATAATCCTGTAATGTCATAGGCATGAAAAACAGTTTCCAATCAGTGTTATTCATACAAAACATGAAGGCAGAACATACTGTAGATACAAAGTTTACCCTTTATTGAAAATTTTGAATATTTAAAAAAATAATGTCCAGTTCATTAGTGTATGTGATTGCAGCTTTTGTCACCATTACAGTGACAGCCAACTTTTTTGACAGCTCGGGTTTTTCCTTTTTCAGATGTGTGTTTCTTTTATTTATAGTAAAATATTATAAATCTCTTTCCCTGTGACAGGAAAAGTAAAAATAAATGTAACAGAGACATTACTATTTGATTGAGTCAAATAGCTGAATGCCTGCAGCTAACAAGCCGCAGGCTGAACTAAAAACAAAATGAACATATTTACCTTCTTTATGTTATTGATTTATTAAGTCTTGATATTGCACTGTACGACTTTGATATTGCTTGACTAAATATTGTGGATGTATTGGTGTATTGATGTATTGTGTCTCACACCAATGTACCGTTGACATCTGGCACACGTAACTGTGGATTCAGAGAAGAAGGTTTTTATTTGTCAGAAGAAATGACCTGTTGGATCTACTGATCTGCTTTTTCATGATCACATGACTTAAGTATTGGCATTTGAGGAGAATTACACAGAATTAAAGAAAAAAAAAACATCAACATGGGCATTGGTATCAGCTGAATTGTTATTTTACACTTCAATATCTTGTTCTCCCCAATTCTGATCATTAGTTTACCTCAAACTATTCTTCGGTTCAACATCCCATAGCAAAACTGGGCAGTAGTGTGTTTTGCTATGACTCCAGGATTGTGAGTAGTGACGTTTGTTTAACAGAAATGACATATAAAGCATTTCTTTCTCAAAACAGTGCTAATAATAGGGGTGTAAATCACCAGTTTCATGACAATACGATACGATTTCGATTCTTTGGACAACAATACAATATTTGCCAATGTCACAAAGTCTGCCACGATTCGATTTCAATTCGATACGATTCAGGGGCCTTCGATCGATTTAAGACGATATTATGCACACATTTAACACAATCAGCTACATTTCACCTAAAATAAGAAATGCAAAGCAATTTCTAAGTTTTGACAGTTTTATTACTGAAATGTGAAACCATGTGCTGACCTCTGGGTATGATAGGTTAAAGAGGGCTATAACCATCTGTATGATCTAATCATGTTTAAAATTAAAATTGGGTTAATTAGTAGTCCAATGTTTTTTGGACTTTGCTTCGCTGTTTAATGGTAGGTGTGGAGGAAGAATAAGAACCAGCTCTCACTGTTTTCCTTTTATACAATAAGTAATTTCATTAACAGCTTGGACTGTAAGATGCTATACATAAAAACAAGAGCATTTAGGAATGAGAGTTGGTGTCTTTATCACCCCCAAGACCACCCCGTCCATGACATTGTAGAGGCAGCAGAGATGCACCTTGAGAGAAAATCTAGGGTTTAGTTATTTTTAAAATGTAAACAGACAAAATAGTCCTCTGACAAATCTTGCATTGAGAAGGTAAAGTAAAGAGTTCCAGTCCTTTGTAGGTAATATAGAAAAATCTGGCACCTCTTTAGTTTTTCCAATTATCACTTTTGTTAAATGTTCTCCCTTAATTCATCATCTCTGCATCTGAATCCGTGCATATTACTCCAGCAGCTAACGGCAGCCCCCATCATGGAAACTCTATCAAACAAAGCCCAGGGGTCCCTTTTGTACTTTCATTCCATTTTCTCAATTTTTTTTTCAGTCAGGTTATTTATAAAATCCACAATTCTCCTTGTCTTGCATCAACTGTATTAATAATTGATACGGTCACATCTGAACAAAGAAATGAATATTTTAAGACTCAATCCATGCTCGGTCTGCAGCACTTCATCCCCTTGTGAGGCACATTGTTTCCCTATCTGGACTCAACAACATGGTCCACTGTGGTTTGTGAGCCATGTAGGACTGACATTGTGTGACCACTGGGGTCAAATGGGGGATCTTTCTACAACATAAAATACTGTACATACAGATAATATTGATTCTCAAAGGATAGAGCATACAGAATACATTTGTCAAGGCTGCATTTATGAATCTGTGTATGAGGCTAACCTTTAGTGTCCTATTTTGAAGACATTCCAAGCAGGTAGGTTTCCAATCTGCATTTGTTTGCTTTACAACATAGACCAGGGGTGTCCAAACTAACAGCCTGGGGGGTTGTTTTTCATTGGCCCTTGGCTAATTCTAAAATTAAATATGGCCCATGTTAGGTTTTAAAGTTTGTGCTTGACTGTTTTTTACTTCTCAGCTACATCACCAAGCTAAAACAGCTGGACAACATACTTGGTAAGCATATTTGAAACAAATTGATAATACAAACTTAACATCTTGATGAATGAAGACATTGCACCCATGGTAACATAAAAGTAGGGATTGGGCTCATTCCAATCAAAATTAATACACAAAACATGTTATCCAGTTACTATTGAAGCATCACCACTCCCACAAAGGTTGTCACTTCTTTGAGCTGTTTGCTCTTGTTTTGTGTTTGAATGTGGGAATGAGCCAGTGTCTCTCCTTTCTCCTACAGAGAGCATAATTCTCCTCCAATCAGTAAGGGATTCAGTAGTAAACAGGCCAAGGCCTTTGAAATCTGATTGGGTGCCCCCAGTTGTCCATGATTGGCTATTTGCCATGTCAAATCACTCAACAAAAGCTGTGATGTTGACTGTTTTAACTAAACGTTGATGGAAATGAAGCTCAGTTTTGTGGCACACGTAATTTAAAAAAAAATAGGCAAAATGTGTGTTATATAATTTCTGCATAATTTGCAGTTGTTATATTTATTTGAGAGTGGAAAAAATGAATAAGATCAGAATCTTAGTTTTGTGTGGATTTGTGTGGTATTTTTAGTGCATATCAGCCAGTCTTAGTATCAGGTGAACTGACTTCCTAACTGACAGTTCTTTGTAAACCCATTTTGACATCGATACAAATGTCGTGGTCTAGTAAAATTCAACCAGAAGCTCTGCCGTTTATTTACACCAGGGAAAATGTTAAATATAACATTTGTTTTAAGAAGAGAGAAGATTATTTTTATTAGACTTAGCTAACTAGCTAATATCCATCTTTTGTCCCTGGGCTGATAATTAATAACCATTTTTTACTTCACTTCCCTTGTTAGTTTCTTGTTAAGATTGTATCAGGATTACACCTGCAGTAAGAATTCTGATGTCCCTCAAAGCAAACAGAGATCCTGGTTTTTAAGCAGGTCAGAGTTTGGCTCCCTGTGTTAGAGTTTATTAAAGCATACACGTCGTAAGCTTCTCTGGGCCTGAGATCATCTGAGATGAACTCATGCAAAGTGGAAAAATGTACTGTGGTCTGATGAGTCCACATTTCAAATTGTTTTTGGAAATCAGGGACATCGTGTCCTCCAGGCTAAAGAGAAAAAGGACCATCCAGATTGATATCAGTACAAAGTTCAAAAGCCAGCATCTGTGATGGTATGTGACTGTGTTAGTGCCCATAGCATGGGTAACTTGCACATCTCTGAAGGCACCATAAATGCTGAAAGGTACATACAGGTTTTGGAGAAACATATGCTGCCATCCAGGCTACATCTTTTTGTTCCTGCTTATTTCAGCAAGACAATGCCAAGACACAGCACGTGTTACAACAGCGTGACTTCATTGTAAAGGAATGCAAGTACTAGCAAACAGCATGGAGGGCAAAATACAACAATTGAGACCCAGACCGTTAAGCAACTAAAGTTGTATATCTAACAAGAATGGGAAAGAATTCCACCCACAAAGCTTCAACAATTAGTTTCCTCAGTTTCCAAATGCTTACTGAGTGTTGTTGAAATGAAAGGTGATGGAACAAAGTGGTTGACATGCCCCTGTCCCAGCTTTTTTGGAATGTGTTGCAAGCATCAAATTCAGCATGGGTATATATTTGCTTAAATTATCAAATTTAACAGTCTAAAAATAAAATATTTTGTCTTAATAGTGTATATAATTAAATATATGTTGAAAAGGATTTGAAAATCATTGTATTCTTTTTTTATTTACTTTATGACAATGTCCCAACTTCAGTAGAATTGGGGCTCTACTTTATAAGACCACAGCCCAGTGTTAACTCAGAGGACCTGAGGTTTCTCCTGATGTTAAAGGTCACGGAACAAGACCCGTCAGCCCAGCTCTGTCTTTTTTTTTAACAACCTTTACATCTTACTTATGAAACAGGGAAACACTCTGGTGTTACACAATGTGAATTTCTAGAAAAAGAAAGATGTTGAGCTTGTAGTACAACTGAAAGCTACACACTAAAATACTCATAAACCCAACAAGACAGACTGTATTTTGCACTGTATTTCCTGATTAGGTTTTTTTTTTTTAATTAATTTCTTAATGATACAAGTAAAAAATAAATAATGTTACTTGATGTTCATGAGATATGAGCTGACACAAGGTATGTAGAATGACACTGAATATCAACATGTCTCTAGCCAGCTGTTGGTTTAATTATAGTTTAAAAGAGAGCAATCAGAAGCTGCGAGTGGTGAAGTTGTAATGTCAAGGAAAGACTGCAACGAGAGACTGCTGTTGTTAGCAGCTTATATAACATGCATACTGGAGGTAGAGAGCTAATTAGAGTTTTCATATTATGCATAGAAATACTGTGTTTTCTACAATAAGAGCCATTATACACAAATAGAAAATGTTATTAAAGGAATAAATTTGAATCCCAGCACTTCAAAAGTGTAGAAAGAAATTTCCAAGTTTAGTAGAAAGCTTTTTGTAGCCTCTGTGTTCCTCCAGGCTGTTTACTGATTGCTGTTTGTTGTGTTGAATATTTACCAATCGCCCACACACCTTCATTGGATTACCAAAAACCCTCTGCCGCTTAAGTCAGACAGCACTGCAGGCCAGAGGCCCAGAGAGAACCGAGCGATCATGAGGGAGGAGAAACCCTAATGCAATTTGTGAAGCACAGAGAGCTCTGCAACCAGATACGAGCCGGGGCTGACTTACCTGAAGCCGTTTGCCTTATTTACTTCAGCGCCCAAGGCTGTGTCAGACAAGGGGAGAGAGAAACATGTTAGCCCGGACAAATTATCAGGGCTTTCATGTGGGTGACGTCCTATCAGATCGCCCCACCCTGCAGAATGTAATGGAAGCAGACGTAAAGAGCTCAGGGCCTTCACCTCCGACGTGTTCTCATTCCAGGTAGGACAAGGTGTGTACGTGAGATAACGGAGCGGGTTCTAGTCACTCGCGGCCCGGAGACTGTGGCATATAGAACATTGCGTTGCTCTTGCCAATCATTGGGGTCAGGATATTGGATGTAGAGTAATTACAACCAGGGCACTTTGGTAAGGGCACAGAGGTAAATCACAGCACTGTCTCTGTGTGTGTGCACTATTAAGGAAAGGTTAGCCAAACTAATTACAGGAGGACAGTGTAAATAGAAAAATCCATTGCTTTGAATTAATGTCCGTTTGATGTGATCAGTCTTGGCGTTTCTTTGGTGTCTGGTGACCGTGTATAAACCCGAAATATATTAATGAACAATTCGTTTTAAAGTCTGGCCTGTGATGTTTGTTTGTGCTTGTTGACACAGAAAAGCTATTCAGACGTGGTGTGCATCAATTCATTATCACGTTTCAAACCTGTGAACACCTGTGCAACTAAAGAACACAACCTACGTATCATTCAGAGAGCATTGTTGTGATATCCTGAGCATGCTAAGCATGTTGTTGTGTGAGTGATAAATATGACAGTGAAGTTTCTGACAGACTGAAGATCTCACTCTTCTAAATGTATTCGAAGGCTGCACGTCATTATCACACTATTTCTGAGCTCAAATTGTTTTCTGTTTAAATTATACCTGCACTTAGGTCAGTGCACAATAAAGCCCCGAGCTACAATGGCTTATAAAAACAGATTATAAAACTCATCAACTTTAAAAGCAGAACAACAAATTAAAACACTCAATCACAGAAATCGAAAATGAGAAAAAAAAGAAAAAACGAAACAAAAAACAGTTTAAAAAAACAGTAAATTAAAATAACAAAGTCAACCGAGCATATCAAAGATCACTGTAATAAAAAAATGCAACAAATTAAACACAATGACTGATCATTATAACAAAGCAACAAATTAAAAAACTACAAAAGAACAAGAAAGAAGAATCATATACACCAAATCAAAAAACATTGCAACAATGCAAAAAAGTACAACAGATAAAAGAAAAAAAAAAAAAAGAAAAAGTCCAGTTCATTATATAACACATATGAAACAAAACCAAACAGTGGTATTCTTAATTAAACGAAAAATAACACAAACAGTATATGCACACAACAAATGGCAAATAAAAAAAACAGCAAAAAATAATACATTTAATTACAAAATTACCAAAATAAAAAAAAACACAAATTCACAAACAATAACAACGTAATTCCAAAATAGGACAATAGATCAAAAGAAAAGGAAGTATCATCAAAAAAAAAAAAAAAAAATTGAAGCAATTAAAAACAAAATATAAGAATGGTAAATCTACATTAAAAGAAAAAACAAAAAAGCAAATTAACATAATGGTAAATAAAAAATGCAACACAAAGTAACAAATAAAAAACACAAGTACAAAACAAGCTTGAGAAATCTCAAAGCATTACATCAAATTAAGGATGTACAACAATAGATAAAACAACAAAAAATTAAAACAAAACAACAAATAAGTAAAGATATTTAAAACCAATCTAAGATAACAAAATAACAAAAAACAAAAATCAAATAAAAAAACAGGATATCTGCGAACATGTTGTATATTCTCCTTTGTCATTGTTTTGAGTTCAACTTTGTTTTGTGATTTGTTATATTTTTCTTATTTTACATTATGCTGTATGGTTTGTTGTTGTGCTGTCTCAATTTTTTGAAAAATTTACGCATTTTGTGTGATTACTAATTTGTTGTGTTTTCTTATTCTTTATTTTTATGTGATTTGTCGTTGTGTTTTGCTAATTCTCTGGGGGTGTGATAAATTGTAGTAGTTTCTAATTTTGTTTTTGTGATTTGCTGTTTTAGTGTCTCAATTGACGTTATGTTCTGATTGTTGTATTTTGTGATTTGTTGTGGAGTCTAAATTGGTGTTGTGTACATGCTTTGTTGTTGTGTTTTACTTATTCTTCTGTGTGTTTTGTGATTTGCTGTGATGTCTCATTTGTCATAGTGTTTTTTCTTATTCTTTATTGTTTTGTGATTTGTTGTGTTTTACTAAGTGTTTATTGTGTTTTTAGGTTTATTGTTGTAGTGTTTTGCTTTTTTGTCTGCTGTGGTTTTTAATTTGTTGTTGTGGTGTATAAATCATTGTTGTGTTTTATTAAGTGTTGTATTTCGTGATTTGTTGTTGTGATGTCTAATTTGTTGTAGTTTTTTCCTGTTCATCATTGTTTTGTTAATTGTTGTGTTTTCCTGATTCCTCACTGTGTTCTTTGATAAGTGGTTGTGTCTAACTTAGTGATGTGTTTTACTGTTGTGTTTTGTGATTTGATGTTGTGGTGTTGAATTTGTTTGAACCACCACACTGAGCACATAATTAGTGTTGGATCAGAGTTTCAAATCAGGCCTTCATGACTTTCATCAGTGTTCCTGCTGTCCTGCATCATTTACTCTCCTCACTCCACTGTCCCGGCTCCACCTGAGTCTCCTTGGACTGGCATTGGGCTGAACCTAGCCGGATTGATTGGAGCACTACCTGCTCGCCTGTTTGTCAGCCATGAATAATCTGTAACGACATTCAGAGCATCAGCGGGGGCCTTGCAGCGTGCATTCATTGTGGAAAATGGACAGCTCAATCAAAAGACGCTCTTGAAAAGCTGGTCATAACCGGAGGCAGGGCCTTGACCCAGAACGCTGTCCCACTGACTCAAGTCGCAACCTCACCAACAGCCCTGAATGGGAGGCCCTACTACAGCACTTCTCTGTGAACTCAGGGCGTCTTTTTGCCTCCCCCTCCCTCCTCTGTACCCATATCTCCAGCTATTTAATAGAGCCATGCTTCACTCAGAAGGCCACCTTATCCTTGTTTGGAGACAGATGCTTATGGCACCACCTGCCATTCTCAGCTCTGCACATGGGCAACCCATCACTGCTCTGCTTTACATGGTAATGAAAGTCTGAAGATGTGATGATGAAGCAGTTATGTCCTTGGCTCTGTGACCGAGGGTTAACTTTTGATTATTCCCACATGGGAGTACTTGACAGGTTGATCAGTAACTGTTTTCAGCATGACTGTTGAAAACATGGAGGTACTTTTAGTGATGCCCCCCTTTGTTTTTTTTAAGGGGCCTGATGAAGCCACTATACTGTCAAAGGTGATTATGTAACATAACATCAACCATTAGTGAAACAGTCAAATAAATTAATGAATGGAGACCAAATACATGTTTGACTGCTGAAACAAGCTGATCGAGCTGGCCTTGCTCCATAGGGCTTTTCCAGGTTCAAATGAAACTGTGAATAAGCTATTTTCACACATCTATGGGCAGTGTTTTGTGTGAACATTGGCTCAATCAAACACTTAACAAGAACATTAAGAGGGATTTATCATATTATTAGTACAGTATCATTATCTGCAGATAACAGGTTCAGAATTCTCAGTATTGGCTCGGGATGCCCCAAGCACTCTTTTCTTGGCTGATACCGATCACCAATCACCTGTTTGTGAGATTGGCCAATAACCATACTTATTATGTTTCCTGTTCTGTCATTTGTATTTTACCAGGAGGTCCCATTGAGATTTAAGTACTGCAATACTTGACAACATGGTGTATTGTGTTTTTTTTTTTACTTTTTATTGTCTTAATTTACAGCAAAAGGAAAAAATTACCTAACTCTGTAAAATTGATTAAGAAACATTAATCAATCATTGATCAATCAATCTTTATTTGTGTAGTGCCAATTTCATAACTAGTGTTAACACAAGACACTTTACAGTGGAGCAGGCCAAAGCCAAACTCTTCATTTTATAGATGCCCATATATGCTTATATACATATATAAAAATACAATAACACATTTACATTGGTCTCCCTCCATCGCGGGGCTTAGGTTCCAGCCCCAGCAGCGATAAGTGACAATCCGCGAAAAAGAAATACCCTATTTAAATAAACCCTAGGCATGTTTTTACAACTTTTACAGTGCTTTTAAAAAGAATTTAAGTTCTTTAAAATACTTTTACTACAATAGAAATACATTTAAACACATGAAAAGATAAGAGAGCGACAGCAACAGAAAACAAAAAAAAAATGTTGTATTGCAGAACACCGATCACTGTAGAGAGAGACGCAAAACTGAGAGAGAACAAAGCAAGCATCTCTCCTCCCTGCGAGATGCGAAGCCAAGTGATACACAACAGCCAATCAGCGGCCAAGAAAAAAAAATACAGACACTCTGATTGGCTGAATCGGTACGTACGGACATTATATTGTGACGCACAAGATTTAAACTAATAAACAATGCTGCAGAATGCCGCAAAATGGCGAAAAATGTAAGCGAAACCAAAATTAGTAGGTCTTACAGAAAAAAAACGAGAAATACAGGGACCATGAAAACTGAACCGCGATATCACAGGGGTTTACTGTACATCCAAATCAAACATGAATCCACCATGAGCGCAGCACTGGGCCAACCTACAGTGCAGTGCATCTATAGGAGACTTACAGTAACAGCGGCAAGAAAAAATCCCCTCATCCCCTGAAAGAAAGCCTGCAGTTCCTCAGTGAATCAAGGATGAGGATGCCCACTTCGCAGTCTGTCTTTGACTTCACCAGCCTCATGGAACTTCGTCCTAAGTTTAGAAATGGTACCAGGGCTGACGCTAAATAAAGCTGCCACTCTGTGTACCAGATCACCAGCTTCCAGTAGCAGAGAATTTAGGCACATTCTTTTGGGGTGCGACCAACACATTTAGCTGTTTCTCATTCCACTAATGCAGGATCATTGCAAGTTGTACTTTGTTGTAAAGGTGGCTAATCAGGCTTTGCAGTGATGTAAAATACAATAGCACTAAGTTATTAAAGGGTAGGAATAATCCACCATAAGATTTCCAAACTTTTAGAGAAGTATATCTCACAGAAAGAAAAATATTGCAATATAGTTTTTTTCCAACATCATTCAGCCCTGATTTTGAGAATATTCAGCGCTCAATATGGTGCCCCAAAGTTGTGTTTCGACAGACTGGCTTGGAGATGAGGTTTACGTCACTTAAAGGAGGAAAGTAATTGGTCTGAAGATGAGGACACTGTTTCCTTTGAAAAGAAGCTCAGGACACCAGTGATTCTGGTGATGATGGTGATGCCATCCAGTACAAAAAGAACCACAGGAGGAAATTGAACACATAAAGCACACTTTTGATGGGTCGCCATCATGTACAGACAGCTCAGTCTAAAAAATGCTCATCTGTGATGCCCCCCCACTTCAAACCATTGTCAACCGTCTCCCTTGAAATTGTGCAATCCCCCGGTGTAGAGTCACCCAGCCCTAATCCTCCTATATCCACTGATGAATCCCAGCCTCACACACAGTAGGGATGCCGCCTAATTGAATTTCCTTGGTTTCAATGAACACACACTCAGGACCTGCAAGTTCCAGTCTTTGCCTTTGATAAGCAAATGACCCCTACGGAATTGAGGTCACAGCCTGCGAAAACAAGGGAACGGGAGAGAAAAATAAAGTCCCTCGCTCAGACAAGCCCAATATCGACTCACCCGGGATTGAGTCCAATGATGTTTACCCTGTGTGTGTTGAGCCCCTCTTGGCTCATGGGGATATTCATCCCACCCTGGCACACACACACATTCACTCACACAAGTACTCTAGTTTTCTTTGTATGACTAGTTCCCTTCTCTTAAGTGTAACCGTTCTTTTCCATTTGAACAGACCGCGTATGTAAATAATCTTGTCTGTGCCACAGATTAGAATAAAGCACAGTGCAGTCAAGGCATTTGCGTCCTTGTGTGTGTGTGTGTGTGTGTGTGATGGTGTGTCCCTGTGGATCTAGTAATAGCTTGTATTATACTCCATCGCCTGAAGACCTTGCACCGGCTCCATCGTACAATAGTAAGGTCAGTTAATTCATGAACTCGTCCACTCTACATCTCTCAGTGCCTCTTTTATTTCTTTAGTTTCATTTGTTAAAACTCAGGAAGTCTCCTGGCAGAAAAGTCTGTTTGCTTTGGAGTCTCTGAGCTTGCTCCAGAATCCATAGCCTGGGTGCTTTCATTAATGCTGAATTTAGATACAAGATCTGCATGTACTCTGTGTGCTTTTTACACTAAGCTGAATCACACCACATTGATTCTAATTTGCTGGGGGAGGGTGTCACTAAACCTCCCACAAAAATAAATGCTGTCAGTTTTATTACTGTGTAAACTTTTTTTTTTAATATTATCAGGTTTTCATGCCTTAGATAGCAGTTAACTACTTTTCTTTTGCCCCCTTGGTTTTATCAGGGGTTGTAAATCTTTCAACATCACACAATCTGACTTTGATTTCAACTCTGGGGGTCAGGATTTGATCCAAAATCAATCTCTGATTTGAAAACAAAGCATTTAAATGCATCCCCAGGGTGCTCTTAAAACAGTAACTAAAGATGACTAGTAGAGAATGACATGCTGTCAGCTCTGTCCACCTCAGATTTTTTTTTTTCTAAATTAAGGGATCCATCCAATAAAACCTCTGCACCCTACAGTGTATACTTTACAGTAATTCAGTGTTTTAGTTGTACTAAAAGGATAAATGACGTGTAATGAGGGAGAAAAGCAGTTTAGATTAGACCTCTTGGTTTTTGCTCCAAGCCACTCGCAAAGCATCATGGGATTGCTTTCTAGCATAAATCAAAAAATCTATTTTTTGGAGGGTTATGTTCTTTATACTAAGGAGTTTTGTCCTGGTCTATGTAACCTAGCTTTACGTGGAAGTGCACAAACCTCTGCAAAGGTATCCCTGATATTATTAGCAACAATGTGAAAAACATTGCATGCAAAAACCTTATGGATTATGTTTGTGATCTGTAAGGTTTCAGGTATTCATCTCAACCTAAAAAGAAAAAAATAAATCTGTATCAAACCAGTGTCGGATCAGTTTGTTTTCCTTAAGATATGTTTGGGGCATTTTTGACCTGTATTGATTTGACTTAGGATCATAAACAAAATCTAATCAGGTCTTCCTTGTGCCATGACTGACATTCCCTGAAATCTCATCCAAATCTGTTGAGAACTCTTTTAACTGTCTTACTCACAGACGAACCAACTAGCAGGCAAACAAAGGCGGGATCATTATAATCACTTTTCAATTACCATCAAGTCGCGCTGTAACTTTTCTCAAAAATGAAACTCGGTTTTTGAACATACACAAGATAATCAACACTCCCTCCAGCCCATTGGGAACACAGCCATAAGACATCACACTAGATCATTTTACTATTTGCCTCTCCCACTGCCACACTGGTGGGCAGCATGTCCTTCATTTGAATCTTGCAATCTTGTCTGTCTGATGGCCTTTTTCTGTTCCTCTGTCAGGGGGGCCTGCTGAGGAGAGCGCAGTTGAATCCTCCATTGCACACTTGTCGATGAGAAATGGGCAAGCTGCTTTGCACGTTATCAAACACACAGATTGGTCTTGTTTATTTTTTTGCCATCAACATTGTGGAGCCCAGAGTGCATCCACATGATGCTCCTCAAATGTTATTGTCGAATCAGAGTGACGTTGCATTTCCTCCATTTTCTTTAGATGTACTTTCTGTTGTTGAGGTCAGGAGTTATGGACAGTGCGCTGCGTATATTTACAGTTTCATTATAAGTTTTTACCCCCAACTTTGAATGGATATTTGAGTATTGAGTATAAGGTGACAGCACTACCATCCATGGGAGCTGGTGTGACGTTAACCCAATTAAGGTTCTGCCCATTTATTGTTGACTGTTTGAACTGAAAATACCAAAGCCTGCCTTCTGATAGGTGTTTGGTTGATACAACTTTGACCTCAAATATATTACACAGGACACCAAAAATATTAAGTTGCTGAAATTCACAACCCCTGTTTATAAATTCAACTTTTTTTTTGTAGAATCTGTACATAGAAATAACTATTTTAAGAGCTGAGCTGTAATTACAAAAGTATTACAGGATCACTTGAACCTATTTGCAGCATCCATAAGAAACCATTAGTCCTGTAAGACTCCATGTGAACAGTGTATTCCTCTGTCCTCCTTCATTTGATGCACTGTAACCAAGCTCTCCCAAATACTCTGTGTAAGTAAAGTTTATAGCAGTACGTAATCTAATTGCTTTCCAATAAAAATGAATTCTCCAAGGTTTAATCTGAAAGCCCAGTACTCTTACTGTGTCAATCACATAATCACCCTTTGAAATTCACAGCAATTTCACTGAGGTTTGGGATGTGAGCTCATTTATAAATGGGCTGCAGATCAAAATGAAGGCTGTGGGAATCGTGTCATGTTTTAATTATCCTTTAACAGGGATTTTTGAGTGTGTGCTCAGTATCTTTGCAGGAGAGGAAGTATGAATTTCTATTTTTTAAAGCCCCTGACACCTTAAAGGCAGCTGAGCATATTAGAAATCGATATTAATATAATAGAGTCATAAGTGCGTCATTGCTCCGTCTGCAGAAACAGCTTTCCATGAATCAATAGTGCTGCTTTGGTATCAGTCATCTTTGAGTGTCGTTTGTAAACCTTTTGTTTATTTACTGCATTCTCAGCTGAGAAGACTTAGCAGAACAGCAGTAAGTAGCAGTCTGTCCAGTCTTTAACTGCTATAAAATTACAGTCCTATTTTGTTCACAAAGTGAGAAGATTATTTTGTCCTACTTATTAATTGGATAGAAATTGGACAGAGTGACTCACAGCAGTGCTACTGGAAGGTGTCAGACACAGAAAGCAGGTAATTATGGAGACAGGAAGAGATAAGGAAACAGAATGCAATTACCCAGCAAGCAGAGCTTCAAATTGCTCCTCTTTGGATTTCTCACCTCAGGTTGCTATTGTTCATGTTTTGTATCTCAATACTGATCTTTATTCCTTTAACCGCTAGCTCTGGAAGAAGGCAGGTTTGCATTAATCAAATAAATTTCGACTGTAAGTAGAACCAAACAAAGCTCTTAACATGACCTAATTTTGGATTTCAAATCGTCTATATGGATATTTCAGATATTTTTATTCAGACTGATGTATGTGCACAAAAAATGCTGAGAGCTTTACCAAATCGGGGCCATCAAATGTTTTCAGGGCCAACAGCTTCTCTGAATTTAGCTTCATTAAGCTTTCAAGTTTGAGGGCCTTATTCAGAGCGCTTCTCCCGATCTTCGACCTCCAAACTGAACTGTGACATAGTTGCCCTATCGCATCAAAATATAGCATGCTCTGCCTCACTGTAAGGGTTTTATTTAATAGGTTACAGCATGCAAAGAAATATAAAACAACGAACACTAAATAGAGCAGTTCCCTATTTCTAATCCCTCTCTGGTGCACAAGATATTAACTGCACACTGCCCTTCTGTAAATAAAAATACATGTAGAAAAAATAAAAAACTTTCTCTCCACTGCTGTTTTGACTTCCTCTAACTATTTTGTTTCAGTGCTTTGCCTGATTTATTGTTGAGAGTTTATGCAATACAGATTCAAGAAAAATGTTTTTCTTGAGTTGCATATAAGAAAAGTTTAAATGTTGTATAAGATGCTTTTTTCTTTTAAGAGAAAAGCCAAATTCTTCCTCTCTGCCGATTTAAAGGAAGAGGGAGAGTTTCTTCATGCTCTATTTGTTCAAGTGCCCATTTTGTCACTTAAGCCATTTGTTTTAGCATTTAGGTGCTCTCTCAGCCTCTACCGTACACCCGCTTAACTCTGCACACACATACACACATCTGAAAGGAGGGAGGAAAAGAAAGTGGCTGGAATTCTTCAAGACAACTGACTTTTTTAAAGTCTAACTTTTTGAGTTTTTTAGCTGAATTATTAACCCGCATGTCCACCATTTTAAAAAGTTACTCATTGTACATTAGCGTATGCACAAGGAGAGTGCAAAAAATGCCAAATATTATAATTTCTGCTTTCACTGTATAATTTTTTTATAAGATCCAACCATCATCTTTACCGCTTGTCCTTATCGAGGTTGCCAGGTTCTGAAGCCTATCCCAGCTGACACGGGGGGATAAGGTGGGATACACCCTGAATGAGTCCCTAGATGATCACAGGACAGTTAGACATCCATTCACACTCACACTCATGACTAAGGGCAATTTAGAGTCACCTGTTAGCCTAAGGAGCATGTTTTGGGTCTGTGAAACCAAAGTGCCCAGAATAAAACCCACGCTGGCACGGGGAGACCACGCCAACAATCTGCTTGCCGTGAGGTAAACGTATTAACCTGCCATGCGACCATGCCACCTTTATTAAAAGAAATATAAGAAAATATATATTTTAGAGCTTTAACCCAGAGCTGCACAATTAATCGATATCTAATTGCTTTTTTTTCATATTATTGTCATATACAGCATTAATGGGGAACTGTCAGGCCAGGGGTCATATGCAACCACTGGTATTTTATATTAACACAGCCCAGGACATGTCAGTGATTACTGAAGAAGTTATGTTTCTTTTTTGTCTTTTTTGTGCTGTGTCAGATGAAAGACGAAAAAGTCATATTCAGGTCATTTTATCCCAGAAGTGTCTGCATAAAAAAAAAATGCCATAACATTTATTTTTATTCATATTATATTTTTTATTTTCACAGTGTCAAAAAAAATCACCAGTTTGGGTTCTTTTAATGAATAAAAAGTACTTTTTATAACTTCAAACATATATATTTCAGTGTGAGCACTGTACATCATTTTTTTTTTTTGTTTTTTTTTAAAGAAAGCATATTTTTCCATTTGCAAAATGCCCTGGTAAACTTTTTTCTTCCAGTGAACACAGTCAAGGATTGTTGGTAAAATCATTTAGCTGCATTTATGTCTTTTGTGCAGCTTCATCAAATACATTTCCTGTTTGTCACAGAAAACTGAATGTTTTTTTTTGCCCTCGTATACTAAAATAAGAATGTAGGGCCATCTGTTGGAAAATAAATAAAATAACAAATCTGAAGCCTGTTCAGCAAATTCAAAGCACATTATCAGGCATTTCATGTTTTTTATGCTGCAGCAGCCATATTATGAAAAAACACTGTTGTAATGGAGTTGAATGTGGCAGTTTTTGGTCTCAGTGGGCTGAGTGTGATTTTCCTGGCTACAGAGAGCACCATAGACCTTCTTATAACAGATGAGGTCAAAATTCCAAAGTTTATGTAAAAACACAGCAAATTTCAGCCAAAATACACATCATGCAGAAAATTTATTAAAAAAATAATCACATAAACAAAATTCCCCCTTCCCCCTGAAGGGACCAATTGTATCTGAGGGTTAAAGCTCACATGAACACACAAATCTGACTTTTTTTTAAACTAACTGAGTGAAGACGGTAGACGAGCACGTTGCTGAAATCTTGCTCACAGCAGGAAGTGGAATTGTTGACGCTCGGAGTGGCGCTCCAGGGCTGGATTCACTGCTCTAGTGCTCACATTTGCTGTGATCACATACGACTAAATCTACCTCATTTAGTGGCTAATACATGGGGGGTCTGCTGGTGACCCTTGCTGCTACTTATCAACGTGATGCTGCCGGCAATGAAGTCACTCCTCTTCCCTCCCCGACAGTTCTTGTCACCACTGCCTCTACAGATTTGAGAACAGTTTGCCTCAAATTGTTTACGGCAAATTTCCCCATTTTTAGTTTGATGAATACTCTGTTTCAGCACAAGTGCTTTATGCAATTGGCGTATAGGTTTGATGGCCTGATAGGTGCCACTTAGTCAAGCCTCAGTCTGGCGCTGGAAATGATCATCGCAGACAGATCAAGTGTGTGAGGGGAGTGTTAGAGTGTCACAAAGTGCTTTTATGTAAATGGCAGCTGAAGAGCGGCTCTCTGTTGAGGCTTAAATATACAGCTCTGTGTGAGACTCTGTCAGTCTCAGGGATGTGTCCTCTGTGACTGCGAAATGTCCTGTGTTCATATGAAAGGTTCAACACTTCTCGCCACAGAGAGAGTGAGAGAGAGGAGGTGGTAGGGAAAGAAAAACATGACGGTCTCTCCATCAAAGTGAAGAGAAAGTGGGACACATGGTGGGGATCAAGGTCGGAGCTCAATAAAAAAATCACCTCTGGATTACAGGTTCCAAGCAAAAGGTCAAAGAAAAATGAAATGAAAGAGTGTTTTGAAATATCAAAAAAGACAGGACTTGGACACCAGTGAATTGTTTTAAAGGCTTAGCAGAATGGATTTCACCCCAATTTTGCACTGTTTAGAGAGGGATTGTCTTTGCTTTCTTCTTAAAAAGAAAAAAAGCTATTTTTGCACTTCAGCACAACAGCATCTCGTATATCAACACTCTCTGCAAACGTGTTATAGATTGTGAACTCTTCCCCCACTCCTGAATTTAATAATAGAGTTGCAGGTCGTGTAGAGTATTTTTGTTTGTAGTGTTTGTTTAGCACTTCTCTCTTCCTTTTCAACTGTTGCTGTTTTAACGCCCTCCAAATTACACCAAGGATAGCTGCGAGGCTCTCTTCTCATTTTCCTCAGTTAACAAGCACTCTGTTTATATATGATTATGGTTCTCTGCCTGTTTATCCTGCCCGGCTTTTTTAAAATTACTTTGCTGGTTTAGTTCAAGGTACAAAATGCACTTAAGGATTCATTTCAGCTTGTTTGTTTTTCCCTCTGTGAAGAAATATTTGTTTATGGTCATTCCTTTCTTCCCTGCCGTCACTTGAGCTGATCAGAATAACCGTGCTGGTTAAGATTCACCACTTTCACCATTTTTGATTGCTCTTTCTGTGTTTGCTTTGCAGCGCTGCCAATCATGCAGGTGACAATTGAGATCACCAGACAGCAGGTGGAGAAGATCTTTGGTCTGGATGAGTACTGGTGTCAGTGTGTCGCCTGGAGCACCACAGGAACCCAGAAGAGCCAGAAAGCATACATCCGAATTGCCTGTGAGTGCCTTTGAAAACATTTTCATTGTCTTTAGCCTTTCAGCAGAGCTGCATCTGCCTGATTCAAAGTCTATAATCAGACGGATACAACTAGAAAAGTTTTAAACTGGAATGATTGAGCTCAGTTTGCAGAGGCACTTCCCAATGAGCATCCTTTGAGGAGAAAGAGGCGGAAGCTACGACAGCAATAGGTCACTGCAAGCCTGTAGACAGTGGCTGCTTGTGCAGAGATCAACATACATTCTTCCTGCTTGAGTAGCAGATTTATCAGGACTGTATGACATTTCTTCATTGAATGAAGAACAAAGAACAATACTGAAAGCTTATTTTCATGGAAAAGATATTTTCAGTCTTCTCCTGTCAAGTATTGGTCAGTTTGTTTTGCAAATTAGCTGGTGTTATGTTCTAAACTCGGCAGTAGTGCCTGCTTACTACATGATCTGATTAGCCTGTAGTGAATGTGACTGACAGGACTATCATCCAGTCACCTTTAAAAAATGTTTTTAAAGGTCCTGCCCTCAAATACTTTATATCATATATGGACACAAATCACAAATAAAATATATATACATGTATATATCACATATAACAAACTATCTGGCATATCAGGTTATTTTACATTACATTTCCACAAGAGCTAGGAACCACAGGGTGGCTTATGATATTTGTTATAATACAATACAATACAAAATTATACGGTAGGCATTATAAATAAGGAAAGATGGCATAATGTATACAATCCCAGAGTAGCATAAAACATAAGTCAGATAGGCTACTAATATATGTTTTTGATGGACATAATCAACTCGTCAGTAAATCTGTAAGCTTGGTCAAATGTTTTTGTAAAAAAAGAGAGAAAAAATATTGGCAACTTCTGGGCCCAATTATAAAAAAAAAACACTACACAAGGTAAAATGACCAATTTTTGTGGATGACAGGTCCCAACACCCTACAGCTGTCGGGTCAGGCTAAATTTGTGCATAAATTGTAGGGATTGGGGAGGACAAAAACCAAAACATCCTAGTATCTTGATGTTTGGTGTTGCAATGGTATATTGATTCACAGTTGTTAAGTGTCTGCATATTTAAATGTGTTGATTTTCAATATTTAATAAAGCTTTTTGTTCTTTAGAATTCAAATCACTGATGGTGCATTCTGCAGGTGAGGTTGGCAGAGGTGATGTTTATTATACAGGAGAGTTAGTGAATCAAACATGGCAGCAAAGCATATGTTAGTGGCTTTATTACCTGAAATGTGAAGTTTTTATATATTTATGTCCCATTTTGAGCCTTATATTGATCTCTGTTTGGGCCATTGTGCAGTATTCAGTTCTTTGTAGCATCAAAATTTCCCACAGTTTTTTTCTGCAGGAAATGCTATGACCTTCAGAAAAAAACTTTTAATACCAAACATAGTTTGGTAGGGGGTCTGCCACAGAGGAGTTGAGCACTTTTGGTGGAAGGCCAGCAAATAGGCAAATAGATTTGTTGTGGATGAGGAGTTGGACAGCTACTTTGCACATAATCACACATATTTTGCCATCTGCAGTGCGGAGCCCAACATGCTTTCACTCAGCGCTCCTCAGATGTTTTTGTGACATTGTTGCTGACTCTAAATGGCTTTGCCTGTCCTCCATTTTCTTGAGGTGTTTCTTTGTTGTTGAGGTCAAGAGAGCCTCTGTTGGATCAGGTGGTTCACTACTCCAGGCACCCTAATTTGCTGATGCGCTGTATATCGTCAATTCAAATGTATATTTACATTTCAACTACAAATTTTTACCCCCAAGTTCAAAATAAATATTTGAATATCGTATATGAGATGACAGCCCTAGTCTGGCATTTGCATAATGTTGACCTTACTGTCATCCTCCTCGCACCTTTTATCCATTTCTTCTCAAGCCTAACAGTCTCTGCTCACTATACCCTCAGTCAAGCCTTAGGCCGGCCAGGAGGAGTGATGAAGTTTTGTCATAGTGGGTCAAACAAACACAGATTCTCGAGTGCTGTATTCTTGGTTAAAAGAATCAAAACTTGGAGCCAGCGTATCAGTAATTTGCTCATAATTTTCAGTACTAGGATATATTTTCATTTCAATATTTTGTCCCACTCCCTCTCCAAATCCTGTCTTGAAAGAAGCTTAAACTCTGCCTAACAAGGTGCTTACATACTGCATGTCAGCTTGTAATAAAAGTATGTTAACGAGGAGGGATCTTTTCACTTTGGGTGGTTGGAGAGAAATTAACTTCCATTTAGCAATTAGCCCAGAGGCCATTATGATCTGATGCACCACAGTGTGTTCCTGTGATTATAATTTAGCTAAATCATCTTCTGCGATTCTACTTATAAGAAAATATCCAACCCTGGCAGAGACACAGAGAGAGAAGACATCTGCATGATGGCAGTAATACAAAAAATGGAGCCCTAAATTTGAGTATTCATGAGCATATTTTTCACTGAATACAGAGTTTCAGTGATGATCCCTATGAAAGTAACCGGAATAAAAACAGATTTGAAATTTATTGCCGTGCAGCAATCATAAATCTGTCTGGGGAGCACAGACACATCCCCCGCCACAGCCTCAAAAGCTTTATTAGAAGAAGCCATTTTACATTTGAGTATTTTAAAGCATTCTGCCCATTAATTCAAACATAAATATGCATTATTCCAGAAAGAACTGAACACAGCGCTGTCTGCAAACCACCAGACGTTTTGAAAACACACATTCATTATCCAACCTTGTTTGAGAGCTCAACAAAGTCAGTTAGATGTGAGATGAGGACACACACACTCACTTCAATACTAATGGGAGAGCACACACCAGTTCACGTCCATGATATTCACACACACACACACACACACCGATGCTTTGAGCCTTCCAGGACTGTTAAATCTTAAGTCTCCTCCAGTCCCATTGTTTCAGCTTTAATTAAATTAAATGTCGTAAAACTCTCTGCTCATCTTAGCATTTCTCTCGTATGATTGGTCCAGACAGGCTCAACATCTGTTTAAAGGAATTCACCGGCGGCTCGCAGAACAATAACACATTCATTTGCCCTGAGTTCAACCCAGGGTGAACACATCAAATTTGCACCGACCCTTCAGCTATCAGTTCACCCGATAAATAAATTGCCCTTTACCTGTGTAACCCACAGCGCAGGTTTATGGACAGATATATGGCAGGACTTGTTGCAACAGTAAGCGTATTCAGTGAAACGTAATCTGAAGCCTCATGCAGCCAGCCAGGCTTGCAGGAGCTCTTGTCCAGGCGCCTCGGGGCCTTGTTTTTCGTGTGGCTGCTCCAAGCTCTCATACAGATGGAGGCTGGAGGCTGGAGAATGCTGGAGAGGGGAGAGTGGGTGGAATGGTGGGTGGTGAGGAGAGAGGGGTAATGCAATTGCTTTTGCTTGATGCCGGGCCCCTCTGGCAGCAGACAAGCATCTCTGAACCATCCAGGCAGCCTGTAATAAGCAACATGCTTGGTGCCACTGATCCCCGTGTGGTTTAGGGGCCAACTGGAGTGCGACATGGGAGGACATTTTACAAGTGGAAAATGTATAAATCATCATTGGGCTAAGTTTTGTGGATAGAACTTTGAAACTTAGAAATTTAGTATGTTAAAGTCCACCACCAGGGGCTCTCAAACTGAACTAATACAAGCAATTAGCAGAGGCTTACCTGCCGTCACTTCTAGGGATGGGAATCAACAACAATTCTGGTTTAGAATCGATAACAAGTAGTTAAAGGTATCGATATTTCTTAACTTATCAATTCCATTATCAAGTCCACTTTGTTCTGCATGCAAATCAAGGTTGTGCTCCTATCACAGGCAGTCAGCACTAACGACAGAGAAGTCTATGTGTTTATGGCAGACAGGAAGTAGAGGGAGTCAAATATGTGGCTTAATTTACCACAGCATGATGCTAACTTGTGTCGGTGTGATTTCAAACTTGGGTGGAAACACAAGAAACTTGATCAAAGATTTTGTCCAGGGTACTCTTTTTCACTTAGGAAGTCCACAGGACTTGGCAAGGGAATCAATAGAGAATTGAATCAATGGGCAGAATCAAGAATGGTATAAATAAAATCTTATCAATTCTCATCCCTAGATGCCTCTGCCCACCTTCACTGTTTACTTTTTGTTAATTAACATCAGCACTCCTTAAAGTTTATACCAAGATTGCGCAGATCCTCAAAAAATATTGGAAGTTTGAGTTAATTTTCTAGATTTAAAGTAACGTAACTTTAAAGTAAAATAACTTTTAAAGTAAAATAACTTTTAAAGTCTGAAAATGTCTCACTCCGACATCTGAAATTTGAGACAGCATCCTAACAGGCATGTCTGGATACCAATCATTGTTGTGTAGTTACCATTATATCAGTTTTTCATGGATTTATGTTTTTTTCATGTGACAATTAGCAGCGATTTCAGGAGCTTTTATGAGTGCACAGTGCTCATATTCAATAACTACTACTGATAGAAAAAAGGAGGAAAAGATGAAACATTGATATTAGAACTGATTAGGCTTAACTTATGATCAAGTATGAAGTGGATACAACTACTTTTTCAGTTTAACTCTGATTTTGCTGTTAAATCTGTGAATATAAAAGCTTGAAAGACTGTCAGTCGAAACAACGGTTGTTCATTATCCTGCTAAAACCATGTATGATGTGTTAAGATTTTACAAGATATAAATGAATGAAATACTGATTTTAAATGGTGATGGCAACTCATTCATGGTTTTGTGCAGTTCTGTGCAGCAGCAGTGAGGTTTTACCCACCGAAACATTTGTGTGTTTAACTTTTTTTCTCATTATTTTGAATCTGATTGAGTAGAAGGCACTTCTACAGGTGTTACATTGTGATAAGTTGCCATGCTATGTGGTGTCTCCTGTTAAAGCCCATCTTCACTGTGCACAGAGTTTATTTACACTTAAAAGCTAATGGTGTGTGATATATTGATAAGTATGCTCAGCTGTATAACCTGATGTTTAACCTCTGCTATTAATAAGTGAGTCATTTTGTGGGTAGGTTAGCCTACTAGCTTTGTATTCGGAGTAATGCTGGCAGCATAAGGGCAGCTCAGGCCTTTTTGTAGCACTCGGCTCACTTCAAAATATTGTGCAGACTTGACAGGATCCATAAGAAGTATGCAAATTTGTTTCTTTTTTTGTCCACTGAATTGGAGCACAGCAACTGAGCTGTAAGTGTGAAGATCACGGACATATTAGAGTGTTTCCAGAGCAGTAAATAAGGCATGTCTGTCATGGCTGCTCTGTCATTATTGTGGCCATCACAAGACATCTCCTGTTTTAACAATAAAAATTTAGGATTTACCTGGCTTTGAAAACTTTTTGCAATATTTTAGATACTTTTCAGTACATTTTCCTAATTCCTTGTTATTCTCTGCACCTCTCTTTCCAACAGACCTGAGGAAGAACTTTGAGGAGGAGCCACAGGGTAAAGAGGTGGCGTTGGACCAGGAGGTGTTACTGCGCTGCCATCCCCCCGAGGGAGTGCCAGAAGCTGAGGTGATACGCGGATATGGGAGTTATTTATAGGCGCCCCATCTAACATCCATTTACCCTTTCCTCACCAGGAGGACAAAAGAGCAAAAAGTAGCTCAGGATCATCTTGCCCTGCTCCACTGGGGGAACAGACGGATGAATTACACCTCCTAATTATTCGCTGTTATTGATTTATTATCTCTCTTACATCTCTAGGAAGCCGTATATCACATTGTCTCGTCACATCACTCAGGATAGGCTTGGAGGCTTCACTCTCCGTTTGGCATCTCTAAAGGCCTATCCATAATTAATGGGTCTATTTGCCTCGCTCTCCTGTATCTCATTCTCTATCTCCCTGCTATCTCTCCATGTTCTGCATGTCTCAAACACTGTTGCCCTTCTCATCTATCTCTTTCTTTCCTCATGTCCCTCCATGGTGCGCAGCGTCTGTGTATAGACGACCAGACCCGGGGTCCAGCTGTTTCACCTCGTCTGCTGCATCCTGCCAGTCCCAGATAGGCACTAACTGCTCTAATAACAGCACAAGAGGAGCTTAGGTCAGCCACTCAGACAGCCCAGACACCAGGAGCAGCAGAGTAGCCAATCACAGCCCGGCACTGTAGGGACAGTTTGCGGAGAAATAGGGAAGAAGGTGCCAACAGAAAGAGAACATCAGAGCAGAAGTCACAACGGGGGAAAACAGGGAGAGCGTACAAGAGGAAGAAAGCCCAATTATATGCGGCACCGGAACTGGCAGTAATACCGACAACAATGCTGCCGTATCGGAGCCGCTCTCCAGACGGTGCGAGGTCAAGTGAGAGCAGGAAAACAAGCAAGCCAATCTAAGAGTACACCAAAAAGAGAATAACATCAGTTTTAGCTTTTGGGAGAAGGCACAAAAAAATACACCAGGCTTTATCGGTTTCACTTACAGACCCCCAACAGCTGTAAAGATATCCAACAGTAGCAAAGCATACATTTCCCACCTAAAACAGATGTACATATATGTGTGTGGGTGTGTGTGTATGGGTGTGGATGTATATATACCACCTAATGTAATGTCAGTGCCACAGCTCCCCCAGGCTAACAGCATTGGTAATTATCGAAACCCTTTTTTAATGTTTCTAAATACATCAGTGACTGAATTGCTACCTGAAATAATATTGAAATAATACTTTTAATGCTAATAATTATTCTTATCTATTAAATTTTAGAGTTACTGTTTTACAAAACATACAGAAAATAGGAAAGTACATGATTATTTTTTGATTAAGATGTTGAACTATAGTTATTTACTTACATTCCTGACAAAAAAAATTAGTTTTTAGCAGTTGCATGTTATGCTTGATTAATTTCTGACTTCTCAGAGAAGCCCAGTGAGCGGCTCAAACATGTTTAAAATGTTTGTCCAATAACATTTTCAGTTATAAACAAGTTTTTCTAAAATATTTATGTTCTTATGTTTGTTTGTTTGTTTGTTTTTAATTTTCCCAAGTTTGTGTCCCATGGAGAGGGCAAGCTTTTCATTTGGGTCCCAAGCCAAAGTTTTGGAACCCCTGGACTCAAATAATGTGACAGAAATACATGTCAGTAGAATAAAGAAATAAAAGAATCAGTGAGTGTGGTTGGGTTTGGGTTTATATGTATACTTATGGAATAAAGCAGTGTATACATAAATACATGAACATGTAACAGAGTATGTGATCATGGGTGAGAGTGATGTATTAACAAGAGAAGTGTATGTGCATAGGCTAAAGGTCAGTGGAATGTTTAGATAAGTTAATATACCAGAACAAAGCTGCACGTCTAGCTGTTCATCAAGGGCGAGCATCGACTGTATGCATCAGGCTCTCTTATGGCAGAAAGTCAGGGATAGATTATCTTCCATCTCCATATGTTTTTTTTTTTATCAGATAAGCACAACCTCAAAGGCAAAATACCCGCACTCAAAGACCCTATATATCAATAAGAGACACAATCACACAACAAGACAAGTGACACACGATCATGCAGTAGTCCCTGCACCAAGAAAATGTGTCATGCAGAAGACTTTTCTATACAGAGCTGCTACTCAGTGGAATAAGTTGCCTTGTTCCCTCAGAAAATCAAACAGTAAAATTAACCTAAAAAAGAAATTAAAAAATATATGTTTGCATCCTTAGGCTGACAACACATTTATGAATTTGGGAATTTTAAGCAATGCAAGTGCTTTTATGTCACAATTTCATAATATTTCTTTGTTTTCATTACAGTTGCCAATACTGCAAGCAAAACTATTGACTGACACATTTTATTAATATGAACTAAAAATGAATAATGAGCTGCTAGAGCATCATATTTTTAGGGTGAAGCAAGGCTTCTTTTTCTCTCATTAAATCTGTGCAGATGTTCATGTGTATTTGACATCTTTGACTTATATTCACTGAAATCTCTGATGTTGGGGGGGGAATTGTATGATAGTAAAATGTTTGTCTTTTTAAAGTCCTTTTATGAATTGCTGCTGTATGTACGGACCCCAGGAAGACTAGTTTGGTAGCAACTAATGGGTATCCTTTTAAATAAACAAATAAACCCAGAGTATCTGTATCACACCAAGCTACATCTGCTCTGCTTTTTTTGCTACAGAACATTAAATTCAAAATAACTTTGTTGCTTTTTGTGTCCATATAAAAATGTCAAATTCACAGCATGCCTGTCCTTGTAGAGCTGCATGTCAGAGGGAGATGGTTTCTCTTCGGCAGCACTGATATTTGACCATTGAAACATATTTTCAGGTGGAGTGGCAGAGAAACGAGGATGTTCTCAACCCAGTCAGCGACCCCAATTTTTTCATCACGACTGACCATAATCTCGTCATCAAAAAAGCGAGGCTGGCGGACACGGGCAACTACACATGTGTGGCCAAGAATATCGTCGCTCGCCGGAAAAGCAACTCTGCCACGGTGCTAGTCTACGGTAAGTGATGACTGATTTAAAAAGGGGGTCAGAACGGTGTGCACGTAGGCTAATGAGAGGTCCAGGCTCAGATCCTCCACAGCTTTGATATACTACAACAGAAAAAAAAACAGATGGGATGTTTTTCCTGCATGTTGTTTGTGTTATGCCATATCCTCTCATTAATCTCTGCATGTTCTCTTGCATGAATGAAACCTGGGTGCTCCTCTTTTTATCAGGCAGTCATAATAGAGCATTTAAATTCAAGAGTTTGAGCAGTTACAAAACCCAGAGGTATGCATATGTTACACAGAGACAGATTGCAAAAGCCAGCTCTGTATTTCTCCAAGCAATGAATTAGACTGTCATAAATAGCTACATAAAGGGATAGTAGTGTATCCACACATTAATTAGCTCAACTTAAAATGTTACTGGCAGCACCCTCCAAAGCTGGCAGTCTCCGATCCGGGGGCTGCCATCTTCCTCCTCCTCTGTAGTGGATCCAATCTGAGAGGAGAAATTGAATTAACAGGAAACAGTAAATAATGACTTGGCTTGATAAGCAGACTGATCTTTATTAAAATGCAGAGAGACAGCATATTTTCTATCACAGAGGATTCCCCGAGTACTGGTTCGATTAAAGTTTTGCATACAATACAGCCTGAATTCATTTCCAGCTATATGGTACGTGTAGATGGAGGGCACATGGGAATTATGAAAGAAACTTCATGTGAGCAAGACAAGTATAGTTTGGCGTAATGCCTGACATGCAGACTGTATTTATATAAGGCTGGCAGAAAGAAAGATGATAGTATGCAGTCTTTTCCAGTCAGAAAAGAGGCTCTAGTTTGTTATATGAAGGGACTGTAAAGAGTATTCACCACATTTCTCAAGGGTGTGGCTATTTGAACAAAAAAAAATCATATCTTAGGATTTTATAGCTTTGTCATTGAGATGACACAAAGTATACAGCAAACAGCTAATTAGCAAAAAACAGAACACATGATAACAAAAAATAAAAACCCTAATTCCAATGAAGTTGGGGCATTGTGTAACATTTAAATAAAAACAGAATGCAATGATTTGCAAATCCTTTTCGAACTATATTCAATTGAATACTCTACAAAGACAAGAAAATTAATGTTCAAACTGATCAACTTTATTGTTTTTTGCAAATATTCACTCATTTTGGATTTGGTCCCTGCAAGACGTTCCAAAAAAGCTGGGACAGGGGCAACAAGAGACTGGGAGATTGAAGAACGCTCAAAAACACCTGTTTGGGACATTCCACAGGTTAATCGGAAACAGGTGAGTGTGATGATTGGGTATAAAAGGAGCATCCCTGAAAAGCTTAGTTGATCACAAGCAAGGATTGGGCGAGGTTCACCACTTTGTGAACAACTACATGAGCAAATAGTCCAACAGGTGAAGAATGTTTCTCAACGTACAATTGCAAGGAATTTGAGGATTTCATCATCTGTGAGTCCATGAGTGGGATTAAGCAACACCGCCTCCTCTAGACCTTTCAGCAGAGCTCTGAAATTTCGGTAAGGTTTTAAAGTTGCTGTCATGTGTCATAGTCGTCATGGGTAAAATGAGCACTACAGCCACAATGTTCCGTCACTGAGGTGAGTCCCAGGGCCTCATTTATAAAAGCTGCGTATACAGAAAAGAAAGCGTACGCCACTTGTAAGCAACTTCTGGGATTTATTAAAAAACAAACTTAACAGGAGACTGTGCGCACCTCCACGGCAGCTCTGACCCTGCCGTACGCACAAAATATGGAGAAACAGGAAACTGTGACCCCAACAGTAGAAGGATGAAATTAAAGACAGCTCAGTGAAATTGATACATTGTGTGAAGTATTTAAATATTACACCTTTCACAACACAAATCATATATGAAGGATTTATTTGCAAAATCAAAGAAAGAGGAAAAATGTATATTGATGCCCCAGGGAGTGCGCAAATGCACGCACATGTACCCTGTGTTATCGAATCATTTATGTTCTGTCATTGCAAAACAAAACTTTACATGTATTTTATTAAATACTAAACATAAACAATAAGGCAGACAGTAACCATGTTCCCAGAATGTGCCATACAAATAAAGTTTGTATTAATAATAATTGTCATTAAAATGATCTGCTGATCAGTTAGGCTACAACGCCTGTAGCTGTCCAGGAAATTAAGTGATTGTTGGATATAAAAAAGCACGCACTCGCTAAGACGCGCAGAGGCTTTTCTGGCTGCTGGAGGACGTGGTGCACGGGAGACTCCGGCGCATTTGGTGCATCCGTGTTCCCCTCCACCTTCGTCACGACACCACTCAGGAGGGATCCCCTGATGATTGTCTGTGGGGGTGAGCTCCTGTGTGCCCTTTCCCCCACAGACACTCATTCTATGGAGAGCAATTTGCCTTTTCGCCTCCACTTTTATGTCGGATCATTTCTTTTTACTTCAGCCACAGTCCGACCCTCTGAGGTGACGTTATTTACAGCATCAGCCACATACTTCTACTCTTTTGCCTTTCTGGCATTAGTGATGCACGAACTGTGCCCACCTGTTAATATCTCAACCTCACATTGAGTGCAATTTCTTTTTTTTCGCTCGTTTTCCCTCTTGGTCCATTGTGAAATTGGTATCATTGAATATTCATCAAGGGCGATCACCTGACCTTTTATAGGCACCATGTGGGCGGGGCAAAGCGTTCCCTCATGTGCAACAACTTTAGAGTTGATTGTGATTTATAAATGGAAACAGGTGTAGGACGTATGAGCACACTGTTTTATAAATGTGAAAGTTTTTGTGCACACGCATTTCCGGTGTTTCCGGGGTACACCACCTGTAGGGATCTTTCCTACGCACAGTTTTATAAATGAGGCCCCAGATGTTCATATTTATAACAACAAGCCAAAGTTGGTAAAAACCCACGTCGTTTTATGTCATGCAGTAAAATCTGAACTTTGACCATTTCTTTTATATGTTGGATTAATACAGGAGTGACCTAACTTTGCAACATCCAGGGACTTAGATTTAGATCAGTTTGTGCTCCAGTGACCGCTGTCTTACCTTCTGCATCACTCTGATCTGAAGAGTTAATGAGAGGAGAGCAGCACATTGCTGGTGGAAGGATACATAGCCCATATGTTGCATCAAAGTATAATTCTAAGCACAGGGGCTTTGTTCGAGAAAAGTGAAATGCTATTAAAAAAAACTGTACAGCCAGTCAAGTCAGTGTTGTTTTTTGGAGTAGTTTTAACCTAAAAGTGGGTTAAATAAGAGGCTTTTTGTGATTCTGTATTGCATAGCATCCATACCTGGCTATCTTCTGTCAGGGACAAGGCTCTCAAGTTGCTTTAGTGTCAATCCCATTACTGCCATGGGCCTCGAGCAACCCCATTCCAAAAGTCCTGAACTGTCCCTTTAAATCATCAACTAACCCCAATGGCTTGGGATGACAAGCCCAGTGCAGAAGAGGTAGTTTAGAGGCACTCAATATGTGGAAACTGGTACATTCTTGGAAATTAGCCATTGTGATCTTGTTTTAGCTGTCAGCAAAATCAAATATGAACGCAAGGTAAGGCACAGTGTGACCGCCTTAGATATAGTAGGATGAATAAGTGATAGTTTTCCGTTTAAACTAAATATTTCAAATAGATATTTGAGGTCAAAACACCTGTTACGGTTGGTGTCTTCACTGTAAACAGTTTTTCAGAGCATTACTTCTGGCATGTTTTCTTTACTCAAATCAGTTCAGTCAACATTGCCCTCACCAATGACCAATGGTCTGAAGAAACTTGAAAAGTTACAGTGATGCAAAATAAACTGCCACTGTTAACAATGTAGTCAATGGCAGAAGTTAAATAGACTTGAGCTTGTAGTCTTTTCAAATCGTTCTGCTACTTAAAGCACTTTTTACTGCATGTCACACTAACCCAATTACACACTGATGGTTGATGTTGCTATGTAGGCTGTCCATCAGTATAAACTAATCTCATTTGTAAATATTTGCAGGCACCTGATGCAGCAGTTGGATCAATTTGGGGTCAACTGTCTTGCCAAAGGCCACTCCAACATGTGACTGCAGGAGCAGGGGATCATACCCTCAACCTTCTGGTGGAAAGACAACAGCACCACTATCTAACTCTATATCTCATTTGATAATATACCTTTAAACTCCATATCTGTTCTGTATACATATATAATAATTTCTTATTCCTAATATGTCTATCAGATGGTTAAAGACAATTTAATTAAGCAAACAGTCAAAGAAGATCAATAAGATATCTTAATGATGCTGCATCTATAACTACAACCTGCCTCCTTTATCAGGTTAATCCATTTGAAGTACGTGAAAAACATGTCCAAAGTATGTACAGCCCTAGTGAGTGTTTCCCAGGCATAATTAAATATCTTATGCAGGTCCCATATTCAGGTTTTAGTTACTTGAATTAATTCTGCCTAAAGTTGTACTGTCTTTTTATAACAAACACACTGAATGGAATCTCAATGGACTTTAAGCCTACCATGAATTCAAAATGAGGAAAACAGGAGCATTGATAGGTCGCTGTGGAACTTTTCACTTAACTTACAGAACACTTTAATACAAATAGTGTTCAATAAAAGCACACCCAATATCCAATTACTAAAAGTGGAATAGATGCAAAACATCAATCAATTTCCTCTTGGAGTGAATGTCTTTGTAACCTGAAGGGGATGTAGAATTATGAATATATATAAATATATAAGCATGTGCTCTTTTTACTGTGTTTTGTTGTGTTTATTTGGAGTATGCAGTAAAAAAAAACACATTATCATACACTCCTGCAAGCCTCCAGCATAGAAATAAAAAGCACAATTATTCCCACTCTTGATTAAAATTGATTAGCTTGTTGTTGGAAGGCTTGCTCTGCAGATGAAGGAATCTACAGCTGAAATGACTGCAGAGGCAAGAGCGAGCGTTCATTCTCTTTTTGTTTGCCTTTCTTGTATTGTCAAACAATAGTTTTCACTCTTGGACCTGACAAATTGTGAACAAATTGCTGGGGAGCTTGCATGTGCATTTTAATTTTCTTCTCATCACTCAGAGCTGTTGACAAATGACAAATGCAATACCATTGGTGTATTAATTTAGATTTAATTACTTTGCCAGCAGTCTTTAAGAATATGTCTTTACTATCTTTCATCTGTATGTAATTTATGTAAGGGAAGAAAAAGGTTATTTCCTGAGAGGGCTATGGTGCACGGGGCACCCTGCTAGCTGATCTAGCTAGTTGTAGCAAGTCATAATAATCGCTACTTTTCAAAGCGGAGTTCAACAGGGGGCCAGAGATGCATTTTAACAAGCCTGGCTGGTGTGGCTGCACTCTGTGCTAAGAGGTAATCAGGGGCCGAGTTGCCTGGCAATTTACCTCACCGCGGCGGGCAATCAATCGCATGGAGAGGGCAAGGAAATGATTCAGCCGTGACAAGCTCAGGGGAGAGTTAGGGGGGAAATTAGGGTGGGAGTATGTACAGAGAAGGAACGACAGCACTGTTCAAGTCAATAAATCAGAAATCTCTCTATCCTGTAGGCTGAGACAAACAAGGGAAATATAGGACAAGCTCATAAGAATAAAACCTGCGGTGTGATGCAGTCTTCCTCAGTGACCTGCATATGGAAAAAACAATGTCCCAGTGGAGGCTCAGGTCAGAACATTTGCTCTGGTCCATGTTCTCAGGAAGGTAAATAAGTGGCTTGAATAAGAGGAGCTTAGTTTGCAAAGTATTAAAGTACCTGAACTACCTGAACTTTTCAGGAGTTCTGCTCATAAAAGAGGAAAGTTATTATACAGCCCTTTTCTGTACATTTCAGAGAGCTCTGAAGTTTCAGTAATGACATGTAATGGTAATGGTTTGAAATCTGTGGTGGATGTGTGAAGGGCATAATCTGGAAACTGGAACAGCTATGATTTTTATATTTCTTAGTAGCTGACAGGCATTTCCAGGCAGCAGAGGGTGTTTGTTTTACACACGCAATAGGTTTCCTTTAAAAAGACTCTTCTCAGGGCTGGGCAATATGGACAAAAAACATCATAATATGCATTTCACCAAATTGCAATACATGATAAATATCCTGGTCATCACAATGTTTTTGTTTTAGAGCAGCAGAATGCGACAAACCTCAATTCCAACAAAGTTGGGACATTGCGTTGCATGTAAACAAACACATAGTACAATGATTTGAAAATTCTTTCCAAACTATGTTTAATTGAACACACTACAAATAGAGGATATTTAATGCGCAAACTGATAAACTAATAAAAAAGCTCGGGCAGGGGCATCAAAGGACTAGGAAAGTTGAGGAATGCTAAAAAAAAAAAAAAAAAAAACCTGTTTGGAACATTTCACAGGTGAACAGGTTAATTGGAAACAGGTGAGTGTTATGATTGGGTATAAAATGAGCATCACAGAAAGATTCAGTCATTGACGAGCAAGGATGGAGTAAGGTTGATCCCCTTTGAACAGCTGTGTGAGCAAATAGTCTAATGGTATAACCACAATATTTCTCAATGACAGTTGCAAAGAATTTAGGTATTTCATCATCTGCAGACCTTAATATTGTCAAAAGATTCTGAAAATCTGGGGAAATCTCTGCACATAAGCAGCAAGGCCAAAAACCAACTGACCTTTGATCCCCCAGGCAGCCCTGCATTAAAAACTGACTTCATTCTTTCAAAGATATTACCACGAGGGCTCAGGAACTTTTCAGAAAACCATTGTCAGTCAAGACAGTTTGTTACTATATCTACAAGTGCAAGTTTAATCTCTACCATGCAAAGCCAAAGCTGTATGTCAATAACACTCAGAAACACTGCCAGCTTCTCTGTGCCTGAGCTCATCTGAGGTGGACTGAAGCAAAGTGAAAAGTGTGCTGTGGTCCGATGAGTCTACATTTCAAATTGTTTTAGGAAATCGTGGATGTCGTGTCCTGCAGGCTGAAGAGGAAAAGGACCATCCAGATTGTTATCAGGATGGTCATGTTAATTTCAAAAGCCATCTTCTGTGATAGTTCAGGGTGTGTTTGTCCCCATGGCATGGGTAACTTGAAAATTTTATGAAGGCATCATTAATGCTGAAAGGTACATACAGGTTTCCTAGCAACGTCTTTTTCAGGGAGAGCCCTAGTTATTTCAGCAAGAAAATGTGAAGGCACATTCTACATGTGTTATAACAGCGTGGCTTCGTCATACTAGACTGACGCAAGCGCAAAATACGACAGTGGAGACCCCAGGGTGTTGAGCAACTGAAGTTGTACATCAAGCAAGAATGTGAAATAATTCCACCTACAAAGCCTCAACAATTGTCCTCCGTTGGCAAACACTGAGTGTTGTTAAAGGGAATGGTGATGTCGCACAATGGAAAATGTGCTTCTGTCCCAGCTTTTTTGGAACATATTGAAGGCATCAAATTCAAAATGAGTGAATATTTGCAAAAGACAAGGTTTATTAGTCTGAACATTAAATATCTTTTTGTTGTAGAGTAATCAATTAAAAATATAGTTTGAAAAGGATTTGCAAGTCATTGTATTCTGTTTTAATTTACATTTTACACAATGTCCCAACTTCATTAGAGCTGGGGGTTTCAATTTTTGGTATGATTCCAATGGAAGTCAAACAATTTTGGGACATGTTTGATATCACAGCAACAAAGATAGTAGCCTTATTGTTTCTGTTCATTTTTTTTCTTTTTCCCTCTATTCATGGATATTTGTATGGATTGCCTTTTTTGTTTTTCATGATCAAAAATTGCTGAAAAACTCCCACACACTATACAAAACATTGGCAACATTTCTCAATGCAAAGTTTGTTTAAGTTTGCTGTACTTCATGCTTTGACACCTGGATTTTATGGAAATGGTGCCCAAAAGCAAGTTCTCCAGTTGGCTTGTTTTATCATGATATATTTGAACACTGCAAAACTGAGTCAAGATCACCTTCAAGACTGTGTGTACGTTTGCATTGCCTCCTTTTGGCACAGTAAGATTATTTAGAAAGGTGGCGTTTTTATCCAGCAGGAAAATTTGATCTTTTTTTATCAACATAAACATAATATACATGTTGGCATTGTGCAAGGATTAACCAAAATATGTTTGTTTTAATTAACTTTGTCATCGTTATCAGCAATCAGCCATAAATATTAGGAGCATCACTTTTATAATTTTTTGAAATTTCTTAACCTTCCCAACTCCATGGAAATGTGGGCACACCCAAGCATTAATACTCATATTTCTGACTTGTATCTCTGTAGCTGTAAGTTAGGGTCCTATCAGGAGCAGCCAAAGGTTAACGAGAGAAAAGTCAGTTACTGACACACCAGATGGACCATTAAATGTATTACACTTGTCCGTGTGGGAAACAGCCCATAAAAAGTGTTGGCCTAATTGGACATTCATTCCATCATTCTTACTCATTACAGGCAAATCTGATAATGCCGTAGGTGGGCACAACTGCCACTGTGTAAGAAACAAAATGTAAGCCTCTACGTAGAGCAAACTATCACAAAAACATGTCAGCAGTGGGGCAAAAGTCCCTTCTATTGAGAAATGCTTTCAGTGTTATTTGCTCTTCATTTAGAAAAGAAATGTGGTCCAGATCTGATAAAACTGCTACTGAAGCTGTAAGCATCCCTACTAATCTCTGTAAGAGTAGTCACTTCCTTCTGTCGTCTCCCTTGTAGCTCCCACCTCTTCCTGCTCCAAAGGATGCTTATTTGGCCACAGTGGGCTGTTCACATTTGTTGTAGTTTTGAGCTTGGCAAGATGGATTTGCCTGATTACAGACATTGGATCAGGCAGATCAATCTGCTGTGCAAGGTTTATTTGATGTGGTCTTTGTAACATTTGGGACTGAACCTGCCCCCAAGACTGGCACAAATAAATATTTGAATTAAAAATACGCCTGGAGGAATAAGTGTAAATGTGCATTTTTTTATTGTTGTGAGTCTCTCCGCATTCTTCTATTTTTTATCTCCTAATAGCCAAGGTCTGAGGGACCCATAGTTAGATGTGAAAAGGCTTGTTCATCATTAATCTGTGTGTGACTTTTATCAAGTTATGTTAAATCTAAATTCCAACTCATTTTTTGTTTTCTCTCAACGGTCAATCAACTGTAAAAACATCAATCACACCAGGTCACAGCATAAATATTCAGATAGCCTAGGCTGTCCTGAAAAAAGGATGTCTGCAAATTGTTTTTGCTTGAAAGGCTTGAGGTTTTACGTACATTCTTGGAAAAAAAAAATCAAGAAAATTAGTTGCATGATCTCCATATACTGCCCAGCCATGTTTAATAATCAAAGTTTATATTTAATGTTGCAGTGGTGAAATTTGAGGGGGTGTTTTGAAATGTTGCAAGGTATTTTGGCTCAGCCGTGTCTTCCTTCAGTGATAAGGTCAAAGATGGCACGCTGACAATGTTTTTTCCACTCTCTGTTGAAGCCATTCTGTTTTCACTGCAGTTTGCTGTGATTCCAACTCGGACATAGGAAGCAGCCCTCTCCTGCTCTCACTCCTCCATTAGTTCACCTTTCAGTGCCGAACCAGCGAGTGTAACAGCAGTCACGATTATTCTAGCACAACACGCCTCTTGTCCTTAGTGCATGTCGGGTAATCCTGGCTGCTCTGTCCCTTCATCCATTCATCCCTCCCTCCTTCAATCCAACCTCCCCCTCTCCCTCACCCCCTCCACTCCCTCCTCCTCCTCCTCCTTCCCGGCGCTTGTCTGACAGTCAACGGCGGCTGGTCCACGTGGACCACCTGGTCGTCCTGCAGTGCCGTGTGCGGGCGTGGCTGGCAGAAGAGGAGTCGGAGCTGCACCAACCCGACACCACTGAATGGAGGCACGTCGTGTGAGGGGCAGAACGTCCAGAAAAGTGCCTGCGTGGCCACCTGTCCAGGTAACTCCCAGGCAACCCTGTTTGTCCTGTGGCGCTTGGCTTCCTGTGGCTTCCTTTTTGCATTATTTTGCATCTAGAAGTCATCAATTCATCTTTATTTTGGCTGCCTTTTGTCCCAGCATCCGGGTCTTTTCTTAGTTGTCAGTGCTTGTGTTGTTTCCTGCAATTAGAGCGCTTGAGCAGCAGTGTCAGAGCCTATTAGTCTTTACCGTGAGGCCTTCCCCTGAGAGTGATGTATTTGTATCCCTCTTTGTTCACCTATCGCCTTGTCTCCTGCTTTTGTTTCAGAGACCTGTCTGTATTCAGAGACATGTTTCCAGCTCAAGCAACCAGCTAGTACATTTGTTATTGTTTGCTGCTAAAGCTTTGTAGTAAATATGTGCTGTGGAAAGCTGAATAATAGCAGCCAGTGTGCCATGTTTACCTGAGAGGAGCTGAGGTTGTTTTATTTCCCTGCCCTTCCTCTCTTGTGAGAGCATCACAGAGGTAGAGAGCGTCCTGCCTGATACTGAGCAACACATATCGATCTCCGCTAGGCCAGGATGGAAGTCAAGCTGCTTCATTTGCAGTGCCACATTAGCCCCCCTGACAAAGGAGAGAGAGCTAGGAAGAGAGAGAGAGCAGGAATCAGATACAGAGTGAGGAAGGCAGGAACAACACCAAGCCAAAGAGAAACAGGTAGAGAGAGGCTGTGTGTGTGCGGCGCTGCCAGCGGATCAGTCTGTGGACGTATTGCCGGGTTTGTGCAGCCTTGCTGACCGCAGGAGAAATCTCCCACGCTCGGTAAATAGCAGAGAGGGAAATCCAACACCTCTGGCAGCTCCAGCAAGCCTAAAACAGAGGTTATCTTCCTCAGTGAATCAGGGTGTAGCGTTACACATTCCCCATGTAAAACCATCACTAGATGTCAAGCTTGAGTGTAAGTAACATGGCCCACCGGAATACAGCAGGAGTAGGAGGAAGACAAAGGAAACACAGAAATGCATGAAACCCCATCAGGACGCTATCTGGACGGATTTTGAATTATTAGCGCTGGTGCAAGGAGTAATGGAATTAGAGGTGTCCAGGGATGCTTGACATTCCCCCGTAGCAAAGCAGGATACTGACCTCCATGAGCTTAGAAAGATTAACGCCACTCGGAGCTGCTATTGTTAGCCCAAACCACAAAGAGAAAATGTGTAATTTCAACTCTTTTGGTGCTGTGACACAAAACCCATTGTGCGCTGGGAACACAGTTTTCAGTGACTTTGCAGAGAAAGGAGTCCTTATTCTTTATTTCTTGATGAAAGAAGCTACAGCGGCATGACCCCACTCTCACCTCCATCAGCCGGGTTGTTTGGCGACACAGTGGAGTATCTGCCTCATCCTCTCACTCGTTACCTGTCTCAGACGGAGCATCAGTGGCGCAGACAGCCCCAGCTGTCGGACCCCGGAGAGGGCCCCCCTCAAGGCCGGAGTTCACCACGCCAGAGCCGGGGGATGATGGGCTGTTGTTTCCAATCACAAGTGGCACGGCGGCTCTGTTGTGTACTCACAGACGTGCCTCCTAAATCCCCAAAGATGAACTGACTGCTGCCGTCATTTGTCACCCAGCACACATGCAGCCCAGGAAAGACGACGCCCAAACCCATTCTAATCCTCACTGTGCTTCATCCAGTGCATGATTAACACATGTATGAATCATCAGCTGAATGAAAGAATAGATGCTCTGATATTCCAGTTTATTCAGCAGGAGGGAACAGATGAGATGAGTTGTGCGGAGAGCACCCTTACATACCTGATATCTACTTTAATTCTCACTGTGCTTATGGCCTTCACACGTCTAATCCATTGGAAGCTCAAAAGATGGTGATTTTAGCCCATTTCAGAACAAAGAGACTTGAGAAAGAATGAAACACGAGAGTAGCTGTAATGCTGCAGATAGAAATCATGTTATTTATTCAGAGACATCTGACATTTAGATTCAGAAGTAGTGTTCTTTATTTTTTAAAGTCGGCCTTGAGAGGCAATTCTTCCTCCACAGTGCCTTTGTTTTTTTTGTTTTTTTTTGAGCTACGTCTTAAAACTTGCATGATTTAATGCTGGTCTTGTTCAAGAGTTCATTAATTATCCAGGCTAAGAATCGTGTTGATTATTGGCTCTCTTGTGCATTTAACTTCCAGCATTAGATCTTTGAAAATGGGTTAGCAGAAATACATTTTGTTTTTCATCTGATTCTTCTTTGTAATTTGCAGTTGCAATCAGTTTCTGTTTCCCTAAAACACATCAATGGCCTCATAGATTTGCTTAACTCCTTTGGGAAAAGAGAGATTCTGTCACTGAATGGATTTCTGCTGGAAACAAATCAATGTAAATTTGGAAGCAACGGCACGCAAAGGCTGTAATTTCTTTCTGCCTTGCTGTATTTATATAAATATATATATTTCTTGTTGAAATGCTGTCAGCCATGTGGTGTTCCACATTTTAAAAGTAGCGTGATTCCTTCAGAGCAGAGCTGAGCTGCAGCCACAGAGGCATATTTTCATGCACTGACTTCATATGGGCTTCTATCACGGACTGACACCAACTCCAACAGCCTGTTCACCAACCAAACTCTTCACGTCTGCTCACAATGACTCTTGTATCTAAATGTGAGCTCCCACCTCTCTCCTGCAAAGTGTGAAGCATGAGAGGCTCATCTGTATTTTTGTCTAAGTCTCCAAAGTGTTTAATGAGAGTTGGCGGAGGCCTGTGTGGCAGATCAGATGGGCTCCATGCTGGGAGAGACACAGGGAGCTGTGGAGGAGGAAGAGGAGGAGGAGGCTGAGGCTAAAGCCTGAGGCTCAGAGCACAGCAGATCAACACTTGAGACAGCCTGTAGCCAAACTATGCAAGAGCTTATCTCCATTTCTCCTTCCTCTCTCTCTCTGCCCAGTCCTTTCCTTTTGTCTCCATCTCATCATATCCCACTGAAGGATCCCACATAAATCTGCAGTCCACCCCTCACCCTTTCATTGACTTTCATTGCCTCTCTGCAGACTTGTGGTCAGAGCCAACAGTCACGGCAAAATGTCAGATCACGGCAACATTTCCAAGAAAGACACACAACTTGAGCCAACAGCAAATAGCTAGCGCTCAGTTTTTCGAGCAAACACGCTGACACCTGCCCCTGCACAAATAAATGGCACTGTTGCCGATGCGTTGGAGAAGGGTAAACATCCTGAAGAGATTCGTAACTGGTGTGAATAATTTAAATATTGTACCGATCCCTCAGGCTCGCCAGAGGAGTCATGAGAATTCGACTAGATGAAAAATAAACAGACTTGAGGCTGGTGTATTTGTGCATGCGTACTGGTGAGCGTGTGTTTGTGCATGTACATCTTGTACACATGCGAGTCAGCACCCATATGTCTGCTGTCTGCACTGCAGGCAAATTCTGCTTTAGAAGTGAGCATTCATATGTCTTGTGATATTACCAGAGATTGTTCTGGATACCTCATGTTTTATCCAAAGAATAAATAAGGGCTGTGACAGAAAGACACATTAGTTTACACTAGAAAGACAGTGGCCATCTGGTGACAGCTTTGTGTTTTTAATCACTGTCTGCCACTTGTGTTGGCTCATCTTTGTCTTCATATGTCTAACTGTCTCTCTTTGGATTGTTCAAGTGGTGTTGTTGGTGTAAGAGAGTAGAATCAGTGACTGGGGACATATAATATCATGACTTCACACTAGAACCACCAGGGATTGTCGTATACCCTAAAACGGGGGTGTCAAAATTTCGGCCCGGGAGCCAGTTGCGACCCATGGACCACTTTTAGTTGGTCCAAAGCAAATTTAAATAACAGAATCAGACTAGAAAAGCACTCCGAGAGCGCAGACCTCTGCCAAGCAGCTAAGATACAATTCTGGATCACCACGCGATCCGATTGGACAGCCGATTCCCACTCATGTCTGTCCATGTGGAGAACTCCTCCGCTGGCATTGCAGGGGAAGCTGGGAAATGTAGTGGACATAGGCTTGAAAAACATTGACGTCAGTTTGCAAATAAACTACAATTCCCATAATGACGTAAGGGGGCAAAACCCTCACAGCAGCTGAGGAGAAATGAATGGGATTTGCCATTATAAATTTCAATGTTTTTTTGTGACGTCAATCTAGATGGGATCCAGATGTAATTTAATATACGGCCCAATGTTAACTTATGGGATTTTTAGAAAATTTGGGGATTTTTTTGCATCCAGACAAATATGCGGATCACCTCCAAAATGTAATGGCTTCTTCCTAAGACCAAACCACACCTCTGGGAAAATTTTCATGTAAATCCATCCAGTAGTTTTTGCATAATCTTGTTAACAGACAAACAAGCAAATAAACAATAATAATACAAAAATTTTAAGCCTCTGCTTCACTGATGATGGATTATGGCATTCAAGAGCACTCATTTGCTTTGCTATCTGCTCCTTCTCAAGGTAGCCTCAGTCTGAGAGACAGATCTAGGGATAGCCAGGTTCAACCTGAGCCCCCTGAGATCAACTTACCATCCAAAAGACCTCAGCATTGATGGCTATTTTATGGCTAGAGCCAATTAGAAGTTAAGATGTAGGCTGTTTTTTTCTTTAAACATAATGAAGCACATGTCAGCCTATTGTTTTTGGCCCACTCATGCTCATAGTTTTGGTATGTGGCTCTCTGTGGAACAAAAGGTTGGACACCCCTGCCCTAAAACCTTCACCGGTTGTTTGTATTGTTCTTTATATATATATATATATATATATATATATATTTTTTTTTTTTAATTTAGTTTGTTTGCTCAGTATTTACTTTTTTCCACACAAACAGACAAGTACAGTATGTTAGAGTCGTATGAGACTCAAATGAATCACAAATGAAACATCTAAAAAGTCAAGGCTGAAGCTCATGTTTATTTTAAAGACCCTTTTTTGACCCCTTTTGTATGGATAAGTTTCACTGCAAAAAACAGTTTATAGGTTAAGTACAAAACAGAAACCAAACACGCTTCAGTTCATGGATATTACATAATAATCTATTTGTAACATGAACAACCAGGAGTTTAGATTATTTAGTTATTAGTGTAGCTGTGCTTTATTTTTGTTTATCATCCTTTCAAAAACATTCTTTTAAATGAGTGAACTCTACATTTTTAATTCTTTATCAAAGCTGTTTCACAAATTCACCCCTCTGTCAGACTCACATCTCTGCTTTCCAGTAGTCCTTTTTTTTTTTCTTGGAAATTTTTGAACCCCTCAGGTCATGTTGACTGTCTGAACTGTACCAGGCATTATAGTATATTCATTATAAGCTTCAAGGTCATTTCTTTATAATTCTAAACCCCGAGTTTAATGAAAATACCATCCCTGTGGGGCTTTTTAACCATTTACCAATTGACAACAGTTGTACTATAACCGTGACCTTAGAGCAGCGGTTCTCATATAGTGAGAGGCACCCTGGTGTATCTTGTGAATTATCACAACAACAACATAACAACTAATGACCGAGTCTGTGATTAACTCTCCCTCAGATATATAGATTTCCATAATAAAAAAATAAAAAATTTTGTCACTCGCATTCTCAAATCCATCTTATTTAAAAATTGTGATCCACCCATTTTAATGTTTGTTGCTGGATTTTTGAATTTTGCCAAGTTTTAAATGAGACGATGACTAATTCTGTTAATGAATGTTTCATGATCATCACAGTTGTTGGTCAAAAATAATGAGGCATTAGAGGATAAAGATACTTTTGCACATTCTGATACATAATAAACCTTTAAGAGACTTGCCTTGAGATACTGGCTTGCCTTTAGTTGTGCCGTGGTAAAAAAAAAAAAGTTTTAAAACCACTGCCATAGAGTACTTGTTTACGTCTGTTTTACTGATACCGAGACATAAAACGCACAGGAATAGAGAACATTTTATTATTCAAATCGGCGAAAAACAGATCATAACCCTAAATTGAAAGCAACAACAAACAGTTAGACTGTTTATGTAAATTTCACAACAGAGATCAACATAAGTTAAGCTAACATCCAGGACACTGGCTGTTCTCACAGATCACATAGTCACACTTAAGGTTTCCCTCAAAGGATTGGGATCACTAATTTTTATTCATATTGATTCCCTTGTTTACACTCTTCAATGATGCAAGCCTTTATCAATACGTGAATTGATACTTTTTATTGTTTGATGGAAAGAGGCCTCAGAACATTTTAACTAAGCTGCTACAAACTGAGAAGATCTTGTGTTAAAAAGTTTTAAAACAGTATCTGTATATTTTTTCCTTGTTTATAGAGACCTTCCTTTCCCAGCCTTTTTGCTGCTGTGACACCCTTGAGAAATGAGGTAAATCTCAGGACATCCCATAAATATATTATGATCAAATTATATCATCAACCAGGCTGGTCTGGATCACTGATGTGAACAGCCTGCTGCTGTGGACCTACATGGCTTCAACTACTGCAGTAAATATTTGGCCTTTCTTTGAGCCCCTTCACATTATCGTTACAGGTCCTAATATTAACACTAGAATAATCAGACTATTAAAATACACGGTAGTTCCTGCAAATACTGCACATATATAACTATAACCATGACCACCAACATCAGTTCTCGCCAGTTTTTAATCATTCTAGCTCTTATGTTAATATTACAGTGATTTCTCTGTCCATGGTTAGTATTGCTATTACCATCATAATAAACTACCTTTATGTCCATATAGAGAGGAGGACCCTCTTGAAAATGAGGTGCTGCATTTCGCTAATAAACTTATATTAAACAAAGATAATTATGATTCGAACAGATTTATTTTTATCGCTTTCATGAAATTCGTAATTTAGTCCCTTTGTCTCTGCCCACATCTCTTTAAAGAGGAGATTAAAGAGAGGACTAAAAATAAATAAATAAACAAATAAATTAAAGTGTTATAAAAAAGAGTATAGCACTGATCTACACTTTTTCTTGAGATAACATCTGATATAATTTGACACTTTACAAATAAAGAACGAGTGAAAGTTATATAATTATTTTTGGAATTAAAATATTGTACACCTCTGACAGTCAACTTACACACTAAATGTGTTAGTGTTTGACATATTGATACAATTGTCACTGTAAATTAACATTAATTAGAATTCTGAGCCTGGGATGATTTACACAGCTTTGATATATTTGATGATGTATCTCGCCTCCAGGGCTTTCCTCGACAATTTAGCAAATTTTATTATTACTTGCCCTGGTCAATGTTGTTGACTTTTTAAACCAATAAAATCATCATTTCATCTTCCTTCAGTGCTGGAGTACCCCCTGGGTAATGAAGATGATGGCTCAGATTCAGAGTTTTGATTATGAAAGGAAAAGTTGTTTGCAGCAGCTGCCAAAGTTTATTGAGAACACTCCACAAACACCTGCCAGCTAAGGTAATAAAGTATGCTTTTGCATAAAGCTTATTGATGTAAGCCTATTTATTTACTAACCTAGTCATTGGAGCTGTGATCTCAGGAGAGAGCTCATATGAGACAATTTTGTCTCCATTCATGTGCTAATGATCTGCATAATCATAATAATGCCTGGTTAAATTTTTATTTATTTTGAAGCCACCCTTGACAAAGCCACAGGTCACCCCAGGGTACCATGGCACCCCTGTTGAGAGAGGCTGGTTTACAGTCCTATTTATATATTTTCATGTTTTAGCTGTTTTCATCTTTTTTAAATTGATTAAAAAACAGACAAATTGTATTTATTCAGGTTTCTTCTCTTTCAAGGTTCAACACTGGAGCACAACATGATCATTTTACCTTCAGCACATTCATATTTTCCCAAGCAGACCTGACTACAATATGTTCAAAACACATCTTCACTAGTTGAGTTAATTCATTGAATGTTTTCCTTCTAAACTCATATTGATTTTCACACCGAATCAATAGTTTTACCAAAAGGACTTACTACAAAGTTTTGAAGCATTTTTCAAGTTCTATATGAGTAGATGAGAAGGCTTGCGCTCCTGCTGCAGACTGTTTGTGGACAATGTGCATGCTGCCTGCGGCAACAGCTGAGTTATCAAGACTTACTTTTTTTCTAATATGATGATTTAAACAGAGACTATATGGTCTTTCAGTTTCATTTGAAGCACAATCTGTGATCTGAGCCCAGTGGAAGTCTGTTTTAAAATGATATGATGTCACAGGTCTCAAAACACTTAGTAGCATTGATAAGTCCAAATGTTATTGATTTTGGGGGTTTAAAATTGCAGAATGACAGGTATTTTAATCTCCATCCTTATTTATAGCCCACAGACAACACTTGATTAGCCTATTCAGGTATATCTGAGGCCCACCTAACAATCAGTTTTTGCCTGCTGTGGTAGTAAGGCATTACTAAAGGTTTGTAACGTGATTAAGCTACTATGTTGAAAATGCTGCCGATGATAGTTGTCAAAAAAGCAAATACACTTACGAAGAATACACCACAGGATAAAGTGAGGGGGGGCTGGCACCCATTTACATCCCATGGTGCACACCTACCACCTGAGTACAGTGTGCAGTGTTTCCCGCAGGGCTATACAGTGGAATAAACAGGGCTAATAGGTTGCCATCATATTAGCAAACTCCTTCCACGTGGACCAGCATTTCATTTTTTTTCTCAAAGCAGTTCTGAGTTATTTAAACATGCATGATGAGGTGTATAATTGACAGATTATAAACACATTTGGACCCTGATCTCAGTGAACGTCTTATGGATGAAACATTTCTTTTAAATGTAGTGTTTAGCATGAGCAGGGATGAGCGCTTTACTGAAGAAGAGCTTACTTTCATTAGGGCGAACCGAGCTCAATCCCCCTTACCCCATCCCAGCCACCACTAGCTTAACTGGAGATTTTCCTGAGGGAAACACTGGAATACTCCTGAGGGAAACACCGTTTTAATGCATTTGCAGACTGTCTCATTTCATCAAAAGTCAGTTTTCACAACATCAGTCATTCCTGCTGAGTGATTCTGGGTTGTTGATGCTGAATACGTCCATACACAGCGATACTTTGGATGATTTCTTTACTATAAATGCATTGAGCAAATCAAATTCTTTTTTTGCATTTATAAATCTATCTCTGGTGCCACATCATCGAATTAATGATAAATAATTAGCCATAACTTCCAGCACTAAAGTTTTGATGAATAGTTGCCATTGTGGTGTCAGTTTCTTTCAAACTCATGCACAATGGTAGCTGGATAGATTTTACTTAGTTTTAGTTTAAGGCATGAATGTCCACTTTAGAAACCTGATTTTATCAGAATTCTTTTTAATATTATGAAGTGCTTCACAACTGTGGCCTCAGCTGAAATTAAAAGTCTTATAAAGTCTTCAGCTTGTTTTTTTTCTTCCTTTTATGAATAAAATTGAAGGTCAAAATGTTGTTGAGGTCTTACTTTCTCTTCTGAGAGGTCTTACATTTACTTTGGTACTTCGTCTGATATATCTGCTTGTGTAATTACTACACTGTTGAGTTATCTTATACTTAAAAAAAAACCCCAATAATCTCTGTGTGGATTTGATTTTTGAGGGGTTGCTGACTGCATTTCAAGAGCCCATATTATGGGATCTTTTGTGATCCAGTTTTATGCACCCTGAAGGCCTGGCTGTCATTATTCCCAGAAATCCTAATGGTTTTATCTAATATTCAAAGATATTCAACAAACACCCTTTCCAATGAAGTTGGGGTATTTTGTCAACTGTAAAGTAAAACAATACATGAATTGGGAAGTCTTTTTTCAAACTATATTTAATTCAGTACATTACAAAGACAAGATATTTAGTGATTAAACTGATGAACTTATATTTTTTCTTTTTTCAAATATTCACTCATATTGAGTTTGACTCCTACAAAACATTCCAAAAAGCATGGACAGAGACAACGAAAGACTGGGAAAGCTGAGTAAAGCTCAAATAAACACTCAACAGGTGAACAGCTTACTGGAAACAGGTGAGTGTCATATTTGGGTATAAAAGGAGCATCCATGAAAGGCTCAGTCATTCACAAGCAAGGATGTGGTGATGTTCACCAACTGACATTACCATGTGGGCCCAGGTACACTACGGAAAACCACTGTTATTTAACACAGCTCATCGCTACATCTACCTGTAAAAGTCAAAACTCTATGTTGCAAAGCAAAAGCCATATATCAACAGCACCCAAAACACCACAGTGCATCAGTTTGAACATTAAATATATCATGTCTTTGTAGTGCATTCAACTGGATATATGTCAAAACAGATTTGCAAATCATTGTTCTTTTTTCATTATTATTCACAATGTCCAAACCTCAATGGAATTGGGATTTGTAGAATCACACGCTCGATTAAACACAAACCAGGAGCTGTCTTGCTTTGAGGAAACATGGCTGACCCCTGTGTCACCGTGTCAGGTCATAGCTATGTGGTGCAGAAATTTTTAAAAGAATACCTTTTCTTGGTTTTGGAACAATAAAAAGTCTTAAATTTTCTGTTGAGTTTGCAGCTTCCGTGGACTTAATACGCTTGTGGAAAATGTTAATAACCCTCTGGCATTATTATCATACTAAATATCCCAAAAATACACAAGACTGAAAAACAGCAGTTGGTTGATTTTACCCAAAATGATGTTCAAGCAAATATTTGATTTTAAAACATAAATGTGTCCGAGGAAAGGGTTTATTTTGCAGACTCTGTTTCATCACCTCCCTCTGTGTCTAAGCCATCAGCCCCCTCAATGGGTCTGAGGTTTTCTAAGGCTTTTTCATCCTCCTTTGAACACTGGGTACCGTGCACACGTATGCTGACAGGACAGTGGGAGCGGAGGAGCAGCCCGCTGGTCTCAGTGGTACTTGTCTCCCTCCTCTTGTTACCCTCAAGGACACTGAAGCCGTGGGTGTCCGATGATCTGGGACTGTGTCCGTCAGCAGCCATTGTCATTTTGAGCAGCAAAGCCTCAAACAGGCCCTCCTACTGACCTGTAAAGAATGGCCAGGTTCCTTCTGCTTCTCCCCTTGACAACATGTCCAAATGGGGGCCTGCCGCTGGGCTATTGTATTACTGTCCCTCCTCGGAGACCTGCCTGACCTAAAACCTGTGGTGCTGCATGATTGAAAATCAGCTTTGGTGCCTTTTGCAGGAGTGCTAACAATCTCTTTCTGGGGATTAGATAGGGAGAAATACGTCTGTGGATGACAGTTTTCTGTTGTGGATTCTGAAAGGTAAAAGGATGAGGTTTGGTTCTCATTCAGGCTTGAATTTAGAGAAGAGAAAATCAAGAAAAGTGTCAATTTTCTTTTCTGCCCTGCATTTATTGTAACCATTTAGTATTCTTCATCTTCCTCTAATGCTGTCCAGAAATGTCTCCCGTCTGCTTCTGTGAAAGCCTCTCCTGTTTCCTAAATATTTCCAACGTGTGCTCAAAGTCAGACGGCCCATCAAGAACTGTTTATGCATCTTCATCTTTCTTTTGATTTGCCTCCGCCTGGGGTCACAGTGCTTGTGTTTCATCCACACCCTCCTGAGCAGCACCCTCATTTGGAAATGCTTTTGCATGGCCGTTAGTCTTGCTTTGTGGTGAAGGAGAGAGGTAGAATTTCATCACCTCATCTGGGCAGATGTTGATCTCATCTCTTTATTTCACAGCCATGTGGATAAACTGAGGGGGGACATAATATATTCATTAGGATGTAATTTGCTATTCAATCATTCTCGTTCCCAGCCTGGGTAATCAGCCCAGTGGCCCACGGATGGGTCCACTCAATGCCAAACAAGGACAATTATCTGATTGGTTCTGCTTCCTCTGCCAAATGGATCTGACTGCAAAGAGGCCAAAGCTGTGTCAGCATCCCAACCCTACACACACCCCCACTCTCACATGCTGAAACAGGCTCAAGTTTTCATTTGAGGGCACACGCAGACAAACATACAGAGCTCTCCTTGTCCTTATCTGCTCCCAGCACCTTTAGTAGCTCTTTTAGCCAAATAAGAAGGTAATCTGACAACCCTTCAGCTTAGTATGCAACAATTTGTATCCAATCCTAGGGTTGGGCATAAAGGACCAAAAATTATATCTCATCTGTGTCACCTAAATGAAAAGAAAAAGGTGGCCAGAACATGTCAGTTTGCCCCATGTTGGCTGGCAGCAATTTGGGTTCCGAGTTCACTTGGAGTGAGTCATGTTTTGTCTTATTCCTCATCATATCTTTTATCCAGCTGTATTCCCAGATGCTCTGTTGGCACTCCTGTCACTTTAAGACCCTCTTTCAAACGTTGGTCCAGTCTGTTATGATTGGTCGAGCGGTCTACCCTGTAATAATTGGTCAATTTAGCTAAGTGCAGCGCCATTTTCAACAGCTCTGCATTCTTTCTGCAGTTTTATACTCCACATGGGGGTTGCCCCCTCAAGCAAATGGACTTGAACTACTGAAATAACCAGCAGTATGACCTCACAGTGGTAGGTCTTTTTCGTTTGTGTGTGTGTGGGGGGGTGTCTTGTACATAGAAGTACTCCATCCTGTGGAAGAGTCGTGTACACCTATGGGCTTATGAAAATTTAAAATTTCCTGAAAGGCAAAGAGTGAAATACATTTGGGGGGAAGATAGAAATATCAAAACATTAATACAAAAACTACACAAATTATCGGCATTATTTCATTCTAATTCTGATTCGGGCCCAACTGTTTCTATCAAGACAAAAAATGTAGCTAATGGAGGGATGGGCAACTTTGGTTACCTCGGCGGCCACAACAATTAATTGTTAATTTCCAGAGGGCCAGATTGTCTATATTATTAACTTTATTTCAATTATTTATAATTTAAGAAGCAAAAAATGTAAAATTTTAACAAGAAGTCATATCAGCATTTACATAAAAGACCTCATGTTTGAAAAGTTACACTTGTTCAAATGATTTTAATACAAGATTCAAGCTAGTTCCAGCTTCTGTTTCAACACAAATAACTGATAATTTACTGATCATTAAAGTATGTTTGACTATTTCTGTTTTCTATTTTGCAATCCATGTAGTTATACATAATGTCTCCATCAGACACAAACACTTATCTCCAAAATTGCTACATTTCAGGAGATAGAAAAAACACATAACTATTGAATGAATGATTGTTATGGAAGAGGATTAGGGCCGCTGTAAAAACAAAAAGTGAGTTCTGAGTTTAAAGTTAGAATTCTGAGAAAAAAGTCGGATTTCTAAATAAAGGTAATTCTGAGAAAAAGTCAGAATTCTGAGATTGTCACGCTTTTCTCAGAATTCTGTGACATCTCTGACATTAAAGTCAGAATTCTGAGAAAAAATGTCAGAATTCTGACTTTTTATTTTTCCAGTGGGCCTAATCCACTTCCGTAGATTGTTGCATTGTCATGATAACAAATAACTTTTTGGTACTTATGTTTGGTTAAAGATTTACAGAGCCCACTCACCAACATGAAAGAAGACCAGGTGCACATATATGAAAAAAATTAAAGGATAAGAGATCAGAATAGGAGATCTGTGGCTTACAGTGACATTATATAGGAGTTCACTGACAAAACCAATTATAGCTTGACTTTGATGGAAAAATTTCAGTTTTTAATATTTCATGGCTAGACACATTTTCTTTAAGTACATCCCTCCTTTACATTTTGAAATTAACTATCAGGGCAAGTTTAGAGAGCTGTGAGGCTGCATGTGGCCCGTCCTTGCTCTCGTACAAATGCAGGTGAGGTTCCCTGATGTAGATAATCCTTTATGGGCATTAGGCCTGGCATCTATTTTGCTTTAATTGACATTAAATGTATCAGTATTAACAATATTGACTTGCCCTTTCTATCATCTTAGATTACACTGATATATCTTAACACCTTGATGTATTGCCCAGCCTTATCCCGTCCAGAGTAACATCTCTCTTATGTTTTATTAACCAAAGCCTGTGACCTGCAGAGGGTTAAACCTGCTCTCTTTGGGTCATGCTCCCTGCTCTATTTATTGCTGGGATTAATGAGCACTAAGGTTTCCTCACCCTCAGGTCAGCTAGGAGGAGAGGGTTACTGCTGTTATAAAGGTGTGCTTGTCCTCACTGTGTGCGTGTGTGTGTGTGTGTAGCTCTGGTGCTACTCGTCTGGTCCCCTTCACCCTTACATTTGGGAGATGGAGACTGCGAGTCAGTGGCGTTATTTCCCCCATGAGAGCTCATTACCGCTCGTTTTTTCCCATTAGCCCGATGGTAACCTTCCCCAGGCCTGCCGCTGTGTCACTGTCAATATCACTCTCAGCCGCCGCCCCTCAACTCCTCTAACCCCAACCCCCTTCCTTCCCTCATTGCGACCACCCCACCTTGCAAAAAGGACCCTCTCTGTGTGTGGCATGGCTGCTGATATTTCTTGCAGCTGGACTCAGAACCATTACTGGCCCATTTTCCATTGGTTTCATTTTGCCCAGTCTGCTGATAGCGTGTTTGAAGTTGTGGAGACAGAAATAAGCTGCAGGTGTAATATACACCCGGCTTTGTTCAAAGTAACACCACCTGGATTGTGTCTTGCATTCAAATCCACTGCAGGTAATGTTCTTGTTGCCATAGTTACGGCATGTTTGACAGACCAACATAGATTTTTCTCCCTCATATATAAAAATAAGATGTTTTTAGGAGAATAAAGATATACAAGATATTTATAGGTGCACGTATGTTTGACAGCCTACAGAGGGACCATCTCTCCCATGGGGTCAAATTCTTCCTCCTGCACAGATTTGGTTTGTTGACAGCTGAGACTACAAGGCCACAGCACCCTCCTACCTCTGGGGTTTAGCTTAGTTGCATCTGATTTCCATGTAGTAAATAAACAAAACAAGCAGAATAGAGACAATATGGCTCTCCTCAGCAGTTTTTGCATGCTTTGGTCTACCTCTGCATCTGCTGGATTGAAGTGTGTGCAAGTGGATTTGCATGTCTTTATGATGCTTTCCCCGCCATGTTTCCATTTTAGAGCGACTGGATTTGCACAGGATGGAAACAGAGAATTCAATCAGTTGTTTTGACCTGCAAGACACAACTGCTTTCAAATCACTGTTACACCCGGAGTAAGATGTAGAGTTTGAATATTTTAGTCGGTTTGGAAAGGGCAGCTATATCTTATGTTATTGAGTCTGTTCAGCATGTTTCTGGATCAATACTTCCACCCTTCTGATCTAAAATATAGATGTAAGAAGTGGATCAGTCAGTATATTTTTTCTACATGTGTTTTTTACTCACCCATGTTTTCCATCTTTTTAAAAAATTCTGTTTGTTGGATAGTTGTAAGAAATGGGCAGAAAATAAATCCAATGTGCAGACATAAGCGTGCATATTGTTTATGATGTATACTCCTTGAAAAAATGTTGGAAATGTTACGTTATTGTTGGGAAGCCTGTAGTCACCTTTACAACAAGGTATAATTTGTAAAGATGGTGCATTTGTGAAATGAGCAACACAGCTAAACATGTGGGTAACACCCAGGAAAACGTGCCAAAATGCCCTCTTCTCTTGAAAGAAAGTCTACGTTTCCTCAGTTAAGCAAGGGTGAAAAATTAATCTTCTTAGGGTGTAGTCATCCTGGGACACCCACTTCACCAGTCCCACAGAACCTGGTCCTCAGTTTAAAAGTGGCACCAGGGCTGTTTAGTTCTACGCTGAACTGTGGTGAACTGACCATTTACCGTATTTTCCAGACTATACGTTGCACATTTTTCATAGTGTGGCTGGTCCTGCAACTTATAGTCAAGTGCGACTTATATATCAAAATATACATAATTTAACATGTTTTTATATGTTTAATTCATACTGACTGACATGAACCAAGGAGTAAACAGTACCGTCTACAGCCCCGAGAGGGCGCTCTAGGCTAGGCTAGACATAAACAAAATACCCCCAAAATGAAAATCCTATTCTGCAGATAACAAACTGCAGGTAGTAAAATACGCAGCAGTAATTGAGCAGAAATAAAGTTTGGAGTGAGTGAGAAACTCGTGGGGGACTGGCGAAAAGCAGAGGTTACTCTTACTGCAATGAAGAAAATGAAGAAAGCTAATCGCGAGCCGAAAGCAAGATGGCCAGAGCTGGAGGAACAAGTCCACAGATGGGTGCTTGAACAACGTGCTGCTGGGAGAGACATGGTAACGTTGCAGTTACCTCTCCACGCCTCGGTAGCTGCCAAGGAGATGAATGTAAATGAGGCAGGTGGGCCTTGGTGGTACCACTTCATACAAGGCAACCACCTCTCTATCAGAGCACTAAATAAATGGGACTTGTAGTCCGGTGCAACTTATATGTTTTTTTGCTCTTCGTGACACGTTTTTTGACTGATGCGACTTATACTCCTATTTAATACAGACTGGACCCATGTGGGTAAGGGGGCCTTAAAGTGACAGATGCTCCAACCCAGCATCACAGACAGATGAAGAAATCGGGTATTCTGTATGAGAAAAACAGATTTTTTTTATCATTAGGGATTGCAGACATACTGTAGTGTCATTTTTGATGACCACTTTAAGGGAACACTCTGCCTAAATAATAATTCTGCAGTTATTATTCAATGAAGGAAATTATTAATTCTTGCCTCACCCTTAATAAAAAGTTTGTCTGGTGTTAAACTTCAATCAACTCTAAATGTGTATTACTGAACTTAAGAAAGGTTTGACCTGAGCCAGTTGCAAAATTGAAAACTGGCACGTGTTGCAGCCATTGTAACAATGTTTATCATGTATGCTCTGGCTACACGTGTCATCTAGGGTGGTATATAATTTCCGTGTTTATTATTAACCTATAATTTAGATAGCTTCTTACTTGAAGATGTAATAAAAGTTGAAAACCAGTTTGAGTCCATGTTATTCTGTGTGTCTGGGCTAATCAGTGTTCTCCATTTCTGCATGTGTGTCTGCAGTGGACGGAGGCTGGAGCGAATGGAGCAAGTGGTCAGCGTGCGGCGCCGACTGCTCAATGTGGAGAAGCAGGGAGTGCACCCAGCCCTCTCCTGGCACCGGGGGCAAAGAGTGCCAGGGGCTCGACGTTCAGAATCTCAACTGTACCAGCGAGCAGTGCCCACAGAGTGAGTGCATCACCACCCACACACTACAAACATCCTCCCAACACTGGTAAAACAGACAGCAGCACAACACTTTTTTAACCACTTTGACTGCAACACTTCAAGGAATTTAGTTTTATATTTGCTTGTTGTTATTTAGCAGATGAGGCAAATAAGCATTTAAAAATTGATAAACAACATTCAATAGCTGTGGAGAGAAAATAAAACACTGTTTGTGTAAATAGAATGAGAGCATGGCAAACTCAAGGCCATAGCAGAAAATGTATTCAGGAATAAAAAGCATGGAGATTCAGTCTAGTAACCTTCAATAAATAAAAAAATCGCTACCAATGCAGGGATACAGATGTTTGAATTAACAGTAATTATCTCCTGAAATAAAAATGGTAAAGAGGATGTGAAGGCTGAAAGCTTGGGGCTTCATTTTATGATTGTTGTTTGTTTCAGAAAACATTTTCTAATTTGACTGTAAGAGCAAATGTTCCTCCTTTTTTTCTGTAAAGATAAAATTAAGAAAACACTTTGGCCTCAGCTTCCTGTACATTCCTTTAGTAATTTTTTATTATTATTATTTCAATTGTGAAAAAGTAACATATAGTAACAACAGAGAGATAAAAATACAATAAAAGAACAATTAATACTAACAGACAGACAAAATACAGACATATACAAACAGGAAAGGTTTCAATAGTTTTTGGTTGATGTAAAGTGTAATTGGGGAGGTAGATAGATTTTCTTATCGGATATCAAGTAAGCAAGAGAAGAAGAAAGAGGGAAAGCAAAACAAAACAAAGTAATAAAATAAATAAATAAATGAATAAAAATTAATCAATAGATTAAAATTATATATGTACATATATACATATACATACATACATACATATATATATACACACACACACATATATGTGTATATGTATATATATATATATATATATTTTTTTTTTTTTTTTTTTTTATTTATTTATTTTTTAATAAATTTAAGAGACATTTTTGAATATGTTTAAAAGCAGGTGTTCTCAGAATTTGACTCTTCCAATAAGTTATGATTTGATTAAATTCTGATCCAAGGGGTCACAATCAGATTCAAAATCAATCAAATCAATCCACAATTCATAATACATTCCCTGCTTGTTTAAACAGTGTTTATTGCATTATCTGGTTCTGCCTGCAGTGCACTAAGAGGCTTGATAATATGATTTGACAAAAAAAAAAAACACACAATAAAATGTATTAATTTTATATACAGGTCATGTCTTTGTAATGTTTTATCATCATAATTAAGATACACTGCAGTATGAAGTGAGTTTACATAGGCAGTAAAAATCTATTCATAAATGTTTTCAACCAATTCTAAATCTTTTTTTAAATAAGCCTCAATTCGAATGCCAATTTATTCTTTTGCACGTCTCTAATATGTTATGTTGGGGGAATATTGTCGTTATACACTTCCAGGGACATCTTCGGGGTAGTGGAGGTGCTTCTTGGAGAATTTTGAGGACAAATGGATCCAAATATTTTACATTTTCTTGTCATGCCAGGTTGTTAGAACTCACCGGGAAGAGATATATAAACATATCTGGCTGAAAATCAGAGTGTTTAGAACATTCACACAGTAACACAAGATAATAGTTGCACTTTAAAAAGACATTTGACAGAGGAAGTTACAACATTGCTTTTTTGACAACAGTGTTAGAACAGCAGAAGGAAACTATGGAGGAGTTAACCCCGTAAAGCCACAGATACACTCCCTGTTTGTCAGTACATTTGTGTTTGCACCCGCCTGCGTCAGAACAGGCTGCATGACAACAAGCAGCGGAGCTTCAGCGGAGCAGTTCTAATCTGTAAAATCAGGCTGTGTCCTGGTTTGTGTTGGATGTATTTCCCATGCAGAGCTCTACAGACTTTTGCACTTGGATCTTTGACATCATGATCAGTTGCTGATAACCTTGCAGTTCAGATAGATCCACCTGATTTAATGTCTGTTCTCGGGCATTGATTGTAAATGGCCCAAAACAGGATGGCCCAATCAACGTCCTTGAGAGCAGGAAGAGGTGGGAACTACAAGCGAGAGGACAGCAGGAAGTGACTGCTCGTAGCAGTTTTATTAAATCTTGACTGCATTTTTTTATTAAATGAAAATGAAATAACAGCACTAAAAACTAGAAATTATATTTTTGCTCCAAGTGAGAGTTTGTTTTACAAAGTGAATTACATTCTGTCCTTTCCACAATGGCAGTAGCGCTGACCTACTATGAGTGACAGAACAATCGTCCAGTCACCTTCTGGATATGCTTTAAAAGGTTCTGCCCATCCTTAACACTTTCTATAGGCTCTTTCCCAGATGGACGAATGAAATATATTGAAAGGTCCATCTGGGGGGTCAGGTTATGTTATTGATACACATCAGCTTATCTGTGCAATAATAAGTAATGACCTGTGATTAGCTCGCAGGTGCTGTTGTAACATATCATCAGCTACAAACCCCCATCTCCATTTTTTTAGGATTTTCTTTGTTTTTCTTAAAAAATCAGTGCTTCGGTCATCTTTTATGTTGGTGAGTTGGTAACATTTTTAACGAAATAAAAGTACAAATTATAGTTTTGTTATCAGGACAATACAACCATCATCTATCTAGTAGTAAAGCAATTTTTTTATGAAAAGTAGCAATTTTGGTGATAAGAGGTTTGTACCTGACAGTGACAATTTGTTACAACTAATAAGAAACCAGTTGTGGAAATTTTGGCCAGTGCCAACACCAGCACTTTTAGCAATTGGTGATGCCAATGGTTATACTTTTTTATACATATATGTGTGTAAGCACCTTTTTTATGGATGCACGAAATTGAATTTTTGCTTATTTCTGTAATGCTTATATTTCTGAAGTCATTATTGCCAATACAAATACTGATATTTTCAGCCAAGAGCACAAAGTCTCTAGTAAAATTGGCTTGCTGCTTTTAATGTGACAGACAATTTGTGTAAGTAACAGATGTGAGAAAAGAAAAACATCATTTAAATCTTTAAAAATTGATTCTCTTGTTAAATGTATCCATGCAGTGATGATGAGCATTATGGTACATTTGTGTATATTGCCAAAGTTACAGCCTACACATGGGACAGATGTGCAGCCTAAGTTAGCTGATATATTGGCTGTAAATATCTGCAAAAAATTTCACTATCAGTCAATGTTGTGCATCCCTTCCTCTTGTGCTGCGATCTTTAAACAATGCCAACATTTTCTCTCATGCTTGATCATGGTACTAGATCACAATTCCTCCAACAGTTTTCTCCTTCTGCCCCAAAAAATGTTTCTTTTGAATCAGCAGTTGGGTGTGTGTTATGGCTTAATGCAACAGATAAACATCTGCAGCTAACATCTGTGTATGCCGCATTAATATGTGATGGCACATGTTTGTAAAAGAGGCAGATATTGGCTGATACTGATGATGTTAACTGATGCTCCTGCCAATTCCTAGTTATAACAGTGATTTTTAAAAAAGGGGGCAACCATAAATAACTTGCACTTTATCAAAGAAAGTCTGTATTGTTGTAAATCTTTTAATCAATAGAAATAAAGTGTAGCTTTTTCATTAAATGAATTAATAAAGGGTTTACTGAGAGAGCTTGCTGCTGTTCCTGTTTGACACTTGTAGGTCTGTCGTCAGCTTTGATTCTCCCCCGTGTTTGACCTTTTAAAGGATTGTTTCTAATAAACAGCGATGTAGCTGGTTAGGCCACTTTCTGGTTAGATAATAAAGATCTTCTCCACCTGCGTCAGAGCGGTGACGCTCTTCAGGCCCAGAATTACCCCATCACTCTTGTGATTAAAACAAACCTGCCAGATTAAGTGCCACAGGTCAAATCGTCCATGAAAACAGGAGTTGCAGGTGTTTTTGCTCCAGATAATGTTGTGCCTTTAAATACCCAGATCCAGGCTGAAGCCTATTTTGTATTTCCCCAAATCAGACAGTAGCATGTCCCCTCTCGCTGTGTGTCATTAATAGTTCCTGTGCGATCTGTCAGGATTAGAGGCCGTGGAGCTGGTGCAGGCCGAGTGGGCAGCTGAGTGGAAAGTGGCACTGCAGGGTTCGCTGCTGACCAGATGGACATGATGGGAGAGCTCTGTCCCTCCCCACTGATATCAAAGGCAGAAAGAGATTGCTGCTTCTCATCCAGAAATGATGAGTCTCAGGGTGGCATCTCAGAAAGAAAACTGTTATAAATAGTGCGCTGTGCGGCTGATCTGCATGGTAAACACTCAGCTTCAATGGGGATTCAGTTGACATGGGCCAGTGAATTAATAAACTGAATTATGTATCATGCACTGATTGACGTGATCAGAAAGACCATGCATGGAGATCAGGGCTTAGGGAAATACTGTATGTTAATGCTGCATTCTGTATGTGTGTTAGCTCTATGTGTGTGTGTGTGTGTTAGCTTGGTTGGCTAGTGCAGTGAACCAGGGAGCACACTCGGCCCATCATCAAAGGTCAGCAGCGCCTCCCCAGAGAGGAAAGACATATACACAAAGATGGCAGTCATTGTTTCTCATGCACACACGTGCACGCACAGAAACAGAGAGTATTTACACTGACAGTGCAGAGTGAAGCGCTGGCCTCAGAAGAAATGCCTGTCCCAATCTGTTCCCAGCAGATGTGTTTCCATAGACAACGGCTGTGTGAAGTATTATAATAAGCAAAATAGCGAGATGGTTTTGGCTCGTCAGCAACTCCCATACTTCAACCATGTCTGCAGGCTATTAGCTGAAATGGAAAACTTCCCCCTGAAACAAAGAGGCACCCCTTCTCTCCAAAAGTGTAATCGAACAATACAGCCGCAGAGAGAGCTGTAGTTACTCTGCCACAAAAGACGTCCTCTGTCGGAGGACCTCACAAGCATCTCTAATCTCCCTCATTAAGCCCGGAAACAGCCGACGTTAGAGGAGGTTATTGTTTTAGGTGTATTGCATGTGAGAGAGGCAGTGTGCATCTGCAAGCTTCGTGTTACAGCTTTAAAATAAACACATTTGACCCGTGGAGGATCATTTTCATAAGAAAAGCACCAACATGAATCTACTAGGGATTCAGCAAATTTTAATGAAATATTTAACAATCAGGTATGGCATACACAGTTTTGCATACACAATTTGGAAATGTGGTTAGGGCTGTCACGATATTAGATTTTCCCCTCACGGTATGGTGACCATGAAATATCACAACAATGATATTATTACGATATTTACGGCACACTAGAAAAGAATCAACAATGGTGATGTTGATCTGGAGCCCTATTTTGTCTCTGTTTTTGCAAAATACTCTTAAAAATGCACATGGAGGTGGAGAGACTGTGTACAACAGTGATCATCAACTGGCAGCCTGGATACCACAAACGGCCTCCCACATCGGGCCCCTTGAGAATGATCATATTCAGAAGAATGTGCAGGGAAAATTTTGTTGTAGTTCTAAAGGTTTCTTTTTCTTGTGAAATAACTCCAACTATCAACACATCCCCAAAACAACTGAAACATTTTACCAGGCATGACGTCATGTTTGATCTGTTTTACAAAAAACAGCCAATATTAGCCAATAATTAACCAGAAAAACAAGTTGAGTTTATAAAATTGCCTTGAGATATATCCAAAAGAAGTATAGAAACCTGTCATCACAAGATATCTCATTTTACATTACCTCTTTGAAGAAGCAGCAGTGTACGATCTACTTTTTTGTGGTGTTGTAAGTGATTGAGATTGTAAACATTTAAGACACCTGAAAATCAATAATGTGTAATGTTTAATTTAATGTTTAATTAATATGGCTGTGGAGTCGCATTCAGGCCTTAAAGACTTAAGTCTGCATGGCCTATATGACTTTATGTCTGTAGCCCTGATAAAATAAAGGCTTTTGTGATCAACCCTCCAAGTGCCTCAGACTATGTCCACATGTAGGCGGATATTTTAAAAACGTGAGGTTTTCCTCCTCCATCTTTTAAAAATACCTGTCCACACAAAAACCCAAAATGCACTGTTAAACACTGTTTATTACCTTCTAACTATGTCTATGATATGGAACTTTTTTTTCAATTCTATGTAAAAGCTGTTAATTTTTTATCTGTTCCTACCGCCATGTCTGACTGGTGTTTTGGTTTAACTTGTGACTATGTTAACTGGTGTTCACAGGTGTGCTGAGTAAGTACTTCTTTATTTATTTTTCAGTTTGAGGCATATCTGATAATCCTGATCAAATCCTGTTATTAAACACTTTTGTGGGTTCTTTTGTCAGTTTTAATAACTCTTATAACCACGGCAACAACAGAGGAGGCAGCTCTTAGCTTACCAGTAAAACAGTCGCTTGTGAAACAATAACGCCAGTCTTGTCCAAAACAGCGGCAGCATTTGTGTCGTCAGAGAGTTTTAATTCAGCACCACAGTGAAGGTGCGACAGAAAGTATGTGTTGGCATGCAAATAGTCCCATCATCAACACTTAAAGGGGAACAGTGTAACAACGCCTGCTGCAACATAACGTGATCAACATTGAGGATGCCACACAGAGTGATATCACCCTGAGGAGAGGTCGGCACATTGTGACATTTCATTCCCAAAATGCGATTTTCCCTGTCAACGTGAGGACACCTAAAACAGCTTCTCAAAACTCTTCACCTTGGCAGGAGTTTTCCAAAATATGCATTTTCAGTGTCCTAAAACGTGTGTGCACAGAAAAACCTATGTTTATAAACACATAGCCTCCGGCCTTTTCAGTACACTAGGAACCCCAACCCCTTGCTGTTCCTGTGATTTTCTCTTAAAAATGCTTTAAAAAAAAAACCACTCCAATGGCCAGGGCCGTCAGAGCTGAACTGAACCAAAAAAAATGGAAGTGCGTGTTAAAACATGGACCAAGTGTTTTGTTGTACTTTTAGACGTTGTAGGAAATCTGTAGAGGCAAAAAAAAAATAATAAGTCTGGCTTCATGCCAGAGCACAAATGGCAGACAGGTGTTAGAGGGCACAAAAAAACGATAGTGTGAAAAATAATACTGCTTACATTCTCCGGCAGAGGGAATTAGGACAACATAAAAACAATTATTTGGCTTAATGTGTGTAATGAAGGTAATGAACCTAATTTGCATCAGCATCTCGTTTTGGGGCTGTTACAAACGATTGTGCTCTGCAAAGACCATCAAACTATTAATTGGTCTGTTTTGTAATTTGAAGGCTTATTTGGTGCCATGTTTCTTTCATAGGTTATTTTGTCAGACGGGGTCATAAGCTGCGTGAGGAATGGCTGAGCGTTTATTTTGGGCCATATTTCACCAGGACCTGCTGAGGGATGGGACGACTGTATTGTGGAGATAGTAATGGTCACGTTCACTTTGAGAGTTTTAGTAGCCATATTTCCCTGACCTTAAGAACTCCAGTGTTATTCATCTTCGAGCGAGTGACTAGGATTGGCCATGGGATGAAATATACTCTCCGGTCCCTTGATAAATGCCCAGGGAGGAGGCGTAGGGCGCTGCAGAGCTTTTATTTATCAATGCAGGAGAGAGAAGGGAGCAGGTAGAAAGAGTTGAAGACTTTCAGGTGCAGACAATGGGCTGACTGCCGATACAGCAGGAGTCCAAACTTCAACAGGAGTCAGGTACATCGCCTCAGAGGAGATGAATTATAAGTCCATACTGGCCCATCTGGAGACTGAAACTGATCCCTAAGCAGCCAGCCTCAGAGTCAGGCTGTGGAGCTGAACTCGAGCTTCAAAAGGAGGGCACAAACAGAGAGTGGCCCAGGGTCAGCTCTGAAAACAGCTCATCACATCCACAGATTATCCGCAGGCGGCTGTCAATCATCAAGAGAGGTCACACACAAAGAGAATCAAAAGTTCCTCGCCAGCAATTACGTCAAGTGGGATTGAACGATGGAGTGACGGCCACGGAAAGGAAGGCAGCGAAATTGGTCGAGTGTGTGTTTTGAAAAAGAGCGAGAGAGAGCGCGCGCTAGAGGGGGGACTAAAGTAAAGCCCATCCAATTATAAAACCTGATTAGCTGCTTCAATTAAAGCGTGATGGATGTCCTTTCAATTATTGGATGGCATCATGAAAATCAATGAGCGAGGGGCCAGGAGGAGCCGAGAGCAGCCGCCGGTCAGCGCTGTAGTGAGCATCAAGATCGTTTTGTTGTGACACCTGGTGGGTCAGATAAAACTTCACTCAGAGATGCTTCGATAAGCCACCAGAGATTACAGACAGAATAGACGGAGAGAGAGAGAGGAAGAAAGAGAGAGAGATGTCTGATCGACTGACTTTATTGTCTGGGAGGAAGAATGGCGCGAGTGGAGGAAGTGTAGAGATACTGGATCTTTGCATCCAGGGTTAGCTGGGTGCCTTTGGTTTGTCCTTAGAAAGTAAACAGCAACTTGCCAATCCAAGGCTGTGTTTATCCAATCAGCAGAACTGGCTCGCCTTGTCTCCTTGCTGACGGGTGTTGTTTTGTCTTCCGTCAGAGCACACGTCCCTCTGTAGGCTGAGGCTCTGCAAGGCCAAATATCACAGCCTCCTCTGGCCTTTGACTCAGCAAGACAATTGGATTTGGGAACTTTAATGAGAGGTTAACCGTCGTCTATTCCTCTTTTTTTGGAGCTCATTGTGGAAGGTGGAAGGTTTAGCCAGGCTGCTTACACTTAAGCTCCTCTACGCTTCCCCAGGAGACAGAGGGAGAGAGAAAATGGATAGGCTGAGTGATGGAGGATGGGTTTGTGTATCAACATACTGGTGCTGGCGATAAACAACATTTTAAAAAAGCTCTAATATTGATATTGAGCTAAAAATAGACTAATAGAAATACAGTGGTACTGATTGGGGTTGATAGGAGATTTTTATGCTGTCTGCCAAGTGCCTAAAGATGCAGAGGAAGCAGTAACAGAGAGAGCGGAAATTCAATAACTTGTTTATCCAGGGATGTCCCTCTGTGGATAATTGCAAAATTTGGAATTATCAATCCCTAGGTGGGTAATTCCACATTTGGCCAAACACAAGAAAAACATGATTTTTAAGACTGGTCTCATGTTAATGAAGAACTCAAATAATTCTCAGGATTAAAGGTTTCCCATTTATCACAGGATGACAGCATCAGAAGCTAAACGTTGTGATGTTGGTTTTCAGAATGGAGTGAGGTTATTACCACTTGCTCCTAAGTCCTCTACACACACAAGGGCCATACGAATAAATGGCATGAAGTTGTGAAAATGTCAGAGGTGATTTTTAGTGCATCTTTTTTCTTCACACTGAAAATGACGCCCTTTTGCATACACATCAATAAATCAATCTTTATTTGTATGTCACCAGTACATGACAAGTTTCACCTCAAGGCACTTTACAATAGATCAGGCTGAAGCCATACTCTTCATTTTATAGATACACATATATGCATTAATACAAATATATATACTGTATATATCATATACACATTTGTATGTATACATACATACATCCAGAGATGTATCCATCCAGGCAGAGACAAAGGGAAAAACCCATGCACGCCCACATCATAAATCTGTCCTCATCACATTTGTCTCTGCTGAATATAGATTCAATTAATCAATCTTTATTTGTATAGACCATAATATAATATAATATAATCCATTTATTATACCATGGATAGAGAGATCAAAATGTACTGCTCTTGTTGTTTACTGAGGTAAAGAGGGGATCGTGAGTATATGGACAGCCAGGTTGCACAGGGAGCACCCTTAGTTGGACCAGGCGGTTCTCTGCTTCAGATGTCCTGTATATTTTCAATTCAAAAGCACATTTACAGCTCCAATATGAATTTCTATTCCCAAGTTTTTTACATGAATGTATAAGGTGACAGCCCTAGTGTGTATCCTCAGTCTTTTTCATGCCTCAAGTGTGCTCTGTAGAGATGTCTGATGTGATGTCTAGAACGAAATGCAGCATCTTGTGTTTATCTTCAGCCAGTCATTCACGATTGATTACATGTCAAGTGATCTTTGCCTTTACAACAAGCCACCATAGAGCTTTGCTGCACATAATCCCGCTGCTTAAGGTATCAGATTGTACTGAGATAATCACCCATGAAATAGATTCTGGCATTTCTCTTAAAGACTTGGTTATGTCAAGCGTCTTTGTCCACAGAAATGGATTTTTCAAGGAAAAAGGAGAAGGCAAGGACAAAAGGATGAAAAGAGATGAATGAGAGGAGAGTGAGCCGTATGTAAAGAATATTTCTTTTAACATTTTTTCTGAATTTCAAATGTGGCTTGTGGCTCTCTAGTTATTCAGTTGTGCCATTGTTACACATATTTACTACCACTGATAAAAACTTGTGATGAGCCCTGTTTCAGTGATGCAGCAGGAACATTCAACACTATCACAGTGCAGGAATATTCATTAGAATATGTCAAATCTACATTAAACAGAGCCATTTTGTCACAACATGTTGGACGTGTTATTGCTGCGATGCGAGTCCCACATGCCGTCAGTCACAGTTACATACTGTCCCCTTGTCTCCATCTTCAGCTCTAATTTTACTTTTTTCACATGGGTGCCCCTCTCTTCCTGCTTCTGTCCTCCTTTTGTTGTCAACTCAACACACGACAGCCTGCAGCACTTTAACCTTTGCCGTTGTTCTACGTCCCTCAAAGCAGCGCTGCTCCATGCGTCCCCTCCTCAGCTGTGTTCGGCTGACAGCACTACGCCCCCATGGCTCCCAGGGACAATGGCCCTCCACAAAGGCCCCAGGAGCATCCTCCACCTCCGCCACCAAATTTCCCCAGCCCAGGGAGACAGCCGTGGCAAATCCCATTCTCCTGCAAAACACACACAGTGCATATGCACACAATGCACTCACACAGTGATGTTTGTCTGGGCTTAGCTGTCATCTTCGTACTGTACTTTTGAGAGAAAAGGCGCTCTTGTGCTTTTGAGAGACATTCAATAAGAGGTGCTAGAATTTCATAAGCAAATCCTTCATTTTTCACCATCTCTCTCTCGGGGGTGTTGTGTGCTCGGGGAAGAATGAAGAAGACGGGGGAGAGAGAAAACATGCTAGCATAAGATATATTTATCCAGAGCAGAGAGGAAGTAAGGTGAAGCTCAAAACCTTCTGCAGAAACTGATTTACTCTGCCTTGTGGGTGTCTAAGGATTGACTTCATGGATTTTATCATTGAACACAATTAAAAAAAATTGTAATCTAATCATTGAAAGTTATCTTTATGGTCTAACTCGGCATCAAATAGTCAGGGACAGAATTATTCAAGCAGCTTTTTTATAAAACACTTTGCACAGGGATCAGGGGGATATGGTTTATACGATCTTTATAAGATGTTATAGAACTTCGTTCACAAATGGACAGATTTACTCATTATGATCCAGCTGTGTCAGGTGATTACTTAGGTTCAAACGGAGAATCAGAATTGGGTCAGAAGTTGATTGAAGTGGTTTTGAAAGTGTCATGGTTCCATACTGCCATAGAGAGCTTAATAAAGAGCATTAACATTTTTGAGAGGACCTTCTTTAAACTCCAGGTTGTGACAGTTACACTGCAAAAACTCAGACCGAGGTGAGAGTATTTGTCCCATTTCTAGTCCAAAAAATCTCAGTAGACTTATTCTAAGGCAAAATCCCCTGACATGTCTGGATTAACACCTTATTTGCAGACATAAGAACTAAATATAAGGCCTGAGCTGCTGGTAAAAAGTAAATTTATCTGCCAAGAGATGAGACAAATTTACCTTGAAGGGTGTCTTAAAATGAAATGTTCTATCCAGAGTAGTTATTAAAGCTGAATTGAAGACCCTCACTCAGTAAAACTTTACTTGTTTCACTCGCAGATATTTTCTTATCATTGTAAGCAATTCAGTACCTTATTGTTTGCCTTTTCTTCCTTGTAGTAAGATATTAACCTGGACTTGTCAAGTAAATATGAATTAAAATAAGTGCTTAATATATTTTGACCTGAAATTAGTCAAACACACTTGCCAAGATCTGAGTTTTTGCAGTGTAGCAGGTCATATTGTGCTTTTTCCAGCTATGTCTCTTTTATGTGATAGAGTACTTCTGTGCTGTTGGGACCAGCTACATGCACAAGACAAAAAAAAAGTCATATCTGGACTTGTCCCTCTTCTCCTGTGAACTGTATCAGTAGCTGTATAAAAGGGCTCATTTCACTTGCCTCCCTGTTTAGACCTTCCTGTGAGATGTCTTCGCGTTGTTTCATCTACATTTTAACCCCACTGTCTCAGGCTGGCTCGCCCAGTGCAGAGCATAGACTACAGGAAGGATGCAGAACTGTTTAAAACATGGTGTCGAACCATGCAGAAATGACCAATTACCAAAGAGCAGACAGTCAAATAATCCTGACTGACTAAGCTGACTGAGCCAACATGAGGCCTGAAAATGACAGGAGCTCTGACATAGTGTCTCAGACTTAATGAGAATTAGGGCTGAAGGATATCGTAAAAAGATGACATTGCAGTTGTTTTTCTTCCTGCGATATATCCTGTAATTTGTTTAGAGCGAACCCTCCAGGAGAGTGCTGTTTTTGTTTCCTATTTGTGCACTTCTGACAACGTTCAAGTTCACTCACCATGAACAGCCCCGTGTTTTTAACTCCTCAAAGTTAGTTGCTGCTGTGCTGAGTGTCTGAGTTTGTTAAAGAAAGGACAGTTTTTGAGGCTGAATGTGTCCCAATAAATATGCCGTTGTTTGGATGTTTTCAAGGACACATATATGAAAAATTTCTACAATTTAAAGGTGGCCAGAAAGGAAAAAGTCTTTGACCACAACAGCACATTTGCAGAGTGTCTTCTGAACTGCTTGTACATTTTTCATGCAAACAAAAGCTCTGCAACCACTGTGGTCAGTTCACAGTGAGTCAACGGATTGTGATGCCAGACGGACTTTTACTGTAGACGGTCAAGAAAAGAGAAAATTGGCAGTTTTTGTATCCATTAAACTAACTGTTGTTATTACTTCCACCCTAATTATATAACCATATGTATAAAATATGATAAGGACAAATTTGTGGTCCATGCATCCACAAATGTCTCACCATCATGAATTCTCATTTTAGTCCTTTTGTCTCAGCCCACTTCTGTATCTAAGCCCACTCATACGCCAACACAGCTTCAGTGGATGTCTGTTCAACAAGAGTCTGGTTCTGCCTAGAATTTTTATGCTGCCAAACAAAGGGTTGTTTCTTGTCACTGTAAGTGTTTCTGATCGTGACAAAGTGCTGGACTCATGGGGAATTCATGTTGGATTGGGAAGAAGAATAAAATATAACTAAGTGAATAAAAATAAAGTAAAACTCAAGAAGAGAAGAAGAGTTTGGCATTGACCTTCTCTTTTGTAAAGTGTCTTAAAATAACATTTGTTATGATGTGGCTTTATACAAATAAAGATTTATTGAGTAAACAACATAAATGGGAGAAGTAATGTGCTTTGAGTAATGTGACTGTCATTGCATGTCTATGTGACCATTGTGCATAAGCACATTGAAGTTGTGGTGATAAACAATACATTGTTCAGCCCGAGTGACAATACAGGTGTGTCAGGGTTACTCAGTATGAAAAAAACTAAAAAAGGTTATTTGAACATTAGCGAGAGGCTAATGTGATCTCCTCAAAATATGACCTTGTTTCAGATATTATTACCACAGTAACAAAGACCAAGAATACAAAAAGTCAAAGCTCTTTGTAGGTCAGTGTTTTTCCTACTATTTTTCTGCCGAGGCACCCTTAAAAAATGTAAGAAACCTCAAGTCACCCCAGTCAGTGTTCTCATAATACATTCCACATCCCTCTGACTACCAACCTACACTCACAAAAGGTTATTTGATATTTTTACATCAATTCATAACCGGCTAAAGTAAATGCACACAGGACTGATATTAAGGAAGCCTAAGGTGGCTAGCCTCCAGGGTTTTTTCCGTGATAGTTTTGCAGATTTCATCATTAATGGTCACTGTTGTTTACTTTAACCAATAAAATCATTCATCTGCTAGATTATCTGGATGATGAAGTTCAGATTCAGTGTCATGACGATTAAAAATGCTAGCTTGTTTGCAGCAGCTGCTGAAGTTTATTGAGCGCACTCCACAAACACCTGCCAGCAAAAAAAAGTCTGCTGTGTAAATAAAAGTCATTGATGTGAGGCTATCCTAACCCCCCATTGGCCTTGTAATTTCAGCAGTAGGGGCATATGGGACAATTTTGTCTCAAATTATATACTAATAACCTGAATAATGATAATAACACTCAATTGAGTTTTGATATATTTCCAAGGCACACCTGACAAAGCCAGAAGGCACCACAGGGTTCTACAGCACCCCTGTTGAGAAAGGCTGCCTCAGACTTCACCTGTACCATAATGAGTAATGAAGAGAGCCACATTGCTTCATTTTGCCATATCCTACCTGTATGAGATATTTTTCTACCCTGCAATTTCCTCAATCATGATGAAATGCAGATTAATGCTATACAATGACCATGAACTACAGTCTCACACAAGAGTGAAGAATATCTGTGGAAAAAAATATCTGTGGAGAGAATATTTTCTTCCTATTTTATACATTTTTTTATTATTTACTTATTTAGACTTCTAAAAAAAATGGGTTCAAAACATATACATGAGGCAAAGACTGTTTTAAAAATTTAATCTACAGCCTAAAGAGTGTTAGGATGTGATGATATGATTTATTCTGACCAGAGTGGTTTCTTGAGCACAGGCAACAGTAACATTTCTGCTTAAAAAATTAGAATTTTAATACTGGATGTGTTTGGGGGCAGTTTTTTCACTTATTTATCAGCCTGAGTATTCAGCACAAGACATTGCTTAATGTCAACGTTTGCCATTTTCGAAGAAAGGCCTTCTACATACTTCTAATGAACTTAGTATACTGCATACTGTTCACTGTATATTGTACTAGTATGTAGTATGACTACCAAACAGGTGTTATTTTTGTAGTGCACTACACCCAGCTGAGCTGATTCTTCTTCTTTTTTGCCTTCTGGCGACTGGCAAATATCAAATAATGCTTATTACTGTCACCTACTGGGCTAAAGTTCAGATCAGAGGACCTATTTTCGCAATATAAAAACTATAATAAATACATATACAATAGAGTTTCTTTTAATTATGCAAACAAAGCTGTGTGCTTTCCCTCTCCAGTCCAATAATTTAGCTGATTTCTGTTTCTGTTCATGAATTTTTTCTCCTGCCAAATGAGGGCCAGATATAAAAGTTCAGAGACCGTGTCCTGGATAAATAGCTGAAGAAAAGTAACTAATTTCAGACTGTCAAACAGATGCTCAGCAGAGACCTTCACACAGAAGATAATGGATGTCGCAGCTGCACATGTTGGTATTGACATTCAACACCTGAGGGAGTCCTTTCATTGGTGATTAATCATTCCTTTTCTCTCCCTCTGTCCTCTTCCCTGTGCAGCCGTGAGCGGAGCAGAGGACGTGGCGCTCTACGTGGGCATGGTGGCAGTGGCTCTGTGTCTGACTCTGCTGCTCATCGTGGTCGTCATGGTCTACCGGCGCAAGAAGGAGGGCCTGGACGCCGACGTGGCCGACTCCTCCATCCTCACCACTGGCTTCCAGCCTATGGGCATCAAGCCCAGCAAGCCAGGTGTGTGGGCACCGCGGCCACGCAGGCCTCCCCCCCACAGCAGTAGGACACTGTTCTTTGTTTTAACCTCCGTCAGTCGGTCTGTCCGTCTGCCCACCGTAACCGTGCAGCACTCATCTACATGTCCCACTGATCCTGTTGTTTGTTTGTGGTTGTGGAGGTGGTGTGAGTGTTTATAGTGGTTTGTAGTCAAAGGAAGATGTTTTATGTAGTGTGTTTGTGTTTGTGTGTGTGTGGTGCACAAGCTGTTTATTTGCCTGCCTGACACATTATGTTTTGCCACCACCTCATTGTCAGGAAATGTACCCACTCTGTTTACTGCCAGTGAAGCCTCTGAGGTTTACCAGCGAGTAATAGAAATACAACTGTCTGAGCTGGATGGAGATGGGGAAGCGTGTTGCTTTGCCTGTGATTCACTGTGAAAAAAGCCTTTCTAAATTCTGGGTGCTAAGCTGTATCTGAGTTCTGTTTGGAATTGATTGTGTGGTTGCTAAAGAGACAGACAGAGATAGAGGCAGAGGGGAGGGGAGCAGACTAGCTCTGGGTAGAATTTGTGTTTGTGTATTGTCAGGAGTGCGTGCGTGCGAGTCTTCTGTTTTTCTGCACCATGTGTTTTTTCCTGTTTGTTTCAGTTTTCTGTGCGGGGTGCGACAGCTTTGTGAGTGTGAGGTCTGTCTCAGTGATGTACAAACCATCCGCCTGCCACTCACAGAGACTCACACATTTGCTTTGTCTGTGTTTTTTTTCTTTTACAACACAAACAGAGAACTCCCATTTGCTCACCATTCAGCCTGATTTGACGACTACCACAACCAGTTACCAAGGCACCCTAAGATCTCGCCATGAAGCGACTGGGAAGTTTTCAATGACCAACGGGCCTCTGCTGGACCCACTCCCCAATGGATCACACACTCTGCACAATGGCAAACTGAACCCAGACCCCTCTGAGTTTGTGAGCAGGCTGTCCTCTCAGACTTACTTCAAAACTCTACCACGCGACTTAGCAAACACCTCCTATGGGACTTTCAACTTCCTGGGGGGAAGGCTGACCATTCCCAACACAGGTGGGTGCATTGGTAACAGTTCACATAGTGATGGTGTGTGAAGCTGTGTTTCCACCAAGCAGTCTGGTTTAGTTTGGCAATTACAGGTGTTTCCACTGTCAAATAAAGAGAAGGGGTACACAAATTACTGACCTGTGCCATCCCACTTTCCCAGACGGACCCTAATGGTTAGAGCTAAAAGTACTGCAGTCTATTTATTGGTCACAAAAATCATCAATCCCCATGCGACAGCAGCTAAAGCACATACCTCGCCATGTCCAAACGAGCTGTGGATTTAGAGTGATTTATTCACTGATGTTGCGGAAAAAAATGTCAGCACATTTGCTGGAGATCCTTTATCATTGCTCTTTGCTTCAAAAGTTGGATCTACTTCTGACCAGTTCTGTGTCATGCTGCTGTTTGACACGCAGTTACACGACCCTCTCTTCCCAGCTCACATCTCCACCCTCAAGTGAAGGTAGAGCTGGCAGTGAAAACACAAACAAGATCAAGTCTTACCGCTCCATACCATACCGAGCTGAACTGAATCAAACCAGACCACACTCTGGGAACAAGGCTGAAGGGTGTTCTTTGGCTTGGAGTGAGGTCTGACAATTAAAATATATATATATTTTGTATTTTAGTGTTGTGTAAACATATAGATTAAAATTCACACCTTTGCAAAGATCAGCACAAGTCACTCAAGTCTGAAGTCTTTGAAGCCAAGTCCAATTAAGTCTTAAGTCTCTGAGTGGCAGCCACAAGTCAGTCAAGTCTCTCATAGTTGAAATAAATAATGCTAAAATCACTAAAGTAGCTAAAAAATAATGTTTCCAAGAGTAGCAGGAAACTATTGTTATCGCTGTTAGACATATCACCTAGCCATACAAGTCAGAGTTTTTTAAAGTTACACTGAGTCCTAGAAATTTGCTGTAAATGAAAACAACACATTTCTCAGTCTAAATAATATCAGTTTCTATTTTCAGGTCCAGTTCAAGAGTCCTTGCTTGCATATATATTGCTGTGTTGGTGCATCATGATGTTAAATTTTTATTTCCTCGTTTTGATGTTAAAGCAGCACCAAACCAATTTCTCCGTGAAGGCTTGATAAAGTTGTTTGAATAAAATTGCATGGAGATTGCAACAGTTGCATGCATAATGTCTGTGGCTGTGCTCTCCCCACCAGTCGCTTCTGATTCATTCACCGGGTTATATCCTGCTGCTCTCTTCCAGCTCACCTAGACTTCACACATAGATTTGACCAGGGCACTGGCAGGAGAAACCCTGAATAAATAACAAGTGAAAAGTTCGGCTGCTTGGGTTCATACATTTTGTTCATCCCGAAAACTCAATTTTTTCAATAAGATTTCATTTTTGCCTTCAGTGCTTTTATTTTACAGATAGGAAAGTTGATGGAGTTGAAAAACAAGTTACAAAGTGCTTCACAAGGACAGCAAAAATGAAAACAAAATAAAACATACAACACAACAGGCAGGTTATAAAATCATAGGTAAGGACAAACCCTTTTCAATATAGGATCATTTAAAAGAACTTTAAAATAACTACAGTTCTGTTAAAATAACTCTTTAAACTAAAACTCATTTGAAATAATTAAAAAAAGTAAATATAAAAACAATTAAATACCATAAAATAGACTAAAGTAAAATCAGGAAATCACCACCAAATGAAAAAAATGACTGTTTTATTTTTATAAGGAGCTGACACTATATTTCTCGTCATATCATGATTCAGATCACCACCAGAATCTCTCCCTGTAACAATAACAATTTTGTTACAGGAACAATTTTCTCTGAAAATTTCATTTGAATTTATCAAGAACTTACTGAGTTATTTGCAGAAATGTGGTAAATGCCCTATCTGTCAATGTTAACAAATCCTTAAGGGTTTCGTGTGCTATAAAGTAGGGGTGTAAATGACCAGTTTCGTGAAGATACGATACAGATTCTCTGGACAACAATACGATATTTATCGATATCACAAAGTCTGCCACGATTCGATTTCGATTCGATTCGATTCAGGGGCCTTCGATCGATTTAAGACAATATTATGTACACATTTAACACAATGAACTACATTGCACCTAAAGCAAGAAAGAAATACAAAGCAATTTTGATGTTTTGACATTTTTATTACTTAAGTGTGAAACGATGTGCTGACCTTTGGGTATGATAGTTCATAGAGGATTATAACCATCTGTATGATCTAATCGAGGTTTAAAATAAAAATTGGGTTAAATAGTTGTCAGATGCTTTTTTTTGCCCCCACAATTACCTAATGGGTGTTATTGTTACATTGTGATGTTAATACATTATATCAAGTAATGATGCAAAATAATAATACACATTATTGTATTATTATTTTATTTTTATTATTATTGACCTCCAACATCTGACCATGCTCTTTCAAACTAAAAATGTGCAATTTTGATTTTAATTAAAGCCAAACATTTCTCTTGTTCTAAGTAGAACTATTAACTTAACTGACTCAACATTGATGATTTTCTTTCACTGTGATGCCTGGTGACCACAGTTTGTATATCAATGTGATTAGACTTTGCTTTACTGCTTAATGGTAGGTGTGGAGGAAGAATAAGAACAAGCTCTAATTGTTTTCCTTTTGTACAATCAGTGCGCTACAAAATCAAATGATGAGATAACTTACTGTACTCGTGTCATTAGGCACTCTGTCGTATGCGTGCAGTATTCATCCTTTGCTGTCAGATCGATTGTATCTCACCCGGATACAGCAGTGCTATTTTCTGATTGGCTGATATGTCAAGCTCCCGTCAAGCTCTATGACGCTCAGAGCGTCTTGCTACATGTTCCAAAGCACATATAGGGGTGTTACTCGGTGGGCGCTACATAATAAATTCTAATGCGTGAGAAATACCAGGTGTGGCGTGTAAGAGAGCGAAAGGGGGTTCAAATGCCACTCATATTGAGCGTGTGCCACACGCTCAATATGAGCCTGGAAACCTGGAAACAAGCAGTAAAGCAAAGCCTGGAAACTTCAGAACAAGGCGCACTTGGGTGGAAACTGTGAAAAGGACATCCAGTCGGAATTTCAAAATAAAGGCGTATCTTAAAGATAACGATGTTGATCAATGTTTTGAGTTTCCATCGATTTGATTGGATGGTTGCTTCACCAATCGATGGATTGATCCAGATAAATGGATTATTACACCCTTACTGTAAAATCAATATTCTTGTCATTCAGTGTTGTTTGAAGGGGCTTGAGGAGCAGAAGAACATGACACCTTTTACTAAATTCTCCATGCACAGAGAAATGCTCTATGACTCTTTAAAGAAAATGCCCCTTAAAACGTCTGTTTTTTACTTACTGGCGTTTATGATGTCATAGCTATACAGCCTCCACCTACATGTGCCCGTTCTGCCCGTCACAGGCACGACTGTTACCCCTCTTACTCCCTCTCATCAAGCATTGTCTGGGCAGCCCGACCCCTCAGATCACTCAGGACGGAAAAAGAGCTGCATGTGATCCTCTATGGAGACCAAATTTGTCATTTTTTGATTAAACTTAAATCAAATCCTCGCTTAATAACCACGCAGGACATGATGATGATCAAACAGACAAGGACATGGGATCTTTCAAAATACTCTTGTATCTGGATTGAGATCACCACTAAAACCTTATCACTTCTTCCTTGAGCCATTCCCTGAAAATGTCATCAAAATCTTTTCAGAACTTTTTGAGTTATTTTACTAACAGACAAACAGACAAAGCCTGCATAAACAGAACCTCCTTGGCAGAGGTAAAAAGAGGACACATTAAAGGGGATAAAAATATGTCTGCAAGATTAGTTGAGGCAGAGGACAAGCATCTTTGGCACTTACCTGGCCACTAATTTAAAGATGAATGAGGAAATACACCTCTGATATTTTGGCATGTTTTTTTTTTCTTTTGCAGCCATCCTGTCAAGTTATCATGTACAAAACAATTTTTGAGATGAACTCTGGCAGGAACTGGCAGTCACTAGGAGCTGTGTAGCAGACATAAGGCTTTGAGTTTTCCTCACTCAAGATGTTTCTACATTTTTGAGGAAGTGCTCATAGACTACGTGCGCAGGCTTCTGTGTTGGTTCAGGGCTACGGGGGCCCACGGCATAGGCTAGGGCATAAATTCAACACAGGAATTTTGAACTGGACTTGAAAGAAGCTACAAGCTGGATCCAAACCTCCCTGCTCATCTGGTGGGGAACAGCTGTTGGGCATTTAGTTTGTGGACATAACCAAGAGACCAGACTTTTACCAGAAGATATGTACAAAGTGCAAAAGCAGCTTAATGCAGTTCATGCAAAAACAGCTCTATGAAGGCTGTATGCTGAAAACTCTCTTTTCTACAAATGCTGCCTCAAAAATGTTGAATAATGTATGTAGATGTAAAACATATGGTGACTAACTCAAGGATTGATGAACAGATGTTGTTTTATGAGGTTATTGTGTCTAAATGTGGTTTCTGATGACTTTATTAGTCAACATCTATTTTTTAGATACTGTTAATTCATGACAACATTGATACTTTTAACACATATGGGTTTGCAGAACACAAAATACACCAGAATAAAAAACAAAACGAGTGCTGTGACAAGAAACACAGCGTCAGCTCCTAAGCAACATAAAACAGACAATCTTACATTCATCTTTTCTCTCCTTTGTGTTTAGCACCACACCTACAAATTCCAAGCATGAGAATAAAAGATGAAGTAAAGAACAAATAATAAACTACAGTGTATGACTCATCTCTATGAAGGCCATCCAAAGGTCCCAAGTCTCTTAAATCAGCTGCGGTTTACCCCTAATGGCGTAGGTTATTGTCTCTAAAGGAGAGCAGGAATTATCCTTGCTGATCCACTGAGTCATATTACGGGGTTCTGCATGATTCATCTGAGATATGATGCACTTTTTGGCAGCAGTAAACACTTGGCTTATGGGCCTGACTCCTCTGACAGAGGTGGTGTTAAACTAATAAGCTGATTTGCAACTGATGTGTAAAATTTATGAAAGATGGTGTTTTAGAGCAAAAGTCTGTGCTTGGTTTGAATCCTGCTTGTGGTCCCTTTCCTGTAAGTCAGGCCTCACTGTTTACTTTACCTTAAAAAAGACAAAAAAAAAAAAGAAAACTCCAGAAATAAGGTAAATCTTGACAAATTACTGAAAAAGTTTGATACCAGCTACAGAAGGGTTTCAAAACCTGCTAGAACCAACTCATCCTGTAACTGAGCCAAATCACAATACAGATTTTTGGGCTTCATTTAGTAACTATTCACCAAATGTCAGGGCAAGGTGCTGAATCCTCTCTTCCCTCTCTTCCTAGTAAGATGTCCATCATTGGCATGCAGTTAAAGAAAAGGGCCTTACAGCAAGCAAAAGAATTATCACGTGGGCCTTGACAAGAGTAAACATAATAAATGCTCTATCCTGTCTAAAGTTCTCTTAAAGGAACTGCTGAGGTATTTGCACTGTTAAAAATATTTATTTACCAGCCATATCAGAAAAACAGGAGATTAGTTTAACCCAAACAAAACCAAACCCTCATACTAACATGACAGATATGGACTGTTAAATGACAAAATGTTTTTTTTTTTTTATATTTCATCTCATGTTCTCAGGATAAGAAGTCAGTTTTTTACATGATACTGTGGTCATTTCTCCGTCTCTGTAAATTACTGAAATTTACACTTTCCATAAAAAAGTACATTAAACTAAAGGTGCTTATAGAACATAATCAAACATAGACAATGGACAAAAAAAAAGATAAAACATGATATAACTAGAAAGCACTCAGAGGGCACAAACCTCCACCAAGGTATCTCACATATTGCTGTTACATCTATAAGTAATAATTCCATGATAAAGTTACCATCATAATATGATTCCTTGACCCTGAAAACCAACACCTAGCACTCAGAATCATGTTGATATCATTATTAGACAGTTATGAGCAAAAATGATCGTGCACTAATGAATCACCAAGAAGAACTTATCATTTTTAAGTTGGGCCATTCCCAACATCTCCCGAAAATTTCAGCAAAATCCATCCTGTAGTTTCTCTTAATCTTGCTAACAAATAAACAGAAATATATACATCAGCAAAAACATAACCTCCTTGGCGGAGGTAACAAACAAGCAGAAAAAATCCAAGCAATGCACAATACTGTATCCAAAAACCTATTCATATTCCTTTGCAAATCTGCATTATACGTAGTTATTAAGTTTCCCAACAGGCAGACAAGGGGGTAAGGTGGAAAGGTGAAACCCAGAAGTTCAGTCATGATGCCATAAAACCTGAATCATAAAGTGTTTTTAGTTAAACAGAGCATGGTTTGTGCCCTCCTGAGTGCTGCACCTGAAGCACAAACTTGAAAACTCTGATTTGGATTTATGTTATCTTTGTGGTGTGAGATAAGGTTGTTGGAGAAAGTTAAAATGAATCAATTTATATGTGATATTGATAACAGATAATAAACTTATTGGCAAAACTCCATGCTTACAGCCAAGTACAGCAGGTTGCATAATGAAATTAAATTGTGTTTCCCTCTTGATTGATTAAAATTGTAGAAAAAAATAAAAATAAAATGATTGAATAAATAATATATTAAAAAATAAAATCATCCATTTTCCTTTAAGATAAAACTATCTACCTACTAGTCTGCAGGAGTCCAAAGTCTAGTCCAAAGAGGGTTTTTTTTATTAACAGTGAATTTCTAAATTCCTAAAAATACACATTTTCCTTGTCAAGGCACCCTCATTTTAATAATCTGAGGTATGTTCTAAAAACTGTATTCCACTTCTTTTTTTTTTACTTTGGCCAGTCCCATACATAATAAATCATGGTACCTATTTCTTCTGGACATTTAATACAAGTATCTGGAGTGCCAGAGATCACTCAGAAGAGCACTTTGAGCACCAGTGAATTGCTAATGGGGCTTCTCCACGACGTGGTGTCTGCTCGACTCGGCTCGACTTTACTCGGTTGTTTTGGGTTTTTCATTAGAGCTTGTAGTACTTTAGACAATTTTTCATATCACCTCCAGCTGGGTTCAAAGTGAACTGAGCCAAGACTAAATGTGGAGACACTGCCGACCTCTGAATGGTCAGAACATTGCCATGAGTTGAGGGTATTGACGTGGAAATCAAACGCCCCCCACCATTAGAGAAATCCTGTTTTGAAATATGGTGCCTGGCAACTCTTAGAGCCAGAGGGAGCTGGCTTTTGTTCCTCCTCAATAGGAGAACACCTGATGGTCAAATAGCTTAAACCCTTCAGATCAGAGGGGTGCTGAGCAAGAACTACCACTGCCTCACTTTACTGTGCTTTCCAACAGTGCTGCAGGTACTTTTTCAAGAAAAGCTCTTTGAATTTAGCAAGACTTTATTTGCTTTGACTGGAGTGATTTTGGTTCTTATTAACCATTTGTACTGAAACAACTTCATCCTACTTTTTATCTAATTTATGAAAATATACTGATTTGAAGACATTGTGCTTAAACTCTCACACCAGAATTTGTTAGTCAAAGCAGAATACTTACCTATATTGCTATTGTTTCAGGAGACATAGCGTTTTAAGTCTGTTACACAAGGACTGTGAGATTTCACTAATCCCCTGTAGGATGTTCTGTTTGCTGTTCAACTTCAAACAAACAAGAAAAGTTCCATCTAAACAATATAACATCTGCTGCTAAATGTAGAAAAAAAGGTTTTACAGAGCAGGTTTTCTTCTGTGATTCATACAATACTGTCACATTTACATAAAAAGAAACATTTATAGAAACTTTATGGCACTTGCTTGAATGGAACAATGCCTCTAAACAGGCATTAACAGGGAGGCTTTATCAGAAACAGCTGAGTCCTTTAACTGCCACACTGTAAAACCAACTTGGACCATTCAGCATTTAAATTTCATGCTTGTATGTTTCTTTATAGGTTTGCTGTGAAGACACATAAAATGAAAAAAAAACAGCTGAATGCAAGGCTGTTTGTGTCTCTGATATTCAAACACATTTTTAAAGGGAAATTTCAGTATTTTTGGTACAGTTATTACTTAGGATTGTGCAAGCTGTATGTAAGAACAAGCCACAAAACTATGTTGGGTCAAATGTAAGATTGGGTGAAAAATTCTCCAGTGCTTTACTGCTCTCCTGGAAGTCTCTGGGTTTGACACTATTCTACGATGCAGCAAACGGCTATGTGTTCTTCCGCCTGTGTAATAACAGATAGCTCTATATGCCTACGTCTGATTCGGACCTAACAACAGAAAGGCTCAAGGGCATGGGTTTACAGTTTACACACAAAGACAACCAGATTACGCCGGATCTCAGCAGTTCCTCAATGTCCACAGAAGTTTGTACCCTCTCTCTCTTTCAGCTGAATCTTGTTCTAAAGAATTGCCTCTTCTGTATACTCATAAAGGTAACCACATGCATCCACAGCAAAAAACATCATTGTCACTTGGGTCAAAATCACTCATATTTGTTACAGTATTACGCAGCTGTTGGGCACAAATCCCCTATCTCCATTTTTTATGATTTTCTCTCTTTTAACGGTGCGATACCTCTCTGTGCTCCACCCAAAGTGTGTGACGGAGAGGTATCGCAGGTCCTTCCTTCCTGCAGCTGATAGACTCTTCAACAAAAACTTCTAGTGTGCAATAAACCGTATTTATATTTATAACATCTCAAATTTGCAACTGTAATATATCAAACATGGACACAACTGCTTCGATATGTTTCATTTTTAGTTTCATTTTTAAGTTTCTTTATATTCTTTGTATTCTACAGCTGCTGTAAACTTTGAATTTCCCCCTGTGGGACTAATAAAGGGATATATCTTATTATCTTATCTTATTCGTCACCTTCCGTGTTGGTGAGTGTATTTTTTGACCTTTTAACCAAATTAAAATACAAAAATCCAATTTTTAATCAGAGAAATACAAATTTCATTCATTCAGTCGTAGAACTTTTTTGAGTCCTGAAAAATATAGATATAGGAGTTTTGTGCCCAATGGCGACGATTACTCCCCTCAGCTGCTGTTGTGTCTTCCTGACTCCATAGAGCAGAACAGCAGATCGGTATAATCGATGCTCACAGGCGGAAGAACACATAGCTGTTTTCTACAACGTAAAATAGTGCCAAAGATAGTGACTTTCTGGGAGGAAAATGAAGCACTCTAAAATTTTTCACCAAATCATTCATTTAACTGACATAGTTTCATGACTTGTTTTTGCGCAAAACTTACAAACTAATGCAAAATAAATGTTAACAGCACTGTACCTCTCTGGTGGTCTGAGGTTGTTCCCCTTTAAGGAGATGCATGGGAGCCCTTTCAGCCCCTTCACTGATTACTGTCAAGTATCTGATACCACCCAACTTCAAAAAAATACTAGACTAAGCCTTTAACATTTGCAAGGGACATATGGCAGAAATCTAATGGGCTTGTTTAAATGTTATTAAATGGTTTTGAACCTCAAAAGTGACAAATCCTAAATGTAATAATTATTTTTTCTCAACGTATGTCTCCGCAGGACAGGGATATTAAAAATAGTACAGTGAGAAGATGCTTTTCTTTAGTAAGAATAAGTGCACTCACTGCACTGTACTGCTGAAGATCTCTGAAGTTTAATCCAGAGCAAATCTCTAATTAGTCTCCTCGTTTATGACAGAGCTGGTTGCATTTGTACCCAGTCTCCACAAGCGTCAGCTGTATGCATCCACATATAAACTGGGAAAGTCCATTTGAGATTAGTCTAATGAAAACTATAGAAGCCTGGCACCATTAGTCCTCTTCTGTGCTTCCTGCTTTCACATTAGTTGACTTCAGAGTTTATATAATTATACCGAAGACGATGTTTTCACTTGGCTCATCGTAGGCCGCGCAGATTAGCCAGTGGTGGTGCCAGTACTCTGAGAGAAAAGGGTCTTTTTCTCCCTGTGTTTTTATGCCATCCCTCTCTCTTTCTGTCTCCTTTCTCCATCTCTCCTCCGCTCTCTTCCAGATATTTTATGCATGGATTAACTCAAAGCCATGTAGACTATACCACACATTGGCACCAGGCCTCTCACTGGGACAGAGGGGAAATAAAAGACTCAGCGCTCACATGCATCCACTCAGAGATCTACTGTCATTTAGTAGCATTTCACAACAGCACATAGAAGACATGGTTTATAGATTTAGACAAGGATGAGAGCATTTAGACACCTTCCTCTTATTCTAACAGATGTTTCTGTGGCAACATCTAGTTTACAATCCACAGGCTTAAGATTGTGTCACACTGCCTCTGTTTATTCTACATTTTTAAACAGATGAATTTGGCATGACAATCATAAGACAAGTGGCACAACACTCAAGCTACCTCAGTCGCTCTCCCTGCTCTTTGAGTTGCATCTGTTTCTCTCCTGGGGATGTGTAATTTTCCTGAAGTAGTCTGTTCTTTGGTCTCAATTATCTACTTTGCAGCAGACGGAGGACATTTAAACCACGATGCAATGTGTGCTTTTGTCTCAGCTAATTGTTGACTGCTGGGATGGGTGCAGCCTCGACTGCCAGTGCAGCCATTTGCATCTACTGTACCTGACTACAGCTGCTGCTGACCTTCACTACAGATTTGTTTTTTGTTTTTGCAGCAGAACAGTTTGGTTGAGTGGATTGGCTTCCTTTTGTGAGATGACAAAAGTGTTGTTCAGTAAAAACAAATGAGTCTGTCCTCCCTCCTCCTTACCCCTCTCTTTTCTCTCCCTTTGTTTTTATTTGCATTAGGAATCAGTCTACTCATTCCTCCCGAGGCCATCCCCAGAGGGAAGATCTATGAGATTTATCTCACTGTTCAGAGGAAGGAAGATTTAAGGTGGGTCTCTTTAACACTGTCTAACTGGCAGTCTTCCCTGGATGCCACTAGGCTGTTTGTTTTGATGCTCTACTGTTCCATTAGGAGAGGCTTAAGAGTCGGTGCCAGCGCTGTGGAGGAGGGATGTAAATAAATAACGTAGCCCTTTACCACCATGTGCACTATTTAACTTAAATGAATTGTTTGGATACCGCTGTTTATCTGGCATCGTGCATGCAGTCTCAGAGGTAGCAGCGATTGCATAGAGCTGTGATTTTGTCATGTGAGTATTCAGCCATCACAGCCAAGCCCGGCTAGTTGCTGAGTCCAGCAGGCTTTTATTATTCTCTGTTCCAGCTGCTGGACAATTTGCAGAGATGTCAGGATCACACCCTGCTTACAAGAGACCACTAAATTCTTAACGCTAACTCCTCGCAAAGAAGCTCTTCATCTGGATTAATTTTCTTGTCTTCCCGGTGTAGGTTACCGCTGGCCGGCTGCCAGACCCTGCTCAGCCCCGTCGTGAGTTGCGGTCCTCCCGGTGTGGTTCTTAGCCGCCCAGTTATCCTAAGCATGGACCACTGCTCTGACGGGTGTCTCGACAACTGGGCCATCCGCCTCAAGAAGCAGAACTATGAGGGAGCTTGGGAGGTGAGACAATTCTGTTCTTGTACTCCACAGTTTCATTGAAAGACTCCAGTAGTTTTCAAACCTGGATTGTTTTGGAGAGTTGCTGTTTGGTACAGTTTGAATACACACAATATGAACACAGTAGGGATGCATGATATTTTCAGAACAATATTGGGTTACATACGTATATCATATGATTATACTATCTGTTCCTACCACAAATAAATTGTCATCGTGAAAGGAACATGTAAATTTTAATAAAGTGGAGACTTTTGCTCTTGACACAAGATATTGGTATCATTACCCTTATTTGCTAAAGTTAGGTTGGAAATATCGACATATCAGATATTGGCTAAAATCCAACATCATGCATCCCTAGAGTCATCACACTGCTGTAGAAGTATAAGAAGCAGTAATAATAATAATTGCATTACAGCTACCAGGCAACCAGGCTGATGACAAAGCACTACTCAATGATAATGTTTTGATCCTACAGAGTCACTTTCTGTGTTCAGACACAACACACATGAAAATATCGACTGATGAGCATTACTGACCATCTGTACAGCAGATCATTACAGGACTCGCCACTGACTTATTAAAAAACTTCAAGCAGAAGAATTTATCCATTATAAAGCTGTTTTCTTCTTTTCCGCATCACTGACGACACACTTGTACAACGTTATCTGGGGACCCCTGTGGTCCCCAGTAGCCCCTCTTCTTCATGCGCCGAGTTTGTTTACATTCATATACTCATCTGTATAATTGTTCACGAGACATTTGACCTCTTTCACACGACTTTTTTTGTAGATAGCTTAGCCTTTTAGCTTCCTTCTCATAACGCAGAGCATGACTTGTTGTCATTGTCTCAGCATTTTTTAGTGATCTTGCAGGCTTCAAAATACTGCTATATTAACATGAAACAGTCCAAAGAAAAAACATAAGTTCTAGCATTTTTTTGAACTGAGTCGGAACAAAGCAACAAAGCTGTAGGTGTGAGAATCACCTTAGTGCCAGATTAAGCTGAGACAACATGGATTTAAAATCAATTTTCCATTTCTATCCAAACCCTGTGAAAGGTTTGATCAATCTTCCCTCCTGCTTAAAAAAAATTTCAAGCTTTTTTAAAGCTGTTTTTGGCGTTTTTTTAGCCAATATTTGTCAGTAAGACACAGTGGATGCATTTGGAAAGGGCGAGATAGAGTTAGGGAAGACAAGCAGCATATAGGCCTCAGGCTGGACTTGAACCGGGCTGTCCACACAAGCAAAAAGTAATCATATGAGGTACATGTATGGTTGCTACATACTTAGCCAAACCAGCATCCCCATTTTATTTTGGGCATATAGCAAAAATTAAGACAAATATGCTGTATGTCTGATCCATGGCCAGGGGACAACCTCAAGACATGATTGACCCTGCTGTCATGCCCCTCCACTTTCACTGTTTGCTTTCTGTTTTAAGTTAAGAACTCTCTTCAGTAAAAAAACAAAAAACAAAAAAAAAACAAAACTCTCCAAAAGAAATACCAACTAAACAGCAAACCTAGTTTTCTATTTGCTGATGAATTTCACATAAAATGGACTTTTTGGTTTGCATTGGTGTTCACAGTGCAAGCCAGGGGAATTGGTTTTTAGAGTTTTTCTCCCTTCATAATGTCAAATATATAGCTTGATTTTGGTTACTACACGAAGAAGGTTGACATTTCTATTCAGTTAAGTCCTTACTTTAAAAGAAGTCCTTAGAGAAAGTGGTTAGAGGTGACAGCAAGTCTACTCTATGCAGTTGTGAAATTGGTAGTTCGGTCATTTTGTTGCAAGAGTTGTGGATGAAAGTGGGGTTATAGGAAAAGTTTAGGCAAAGAACCGACAGCAGCCAGAGATTCATCGTGGGTCTTTACTAAAAAGCAGCACAAAAAAATAATGAGATACAAAACCATCAAAGAAGGGATGAGTAGCAGGTCTTTTATTTTTTTCTAATCCTTGTCATCTTTTAAAAAGAAAAAAAAGAACAAATTCACAGTTTGATGTTCTGACAAAAGAAAAAAATCCACATTGAAATAAAAAGAAAGCCAGTAGTAGCCAGTTGTTACACACACCACATTGAATTGTAAATATGTCCCACCTCTGACGTGGCAAATAGACAGTGTAGAATTTGGTAATGGCGTATGGGGTGACTAATCAAAATTTCTGGGGGTCTCAGTCCCACATTGACCATGCCCCTGCCCAGAAGTACAAGGTGTTGCACCTCTTTATTTGAGAAACACAAGTTTAACTGCAGAAAAGTTCCAGAGAAGCTAAGTTTTATTTTTCAAAATCTCAATTTTCCAAAAATATGTTTATCAATAATATCGATTTATCACCAAGGCCTTCATTCAGTCAGTTTTTAAAGTCTTGCTGAATCCAAAGAAAGCTTTTCTTAAGAAAGCACCAGCAGCACTTAGTTGGAAAGCACAGTACAGTGAAGCAGTGGTAGTTCTGGCCCAGCACCCCTCTGCTCTGAAGGGTTTAAATTATTTTGAACATCAGGTTTTCTCCCATCGGGTCGGAACAAAAGCCGGGGAGCGGTGCCTTTCTCTGGCTCTAAGAGTTGCCAGGCAACATATTTTGAAACAGAAGTTCTCTAAGCAAATTACTGATCCTCAAAGTGCTCTTCTGAGTGCTCCTTGACCATTTTTGACCGCTGCCTGCAATTACTCAGCCCTCCCAATATTTCTGTCCATGAAATTTGAATGTAACCAGAACTGCCAGACTTAAATAGGTTAGAGTTTGGGAGCTCGTTTGGTGTCACACTCATGCCTACACACTCCTACGCAAACAAGTGTGGTTTGAGGCAGCGTAAGCGTCTCAACAATCCAGAGAGATTGGAAAGGGTGCTGGTGGGCTTTGGAGTGTTAGTAGGTCTTCTTTCATGTTCGATATTGTGCATAAATTATTCAGCCTGCCCGTGTGTGGTGGTGGCGGGGTGTCTGTGGGATGGATTGGCCTGTCTGAGGCAGAGGTTAGACCAGCGCTTTTAATCATCGCGTAGACCAAATATAGCCCAACGGCCTGACTTGCGTGGACACCAGAAGGAGAATGTGCCAGGTGGACACGAGGACGAGAGCGGAAGCAACCACGGAGAGAAAAATGATCCAAGTAAAAGGAGAGTGGGGTAAAGTGGACAGGCTAGTAATGTAGATGCATAGCGCCCATAAGAAAAGGACAGGTTGGAAAAATGGCTGCAGTAAGATATGGAAAGACATAAAGAGCTGGTGAAAATGCCCATGATGCAGAGAAATGAATTGCACGCAAAGTGAGCACTCAGCAGCGTAATTGAGCCACCTCAGCCTCCGCTCCCCTTAGAAGAAATATTAAGATGATGAAAAAGTGAGACTCCATTGTGGTTGCATAGCAAATGAATAGTGTCAATACTAATTCTATTGATGTAGATGGTGTCTGGTGGAATCGATCCTGGAGGGCCTCACTGGGCATTTGGCAGGCAGAAAGCTCTCTTCAGCTTGATTGGCTAATGAGGGTAGTCAGTCAACTGGCATGATGGGATTTTAGGGAAAATGTTGTCACCTTGGGTCCAATTTGTCCCCATCAAATTAGCCCAGAGAGCGGTGGAATTATCCCATAAAACTATCCCGTACTGTGACAGGGACAGGATGTTTTTGTGAATGTGTCATCTTTATTAGAGGTGCAGTTGTGACACAGCACTTCAGCTCTAAAACAAAGTAAGGATGATGCAAAGGTAAATCCCCACCGTTTTCCCTCTGCTAGTTAAAGCACCAATTAATGTTAGAAAAGTCTTGATACAAACCTCCTCACAGCAGACTGTGTTTTCAGTACAAAATGGGTTTCTCTTACATTTCTTAGCAAGTCAGAAGGGCTTAAGGAAACTCTGGAAATCCAAATAATCCGATATTCACTGCACCTCCAGAATCAGAGGCTTCTCCTCTTACCAGGAATCTATTTGAGTCTCCTTTCATGTCGATTGAGTACCTCGTTCATGCATTATTAAGTAAATTGATGGCATTCTGTAGGATGTGTGTCTTTGCATAAGGAAATGTCACTATAGGGTAAGTGTGCTGCGGTGAAAAAGGAATCTGAAACAAGAACAAAGTATTTCTTTTGTTGTGGTTTACAAGACATTTATGTTACATTACCTGAAAGACCTTTAGCTGAGGTGTTACTTTGTTGCCCTGCAGGAGGGACAGAATGTGAGGCCTTGCTACTCTGCCAAAATCCTTTTCAAACAAGCCCTTTACAAACACACACAGACACCAGGTACACAGGTCTCCCTCCTACATAAATTGGATGGTTGACCTTCTATTCACACCTTGTTTTTTCTGTTTCTTCTCTCTCCCTCCTTCAGGACGTCCTGCTGATGGGGGAGGAGCTGGTGTCGGAGCCCTATTATTGCCAGCTCGAGGCCGAGACGTGTCGGCTCTTCTCAGAGCAGCTGGGCACCCTCGCATTGGTGGGAGAGTCCCTGCACATGGGTGCTGCCAAGCGCCTGAGGCTCGTGCTCTTCTCAGATGCGTACTGCTCCACGCTGGAGTACAACATCAGGGTGTACTGCATGGACGACACGCAGGACGTCTTCAAGGTAAACTGTGGAAGATGATGTTTAATTTAACCATAGCCATTTTCATACATTCAACCCTGAACAACAGTTTTAGGGTTAAACCACCCAGAATCCTCACTGCCTTGCTCTTCACAGTCGTCCTTTCAAGGCCATCTTTCTTGCAATGCATTAACATGGATTTACATGTGCTCACAAGAAATGAACAATGCGCATTCAGTGATGACCTGCAATCAGATTTTACTTGCAAACCTCTAAAACAAATACCAGTCCATACATCATTACTCCCACCAATGTCATTTGTTTCTTCATTTGTGAGCAGGACAACTCAAAAAGTAATGAATGGATTTTGTTGCCTGTTTTCCACATTTTCACTAATTACTCAATAAGTTCTCAACGGATTTTGATGACATTTTCTGGAAATGTTGGCCTTGGCGCAAGGGAGAAGTGATTAGATTTTGGAGGTGATCTGAATCTAGATGCATATCCAGGAATTTATTCAAGCATGTCTTAGCAGTGTGAGATAGGGTGGTTTTCCACATTTTTGAGAATAAGTTGCCTGGCAATGTTGGAAATGACTTGGTGGAGGTTGTGCTCTTTGGAGAACTTTAAATTTTTGTATAATTTCCCCCAGCGGGTGTCAGCGTAGCTCACCAAGCTCTTGAGAGTATCTTAACTGCTAGAAAACTTGAACACATCCCTCTCATGAAAGCTTTGATAAAGAACAGCTGCATAAGAAGGATCAAAACATTTCAGAGTTTACTCCCTCATAGTCATTACTTCCTTTTCTCATACCACATAATGTTTTTTATTTCTTTATAAATGGACATGCTGGGAGAAGACCAGACATTAAAAAGCAGAATGTGAGGTCAGCAGGAGCTTTATTGACAGCTATGATGGCCACTAGACCCCAGAGAGGGCTTTGGATGTGTAACAAAAGTTCAAAGATGAATTATGCTCCAAAGTTGGGTGCAAGCAGCAATGCAGTATTATGAAGCAGACAATGGTAGATGCTTAATTTCCATGTTACCCCCAACATGATTAGGGCGCACTCACACTAACCATGCTGTGCACTGTCCTACATGCATCTTGGCTATTTGAGATTTTTCTTTTCCTTTTCTTTAATGGTCTGTTTGCCTCTTTGCTACATTTTGCTGGATAAAATAAAGGGTACGCAACTTACAGTGTGTTTTACGAGTGTTTGTCCGCACATTACGTCCCATTTCTTTGTTTTTACACAATTCTTTTTCAGCTCCATGTACTGCTGTTGCACTTTACCTGAGTCTGATCATCTGTTAATATTCTTTAGCTTTATATTTATCAATGCACAAAAATATTACAACTAAAATGTGTGTCTCTCAATATTCAGCTATCACATCTGAATATCAGATTGTGTCAGTAGCTGGGGCAGTGTTAATGCTTGTTAGTACGCATCGAGTCTACATAACCAAGTCAATAAAGATGAAAGCAGTTCATATCAATTTAGTATGAAGGCTAAAGTATCTGATATCAAATCATTTAGCAGGCATAGAAGAGCCAATATCCTGCTCTTTGGGGTTTAATATGTTTCATAGTATTTTCCATGTCTAGTCCACATGATAGAGCACTATTATGCACAAGATAAAAAGTCCATGCTTCTAGGACATCTCCATCGCCTCTTGTTTACAGTGCCAGTAGCTGCCCCCACACACACATACACAAAAAGACCCACCAGTGTAACATCATCCCATTGTTTAACCAGCAGTTTAAGCCTATTGGCTCAGGTTGGCTGGCCCAGTGCAGAGCAGAGACTGTAGAAAAATGATCATAGACTTTTAAACTTAGCACCAAAAAATCCTTGGAACCTGGAGAAATGAAGGCTTGGGCTTGGTTGGAAAACAGTTGTCCAGACACATTGGTTGCTGCTTCCAAGCAAATTGTCACAGTGTTATTAAAATGCTGGGACAGTGCTCATGACTTAGGTTGTAAAGGGTCCATATACTCAAAAGTATGCAAAATGAAGTTTTAACATAGATGTAGTAAAAAGGTAACTAATTCACAAAGTCTGCAATAATGACAGAATGCACGGGATGCATGTAGCTGTTGTGCTGCCTGTTGGGTATGGGTAGAGTCAAACCAGCTGATTGACAGTATTTTTTTTTTTTTAAATTAGACATTTGATGACAGCACAGATTTGTCAGTGAGGCTTAATCATTGTAAATTAAACCATATCACAGGCCCAATAACACCACCTGAATCTTGACAGAAGGTGATTTGCACTGCATATTGTCCAGGTTAATCTTATTGTACAGTCTAATCTGAGTGTGTTTTTGTTTGCATGCCCACAGAGATGCTTGATTCCTTTCATGCTCTCAGCTCTGCTGCTGAGGGCCAACAAGTTTCCCTTCACTTTGTTCTACAGCATATTTTGCTTCTCTTTTTGCCTCTCCACATGGACAGAGTATAATCAAGCACTAATGCCTCCCTCCCTCCCCCGAGGACTGCCTCTGAGTACCCTGTTAAGATTTCATTTGCATGGTTAATTAGTAAATTAAAAGGAGAGCCTGCCCCAATCTTTTCCCAGCAACCCCCGTGCTCTCCCTCTTTTCCTCTCTGCACCTCTCGTTCTCTCTCCAAGCTGTCCCCCCTCTTCATGTCTGACACCACCCACAGCCACAAGTGCCACTTTCCACTCGAGTCCACTTTGCCCGCCTATAATGACTGACCTCCTTGAGCAGAGGCTCGCCACAGGGACAATCTATGGATGTCTGTGGGACATAAACAATGGCAGGAGGAGGGGGCTCAGGCTGAAATTAGCTCTCTCACATTCAGGGGGGTGAAGCTGAGATGAGAACTGTGCACAGTTTGTAGCTGTGGGGTGGGAATTACTAAAACTACTAGCTTACATCTGCCTCTTTGTGGGTCAGTTCTGCCCCTGCTGCTATCTCTTTAGTTTCTGACAGCTTGGAGCGCTCAGGGAAACTGTTGGCTGACATTCAGTTCTGTTTGGATGTAGAAATAAATGTAAACTCCAGCATCCAGGTGGAAAAGCCTGTAGAGAAAGTGCTTTTTTACCTCAGATGGATATCAGTCCTTTTTGTTTACGTGTTATCAGAGGACTTGTAATGATAGGCAGCCCTATGCATATTCAGATAATCGGGTGACCGAGTGGTGTTTTGCTGCAGTGTGACTGAATGACCTTGTGTGTCCTGAGTTGGATGCAGGAAGGCTGCTGGTGCACAAAATCTCTCTCCCTCTTTCTCTCTCCTTTCCCTTCACCTCCCTCTACCTCTCTCACTCCCTCCCTCTAGCTAACTCTTGTTCTGCTATTCTCTCGCTCTCTTAGCCAGGAAAAGGACATCTGAGCTTGTTGACTCCAGCACTCGTGCTGCCATACTCTGCGGCTCCCTTGGTGCCCTTGAGTGCATTAGCTCTCTGTTTCTCACACAACCTGGTCCTGTGGTAAGCCACGGCGTCTCAGGGGTTTTGTAGTTTTTAGTGAGTGATTTAAAATGTGGCCCACACTGTTTAGTAATCTTGACTTCACACTGCTCTTGGTGCTATTATGGAGGCAGCAGTTCATTTAGCAAGTACATTAACCACTTTGAGAGGAGATTAAACTTCCCTTGAGAGCCTCGGCCTAATCACTAATCACTATCTTTAAAATGCACCATTTATGATTAGACTTTCACTATGGCTACCATTAGAGGTAATTGTAGTGTGTTACCATGGTGGAGGAGCAGTAGGTGGTACAGTGCAACGGTGGAGCCTTATTTTTTAATGTTTTTGTTGATGTAGTGTACCTTTCAGCACATTTGAATTTTATGGCAGCCTGTTCAGGCACTGCACTTCATTTTTCAGACAACGAGTCACTTTTTCATGCATTAAACAGGCTATATTTTTGATGGGACTCGAAAAAATCAAATAGGCATTTCTCAACCTTTTCTGCTGGCTGTTCACTGGCAGAGAGAACTGTAGAAACCAAAAGAGATGCTGAGGCTTACTCTCCTCTCCCCTGGCTGGCTGTCAATCTTCTCTGACAAGCTTCCATCAACAAGGATGACAAGCGCGCACGCACCCACAAAATCACATGCACACACACATGCATACACACTACACTTCTGCACGCTGTACCATGCAATCTCTTATCTCCCAATTACAGCAGATTAGAACCAATGTTATTGTCTTTGATCCTAAGTGTGCGGGGGCTCCTGGGAAACAGTGACATTTCTGTCTGATGCCTGCCGTATGTTAGCAGGGCTCTGCCGGGACCAATTAAGTTAATATTTAATGTGTGTCCCACTCTTGATGGGCCCCGCCAAGGCTGGCACAGCAGCAGAGGAGACATGATCAGCGTTTGGTAGCGCCCTCGCTGTGCACTCTGTGTTCCCAGCCCAACCTGTGGGAGAGCACCGCTGATGTTCCGCCATCCCACAACTGATTGAAACACCTGCAGTGAAGCAACCTTCAGACTCAGCACAAACACACCTTAAACCAACGTTTAATTGAATTGGAAGGAAGCCTATACATTTTTTCTGTAGTATAGAATATGCTCCAGCTTGTTCTTATGAAGCTATGTTTTTTTAGAATCTGTCGGCCCTCCAACCGCTCTTCAAACAGATAAACAATAAAGAAAATCCTGTTTTTTATTGATAACTAAATGTTCTTCCTCTACGCCCACATGTGTTTGTGTTTAAGGCCTGTGTTATTGCACATTTTAAGGGAAAAACATGGAAAGATTTATAAACCACCCACCTCCTGTCAGTTTGATTTTATTTACATGGGTTTAAGCTCAAGACACATTTTTTTTGCATTGGCGGTAAACTTCAGATGAGGAGAGACTTAATGTTGTCCAGAAAAGTAAGAAAAATATGCTGCGTCTTTGACATTTGGATGCTATATTGATGCCGTCCTTAGCTTATAGGGTAGTGAGGTCTTACCTGACACGCCAGCTACGTAGTTTAATAAATACATAAAATACAGAATATATTTCACTTGTTCATCTGTGCAACAGCCCACTGAAAGAGTTTGGGAATGTGCAGAACCTTTCAAAAGCATATCCAGCTGGTGATTGGTCGATCGTCCTGTCAGCTGGATATGCTTTACAGGCCAGTCAGATATTCCAGTAGGCTGGCACTACTAAAGTACAAAGCATGGGACACTTGGTAGAACAAACTGTCACCAACACATGTCAGAAGTGACATTTTTTTTTTATCAAGAAATGCTTTTGGTGTTGTTTGTTTTTCATTTCATTAAGACACGTGGTCCACATCTGACAAAACTGTTACTGAAGCTGTTAGCATCCAAGCATCCTAGCAGTCACTTCCTGCTGTCGTCATGTTCATAGCTCCCACCTCTTCCTGCTTTAAAAGGCGCTGATTTAGCCATGTAGCTTCAGGCCAAGTACAATGGTTGTAGATAGGGATCTGCCTGATTACAGACATTGAATCTGGCAGATCTAGCTGCACTGCAAGGTTAAGTGAGTTCATCAGCAGGATAAAAAAAAAAAAGCATCAGTGAGGTCTTAATGATGGTGGTGTTGTGAAGGAAGGATGCAGGATGTGATGCAGGTTGGCCAACTGAAGAGCTAGACCTGGACACTGATGGTCTGAACCCAGACTGCACTGAACCTTATCCCTGATGATCTGGACTCGGATGCATATGATCTTGACCTGGATTAAGCCGAACCTGATTTGATAATCCTGAGCCTGACTAAACTGAACATTTGGACTGATTGTCAGGACCTGGATTGATATGAAGTCTTACTTTGATGTTCTGGACTGAGTATGACCATAGCTAGGGCACTGATGATCTGGACCTGATCCAAGGATGATCTGAACACTGATGATCTGAACCAAAACTGAGCTAAACCAGGACACTGATGATCTGAGATTGGACTGTGCTGAGTATGGACACTGATAATCTACACTCGGATTTACCTAACGCTGATCAGAATCAAGACTTTGCTAAACTTGGACACCAAAGATCCTGACCTGTGCTGATCTAAATTTTGACACTACTGAGCTAAACCAGAACAATGAGGATCTAAACCTGGACTGAGTTTAGCTTGGGCACGTGATCTAGACCCAGACAGAGCCTAACTTGGTAATGATGAACTGGTAGTGGGCTGGGTTGAACCCAGACGATTAATGATCACGACCTGGACTGAGCTGAACATCAACCAATGATCAGAATCTTAGCATAAGCAAGACGCTGATGATCTGGGACTGGACTCCACATGTGTAACCATATTTCCCACAGACTTGTAGACATTAATCTGTAAAGAGGACTGGAGGCTGGCAGTGCTTGAAATGCTAACATTAGCAGATCCCTGCTTGATATTGTTTATAAATACTATGTTAGCTTGCTTATAGTTGTGATATTTGAACTGAACTCTGGTTCAAGCAAACCAGCCCCCCCCCCAAAAAAAAAAAAAAAATCAATTGAACTATCTAGAAATGCAAGCCAACCGTTCAGTCTGGACCAAACATGCTGATTCAAAGTTTTGCGGCACCAAGATAACTAGTCCATATTTAATTTAGTAGATCTGGTTATTTTTGTTTTTTGTTTTTTTTACCTAAAGTGTAAACACACCTAATCATTTGATCCCTGGGGGAATAAGGGAAGAAGATGAAGAGCCATATGAATGAATGTATGAGCATGGAACAGTCTTCCTCGTTGACTTACACTTAGCTTTATAAATATTAATACAGCTGATTCTTGAAGGAAATGTTTTTGACATTTTAATGGCCACTTTGGTTAAGTTGGAAATATTTAAACATCTGTGTGACGTATTGGTCTAAAAAGTTGTTCACACACTTTTAGTGTAAAACCTTGACTGACTCTGAACTTTGAACCTTTGTCTGATACATTAACAGATCATATGACAGGGCTTCACTTTATACTCTAGGTTCAAATTCCTGTTCAAACTTTGGGGTAAAATTTTTTGTTCAAACTGTAAATATACCTTTGAATTGATAATATAGTGCAGCCACACTTAGGAGCACCTGGACCAGTGAATCGCTTGATCCAACAGGGGGTCTCTTAGCACAACTTTCCCATCCATTGCTCTCTTGACCTCAACAACAATGAAGTACTTCCAAAGCAAACCTCAAGAAAATGTAGGGCAGGCAAAGCCACGCCGTGGAAGCGCCCTTATGCTTCACATCGCAGAGGACAAATTAGAAAACAAAGACCGACCATGTGGTGATCATGCTCAAACCAGTATTGTTTTTTTTTCTGTTTTTAAACAACAAGTGGACTTTGTCTCCTGTTTGTTATTTCTGTAGCTTTATGTTTTGTCTACTTTGCTTCTCTCACACAAATTGAGGTACTAATGGATACAGTTCTTTAAATTGAAAGCAGCTAGCTCAATCCTCATCGACAATAAATTCACAAGCCCATTTGTAGGCCTTCCACCCAAGTGAGTGTCGTCGGAGGAGAAACCTTGTTAAGAGTTCAGACCTGTGTGACCATGTCCTCCTCTCCCCCTCAGCAGGCCCCATGACTTTGCTGTCACAGACAAAAATGCAAGGATATTTGGCCCACCAGTGTGGCCATGGGAGAGATGAATAGTAAAAAGATGTAAAGGAAATGCTTTATGTTTTGGGGGGTTGAATATTTTTTAGATATTAGCGTGTTTGATCAAAAAGTGTCGGATATTGATTTTGAGAAGTGTGAAAGCCCCTCTCATACCATCAAATATAAAAACAACATACCTGTTTATCACGTCAGTGTTGTTTATGGAATCTATATATTTATGTTCTGGTACAAGAGATCTCATTTAGCTCAAAGCATTTCTTTACAGCATTATTGAACTTGCATTCTGTAGCTCACGACTCCATAACAATTATTGTGTGAGTTAAGATGACATTTAACCGCCACAGTATTTCTCCCAATTTAAAGCCGGGCTCAAATGATGACAAATTGTTTGAGTTAACTGCCTCTGTCCTCTCTGTATTGTATTCTAGCCTTTTCAGGATTTATTCGTTCATCAATATTCATATAATGAGGCCAGTACGTTCAGCTTTTTGTGTCTTGATTGTAAAAGTGTACACTCCTGTGTTAAATAGCTGTTTAATTGATGACCAACTGGTTAAACAGCAGCTCCTGGAATCTTTTGCACTGCGTTTGACCTCAAGCGATTTTTCTTATTTGCCTTTAAAAGGGCCCATAAACTGTTTATGTGCTCACTCCACTATGACGTCCTTTTTTTCTTGCTCCTGAACAGCGAGCTACACGTGAAGAGAAACTTTCTGCTCTGTGTACCAGAGGAGGGGAAGCCAGCATGCGCTGCATGAAATACAAACATTTCTTTAGCATCCCTCCATCTAAATAGTTACTGGCATAGAAAAAAAACAGACAAGCAGAGCCCAGTAATTGCTGGCATTAAGTTAAAGAAGACAGTCAGCTTTATCACTGAGCCCAGCTGAGAAATTGTTCTCATATTACATTTCTGTGTTCCTGTGTGCTGCTTTTTTCCCTGGCCTGCTCTGGGATTTATCAAGCAGAATGTGCATCTTTTCCCTAGCAAACACAGCCCCCATTTATAACTGAGCAGACAAGTCCCTTCTATTTGTAGTTATTAATCAGAGTTGACTGTAGCGGGCACGGCCACTGGAGCTCAGACTGATAGACTCTCAGTCAGAGAGGAAAAGCCTGTCACATCCTGCTGACAAATACACAGATTTATGGAGCCCACATAGCCAGGCTACTCTCTATAAACAAATGCATTTGCCTGAAAAAGAGCAGCCTCGATAATGGATCGTTGGTATGAACGCACTTTTTTAAGCACGGAGATGCAGCATTGCAGAGAGTTGGCGGGGTGAGGATGAGTTTATGAGGATATTAAAGCCTTTCTGTGTTTTATATGACATGTAGCTTGACTAATTAAGTGATCAAACGTTGGTTATAATCCCCGTCAAATGGTTACGTTAATCAGTTTATTACACACCAAGCCTGAACAATAGAGGAGCACATGTACCAATTTGACCTCCCTGTGAGGAAAGTGGAATATTTTAATCTGTAGCTCAGAGCAAGTCCATCTCCTTTGTATTCATATATATTTATACATATGCAGGCTTCTGGTGACTCTTTGATTTGTTTAGACTCTTTCTTTCCTGCTCTCAATGGTTGGCTGTTTCTGTTGAAAGAGAAAGTTTGCTACAGCCACTAACCTCCTTCTGTCAGCTCCAGCCTGCAGAGATTAGCTGTATGAGTGTCTCTTTTTTCCCCGCGGAGCCTAGGCCCCAGTCCATCACAGTCCCAGCTCCGGTCCAAGCCGAAGGGGGCCAAGGGGATGGTGGGTGGGTGGAGGGGTGTGAGGGTGGGAAAAAAAGGGGGTTGAAGTCATAGAAAACTGTGGCCATGATTGCAGTAATCCTGTTATCTCTCCTGCTAAAGCTGGCCACTCCAGTGACCTGCAGACACAAATGTTAAGCCGCCTCTGTCTCTCCTCTCACTGGCTCCTGCTCTATACACTCGTCCCTGCTCTATCTCACTCTCTTTAGCCAGCCTCATTGAATGTCAGGGGGTGGTCTTGGCTCTGTCTCAGTCTAAATTCACAGTCCTCACACACACCACAGGCTATCTCGAATTCCGACAGAACAAAAGGGGTTTTTCTCCTGCGGTACTTGAACTTCTCGCCCATCTCATGCATCTTAATGCTTCCACTCTTGTTCAGGGTCAGGGTGTCTTAAGAGAAGCCGCTTTCCTTATCATCAGCGAAATGCAAACACAATTTAGCTCTGCGTTGGTGATTAATGTGTGATTTGATAAACTAATTCAAACCTTGCATTGTTTTCCTGCAGAAAGGGTAAATAATATGGTCAAATTTAGCTTCTCATCCATTAGCCGGCTCACACTGTCATTTGTTAACAGGATAATGGGGCGTAAAGAGGGCCATTATTCTCTCAGTCCACAACATATGCTGAAACCCCGCACATTAACACACTTTGAAACACACACTCGCATGCGCATAAACAATACACAAGTGAGTGGATGTCATTTGAAAGTGAGGACGTGTGCACACTTTTAAAGAGTTTTCTCCCCGTTATGTTTTTTTTTCCTGGATAAGCTCAGCGTCCCTGTCAGGAAGCAGCAGTGCCATGTCCTAGACCCTGTTTGATCATAATCCTGCCGTGTCAGCCTTGAACCTGACAAACTGTTAGGCAGCCCGGTTAGTATTCACTCAAGTAGCTGTTTGTTGATAATAAGATAATTGGCATTCTGCGCTCTCCCTCCCACTAGCAAGCCTATAGATCTACTGCTATAGGTCAAAGCCCCGATCAAAGACCACCAGCCCCAATTTGCAATGCTAATAACCCCCAACAAATAATTGTGCTTAAGAACTGCTCTAAATGAACCTCTGTGGAAGCACTCATAATGTGCCTTTTGTCTGTGTAAAGACTTAATAGCAGAGTGCTTTTTATTCTGCGGAGAATGCCCTGCCCTCTGTTATTAACTCATTAGACCCCAACACTTTGATTCAGAGCAATTGTCTAACCTTCCTGCCCCGAGTAAGAGGGCCGGGTAACATCACAAGGCTCCTGCATGGCCGTGCACTCAGAACAGTATTCCTGCTAGCGTCATCGGGCCAGAGCACTGTTCATCTTTAATGATCTGAGGCATTTGGGTGAAAGTATTTTTGCCCTAAAGTGCTTAACATAATGACAAATAGCAAACACAACAACAACAAATAGCAGTAGTAAATAAAGCATATACATCAACTCATCAAAATAACATGAAAAGAAATAAAAATATAAAAAAACAAAAATGAGAAACAAGACTAGTTCTGATACATGCATTTCATCATTTTTCTGTTGCCTTTTTCATTTGTTTTCTTTTGTGATTCTTGTTTTATTTTTATATGTTGCTGTGTTGTTTTTGCGTTTTTGTCTTAATGCTTTTTTGTTGTGTGTTTGAATTTGTTGTTGTCTTTTCAATTGTATTGTTTTGGGATTTATTTTGATTTCTTACTTTTAGCTTTTTCTTATATGTTGTTTTTGTACAGTTATATTTAAACTCTTATTGGTTGCTGTATTTTCTGTTTTGTGATTTCATTTGTTGTTTTGTGATTTTTTTTCCAGTTTTTTTGTTATCTTATTTTTAGTAATGTTCATTTGTTGTGTTTATTTGTTGTAGTATGTTCTGACTAGTGGTTTTGTAATGAGTTTATTTGTTTTGTGAATGTTGTTTTTTCACATCTATTTGTTGTAGCATTTTCTAACTTCTAACAACTGTATCAAAGAGTATCTGCTTAATCTAATTTGTTGTTTTTTTCTTACTTTTATTTGGGGTTATTTATTTGTAGGTCTTATTAGCTGTGTTATTATTTCATTGTCAGAATTTTTTAATTTTTTTGTGGTATGTTCTGTTTTTTCTTGTTTTATTTTAAATGTCATGTGTTCTCTTGTTTTATATTTGTTAATATTTTTTGTCTTTTTTTGTCTGGTTTTCTATAATTTTTTGCATTTTAACTAGGGATTATTTTTTCTGTGCAGGTATATTGTTGAGTTTTCTTGCTTATTGTAAAATCATTGTGTTTTTAAAATTGTTGAATTTTCACTAGTATTTTCTCATTTGTTATTTATTATTCATTTATTGTTTTGTTTTTCTTATTTACAGTTGTTTTCGTTTTCTATTTTATTTTCTTATGTTTTATATTACACGTTTTTCCCAGTATTTGGGTTTTCCTTTGTATTCTTTTTTTTTTCCTTATTGATTGTTGTATTATGGGATTTTTTTTCCATTTGTTTTATGGAATCTGTTGTTGTTCGATAGATAGGTAATACGTTATTAATCCCAAGGGGAACCTGTTTTGCATTTCAGGGCCACATTCTAAAAGAAATAAAGTGATGTACATGCAGAGAGGCAGGGACTGATAATCACAGGGGGGCATAATTTTGATGTTAACAGGAGGATAAGCATTGAGCAAACATGTAAATTAGCAATGCACTGAGCAAACATTGAAATTTAATTCTCGGGCTGAGCTGAAAAGTGCTCGTTCAGTGAGAGCGCATCAAATAACAAACGCAGGTAGAGATTCCAAACGGATAATTAACAGCTTCCTTTCCATTATAATTGGAATCAGAGCGGCCTGTTCCCGGGGAAGAGGGCAGAAAATTGAATCAGAGTTGTGCAGACAGAAATTACTGCGATTCTCCACCTTAATTAGATGTCTTTGCTGAAATCATACCATGTACAACCATGCTGGCATGCAGCGCTCAACATATGGCTGCTATCCGCACACTCGTCTCTCTCTGAGAAATGTCTCATCAACTCTGGGGCACATTCTGCCCATTTTTCTGCAGCTGCCATCTTTTCAGATAATGCCACAGTTCCTTTCAGTGTCGTTTCTGGCACTTTAGCTTTAAACTTTATTTATTTTCTTGTTATTGCCATCTCTCTCATTTGTCTGTCTTTATCTATCTCCCTTTTTGAATCTCCCTCTAATCCCTCACAACCAGTGCTCAGCAAGCCAGTTGTAAAATGTAATGGACTAAGCTACTCATTAAAAAATCAGAACAACAACAAAAAACTTCACTAGGCTGCTGCAAGAACATGACATTGTGACATCCAAGCTATTATCAAAACATGCAATGCTGTTATTACTATTATTAGTACTAGTAGAATTATTACTACTCAACCTAAATTTACCACCAGCAAATGGTAAGTGGTATATACACTCCCGATCAAAATCTTGACTCCAGTTAAAAGATTACAAGAATTTTCTTTGGAAGTGTTGGATCTTAAGAAGTTTTTAAGTAAAGCTTCAAAGTGCAAAAAGAAGAAGTGCGAGTGACAGACATTTTTTTAAAAAGTTAATAATTAATTAAAAACAAAAAATTGAAATAAGATGTTCATGAGCTGATCAAAAGTTTAAGACCACAGCTCAAAAAAGCAAACCCGCCCCTAAAAACAGAAATAAAAGTATTAAGAAAGGACTCAGAAATGAGTAGCTCCACCGTTCTTCTTTTTCCAACAGTGCAGAAAGCCAATTCTTGAAATTTTTCAACTGGTTTTAAATTTTTGATATGGGGTATACAAGGGCTGTCACTTTTCCCAAAAACAAAAGTAGATAAGTTTTCAAGCATATCCCCCCCCCCCCCCCCCCCCAAGAAGAAGAAAAAAAAAAACATAGACACGAGGCATTTATATCACTGTACTATTTTCCTCTCCTAAGGCTATACCTATGGCTACACCTTGTAATGCAGTCTTGCTAATTGGCCTGCAGATTTGTTGTGGATAAGGAGGAAGGCAGCTGCTTTGCACATGATCAGCACACAGCACAGTCTTCTTTTTTATTTTGCCATTGGCGGTGTGGAGCCCAAAGTGCTTCCACAGAGTGGCTTTGCCTGTCCTACATTTTGCTTCAAGAAAGCAATAGACGGTCAGGCTGCACTGGGAGCACCCTCTGTTGGATTGGCAGTTCACTACTCCAGGTGCCCCAATGTGCTGCAGAACTGTATGCTGTTGGAGTACAAATTTTTACCCCATGCTTGAACAGATATTTAAATATCAAGTATAAGATGACAGTCCTGGTACAGACATGAGACTGTACCACACCTCTCTAGTAATTCTGACCAAATTGCTGTTAACACTGTCACATTTAACCATTTACACCTTGTCACGCATCTTTCATGCACAGATGGTTCATTTCTTTTGGTATGTTGTCAACCAGCATTAGTTTATCATGTCCACACCCAATCATACCCATTTACACCCCACTTACACAGCAGTGGGAGCAATACAGCTTTAAGTGTCTTGTTTAAGGACACGCTGATATGTGACTGCAGGAGCTGGGCTCAAATGATTGCATTTCATAAATGAGAACAAGCGACCCTCCGATCTTAGCCACCTTTGCATCATCAGTGAATCATCAGAGTGTCTTTGTATAATCAGTAGAACCACTTCATTTGTGCAACCTTTCATTGTCTGCTGATGAGATTTGCATTTCTATCTTTTATTGTGTGCGACATTGTGGTGTTTGCTCAACCCTGTTCCTCTGTGACAGAGGTAATCAAGGAACTGTGTAAACTGACCTAAATAAACTTGATTTAATTACTCGTCTGTAGGGTTCAGTTTTAAAATCCAGTACTAATATGATTGTCGTACCAACACATCAGATACCAACCAAACTAAATCACGATTTTGGTACCATTAAGTAGATGTCTTTTGCTTTAAAGGTATCAATACAACAACCATTTAGGCTCTACTATTATTTTGAAAGCATTGTTTAAGCATTAGTGTCTAACAAAAACCAACTGTACACAGACCTGTTATAAAAAATATGACAGTCAAAATCATGTTTTGTGAGTAAACAGTATTTTAACCAGTCCTCACACTGGTAAATAAACAAATGGATATTAAAAGTGCCCTTATAACAGGGGGTGGCTCATCTTATCCTTGTCTCCCCTTATCTGATATCAAAAATCTTCACCACCTCCTCTAAAATTTTGCATATGTTCTCCTTAAATGTTCTGCAGTTAGCCATTGATAGGCCCCTAGCTACTGTTTGAAGTGGAAATGGTGATGTTTAACATGAAAGGTGTTTGTGATATTTTATAGGGATTCACCTCCATAAGTGTCCTCGTCTGCTTGTCAGCAGCAGCACAGACATCAAAGACGTCAAGGATTAGACAGTGATGTCACTGTCAGCCACAGATACTGTCTGCATGTCTGCTTGTCTTAACTCATCCTTTAAAGTTTGTTCAAGAACTGGGACAGGATTCTCTGCTGTGCTTTCACTTTTTTACTGGGCAATGAAGCCTTTTTGCAAGCTATTGCACTACTTAATTACATCACCTAAGAAAAGCTATTTGACTTAGAAAACAACAGCACTACCACAAAGCTCCCAGACACTGTTGTTATTTTGCTGTCACTATTTGTAGAGATGTTACTGGCCAGCACTGCTCCCTACCCAATCGAGGTTTCAATAATAGGCTAACAAATGTCTGGTTCTGAGTAAAGTTTCTGCCAGTTAAGAAGTTTTCTCCCACCGTAAAGGCCTTACACACCAATGCAATGCAAATAAATGGCACAAAACTGAGAATATTTCAAAGGCGATTTTTGTTTGCCTTTCTATTCACATTAAAAGCAACACATATTTGGGTATATGTTGTGAACATTCTGAAGAAATTGTACCACAAGTGTCTGAATTGATTTGTCATCATGTGGCTTTGACTTGAGGCTGATTTCTAGGAACACTCCAACCTTTTTGTTGTTTTCGTGTCTTGCCTCATTCCTGAGTCCATGACAAGCAGGTAAACACCATTCTTTTGACTGTACGTCCAGTAACGAGTAAAAGACGGACAAAGATCACCAACCGCTAGCTTAGCTTAGCTCAAACGTCGGGAGTATATCGGTAGTGCTTTAGCCTGTCTCTGTCTACAGTCATCAGATAAGACACAAAAATGATAAAAAGGTTGGAGTGTTCCTTTAATTTTACAGAAACTAACTAGTCACATCTGATTTTTGCATTTGACCATTTTATTCAGGAGATGAAACTACCACAGCTGCTTCAGAACCAGCTGTTCACAACTGTAGAGGCTTGAGTACTCACTCAAACTGGATACGTCATAGTACAGCTCCAACAAAATCCTCCTCCATACATTATTATTATGTCCTAAACATTTTGATGACTTTGGTCAAACAACACACTCTATCAAGTGGTTTGTCATGTTGAATGTTTTTGACATACATGTCAGTAATGGGTGCTTTTATTGGTCGGACGTGGGCTTACACAAATCTTAAGAAAAAAACCCACAGTCCCCAACAAATTATGGCCCTAAAAATTTGAGTCCCGGTTCCTCATCAAGAAAGTTGTGGTGTAACCTTGCTGAAAGGATATTTTCGCTCCATTTCTGTCATGTTTTGAGTTTGTTGTACGAATTGCCTTACATTTTTTACCTCATCTGTTTGACTTGTATTGAATGTAATGGGCAGAACAATTGTCCAGTCACCCTCTGGACATGCTTTCGAAAGGTTCTGCCCTCCCTTTCTATGGTCAGTGCCCAAGTTGACAAGTGAAATATATTCTTTATTGTATTTACTGAACTGTATATCTGGCATATCAGCTTAGTTGTTGTGGGTCCTGAGGCTAGACCATTTGAGAACCACCTTATTCAGTGTCTTCAAGACAAACCATTGGACTTAAGTTTGTTCTACACAAATAGGTAATATTTTTGATCATTTTTCTCTCCTCACCTAGATTTATGAATTGAATATGAACCCCATCTTGTTTCTAAGATCCGTTTTTTCTGTTGTAACACACTCCTCTTATCAAAGTATGAGGTGGCTCATGTGAATGTCTGCCAAAAGGGCCGCACTCTTGAAGATTCACTCAGCACAAAAAGCATCCATCTCCAGACAAATTGATAGATCAGAGGAAGCGGCAGCAGATATTATCTTCCCATTCCAGATGGTCATTTGGATGGCAACAAATGGTCCACTGAGCAGGTCCCACGGAGATTAAAATATTAAGCATGCATTTACAAATCTGTCCTGGCACAAAAACAAAAATGAAATTAAGGAGATTCGCCATGCGAGAACAATGAGCAGTTGACTAATGGTGCGGCCACTTACTTCATCACAGCCCAGGTAGCTCATAGTAGGCCAGGGCGGCTGCAGGATTTGCATGCTAATGCAGTTGCACACACTGAGTCAAGGGATCAACCTTGTGCTGACATTAAAGCACCGCAGAGGAGAGAGCGTCCAGCCTGCTGCGGCCACATGCAGGGACAATATCCTCCTGTCTTAAGATTTTCTATTTAACTGGAGATGTGTTTGTGTGTGTGTGAGGGTGGCAGCAAGTCTTTGTATGTGTGAGTGGGTTTACTTTACTGAGTTCCTTTTTTTAAGGTCCCACCATTATCCTTGTCTGCTTTTTGTTTTCCCTGCTTTCTCCCTGTATTTGCAGACAGACTCCTGTTCCAGACTGTACAGTTTGTGTTTGAGTGATGAAACCATAAAAAGTGTAAACAAAAAAACCTCCACAGTTATGGATTGTGTTGAAAGTCTTGCTTACCTCTGAGGCAGTGATGGTAAATGTGTTTCCTCTGAGCTCTGACGCCTCTCCTCCTTCCCTCCCCCTCTCTCTCTTTCTTCCATCAGGAGGTGATGCAGATGGAGCGGCAACTCGGGGGTCGGTTGATTGACGAGCCCCACGTCCTGCTCTTTAAAGACAGCTACCACAACCTGCGTCTGTCCATCCACGACATGCCCCAGGCGCACTGGAGGAGCAAGCTGCTAGCCGGCTACCAGGTGTGTTGGCCGGGGCCACAGGGGCCGAGGGGACACAGAGTCATTTCAGATCAGAGGGAAGGCACAAAGATGTAATGCAGGTGCCAGGCTGAATCTGTCACAATTATGTAGCAGTAGTCCAAGGGCTTCCTAATATGTCTGTACACTCAGTTTAACATCTGAATCAATGGGTCTTAACAGGTAGATCACAGAGCTGCTTTCAGTGAGTCTCAGATGTGTGCCAGGGAAAAATTGTTGGAAAAAGTAAGATGAATTCGGGGCACTATAAGAACAGTGGTTTATGCCTGTGCTCCTCATGTTTGGAGGCTATCTTCTCAATGTGGCAGGCTGAGGTTTTGTTTCTAGCCTGTGGCCTCTTTCTCATATGTCTTCCCTCGCTCCTCGCCCGACTTTCTGACTCTATTTACTGTCTGCCTCCATCAAATATTGTTTTCCAAAATATGATGGAGATATACTCAATTTTCATGTTATCTTGGGAAAGCAGACCTGGTTTCCCCAATGTAATTTATTGATTTCTTTAAAATTTGTGACACAGTTACCAACATTTTTACGTAATCCAAGGATATGAAGTATCCTGACATGCATGGAATATTCATGCATGTCAGAGCTTCTGCTATGATTCACTTTTTTAACGGATTGGTCTCATCCTGTCTCTGCGTTCAGTCATGTTTTGTGTCATCCAAGGTTCAAGCAGTGCCTTTTGAATAGGAAACTATGAGTGGTTCATTTTTTTAATTGGATCATGTTTTCTCAGTGGAAAGTCTGAGGCAAGACCACATGAGAACCACTGTTGATGGAAACTGTCTTGTATCATTTTGAATGAAGCCAGACATTCATTGTGCAATTTCAAGCCAATATCATATCAGTTATGGATGAATTGCAAGAGAAAGCAGGACAGACTTTAGAAAGAAGCCAAGAAGGAAACCATGTGACATCAGTCTTTTGATTATGAACGGTGCCTTTTGAACATTGTTGGTGTGTCTCAATGGACACTGCCTTCCTGTACGTGCCATCTCAACCAAATTTTAGTTTAACCTACTCACTCAAAGAGGCTGTATTAAGGCAGGACTTAAGGGGATCTGACCATTAGCAAATTCATGCTGATGTGTTGCCATGTCAGTCATGTCTCTAATTTCTAAAACCAGCAATCCTCAATAAAATTAAAAATAAAATCACCTCCTATACAAAGAGATCACTTGAGTGTATCATAGTTATAGACCCAAGCTGTTTTTTATGGCCAGGCTGTAATGTTGTTTATTTAGGCTCTGTAAATGTTCTGTTCCCCTCAAATAATAATGAAACCTCCAGGGTTCCTGCAGCCAGCCTCAAGCAGACGCTCAAGGGACTGCAGCTTTTGGCACTTTTGCATGGGTCTTCTTTTTCAGCCCACAAGGTTGCTGCTTGGTTTTACACGACTGAAATACACACACAGACAATAAGCTCTCATTATTGCACACACACATGGCTTAAAAAAAATTGGCCGTTAAATCATAAAAACATATATTTTGCCATCAGCTGAAGCACTGCATATACTGTCCTGCTCATGCCTGCATGTATTTCATACAAGCATGGGACACGTCACACAAACATGATTGTTGTAACAATGGTGATTTTAGACGCTGTCTGGCATTGCAAAAATGGAAAAAAAGCCGAAGGCCTAGTTCACACATCTGACCTCACTTTGTGTGTAAACATAGTCGGCTGTATTTTAGTATGTCAGAAATCTTACTGACCAGTCAGAAACAACTGATTTGGCCAGGATCAAACACTGCCCAACAGATAACACATGGTCAGGCTGAAACCCGTTCTGACTTCAAGACCATTCACAGGACTCAAAATCAGGTCAGAGCAAAGCACGTTAAATACTCACCTCAAGCCATTCAGAGAATTAAAACAAGAATAGAGTATATGCATGTAGAAGATATGTAACTTGGGCTATGTCCACATGTAGGCGGTTATTATTGAAAGCTTAGCGATTTCTGTGCAACGGTGAAAACTGCTTTTTGGGCCTGAATTGTCACACTCTGTGCCGACCTCTCTGCAGGGTGATCTCTCTCTATGTGACAGTCTCACTGTTGACATTATGTTGCAATGGAAGTTGCTAACCTGTTGTTTTTTTAAAGTGTTGATTAATGGAATATTTGAACGCCAACATATACTTTCTATCAATCTTTAACTATGATGCTGGATTAAAACACTCTGAAGACACAAACACTGTCACATTTTGGACAAGATAATGTGTCTCTGTTTTACAAGTGACTGTTTTGACTGGTGACCCATGGCCACTAGCTCTGTGGTTGCTGGGATTACAACAGTTGTTGAAACCAACAGGAGTACCATGAAAGTGTTTAAGTACGGTGGCCAACAAGGGCATACGCGCTGCAAACGGCCAAATGCTGCAAACACAGGAATGATGCAAAACCAAAAACACACAAACAGTTAAATGCAACAGAAAAACGCTGCATGAAAAAAAATTATGCAATCACAAAAACGCTGCAGAAGCAAAAACATACAAACCGACAAAAACAAATGCGAAAGAGAAATGCTGCATACAAAACCCCAAAACAACTGCAAGAGGGAAACGCTGGAACTCCACAAAAACGTAAGTTCACCAGGCCACTAGGGGGAGCCGACCAGAGGGATGAACCAGATCCTCTTTACAAACAGGAGATACACGGGAGAAAGCTGGCTAAGAAGAAAGTGGGATACTCAGAAGAAAGTTAGCAAACGTTTTGAGAGGAATAAAAATGGTATGTTTTCCTTACATCTTTTTTAAACACTTAGCCGTAATCTCTTACATCTCTTGCAGTTGTTTTGGGGTTTTGTATGCAGCATTTCTCTTTTGCATTTGTTTTGTTGGTTTGTTTGTTTTTGACTCTGCAGCGTTTCTGTGATTGTATCAATTTTTTCGTGCAGCGTTTTTCTGTTGCATTTTTTTATGTGTTTGTGTGTTTTTGGTTTTGCATCATTCCTGTGTTTGCAGCGTTTGGCTGTTTGTGGCACATTTGTTCATTTGCGGGGCTTATGCCCTTGTTAGCCACCATATTTAAGAACAAGATTTGATCAATATTATCAGATGTGTCTCAGATTGAAATATAAACCAAGAAATATTTGCTCAACAGCTTGCTATCACCAGTTAACATAGCCACAAGTTAAACCGTAACACCAGTCAGATATTTTGGAAGGAATAGATATGAAAATAAAACAGCTTTTCCATAGAATTTGCAATCATTATCACAGACATAGTTACAGGGTAACGGCATTACACAGTACATTTAAGTGTTTTGGCTTTTTCATGATTTTTTTTTTTGATCCACACATGTGGATGGGGGATATTTTTAAAAACGGAGGAAAACCTCCATTTTTGAAAATACACACCTACATGTTGACATAGCCTTAGTTAGCAATGGTAGCACAGAGGACACTTTCAAATGTTAATGAGGGTCATGGTCGAGTTTTTCCTGTAGAAATCTCTAATTCATCACATCTTGGCTTCAGTTGATCGCTTTAAAGATTCACATGAAGTTTTTTCAGTCTAATACTGCAGGGCTCGCCGTTCAATAGCCTCCCCATTCCTGGCACAGTTTTGTGGGAGTGTGTGTGTGTGTGAGAGTGTGTATACCTCTCCATACAAAACGTGTGTATTATTCTGTCCATGCAGTGTATTTTTGTATGCACGTTGGAGCTGGGTTTTGTGCGCCAACCCAGAGCAGCAAGCTGATTGATTATCCTGGCTGCCTCTCTCAAAGGGAGCTCCGATGAAATATAGAGCAGTATGTAAATATCTGGAACTTCTTGGAGCCTCTCCACCTCTCCTACACTCCCCACACCTGCGTGGCCCACTGCACTGCAGCCCGGCAACACATGGACACGAGAGCTGTTCAAAGAGGACGAGAAAATGTTCTGGCTGCAACTATGTAAGCACAGAGCACCGGGTCCCCAAAGACAACACACAGGCAGTGCCAAGCAAGCAGCAGTAACAACAATGCACCCAGAACAGAGGCTTATTCCTCTGGACTGTGCCTGTTCATTTGGAAGTGTTATTCCCCTCTCAGCAGCACGGTCAAAAAAGGCCTTTAGTCTCCCCTGGGCCCGTGAAGACTTTTGTGTGTTTTGCCTGGTTCTCTGTGTCATCCATCTGCCTGGGTAACAGTGCCCCCCTTTGGTTGGCAGTGTGCACTGCAGCCTCTCTTGGCCCTCAGGCTGAGGTCTCGCCAGCTGTTGAACTCGGCTGAAGTGAGGAGTTAGTGTGCCACGCTTTTTTCAGCCTTACCTCTCTGCTTCTCCTGGGAGTAAATGTAAATGAGGCATGAATATGGAGCAACAGAGAGAGAGAGATGTAGAAATCCAAATGAACACCCCCTGGTACCTGTTTGCTACACACAAGCTGGCAGCGTTCAGTGTTACTCCTCTGATCTATGATGCATACATTTATATCACCATGTAACATGATGTGTGTTGGATTTAAAGCAGACATGTGAGGTTTGAGCAGGGATCCAACAGTGAAAAGAAGATGACTCAAATAAAAAAATGATGAGTTGAGTGAAAATGTTTCATACTTCGCAAACATCAATATGTATGGTATCTCCAAAAATAAGATGTTTGATTGGGTCCGTAATCGACTCTGACAGTCAGTCAGCTTTAACTCCTTTTAATGCTCTGTTTGTCAGTACAAGCCTCTGAATGTTGTCAGTCTGCTGCCTCAGATGTTTTTTAGTTTGACAGCGTATGTCAGCTTAATTAATGATGATCTCAGTGTTTTCTAGGCAGGCGGTCTTGTTTCGGCCTGTTTCAAACATGCTCCTCTGACTGTACCGCTGCGCTCCTGTTTATGAGTGCTGCTGCTTTATTAATTTTTTAATTAATTTTTCTACAGGAGATCCCGTTCTACCACATCTGGAACGGTTCCCAGCGGTACCTGCACTGCACGTTCACTCTGGAGCGGCTCAGCCTCAGCACCTGCGAGCTCACCTGCCAGCTCTGTGTGTGGCAGGTGGAGGGGGAGGGGCAGAGCTTTAGCCTCGACTTTAACATTGCCAAGGTAAGATGAGGCATCAAAACTTCCCCAAAGCCCTCCTTGATTTATCAACCAGCAATCAAGCTTGCATGCTATTTTGATCATTTTTTTCTCACTTGTTATTTGAAAGTTTCAAGACAATGAATAGAAAAGAAACAAAATTTGTCAACATGAATGAATAATGTGACAAATTATATTTGAATGATAATATTCTGTATAATAAATGCAAAAGGGTGTAAAAAAAAAACAAACAAACAAACAAACAGACAGACAAAATAAATGTACTTTTGTTCAAGTTGTACACAAGAACAAACCCACAACTCAGGTAATTCCTTGGAAACAGAGAAAAAACAAAACAGACAGAGAAAATAAGCAAACATAACCAAACAGAAAGAAACAAAACTGGAAACTTTAATCTTGTATTTAATCTTATTCTGCAGACTTTATTTTTTTAAAGCATAGGTTTACAAAGTGCTTTGAAAAGCATACAGGAACATACGGAAGTCAGACCAGAAGAGCTTAAGCACAAAATTAACTTTTGTAACTCACAAAGAGCACAATTTAAATCAAAGAGCCATTACATACATACACAGAGGGCATGATTAACCAGAGAACATAATCCCAAAAACACAGAGTGCCCCCAACCCATAGGGCTGGAAAAAACGAGAGACCACACCAACACGCATCAGCCCAAGACCCAAGCTCAGACATGCTGACGCAGTCCCCAATGCTGCCAGCCCCATGAATAGAAGGCCCCCCATATTATTCAAACCATAGCAAGTGTCCTGACCCGGGCCCAGACAATACATGGACCAAGTTACATGGAATGGGACCATGAGGACCAACATGAATGATTGATGAAACTTACAGACAAGGTAAAGCAATAAAAGCATCATGACAAGAAAACAATATAAAGTAAATCTGATAATAAGGTAAATATTTATAACAGATAGAAATACAAAAATAACTAAAAAGACAGTAAAAGAGAAACAAGATGATGACATTACATAAGAGAAAGTCTGTAAAAGTGAGTTTCAGGAAGTGACTGTTGTTTAAATTTCTTATCATGTGTGTTATTCTTTCCATGTTCAAAAAAATATTTTATTGTGTCTTTCCTTTGGTTTTGTGGTGGATTTAGGTTTAACCAGTTTTTGTCTTACATAAGGGACAGAGTAAGATTGGGGGCCCAAGGAAAGGTTGCATTTAAATATTTGATCTATGTCCCCTTTAACTGAGCACCAATATGGTTCCAAAACTAGACAAGAGTATAAGATGTGAGTATGATGTGCGTTATTCTCTTCACAGTTAGGCAAGCAACATGTTGTGAAATTATGATTGTATTTTAATTGAAATACAATTGTTTTGTAATATATAATCTGCAGTTTTCAGTAGAACTCTCTCCAAAATAAAGAGTTTGTGATTTCCCTGGTTATTTCAAATGTTCTCCCAGTCTTCTTCTGTTATACTTATGTTTAGTTCATATTCCTAACTGATCAGTGCCTTGGGTTTGGCCCCCTCCGTCTGTCCTTCAATAAGTCTATATATATATATATTTATTTAGTTATTTTTATTATGTGTGTTGGCTGTGTAACTAAGAGGTTAATATCATATGTAGTTCCATTATTGCCCATCAAGTGTTTGTATTTGTATTTTGACTTCTTGTTTCAATTTCTGTTTAGTTTGACTAGTTTTAACCCTTGCAGCTCTGGGCCTTTGTTTTGCTACTTTTCAGTCTGCCTGGATTCTTATTATAGTAATGCATGTGAAACATAAACAGCTGAACTACATCATGTTTAATCAGGACAACCTAGGCTGTCAGAATATTTAGAATGTAATGATATTAGATTGGTTTATCATACAATACATAACCATAGAAATAAAACAAAAAAGACGACACAACATAATTTGAATGTCGCAGAACTTTATACAAATCACACACAGAGCAGTGATGAATGAGCATTTTTACATTTGAATGTTTCTGTCAAGCCTTGACTATGAGAGGAACAAAGTTTGAATACCCAAAGAAATGTAGAGCTACAGCTTTTAACGTATAAACACATTCCTCTTGACATTTTTTGCTAAATTTAGTGATTTCTGTCACTTTTGGTAGTACTTATTTTCACAAATGTTAAAAATTGCCACATAACATTACTCAAACTTCGTTTTCGAATGTTGGGAAAATTAAAGATAACTCTTGTCTCACATTGACTGTGGCTGCTTTTGATTGGTAAATAGATCGACAGGAAGTTGTCATTTCTTTAAGGGTCAAAATGGAGGCCTTAAAACATCACAGCTATGCTTTCAAATAAAAATTGTAAAAAGAATATTTATACAACTTATAACTGTGGATCGGCTAATACAGGATTTCCAAAATAAGAAAAAAACACTTCACCTCATGGTTAAATTAAAAAAAAAAATCTGGAATGGATATGTTTACCTGAAACCTTCCATAGATGGACAAAAACAGGAGCTTCCAAACACAGATGTCCTCATGAAGACCCATTAAAATTTCCCAAAGATGCAAGTAAACAAATTTGAGAGGGTTAACTTTGGGTTTTCTGTGTTGATTAACATGTTTTAGTCCTATATGGGAAGAGGTACCAAGGAAGATTTTAACAACTGCTACCCCAATAAAATATAGAATAGATCCATTGTTTGGTGGTTTTATGCTTCCATGAGGTGAACAGGTGGCAGACAGTGAGAGCACAGTCCAGACAGTGAAAGTTCAGTGGTTGGTTCAGGCCATGGCTGATTTTTATGGCGGTGCTTTTTTCATTATTATATTTAAATCCAGAGATGAAAATCGTGGCCCTCATTTATCAAGCATGCATTGCCAAAAAGTGGGTGTACGATCATTTCCACACACAGATATATTAAGCTGAACCTGATTTGAACAAGGGCATAGAATAGACTCAAATCCCACATCAAGTCTGAGTTGCTGTTTTCTTTATTGGTTTATTTCAAAGACCATAGAGACTGCTTTCAGTAATCATGAACATTTCCTTCTTAACAGTAAAATCTCTGCAGCAAATATTTTAGGAAATGAAGCAGAAAAACTAAAAGCTGTTGTAGCTTAACAGGAAACTGAAAGAGGAGATTAAATTTGCAGAGAGAATCTCTGCAGGGCTCAGTGGTCCAAATCTCTAATCAACAGTCTGATCAATTATAACATTGTTTATGATTTATCTGAATGAATTATTATACCAGTGCTTTCTTTAAATACGCATCTTTTTATTGTTTTGGGGCAAACCTTTGAAAAAATGTAACTGCAGCCTGGTCCGTGCTACAAGAAAAGAGGGACGGGGTACGATCGCGAGAGGCAATCAAGTGTGAGGAAGGGGTTATGCACGGGGATAGATAGATAAGAAACAAAATCTTTGATCATCTAAAGCGATGTAACTTAGTATATTAAAGACTTGATCAACAACAACAGCCTGTTGTTTCAGCATTTACCAACACATGACGTTTGTACGCTGGAACTGGCAAGAAGCACAGCTTTCATGAATCAGATGTGGAAGCTTGAGCAAGATGGTTTCTGCACCGAAATCTGTGCAAGTTTCTTCACAAGAGTGATACGAGGGCCAGTGTATTTGACCTTTTCCCTTCAAAATTCTGTCAGTTTATCCTTGAGAAAGAACACTCATGAAACATTTTAAGTAAATCCTTTTTATTAAGCCTACACCATATGAGGAAGTATTTGATAACATTGTTGAATATTGCAAAAATGATATGGATTGAAATAATGTAATGAATGACAGAGTTCAGCTTTAAGTGTCCTAGCCTGTTATGCTCTTATGTGATTTTTTTCTGAATCTAAAATAAATCCAAGAAATTTCTTTCAACTGAACAAACAAATTTAGAGGTAGCTTTTAGCGAGCTTTCTGACTGCTTTAAAAGGTGTGAAAGCAGAGCCGTTATACCATGAAACTTTACACATTAAAAAAGATGTTTGTTATGCAATGCATTGCAACAAATTAAAATCATCTTTATGTGTTTATCACGCAGTTTATCGCAGCCCTACCTCTTAAAATTTTGGGGACAATGCAATCACAAGCAGGGGTAAAGTGATTGCCGATGAAATGTGACCTATGACCTCCTAGATCTAATCAAATCATTTTTCAGTCAGAGTGGCAATGCACAGACTGAAATCCCTCAAAACAGTTCTCAATATATTGGATTCACAACAAAAAAATGACCACAAGTCTTAATGACCTTTACATTTGAACTATGACCTTGGAAATTTTAACAATGTATCCTTAAGAGTGAACTTTTGTGCCCAGTTTGAAGACTTTTTTAATGTTTTCTCATAATATAGATGACCATGAAGCTTTGAAACCTTTACTTTTGATTCATGACTTTCATGGCTTTTTCATGGCACACTAACTCCTCACTTCATGGCTGTGCAGAGTTTGAAGTCAGTCCCTTTAAGCATTTTTGGAAAATCACATTCAGACACATGGACATACAGACAAACAACCTGAGAACATTATTTTCTTTTCTTTGGCTCTCTTAACAGTGGAGGTCATGCCAGCCTTAATCCTAATATTTTAATTTGAGACAAATCAGATGGATGGGCTAGATATACTTGTCTTGTCAAAGACAAAAACCAAGGACCTGTTGCATGTAATACTATTTTTGGGGGGCAGGTTTGTATTACACAGCATGTTTTACTTTGTAATGGTTCCTCAAAGAAAAAAAGTTTGTATTTTATTTTTAGGGGAAGAAAATAGACGATTTCTACATGTTAGTCTTTTTTGTACAGTTAGTTTTTAGTAGGGGGTATTTCCTGAATGCTGTGCTTTATTCCTTTCAGGACACTCGGGCTCTTGACTCTGAGTTTCTGTTAATGGACAGTAACGCCACAGCTCTGGCAGGGCCCAGCGCCTTTCAGATCCCGTACCTCATCAGGCAGAAGATCTGCAGCAGCTTGGACGCTCCCTGTCCCAATGGAGCCGACTGGAGGATGCTAGCACAAAGACTTAAACTTGAGAGGTAAACTCATACTGAAATGGCAAAATATCATGAAAACCCACTTTTTAGGATTTTAGGGCATTAATGATGTTCTGTTACCTGACATGCCAGACGGACAGTTCAATATATCCGCCACAGAAATATTTCACTAGTCCATCTGGAGAAGAGCCCATAGAAAATGTGTTCAGGGGCAGAACCTTCAAAACCAACTGCAACTGGTGATTGGATGATCGGTCTACCAGTCACACTCATCACAGACCAATCCATATCAAGCCACAGTATGATGTAACAGCTTGACCCTGTCGTTAGCCGTTAGCTTAAACTACATTTCAGTCCTTAGACTATCATCTTACATTAAATTATACAACACAGATGTATCATTTACCACTTATATGTGACATGAACCTCGTCAGTGACAATCCCCCACCAAGTTCTCCTGGTAAACTTCTGAGGAGAGCATATTTCACCAGGTATCACTGAGTAACCATGATGACCATAGACTAACGGTGTCATCTGCGGAGGATTTTCACATTCTCTTCCAGTTTCCCAGCAGTGATCCCCAGCTTCCCAGCCTCTCTAATTTGATCATCTATGAGGGCAACCAGCTGAGACACAATTATCCCAGTGGGGTTTGGAGTCCTTCTCCCCCTTTTCACAACCAGAAGAGCCAGTTGGTAGATTAAACTCTTACCAAAACCAATCAGGACAGGAGCAAAAAACATTGTTTCCCGTAAGAAAAGCTTTAAGTGACATTCTTTGCTCCTCTTTTGAAGAAGAAATTGAGTCCATTTCTGATAAAACTGCAGATATTACCAGGGAGTGCGCTTAAGAAGCCGCCTTTGTTTTCAAACATGCAGTCACTTTGGGCTGTCGTCACATCTGCAGCTCCCGCCTCTCTTCTCTGATTGGGCCGTTCAGCTTTTAGTCACGTGAAGTCGTGTGAGATTGGAGCTTGGCAAGATGGACCTGTGTGATTTCAGACAACGAGTCAGGCAGGTCCATGTGCTCTGCAAGGTTAGATGTTCTGAGTATCTACCCAGCCAACAAATAGGCCAAAGTAGTTCTTTGTCCCTGGCCCATCCATGTCAGAAGACACAAAACTCTTCATTAAAACAGTTTTGTTCATGGGTCGTTTCATTTTGTTGTCAATTCTACAAAATAAAAGATATGCACTCAAAAATAATTATTGATTTCTAAATCATTGACCAAAAAGTGTGTTATACATGTTTATATAGGGTGTTTTTTTTTTTCCAAATGAATAAATGTATGTTTTTGTCAGTAACTGTATGTCTGTTTATTTTTAACTCAGAAAATAGAGAATAGGTGTACACTGTGACCTACAATGACTTGCTGTATAATTACATTAGTAGGTTCTGTAGTTGATAAATAAAACGTGTTGTTTGTTATAAACTATCGTGAGTAAGTAAAATTACCTTCATGCCAATTCTAGTAGTTGAGGAATTCTGAATTATAAAAGAGTACGAACCCCCGCCGAGGCATTTCCAACATTGTTGGGCAATTTATTGTCAAAAATGTATAAAACTGCCCTATCTCGCACTGTTAACAAATCCTTTAAAAAGCTCTTGGATCAGGACTCAGGTCACAACCAAAATCTCATTGCTTATTCCTTATTCCATGACCAGCATCCCCTGAAAATTTCATCTAAATCCGTTCGTAACTTTTTGCGTTAGGGGAGAAAACATGACCTCCTTGGCTGAGGTAACAACACCAATAATCAGGGTTCAGAGAGCCCTGTGGTGTCGGGTCCCCCCACGCAAAGGCAGCCTAGGTTCAGGTCCAGCCATGCAACCTTTCCCACGCATCATTCACTTCCTCTCTCTCAATATCTCTGTCCTGTCTTTACAGTAAAGGCCTAAAATAAACCTGAGGAAATAAAAAATCATAATCCTTATCTGTTCACTGATCGTATGAACAGACAGCGCACACAAAGGCTCTGCAGCTCAGCCTCATTTATACAAAGCTCCTGAGGATAGAGGTTATACAGCAGCTTGTTTAAATTAATGAACAGGTAATCAGTGTGATATCAAAGGGTCATACTAATGTGAAGGTTAACATGTAACTATGGAATTATAATTATACACAATCAGGGTGAAGAGCATCACGGCAGTGGAGTGTTTTCCCTTAGATTAATGGTAAACAAGGCTCTGCCTCTGCAAACTAATCCTCATTTGACACAGCTAACTTTAAGGGATTAATGTGGACTTGATAGGTGCAGCTATCACTTCTGTAAGAAAACACAACACACTCTGCTGTTTTTTTCCTCAGGAACAGGTAAGCAGCTTAAAGCCTGCAGCTAAATTTGTACCTGCTACATGCTGCTTAACACTCTTTATTGGAAAGTTCGAAAACTTGCTGCCCATCAGGAGGGAAAAAGGTTGAATAGGTCTGGATCAGTGCCGGCACTTTGTTACTGTACTGTTTCACAAGAGAACCTGGAAGAGAAAGGTGCCAACCATTGATCCACTTTTGCTTCAATTTAATTTCGAGCGCATAATGAAATCAAATGGGTACACTTAATTAGCTCAATCAACTTTATTCACTCCAATTAATCACAAAGTGGATTGATGCTCTACAGGTTTAACTAGCAATGTTTTGTTCGACATAATCAATTCTCATTTAGGCCTGAGGAGAGAACAACTGCTCTGTTGTTTGATGCGTCCTTAACAACGTATTTTCCTGAAGAGGCAGCAGCTGCTTGGCATTCTGTCGTGCTGTATTTCTCTGTTTGTTTCCGCGTGTGTAAAGTGTTCAGACCGAGCGGAACGGGACCAATCAATAAAACTTAAAATGCCAAGAACCTTTTACTTGATCTTTCTCTCCGAAGACTGTGCAAGCGGCTGCGTCTGAGCCGTACAAGATAAGCTTGTGTTTCACACAGCGAGGTGAATAAGCAGGGCTGACACGTCCGAGGCTAAGCTCCTGCTTTTTTATCTAAATAATGACACAGAGGTTGGTTCCCAGACAATTTTTTGACCAACTCTTCTCCTTTCTGTGCTCCCTTGACACAAGGGGAAGGCTGTGAGTACTAAAAAATCCAATTGACTCAAAAAGGCAGAGCTTCTTTCTGCACTCAGGGCTTATGCCGTCATGTGTTTGTAACCACCAACAGTGTCGGAGGTAGCACATAACAGATTACCTTTTGTTTTAACAAACAGGGATGTTTCCAGGGAGACAAGTTTTGTTTATGAAAAAAAACATTCAAAACTGAGCACTTTTTATGTATCAAATAATAACATTGTTAGTGGGTTAACAATATGCAGTTGTTTGCAAAATGGAGTGGGGCTAATGCTAATGTTAGCACTGCTGCCACCACAAATTGTAAATCCTTCCCCAATGTACAGTGCATAACATATCTATTAGACCACCAACCAATGTAAGGTTTATGCCACAGATACCCTAAATTAACAGCATTGGTAAGAACCAAAATCTTTTTTCATGTTTCTGTGGTGGTTAATACTCCAGTATTGAGAGGCTCTTTAACTAAAATGATATTTTTAATGCTAAATTCTAAGCATTGTTGCTATCCATGAAATTTCAATTTTACTGTTTTACAAAAAAAGCAGAAAAATAGGAAAGCGCATTATTATTTCTTGATTGTGATGTCAAATTATAGTTATTTACTTTCATGCCTTGAACAGGAAAATAAATTTTAGTGGTTAAATGTTAGGGCAGCACAGTAGCACAGCAGGTAGTGCACTGCTTTGTCAGTGGCATGTAAATGGGTATGAAAGGTGAATGTTTTAGTTGATACTGATGGACAACTGACAGAGAAACTCCAACCATCATTGAGTGAATGCGAGAGTGAATGGGTAAGAATGGGTGGATGTGACCTAAAAAGACTAAAAAGCACTATTCCCATGACCATTTACTTCCCACATTACCGAAGTAAAAGCAAAGGTATTGATTCTAGTGACTTCTTTAAATTGCACAATACACAGAAAACCTACCTCAATTACTCTAACTGTAGTAAAGTTCTTGACTTTTAGTTACTTATCTGCATTTACAGTTATGGGATGTAAACTAGGCTGTAAAATCACAGAAAAGTCCAAACATTCAAAGATAGGTGTACAGCCGACTGTATGCTGTTTTTGTAACCACCATGCAGGACACAGAAGGGTTTGGATTTTTGTCATATAAATGCTCTCTTAGAGCATCCTTTTTTTTTTATATAACACAAAAACACCACCCACTGACCTTCACAGCAGCTTTGGCAGGTGAGCAGAGGATACAACAAAGTAATGGACTCTGTCTGACCTTTCCCAAGGTGAAAAAGACATCTTGTTTCCCCCACTTTCATTTTTTCTTTTGTATCATATGTGCTCGACATAACAGTTAGGGCCCCAGACATTTGGGGAACAGAAAAAGGCCATTAAATCAAACCAGCATCTTCTCCAGGTACTGCGGGGATCAGGTCCCACTCAAACATCAAATGTCCTGCTGGCTGGGGCCGCTGCTTTGTTGTCATTGATTGGGTTTGATCACAAAGGTTCTGCTCCTAAAATGGAAAAGGTCACTTCCGACTTAGCTGTTAAAGTCCATATAGGATTTACTATAGAGGGATTTAGGGGCAATTTCTACATCAAATAAAGAGGAATAAAGCGTACCCAGGTAAGCTTGAAATAAAAATTGCCAGGGATTCTGTATTTGAGGCTGCTTTCCAGAGCTGGAGTGTTTTCTCTCACCTTTTATCATTTCTTACTTAGTGCTCCAACACGGCATATCTGGATGTAGTTATAAAACGCACAATGAAAGCTGACATTGACAGAGTTACAAGAAGCAGGAGCACAATAAAATAGAGGCTGAAAAGCTTTTCGAAGACTCTGCTGGTGTAAAGCCAGAGAGAAACTGTCCGTTATGATAAGTGCACTCGGCTTGACTTTATAAAAATGTCCCTTCTTGCCTCACTGATCTTTTTGTGCTCTTCCTCCCGCAGACACATGAGTTTCTTTGCGTCCAAAGCGAGCCCGACCTCTGTGATCCTGGACCTGTGGGAGGCACAGCATTTCCACAGCGGCAACATCAACCAGCTGGCCGCAGTCATGGCTGACATTGGCAAACAGGAAGCCATGATTTTCCTGGTCTCTGATGGCGAGTGCTAACCCAGAAACGGAGGAGAGACTGTTGGCGCAGGGGAATAGTACAGAACACAACAAAACACACAGAAAACACAAAAACTGCAGGAGGAATGGAGGAGCAGAGCCGTCCCAATGTCCCTCTTCTGTGCTTGCAGATAGTGAAGGGTTCATGCAGGAGTGAGTCACTATTTCCCATCAAATAGAGTGAAATCAGACCAAATGAGAGGAAGTGTGTGGGAAATAAATCCATACACTGGATAAAAGAAAACCCTTTTTTCCTTAAAAGAAGTTAAATTAGTCCACACTTTGGTTCTACTTTAATAAACATTTAGTTTAACTTCATGCCTTTGATATAAGTAGCCCATTATGGCTAATAAGGAGCAATATGCAAACATAATGCTTTTACTAATGGCCAATATTGCAAATTTAAAGAATAATTTTTGAACCTAAATATATAATTTTATAAAAGGGATATTGGAGGAGGTGCTGGTCATTTCAGGTTCAAGAGAACGGTCGACATATGCAATTGGCAGGTTTGTTTTATGGTATCATTTCAGACACTGAGCACATTTTAACAAGGTCATCAGGGTCAGTGAACATCCCCTCTGTCCAATCCACATGTACATCTCATATATGTCCTTTATGTTTCCAGAAACACACACAGGCGGCTTGTAGCACATATCGTGGACCTGCAGGTTTAAAATAGATTGTATGTCAGAGGCCCAAAAATCTTGTCTTATCTTGTTTGTGTGGTTTTTAGTCCAGTTGGTGTCTGTACTGTGAATGTTACATCTTGACATCTTGATTCAGCGAGACGCTTCGCTGCTTTTCTTGCTTCTAGATCGATAAATGTGGGGTTTTGGTTCTTTGAACTTTTCTGTAAAGGGAGGAGTGAATAACATTTCTACCACAGTCTTATCTCTGAAAACATTTCTATGTAAAGCCCGTCATTTTACTCTGTTCAGTCCTACATTACCCAACACCAGGGGTGTCCAAACTGTGGCCTGGGGGCAAACTGTGGCCTGCAGTCCAGTTTTAAATTGGCATATGGCAAACTCTAATGATTAGATATAATCAAAGTAGTGCAAAGATGACTTCGTTATGTAGCCCAACCCAAAAGTCAAAGGTCACATATTATGCAGAATACACTTTCTAATGTCTTTAAACTGAACTAAAGATGCAACAAGATCACAAACCTCCACCAAGTGCCAAGTACCTTGTGCCATGGCCGTCATTCCCTGAAAATATCATCTGGATTTATATCAAACTTATTTTGTTATTGTCAAAAATGAAGAAAACTTACCTATCTCACACTGTTAACAAATCATTAAAAAATATCTTGGATCTGCTTCTGGATTTAGATCATCACCAAAATCTAGTCACTCATTTTTTGTGCCATGGCCGTCATTCCCTGAAAATGTCATCAAAATCTGTTCATAACAGATCATCACAGGACTCAACATGCTAAACTTTCTGTCAGGAGGCACCCATGACACTATACTGTTGTTTAATTTGGTGCTACATTAGATGACTCATTTCTGGGGCCAAAACCCTGTTTGGCTAGGCTATAATCTGACCCCAGCATGTCTCTGCCTGGATGAAAACATCTCTGGATGTATGTATATGCATATCTGTATATCTGTAAAATAAAGAGTATGACTTCAGCCTGCTCTATTGTAAAGTGCCTTGAGATAACAGTTGTTATTAATTGGCGCAATACAAATAAAGACTGATTGATCGATTGATTGATTGATAAACATGGGGTTTAACCCTCAAGAGACATTTGTTAGAGAGGCTTACCAAAAGAAAGTGTGCATCAAAGTGATCAGTTATATAATTTCTGAATTTTGCCCTCAGTGATATCAGTTTGGACACCCCTACCCTATACATTCACCATGTTGTGTCTCTGTTGCTGATTCCACTGCTAATGAAGGAGCCATAGGGCCAAAGGGTGTTCAGCTGCATATATGGGAGCTCTGAATGTTGTCCATGCTCATTATTTACCATGACATTTTCAGCAGTGATTGCATTAACTCTGTAGCAGAAAGATATTCTACAGAAAAAAGCAAGGCCAGGAGGGTTATTATTTGAGCATAAATAATGCAGAGCACACTCTCGACAAAAATCTAGCTACAAATTCTTCGAAATCTTCACCAGATAACTCACGTGGAAGGAGACGCTGTGCAGCCTTGTTTTTTATAATTCATAAAGCAGTGTTGTGGGAATTTTATATTTGCTGTGTGGCAAGTATAACAACATTTCTGTATCAGAGGAAGGCCTGTCTCAGAGAAAGCAAAGTGGTTCATTCAGAGTGTCAGGCCTCTGCTCACAGACAATAACTTAACTTGTATTTATTTTTAGGTTTTTTTTTTATGCCAGAAATGATCCAGTAGATTTCTACAGCTAACCAAAACCACAAATTTGCTCATTTTATTTTTGCTACTTCACATTAATAGATATATCAGTACAGGAAGAACCAATGCAGAGAGTCTTAAATGTCCACAGGCTCAGTAACTATTCTCTGAAAAGATGCGAGCAATCCCGAATTAGCCATAGTTCTCTCTCCGTCTGCCTCAGGGTTGCATGTGAAGTTGTCTGTTAAAGATGTAAAGAGAGCCCTTTTTATTTCACCCCATTTTGACAGGATTAGCACAGCCCATCATCCGCTTTGCTCCTGTGGCTTCAACCTTTAACACTTTCTGGAGCCTCTTTTATGATTGTCAGATATTAGGAATGTACATTTATGTTTCTCCTAGCAAGGGAAGAAGTACGTCTTTACTTTTTAGAGGAAACTTTTGTTTTTATGTGGCATCTCTGCACCTTTTCATCCTCTAAACACGCCTTCTCTTGACCAACACGTTTTTACTAAACCCTGTGCTATTTGATGTGGAGATGCTATGAAGTTATTACTTTTTTTTAACTAGCTTAAAGAGCCCCTTTTATCAAGCCCCTTCTGACAAAAACGGTGATATCAGTATGAATAAGCCCATTCATGTTGAGATGGATCACCACCACATGTAATATGTAAATACTTTTTCTAAGCCAGCCGTGTGCTGTCACTTTGCATATTGTATATCAGCAGAATTGGTAACCAAAGTTTTATGAGTATCATTTGAGGCCACTCATCCTCCTCCTGTATCCATGGATATTGTTCCACTGTTGTTTTTTAAGCAGCTAGAATAGAAGAAGTCGGAGTAAATGTCTTTTTTAAGCAGTGGACTTAAAGTCCAAATCACTGTATCTCATTTTCTGACTTTTTGTCTTTGAGGCAAATGATCACTGTTTGTTTAAGCCGTAATACGTGTCCATTACTTTGATCACTTTGTAAAGAAATGTAAATTATATTTTAATATGAAGCCAAAAAAAAAGACACTTAAGTGGCGCAACATTTGTCAAGTCTAAACCGTGACGTGTTTGCCTATATACTGTTCTCTGGCGATCTAGCAGTGAAGACTTTTTGCAGTGTTAAGGGTTCAGAGACTGTTTGACAGGAAGTTTCTCGACACATTTTGTTCGTCCTCTCTGCGTACGTCTACCTGATGAGTAAGCATTTAAACACAAGCTGGAGACGGTCACTAACACTTGGTGGACTTTTCACGGGTGCCGCGTGGAGGTCCGTCTCAGAGAGATGGCGGTGTTAGCACAGCATGTTTCAGTTGTACAGTCAGACTGTGTGTGAAACTCGATCACCCGTCATTGTCTCGGTTGTGTCGTCTAAGCACATTTCAGTAATGTAATTCACCAGCCGTCAGGATGTTCTGCATCTATCTTTACATCTACTCTGTCCCACAAATCTATCAAATCTGCAATTACCGTGTCCCTCTTGAATACACTGTCAAATCCGGGCCTGAACGTTCATGCTTTGTTCAACAGTTTGAGTTTCTCTGAAAAGTTCCATCACACGTCTGTACTTTCTGTGTCACTCATTACTATTCAGTGTCAAGGATGTGAGTGTGTGTTAGTGAGAGAGGCTGTGTGTGCGTGTGCCTCCCCGTCACTCTGACTGAACTGTTTCCTTTCTGAACTAAGAACAATAGACTCCTGTACTTGTGAATGGTTTTTCTATTTAGTTCCTTGATTCAATGTTCCTTGCCTTTCTGCAAGTCAAAAATGCTGTATTTATTACATGCCACAGCGCTTATGCAATTGTATAATCCTTTTGTTGGTTTGTTTCCTATTTTTAAACCCTTTCTTTTGTTCCTTATCGTCAACGTAAGTTGTTGTCAAAACTTTTGTGGCAAAGGAAAAACTTCTGCTGAGGGAGATTTTCTGTACTTTTTGGACAATGATATGGATTTGTGGGTAGAATTTTGGAAATTCGTTTCTAAGTGCTTTCAAGTATTTACTTGGCCTTATGTATATATATATCTATGACATTTCAGAAAGGTATGTATAGTAATTCAACCTGAAATTGTTGTAAATAAATTATATATTGTTAAATCAAGGACTGGATCTTTTTACTTGGAACATCTTCACTTGTCACTCTTTGCTTTAAAGCAGCGGTTTTAGACTCATATTAAATGTGAGACACTTTCAGTCCTGTCATCTTAAAGGAGCGCCACACCAACTAAATTCTAAATAACAAGCACCGTATTTCTCAAACATATACTTTTTGGTTTCCAGTATTCAAATTCCTGTCATGGTTAATTAAAATATGTAAACATCAGTTCTTAAACAATTCTATTTACATTCATTTTAAAATGTTACTTCAAATAGAAGAGAGCACAGGAGTGCATTTGATGTCGAACCAATGATGCTCATGGAAGAAAAAAATTTAAAGGAAAGGTGGATGCAAATAATTCAGGGCCTCAAAATGGTTTGAAAAATTTAAAAGCCCTTGAACTCATAGGGCTAAAAACATTAAAAATCACACCAATGTGTATGGATTACACCTTTTTCTGGGTGGACTTATTAGTTCAAATTCTTCTTTTTTTCTATCATACCTAAACTGTTACTTAAGCAAAAACTGCAAACAGAAAGTTAAAATATTTTTACAAATTTGTATTTTAACTGTTAATTTAAATCTTTGCTCTTGCTTTATTTGACCAAAGCAACTTAACATGTCTTAATAAATGGTTGTATTATTTCATAACTAGAAAGCACTTGGAGAGCGCAACGCCTCCGCTAAGGTAGCTCACATGTTGCTGTTACATCTATAAGCAATGGTTTCATGATAAAGTTACCATCATAATATGATTCCTTCACTCTGAAAACCCACACCTAGCGCTTGGAGTCATATTGATATAAGTTTGCCAGTTATTGAGCAAAGATTTTTTGAGTTGGGCTATTTCCAACATCTCCTGAAAATTTCAGCAAAATCCATCCCGTAGTTTTTGCCTAATCTTGCTAACAAAGAAACAAACAAACTAACAAACAGGGCCAAAAACATAACCTCCTTGGCAGAGGTAAATACAAGAATCAGCTCCTATCACTCATCAAACCTCTGGTAGAATGACAACGGCTTTGTTACTTTGTATTTGCCTTCATAAAGTTCATCAGAGTAAGCAGAAAGAATACCATACTCTCTTCAGTGATCAATGATTTACTGCACAGTTTTTACAGATTGATATTTTAAAATGAATATTTCTGGGGTTTTTTTTACAATGATTATTTAGCATTAAAGTAAGAGGCTTTTTTTATCACAGCGATAACTACAGGAAACATCTTTTCTATGAAAAGTGATGAGTTTATGACATCCTGCAGAGGTTCAGCTCACAGCACGTGGGACTTTTTAACATAAATAATGTCAAAAACTTCTTACAACACCACTGCATAACAGCATATTTATGCAGAATTCATAATTGGTAATCTGTTAAAAAGCTTCGTGATCATTTTTAAGCAGGAGGGGCCTCGAACTGATCAGAATTACTAAGTACCACTTCTGTTACATGGGATACACCAACTATATGAGGGTTTTGATGTCCATAAAGAACAACTTTTATAAAAGATATTGATAATGTGAACATTAGAATTGTCCTGTACAGTGGAAGGATACACACCCCAAATGTTGCATCACAAAGTAGTGCCAAAAAGGTGTTACACACCCACACACACTACACACTCTCTTTGTCCATCCTCGCTTCCTCTCTCATCCATTGACCCTGGAAGTCATTCTCCCTCCAACATGATGAAGGATCTTCCAGTTCCCAAAAACTGAAGAAGACGATGAAGGACAGAGGAGGATTCTAGAGGAGCTCAGACTAAGGATACACCAGTGTTTCCTCTGAGGAAGTCTTGAATGAGAGGTGTCCTGTTTGTTTGTCTGTCTGGTTGTTTGTTAGCAAGATTAAAAACTACTGGACAAATTTTGTTGAAATTTTCAGGAGATGTTGGTAATGGCCCAACTTAAAAATTATTAGATTTTGGTGATGATCCAGATAACCGCCATTAGCAGCCGATCGTTGTTGCTCAATAACTGTCTAACTGATAATGATATCAACATGATTCTGAGTACTAGGTGTGGGTATTCAGGGTCAAGAAATCATATTATGATGGCAACATTATCATGGAACTATTGCTTATAGATGTAAAAAAGCAATATAAAAACTACTTTGGCAGAAGTTTGGACTCTCCAAGTGCTTTCTAGTTGACTTAAAAATTGATTATTCAGGAGTGATAAAGCAGAATGAAAAGTTTGCTAATACTTGACTTTTTGGGACCTTTGCAAGTAGAATAATACGCTGATGCAGAAGGTTTTGTCATATTTAACTTGAAATAGACTAATAGTTATTTTCCTTCAGGTCAGGTTTTAAAACAAAAAACACATGCAAACATATTTTGTTTCCATTTCTGACTCCGAGAAAAATATGCTAAAACATGACTTTTTGGGACCTTTTCAGGAAGGAAAACATGCTGGTGCAGAAGGTTTGCTCAGATTTGACCTAAAAATGGACTTGTAACCATTTTTCCCTGAGGTCAGGCTTTGAAAAAAACACATGCTAACATATGACTTTGTTGACATGTCGAAAAAATATGCTCAAACAAGACTCTTTGGGTGAAAGAGAGCCAAAAAACATGCTTGTGCAGACGGTTTGTCCATATTTGGCAGAAACATGGATTTATAAGCCTTTTTCCTTCCAGTCAAGCTTTGAAACAACCCTCATGCTAACATATGACTTTTTTTTACCATGCCGGACTCAAACATGACATTTTGGGGGAAAGGGGGCCAAAAATCATGTACTACCGTGTTTCCTTCCTGTTTGAGGCCTAGAAAGTCATGTTTTAGCAAATTTTTTGTGGGGCTAAAAAAAAAATATATTAAAAATCATATGTCGATTTTTACAAAATTTTGAACTAGTCCAAAAAGGGTTAAAAAGTGCATTTCTATGTGAAAGAAGAAGAAAGAAGTTATGTTGGGGCTGAAGAATAAAAAACAGTCATATGTTTGCATTTCAAAACGGGGCCTAAAAACATGCACAAGGGTGTTTTCCTGCCTGTTTGAGGCCTAAAAAGTCTTGTTTTAGCACATTTTTGGTGGGGCTGAAGAATCAAAAAGAGCTAAAAAGTGCTTTTCTAGGTCAGAAAGGGCCCAAAAACATGTACCATGGTGTTTTGCTGCCTGTTTATGTCCTAAAAATTGATGTTTTAGCAAATTTTTGGTGGGGCTAAAAAATGAAAAAAAGTCATATGTTAGCATGTCGATTTTTTCAAAATTTTGACCTCTCCCTAAAGGGCTAAAAAGTGCAATTCTAGGTGATACGGGGCCTGAAAACATGCACTAGGATGTTTTCCTGTCTGTTTGAGGCCTAAAAAGTCTTGTTTTAGCACATTTTTGGTGGGGCTGAAAAATCAATGAGGGCTAAAAAGTGCTTTTCTAGGTAAAACAGGGCCTACAAACATGCACCATGGTGTTTTCCTGCCTGTTTATGTCCTAAAAAGTCATGTTTTAGCAAATTCTTGGTGGGGCTAAAAAATGAAAAAAAAAGTTATATGTTAGCATGTCAATTATTTCAAAATTTTGACCTGCCACAAAAGGGCTAAAAAGTGCAATTCTAGGTGAAACAGGGCCTGAAAACATGCACTAGGGTGTTTGCCTGCCTGTTTGAGGCTTAAAAAGTCTTGTTTTAGCACATTTTTGGTGGGGCTGAAAAATCAAAAAGGTCTAAAAAATGCTTTTCTAGGTCAAAAAGGGCCCAAAAACATGTACCATGGTGTTTTCCTGCCTGTTTATGTCCTAAAAAGTCATGTTTTAGCAAATTTTTGGTGGGGCTAAAAAATGAAATGTCATATGTTAGCATGTCGATTTTTTCAAATTTTTGACGTCCCCCAAAAGGGCTAAAAAGTGATTTGGTAGGTGAAACAAGGCCTAAAAACATGCACTAGTGTGTTTGTCTGCCTGTTTGAGGCCTAAAATGTCTTGTTTAAGCACATTTTTGGTGGGGCTAAAAAATGAAAAAAAGTCATATGTTAGCATGTTGATTTTTTCAAAATTTTGACCTACCCCAATTGGGCTAAAAAGTGCAATTCTAGGTGAAACAGGGCCTAAAAACATGCACTAGGGTGTTTGCCTGTCTGTTTGAGGCCTATAAAGTCTTGTTTTAGCACATTTTTGGTGGGGCTGAACAATCAAAAAGAGTTATGAAGTGCTTTTCTAGGTCAACAAGGGCCCAAAAACATGTACCATGGTGTTTTCCTGCCTGTTTATGTCCTAAAAAGTCATGTTTTAGCAAATTTTTTGTGGGGCTAAAAAATGAAAAAAAGTCATATGTTAGCATGTCGATTTTTTCAAAATGTTGACCTGCCACAAAAGGGCTAAAAAGTGATTTGGTAGGTGAAACAGGGCCTAAAACATGCACTAGGGTGTTTGCCTGTCTGTTTGAGGCCTAAAAAGTCTTGTTTTAGCACATTTTGGTGGGACTGAAGAATCAAAAAGGGCTAAAAAGTGCTTTTCTAGGTCGAAAAGGGCCCAAAAATATGTACCATGGTGTTTTCCTGCCTGTTTATGTCCTAAAAAGTCATGTTTAGGCAATTTTTGGTGGGGCTAAAAAATGAAATGTCATATGTTAACATGTCGAGTTTTTCAAATTTTTGACGTCCCCCAAAAGGGCTAAAAAGTGATTTGGTAGGTGAAACAAGGCCTAAAAACATGCACTAGTGTGTTTGTCTGCCTGTTTGAGGCCTAAAATGTCTTGTTTTAGCACATTTTTGGTGGGGCTAAAAAATGAAAAAAAGTCATATGTTAGCATGTTGATTTTTTCAAAATTTTGACCTACCCCAATTGGGCTAAAAAGTGCAATTCTAGGTGAAACAGGGCCTAAAAACATGCACTAGGGTGTTTGCCTGTCTGTTTGAGGCCTATAAAGTCTTGTTTTAGCACATTTTTGGTGGGGGCTGAACAATCAAAAAGAGTTATGAAGTGCTTTTCTAGGTCAACAAGGGCCCAAAAACATGTACCATGGTGTTTTCCTGCCTGTTTATGTCCTAAAAAGTCATGTTTTGGCAAATTTTTTGTGGGGCTAAAACATGAAAAAAAGTCATATGTTAGCATGTTGATTTTTTCAAAATTTTGACCTACCCCAATTGGGCTAAAAAGTGCAATTCTAGGTGAAAAAGGGCCTACAAACATGCACTCGGGTGTTTGCCTGTCTGTTTGAGGCCTAAAAAGTCTTGTTTTAGCACATTTTTGGTGGGGCTAAAACATGAAAAAAAGTCATATGTTAGCATGTTGATTTTTTCAAAATTTTGACCTACCCCAATTGGGCTAAAAAGTGCAATTCTAGGTGAAAAAGGGCCTACAAACATGCACTCGGGTGTTTGCCTGTCTGTTTGAGGCCTAAAAAGTCTTGTTTTAGCACATTTTTGGTGGGGCTGAAAAATCAAAAAGGTCTAAAAAATGCTTTTCTAGGTCGAAAAGGGCCCAAAAACATGTACCATGGTGTTTTCCTGCCTGTTTATGTCCTAAAAAGTCATGTTTAGCACATTTTGGTGGGGCTAAAAAATGAAATGTCATATGTTAGCATGTCGATTTTTTCAAATTTTTGACGTCCCCCAAAAGGGCTAAAAAGTGATTTGGTAGGTGAAACAAGGCCTAAAAACATGCACTAGTGTGTTTGTCTGCCTGTTTGAGGCCTAAAATGTCTTGTTTTAGCACATTTTTGGTGGGGCTAAAAAAAGACAAAAGTCATATGTTAGCATGTCGATTTTTTCAAAATGTTGACCTGCCCCAAAAGGGCTAAAAAGTGCAATTCTAGGTGAAACAGGGCCTAAAAACATGCACTAGGGTGTTTGCCTGTCTGTTTGAGGCCTATAAAGTCTTGTTTTAGCACATTTTTGGTGGGCTGAAAAATCAAAAAGGTCTAAAAAATGCTTTTCTAGGTCAAAAAGGGCCCAAAAAAATGTACCATGGTGTTTTCCTGCCTGTTTATGTCCTAAAAAGTCATGTTTTAGCAATTTTTGGGGGGGCTGAAAAATGAAAAGTCATATGTTAGCATGTCGATTTTTTCAAAATTTTGACGTCCCCCAAAAGGGCTAAAAAGTGATTTGGTAGGTGAAACAAGGCCTAAAAACATGCACTATTGTGTTTGTCTACCTGTTTGAGGCCTAAAAAGTCTTGCTTTAGCACATTTTTGGTGGGGTTAAAAAATGAACAAAAGTCATATGTTAGCATGTCGATTTTTTCAAAATGTTGACCTGCCACAAAAGGGCTAAAAAGCGCAATTCTAGGTGAAACAGGGCCTAAAAACATGCACTAGGGTGTTTGCCTGTCTGTTTGAGGCCTAAAAAGTCTTGTTTTAGCACATTTTTGGTGGGGCTGAAAAATCAAAAAGAGTTATGAAAAGCTTTTCTAGGTCAACAAGGGCCCAAAAACATGTACCATGGTGTTTTCCTGCCTGTTTATGTCCTAAAAAGTCATGTTTTGGCAAATTTTTTGTGGGGCTAAAAAATGAGAAAAAGTCATATGTTAGCATGTTGATTTTTTCAAAATGTTGACCTCCCCCAAAAGGGCTAAAAAGTGATTTGGTAGGTGAAACAGGGCCTAAAACATGCACTAGGGTGTTTGCCTGTCTGTTTGAGGCCTAAAAAGTCTTGTTTTAGCACATTTTGGTGGGACTGAAGAATCAAAAAGGGCTAAAAAGTGCTTTTCTAGGTCAAAAAGGGCCCAAAAATATGTACCATGGTGTTTTCCTGCCTGTTTATGTCCTAAAAAGTCATGTTTTAGCAAATTTTTTGTGGGGCTAAAACATGAAAAAAAGTCATTTGTTAGCATGTTGATTTTTTCAAAATTTTGACCTACCCCAATTGGGCTAAAAAGTGCAATTCTAGGTGAAAAAGGGCCTACAAACATGCACTCGGGTGTTTGCCTGTCTGTTTGAGGCCTAAAAAGTCTTGTTTTAGCACATTTTTGGTGGGGCTGAAAAATCAAAAAGGTCTAAAAAATGCTTTTCTAGGTCAAAAAGGGCCCAAAAACATGTACCATGGTGTTTTCCTGCCTGTTTATGTCCTAAAAAGTCATGTTTAGGCAATTTTTGGTGGGGCTTAAAAATGAAATGTCATATGTTAGCATGTCGATTTTTTTCAAATTTTTGACGTCCCCCAAAAGGGCTAAAAAGTGATTTGGTAGGTGAAACAAGGCCTAAAAACATGCACTAGTGTGTTTGTCTGCCTGTTTGAGGCCTAAAATGTCTTGTTTTAGCACATTTTTGGTGGGGCTAAAAAAGGACAAAAGTCATATGTTAGCATGTCGATTTTTTCAAAATGTTGACCTGCCCCAAAAGGGCTAAAAAGTGCAATTCTAGGTGAAACAGGGCCTAAAAACATGCACTAGGGTGTTTGCCTGTCTGTTTGAGGCCTATAAAGTCTTGTTTTAGCACATTTTTGGTGGGGCTGAACAATCAAAAAGAGTTATGAAGAGCTTTTCTAGGTCAAAAGGGGCCCAAAAACATGTACCATGGTGTTTTCCTGCCTGTTTATGTCCGAAAAAGTCATGTTTTAGCAAATTTTTTGTGGGGCTAAAACATGAAAAAAAGTCATATGTTAGCATGTTGATTTTTTCAAAATTTTGACCTACCCCAATTGGGCTAAAAAGTGCAATTCTAGGTGAAAAAGGGCCTACAAACATGCACTCGGGTGTTTGCCTGTCTGTTTGAGGCCTAAAAAGTCTTGTTTTAGCACATTTTTGGTGGGGCTGAAAAATCAAAAAGGTCTAAAAAATGCTTTTCTAGGTCAAAAAGGGCCCAAAAACATGTACCATGGTGTTTTCCTGCCTGTTTATGTCCTAAAAAGTCATGTTTAGGCAATTTTTGGTGGGGCTAAAAAATGAAATGTCATATGTTAGCATGTCGATTTTTTTCAAATTTTTGACGTCCCCCAAAAGGGCTAAAAAGTGATTTGGTAGGTGAAACAAGGCCTAAAAACATGCACTGGGGTGTTTTCCTGCCTGTTTGAGGCCTAAAAAGTCTTGTTGTTGCACATTTTTGGTGGGGCTGAGAAATCAAAAAGAGTTATGAAGTCCTTTTCTAGGTCAAAAAGGGCCCAAAAACATGTACCATGGTTTTTTCCTGCCTGTTTATGTCCTACAAAGTCATGTTTTAGCAAATTTTTGGTGGGGCTAAAAAATGAACAAAAGTCATATGTTAGCATGTTGATTTTTTCAAAATGTTGACCTGCCCCAAAAGGGCTAAAAAGTGCAATTCTAGGTGAAACAGGGCCTAAAAACATGCACTAGGGTGTTTGCCTGTCTGTTTGAGGCCTATAAAGTCTTGTTTTAGCACATTTTTGGTGGGGCTGAACAATCAAAAAGAGTTATGAAGAGCTTTTCTAGGTCAAAAGGGGCCCAAAAACATGTACCATGGTGTTTTCCTGCCTGTTTATGTCCTAAAAAGTCATGTTTTAGCAAATTTTTGGTGGAGCTAAAACATGAAAAAAATTCATATGTTAGCATGTCGATTTATTTAAAATGTTGACCTGCCACAAAAGGGCTAAAAAGTGCAATTCTAGGTGAAACAGGGCCTAAAAACATGCACTAGTGTGTTTGCCTGTCTGTTTGAGGCCTAAAAAGTCTTGTTTTTGCACATTTTTGGTGGGACTGAAAAATCAAAAAGGGCTAAAAAATGCTTTTCAAGGTCAACAAGGGCCCAAAAACATGTACCATGGTGTTTTCCTGCCTGTTTGAGGCCTAAAAAGTCTTGTTTTAGCACATTTTTGGTGGGGCTGAAAAATGAACAAAAGTCATATGTTAGCATGTCGATTTTTTCAAAATGTTGACCTCCCCCAAAAGGGCTAAAAAGTGCAATTCTAGGTGAAAAGGGGCATGAAAACATGCACTAGGGTGTTTGCCTGCCTGTTTGAGGCCTAAAAAGTCTTGTTTTAGCACATTTTTGGTGGGGCTGAAAAATCAAAAAGGGCTAAAAAATGCTTTTCAAGGTCAAAAAGGGCCCAAAAATATGGACAATGGTGTTTTCCTGCCTGTTTGAGGCCTAAAAAGTCATGTTTTAGCAAATTTTTGGTGGGGCTAAAAAATGAACAAAAGTCATATGATAGCATGTCGATTTTTTCAAAATGTTGACCTGCCACAAAAGGGCTAAAAAGTGCAATTCTAGGTGAAACAGGGCCTAAGAACATGCACTAGGGTGTTTGCCTGCCTGTTTGAGGCCTAAAAAGTCTTGTTTTTGCACAATTTTGGTGGGGCTGAAAAATCAAAAAGAGTTATGAAGTGCTTTCCCAGGTAAACAAGGGCCCAAAAACATGTACCATGGTGTTTTCCTGCCTGTTTATGTCCTAAAAAGTCATGTTTTAGCAAATTTTTGGTGGGGCTGAAAAATGAACAAAAGTCATATGTTAGCATGTCGATTTTTTCAAAATTTTGACTTCCCCAAAAGGGCTAAAAAGTGCTATTCTAGGTGAAACAGGGCCTACAAACATGAACTATGGTGTTTGCCTGTCTGTTTGAGGCCTAAAAAGTCTTGGTTTAGCACATTTTTGGTGGGGCTGAAAAATCAAAAAGGGCTAAAAATTGCAGTTCTAGGTGAAACAGGGCCTACAAACATGTACCATGGTGTTTTCCTGCCTGTTTATGTCATAAAAAGTCATGTTTTAGCAAATTTTTGGTGGGGCTCCAAAATGAAAAAAAGTCAAATGTTAGCATGTCGATTTTTTCAAAATGTTGACCTGCCACAAAAGGGCTAAAAAGTGCAATTCTAGGTGAAACAGGGCCTAAAAACATGTACTAGGGTGTTTGCCTGCCTGTTTGAGGCCTAAAAAGTCTTGTTTTAGCACATTTTTGGTGGGGCTGAAAAATCAAAAAGGGCTAAAAAGTGCTTTTCCAGGTCAACAAGGGCCCAAAAACATGTACCATGGTGTTTTCCTGCCTGTTTATGTCCTAAAACGTCATGGTTTAGCAAATTTTTTGTGGGGCTCCAAAATGAAAAAAAGTCATATGTTAGCATGTCGATTTTTTCAAAATGTTGACCTCCCCCAAAAGGGCTAAAAAGTGCAATTCTAGGTGAAACGGGGCCTGAAAACATGTACTAGGGTGTTTGCCTGCCTGTTTGAGGCCTAAAAAGTCTTGTTTTAGCACATTTTTGGTGGGGCTGAAGAATCAAAAAGGGCTAAAAATTGCAGTTCTAGGTGAAACAGGGCCTACAAACATGTACCATGGTGTTTTCCTGCCTGTTTACGTCCTAAAAAGTCATGTTTTAGCACCTTTTTGATGGGGCTCCAAAATGAAAAAAAGTCATATGTTAGCATGTCGATTTTTTCAAATTTTGACTTCCCCAAAAGGGCTAAAAAGTGCAATTCTAGGTGAAACGGGGCCTGAAAACATGCACTAGGGTGTTTGCTTGTCTGTTTGAGGCCTAAAAAGTCTTGTTTCAGCACATTTTTGGTGGGGCTGAAAAATCAATGAGGGCTAAAGAGTGCTTTTCTAGGTCAATAAGGGCCCAAAAACATGTACCATGGTGTTTTCCTGCCTGTTTATGTCCTAAAAAGTCATGTTTTAGCACATTTTTTGTGGGGCTAAAAAATGAAAAAAAGTCATATGTTAGCATGTTGATTTTTTCAAAATGTTGACCTCCCCCAAAAGGGCTAAAAAGTGATTTGGTAGGTGAAACAGGGCCTAAAACATGCACTAGGGTGTTTGCCTGTCTGTTTGAGGCCTAAAAAGTCTTGTTTTAGCACATTTTGGTGGGACTGAAGAATCAAAAAGGGCTAAAAAATGCTTTTCTAGGTCAAAAAGGGCCCAAAAACATGGACCATGGTGTTTTCCTGCCTGTTTGAGTTCTAAAAAGTCATGTTTTAGCAAATTTTTGGTGGGGCTCCAAAGTGAAAAAAAGTCATATGTTAGAATGTCGATTTTTTCAAAATTTTGACCTGCCCCAACAGGGCTAAGAAATGCAAGTCTAGGTGAAACGGGGACTGAAAACATGCACTAGGGTGTTTGCCTGTCTGTTTGAGGCCTAAAAAGTCTTGTTTTAGCACATTTTTGGTGGGGCTGAAAAATCAAAAAGGGCTAAAAAGTGCAATTCTAGGTGAAACATGGCCTACAAACATGTACCATGGTGTTTTCCTGCCTGTTTATGTCCTAAAAAGTCACGTTTTGGAAAATTTTTGGTGGGGCTAAAAAATGGAAAAAAGTCATATGTTAGCATGTCGATTTTTTCAAAATGTTGACCTCCCCCAAAAGGGCTAAAAAGTGATCTGGTAGGTGAAACGGGGCCTAAAAACATGCACTGGGGTGTTTGCCTGCCTGTTTGAGGCCTAAAAAGTCTTGTTTTAGCACATTTTTGGTGGGGCTGAAAAATCAAAAAGAGTTATGAAGTCCTTTTCTAGGTCAAAAAGGGCCCAAAAACATGTACCATGGTTTTTTCCTGCCTGTTTATGTCCTACAAAGTCATGTTTTAGCACATTTTTGGTGGGGCTAAAAAATGAACAAAAGTCATATGTTAGCATGTCGATTTTTTCAAAATGTTGACCTCCCCCAAAAGTGCCAAAAAGTGCAATTCTAGGTGAAACAGGGCCTGAAAACATGCACTAGGGTGTTTGCCTGTCTGTTTGAGGCCTAAAAAGTCTTGTTTTAGCAAATTTTTGGTGGGTCTGAAAAATCAAAAAGAGTTATGAAGTGCTTTTCCAGGTCAACAAGGGCCCAAAAACATGTACCATGGTGTTTTCCTACCTGTTTATGTCCGAAAAAGTCATGTTTTAGCCAATTTTTGGTGGGGCTGAAAAATGAACAAAAGTCATATGTTAGCATGTCGATTTTTTCAAAATGTTGACCTCCCCCAAAAGGGCTAAAAAGTGCAATTCTAGGTGAAACGGGGCCTGAAAACATGTACTAGGGTGTTTTCCTGCCTATTTTAGGCCTAAAAAGACTTGTTTTACCTCATTTTTGGTAGGGCTGAAGAATCAAAAAGGGCTAAAAAGTCATTAACTAGGTCAAATAGGGCCTAAAAACATGTACCATGGTGTTTTCCTGCCTGTTTATGTCCTAAAAAGTCATGTTTTAGCACATTTTTGGTGGGGCTGAAAAATGAAAAAAAGTCATATGTTAGCATGTCGATTTTTTCAAATTTTTGACCTCCCCCAAAAGGGCTAAAAAGTGCAATTCTAGGTGAAACGGGGCCTGAAAACATGTACTAGGGTGTTTGCCTGCCTGTTTGAGGCCTAAAAAGTCTTGTTTTAGCACATTTTTGGTGGGGCTGAAGAATCAAAAAGGGCTAAAAACTGCTTGTCTAGGTCTAATAGGGCCTACAATCATGCACTAGGGTGTTTGCCTGTCTGTTTATGTCCTAAAAAGTCTTGTTTTAGCAAATTTTTGGTGGGGCTCCAAAGTGAAAAAAAGTCATATGTTAGCATGTCGATTTTTTCAAAATTTTGACCTGCCCCAACAGGGCTAAGAAGTGCAACTCTAGGTGAAACGGGGACTGAACACATGCACTAGGGTGTTTGCCTGTCTGTTTGAGGTCTAAAAAGTCTTGTTTTAGCACATTTTTGGTGGGGCTGAACAATCAAAAAGGGCTAAAAAGTGCAATTCTAGGTGAAACATGGCCTACAAACATGTACCATGGTGTTTTCCTGCCTGTTTATGTCCTAAAAAGTCACGTTTTGGCAAATTTTTGGTGGAGCTAAAAAATGAAAAAAAGTCAAATGTTAGCATGTCGATTTTTTCAAAATTTTGACCTCCCCCAAAAGGGCTAAAAAGTGATCTGGTAGGTAAAACGGGGCCTAAAAACATGCACTGGGGTGTTTGCCTGCCTGTTTGAAGCCTAAAAAGTCTTGTTGTAGCACATTTTTGGTGGGGCTGAAAAATCAAAAAGAGTTATGAAGTCCTTTTCTAGGTCAAAAAGGGCCCAAAAACATGTACAATGGTTTTTTCCTGCCTGTTTATGTCCTACAAAGTCATGTTTTAGCAAATTTTTGGTGGGGCTGAAAAATGAACAAAAGTCATATGTTAGCATGTCGATTTTTTCAAAATGTTGACCTCCCCCAAAAGGGCTAAAAAGTGCAATTCTAGGTGAAACGGGGCCTGAAAACATGTACTAGGGTGTTTGCCTGCCTGTTTGAGGCCTAAAAAGTCTTGTTTTAGCATATTTTTGGTGGGGCCGAAAAATCAAAAAGGGCTAAAAAGTGCTTTTCTAGGTCAAAGAGTGACCAAAAACATGTACCATGGTGTTTTCCTGCCTGTTTGAGGCCTAAAAAGTCATGTTTCAGCAAATTTTTGATGGGGCTAAAAAATGAACAAAAGTCATATGTTAGCATGTCGATTTTTTCAAATTTTTGACCTCCCCCAAAAGGGCTAAAAAGTGATCTGGTAGGAAACGGGGCCTAAAAACATGCACTGGGGTGTTTGCCTGCCTGTTTGAGGCCTAAAAAGTCTTGTTTTTGCACATTTTTGGTGGGGCTGAAAAATCAAAAAGAGCTAAAAACTGTTTTTCTAGGTGAAGAAGGGCCCAAAAACTTGTACCATGGTGTTTTACTGCCTGTTTGAGGCCTAAAAAGTCTTGTTTTAGCACATTTTTTGTGGGGCTGAAAAATGAACAAAAGTCATATGTTAGCATGTCGATTTTTTCAAAATGTTGACCTCCCCCAAAAGGGTTAAAAAGTGCAATTCTAGGTGAAACGGGGCCTGAAAAAATGTACTAGGGTGTTTTCCTGCCTGTTTGAGGCCTAAAAAGTCTTGTTTTAGCATATTTTTGGTGGAGCTGAAGAATCAAAAAGGGCTAAAAAGTGCTTTTCTAGGTCTAATAGGGCCCAAAAATATGGACCATGGTGTTTTTCTGCCTGTTTATGTCCTAAAAAGTCATGTTTTAGCAAGTTTTTGGTGGGGCTAAAACATGAAAAAAAGTCATAGGTTAGCGTGTCGATTTTTTCAAAATGTTGACCTACCCCAATAGGGCTAAAAAGTGCAATTCTAGGTGAAACAGGGCCTACAAACATACACTGGGGTGTTTTCCTGCCTGTTTGAGGCCTAAAAAGTCTTGTTTTAGCACATTTTTGGTGGGGCTGAAAAATCAAAAAGGGCTAAAAAATGCTTTTCTAGGTCAAAAAGGGCCCAAAAACATGTACCATGGTGTTTTCCTGAATGTTTAAGTCCTAAAAAGTCATGTTTTAGCTCATTTTTGGTGGGGCTGAAAAATCAAAAAGGGCTAAAAAGTGCTTTTCTAGGTCAAAGAGTGACCAAAAACATGTACCATGGTGTTTTCCTGCCTGTTTGAGGCCTAAAAAGTCATGTTTCAGCAAATTTTTGTTGGGGCTAAAAAATGAACAAAAGTCATATGTTAGCATGTCGATTTTTTCAAATTTTTGACCTCCCCCAAAAGGGCTAAAAAGTGATCTGGTAGGTGAAACGGGGCCTAAAAACATGCACTGGGGTGTTTGCCTGCCTGTTTGAGGCCTAAAAAGTCTTGTTTTAGCACATTTTTGGTGGGGCTGAAGAATCAAAAAAGGCTAAAAAGTGCTTGTCTAGGTCTAATAGGGCCCAAAAATATGGACCATGGTGTTTTCCTGCCTGTTTATGTCATAAAAAGTCATGTTTTAGCAAATTTTTGGTGGGGCTAAAACATGAAAAAAAGTCATAGGTTAGCGTGTCGATTTTTTTCCAAATTTGGACCTACCCCAATAGGGCTAAAAAGTGCAATTCTAGGTGAAACAGGGCCTACAATCATGCACTAGGGTGTTTGCCTGTCTGTTTATGTCCTAAAAAGTCTTGTTTTAGCAAATTTTTGGTGGGGCTCCAAAGTGAAAAAAAGTCATATGTTAGCATGTCGATTTTTTCAAAATTTTGACCTGCCCCAACAGGGCTAAAAAGTGCAATTCTAGGTGAAACGGGGCCTGAAAACATGCACTAGGGTGTTTGCCTGTCTGTTTGAGGCCTAAAAAGTCATGTTTCAGCAAATTTTTGGTGGGGCTAAAAAATGAACAGAAGTCCTATGTTAGCATGTCGATTTTTTCAAATTTTTGACCTACACCAAAAGGGCTAAAAAGTGATCTGGTAGGTGAAACGGGTCCTAAAAACATGCACTGGTGTTTGCCTGCCTGTTTGAGGCCTAAAAAGTCTTGTTTTTGCACATTTTTGGTGGGGCTGAAAAATCAAAAAGAGCTAAAAAGTGGTTTTATAGGTGAAGAAGGGCCAAAAAACATGTACCATGGTGTTTTACTGCCTGTTTGAGGCCTAAAAAGTCTTGTTTTAGCACATTTTTGGTGGGGCTGAAAAATCAAAAAAGGCTAAAAAGTGCTTGTCTAGGTCTAATAGGGCCCAAAAATATGGACCATGGTGTTTTCCTGCCTGTTTATGTCATAAAAAGTCATGTTTTAGCAAATTTTTGGTGGGGCTAAAACATGAAAAAAAGTCATAGGTTAGCGTGTCGATTTTTTCCAAATTTTGACCTACCCCAATAGGGCTAAAAAGTGCAAATCTAGGTGAAACAGGGCCTACAATCATGCACTAGGGTGTTTGCCTGTCTGTTTATGTCCTAAAAAGTCTTGTTTTAGCAAATTTTTGGTGGGGCTCCAAAGTGAAAAAAAAGTCATATGTTAGCATGTCGATTTTTTCAAAATTCTGACCTGCCCCAACAGGGCTAAAAAGTGCAATTCTAGGTGAAACGGGGCCTGAAAACATGCACTGGGGTGTTTGCCTGCCTGTTTGAGGCCTAAAAAGTCTTGTTTTTGCACATTTTTGGTGGGGCTGAAAAATCAAAAAGAGCTAAAAACTGTTTTTCTAGGTGAAGAAGGGCCCAAAAACATGTACCATGGTGTTTTCCTGCCTGTTTGAGGCCTAAAAAGTCTTGTTTTAGCACATTTTTGGTGGGGCTGAAAAATGAACAAAAGTCATATGTTAGCATGTCGATTTTTTCAAAATGTTGACCTCCCCCAAAAGGGTTAAAAAGTGCAATTCTAGGTGAAACGGGGCCTGAAAAAATGTACTAGGGTGTTTTCCTGCCTGTTTGAGGCCTAAAAAGTCTTGTTTTAGCATATTTTTGGTGGAGCTGAAGAATCAAAAAGGGCTAAAAAGTGCTTTTCTAGGTCTAATAGGGCCCAAAAATATGGACCATGGTGTTTTTCTGCCTGTTTATGTCCTAAAAAGTCATGTTTTAGCAAGTTTTTGGTGGGGCTAAAACATGAAAAAAAGTCATAGGTTAGCGTGTCGATTTTTTCAAAATGTTGACCTACCCCAATAGGGCTAAAAAGTGCAATTCTAGGTGAAACAGGGCCTACAAACATGCACTGGGGTGTTTTCCTGCCTGTTTGAGGCCTAAAAAGTCTTGTTTTAGCACATTTTTGGTGGGGCTGAAAAATCAAAAAGGGCTAAAAAAATGCTTTTCTAGGTCAAAAAGGGCCCAAAAACATGTACCATGGTGTTTTCCTGAATGTTTAAGTCCTAAAATGTCATGTTTTAGCTCATTTTTGGTGGGGCTGAAAAATCAAAAAGGGCTAAAAAGTGCTTTTCTAGGTCAAAGAGTGACCAAAAACATGTACCATGGTGTTTTCCTGCCTGTTTGAGGCCTAAAAAGTCATGTTTCAGCAAATTTTTGTTGGGGCTAAAAAATGAACAAAAGTCATATGTTAGCATGTCGATTTTTTCAAATTTTTGACCTCCCCCAAAAGGGCTAAAAAGTGATCTGGTAGGTGAAACGGGGCCTAAAAACATGCACTGGGGTGTTTGCCTGCCTGTTTGAGGCCTAAAAAGTCTTGTTTTAGCACATTTTTGGTGGGGCTGAAGAATCAAAAAAGGCTAAAAAGTGCTTGTCTAGGTCTAATAGGGCCCAAAAATATGGACCATGGTGTTTTCCTGCCTGTTTATGTCATAAAAAGTCATGTTTTAGCAAATTTTTGGTGGGGCTAAAACATGAAAAAAAGTCATAGGTTAGCGTGTCGAGTTTTTCCAAATTTGGACCTACCCCAATAGGGCTAAAAAGTGCAATTCTGGGTGAAACAGGGCCTACAAACATGCACTGGGGTGTTTTCCTGCCTGTTTGAGGCCTAAAAAGTCTTGTTTTAGCACATTTTTGGTGGGGCTGAAAAATCAAAAAGGGCTAAAAAAATGCTTTTCTAGGTCAAAAAGGGCCCAAAAACATGTACCATGGTGTTTTCCTGAATGTTTAAGTCCTAAAAAGTCATGTTTTAGCTCATTTTTGGTGGGGCTGAAAAATCAAAAAGGGCTAAAAAGTGCTTTTCTAGGTCAAAGAGTGACCAAAAACATGTACCATGGTGTTTTCCTGCCTGTTTGAGGCCTAAAAAGTCATGTTTCAGCAAATTTTTGGTGGGGCTAAAAAATGAACAGAAGTCCTATGTTAGCATGTCGATTTTTTCAAATTTTTGACCTACACCAAAAGGGCTAAAAAGTGATCTGGTAGATGAAACGGGTCCTAAAAACATGCACTGGTGTTTGCCTGCCTGTTTGAGGCCTAAAAAGTCTTGTTTTTGCACATTTTTGGTGGGGCTGAAAAATCAAAAAGAGCTAAAAAGTGGTTTTATAGGTGAAGAAGGGCCAAAAAACATGTACCATGGTGTTTTACTGCCTGTTTGAGGCCTAAAAAGTCTTGTTTTAGCACATTTTTGGTGGGGCTGAAAAATCAAAAAAGGCTAAAAAGTGCTTGTCTAGGTCTAATAGGGCCCAAAAATATGGACCATGGTGTTTTCCTGCCTGTTTATGTCATAAAAAGTCATGTTTTAGCAAATTTTTGGTGGGGCTAAAACATGAAAAAAAGTCATAGGTTAGCGTGTCGATTTTTTCCAAATTTTGACCTACCCCAATAGGGCTAAAAAGTGCAAATCTAGGTGAAACAGGGCCTACAATCATGCACTAGGGTGTTTGCCTGTCTGTTTATGTCCTAAAAAGTCTTGTTTTAGCAAATTTTTGGTGGGGCTCCAAAGTGAAAAAAAAGTCATATGTTAGCATGTCGATTTTTTTCAAAATTTTGACCTGCCCCAACAGGGCTAAAAAGTGCAATTCTAGGTGAAACGGGGCCTGAAAACATGCACTGGGGTGTTTGCCTGCCTGTTTGAGGCCTAAAAAGTCTTGTTTTTGCACATTTTTGGTGGGGCTGAAAAATCAAAAAGAGCTAAAAACTGTTTTTCTAGGTGAAGAAGGGCCCAAAAACATGTACCATGGTGTTTTCCTGCCTGTTTGAGGCCTAAAAAGTCTTGTTTTAGCACATTTTTGGTGGGGCTGAAAAATGAACAAAAGTCATATGTTAGCATGTCGATTTTTTCAAAATGTTGACCTCCCCCAAAAGGGTTAAAAAGTGCAATTCTAGGTGAAACGGGGCCTGAAAAAATGTACTAGGGTGTTTTCCTGCCTGTTTGAGGCCTAAAAAGTCTTGTTTTAGCATATTTTTGGTGGAGCTGAAGAATCAAAAAGGGCTAAAAAGTGCTTTTCTAGGTCTAATAGGGCCCAAAAATATGGACCATGGTGTTTTTCTGCCTGTTTATGTCCTAAAAAGTCATGTTTTAGCAAGTTTTTGGTGGGGCTAAAACATGAAAAAAAGTCATAGGTTAGCGTGTCGATTTTTTCAAAATGTTGACCTACCCCAATAGGGCTAAAAAGTGCAATTCTAGGTGAAACAGGGCCTACATACATGCACTAGGGTGTTTTCCTGCCTGTTTGAGGCCTAAAAAGTCATGTTTTAGCACATTTTTGGTGTGGGTGAAAAATATAAAAGGGCTAAAAAGTGCATTTCTAGGTCAAAAAGGGCCTAAAAACATGTACCATGGTGTTTTCCTGAATGTTTAAGTCCTAAAAAGTCATGTTTTAGCTCATTTTTGGTGGGGCTGAAAAATCAAAAAGGGCTAAAAAGTGCTTTTCTAGGTCAAAGAGTGACCAAAAACATGTACCATGGTGTTTTCCTGCCTGTTTGAGGCCTAAAAAGTCATGTTTCAGCAAATTTTTGGTGGGGCTAAAAAATGAACAGAAGTCATATGTTAGCATGTCGATTTTTTCAAATTTTTGACCTACACCAAAAGGGCTAAAAAGTGATCTGGTAGGTGAAAAGGGTCCTAAAAACATGCACTGGGGTGTTTGCCTGCCTGTTTGAGGCCTAAAAAGTCTTGTTTTTGCACATTTTTGGTGGGGCTGAAAAATCAAAAAGAGCTAAAAAGTGGTTTTATAGGTGAAGAAGGGCCAAAAAACATGTACCATGGTGTTTTACTGCCTGTTTGAGGCCTAAAAAGTCTTGTTTTAGCACATTTTTGGTGGGGCTGAAAAATCAAAAAAGGCTAAAAAGTGCTTGTCTAGGTCTAATAGGGCCCAAAAATATGGACCATGGTGTTTTCCTGCCTGTTTATGTCATAAAAAGTCATGTTTTAGCAAATTTTTGGTGGGGCTAAAACATGAAAAAAAGTCATAGGTTAGCGTGTCGATTTTTTCCAAATTTTGACCTACCCCAATAGGGCTAAAAAGTGCAAATCTAGGTGAAACAGGGCCTACAATCATGCACTAGGGTGTTTGCCTGTCTGTTTATGTCCTAAAAAGTCTTGTTTTAGCAAATTTTTGGTGGGGCTCCAAAGTGAAAAAAAAGTCATATGTTAGCATGTCGATTTTTTTCAAAATTTTGACCTGCCCCAACAGGGCTAAAAAGTGCAATTCTAGGTGAAACGGGGCCTGAAAACATGCACTGGGGTGTTTGCCTGCCTGTTTGAGGCCTAAAAAGTCTTGTTTTTGCACATTTTTGGTGGGGCTGAAAAATCAAAAAGAGCTAAAAACTGTTTTTCTAGGTGAAGAAGGGCCCAAAAACATGTACCATGGTGTTTTCCTGCCTGTTTGAGGCCTAAAAAGTCTTGTTTTAGCACATTTTTGGTGGGGCTGAAAAATGAACAAAAGTCATATGTTAGCATGTCGATTTTTTCAAAATGTTGACCTCCCCCAAAAGGGTTAAAAAGTGCAATTCTAGGTGAAACGGGGCCTGAAAAAATGTACTAGGGTGTTTTCCTGCCTGTTTGAGGCCTAAAAAGTCTTGTTTTAGCATATTTTTGGTGGAGCTGAAGAATCAAAAAGGGCTAAAAAGTGCTTTTCTAGGTCTAATAGGGCCCAAAAATATGGACCATGGTGTTTTTCTGCCTGTTTATGTCCTAAAAAGTCATGTTTTAGCAAGTTTTTGGTGGGGCTAAAACATGAAAAAAAGTCATAGGTTAGCGTGTCGATTTTTTCAAAATGTTGACCTACCCCAATAGGGCTAAAAAGTGCAATTCTAGGTGAAACAGGGCCTACAAACATGCACTGGGGTGTTTTCCTGCCTGTTTGAGGCCTAAAAAGTCTTGTTTTAGCACATTTTTGGTGGGGCTGAAAAATCAAAAAGGGCTAAAAAATGCTTTTCTAGGTCAAAAAGGGCCCAAAAACATGTACCATGGTGTTTTCCTGAATGTTTAAGTCCTAAAAAGTCATGTTTTAGCTCATTTTTGGTGGGGCTGAAAAATCAAAAAGGGCTAAAAAGTGCTTTTCTAGGTCAAAGAGTGACCAAAAACATGTACCATGGTGTTTTCCTGCCTGTTTGAGGCCTAAAAAGTCATGTTTCAGCAAATTTTTGGTGGGGCTAAAAAATGAACAGAAGTCATATGTTAGCATGTCGATTTTTTCAAATTTTTGACCTACACCAAAAGGGCTAAAAAGTGATCTGGTAGGTGAAAAGGGTCCTAAAAACATGCACTGGGGTGTTTGCCTGCCTGTTTGAGGCCTAAAAAGTCTTGTTTTTGCACATTTTTGGTGGGGCTGAAAAATCAAAAAGAGCTAAAAAGTGGTTTTATAGGTGAAGAAGGGCCAAAAAACATGTACCATGGTGTTTTACTGCCTGTTTGAGGCCTAAAAAGTCTTGTTTTAGCACATTTTTGGTGGGGCTGAAAAATCAAAAAAGGCTAAAAAGTGCTTGTCTAGGTCTAATAGGGCCCAAAAATATGGACCATGGTGTTTTCCTGCCTGTTTATGTCATAAAAAGTCATGTTTTAGCAAATTTTTGGTGGGGCTAAAACATGAAAAAAAGTCATAGGTTAGCGTGTCGATTTTTTCCAAATTTTGACCTACCCCAATAGGGCTAAAAAGTGCAAATCTAGGTGAAACAGGGCCTACAATCATGCACTAGGGTGTTTGCCTGTCTGTTTATGTCCTAAAAAGTCTTGTTTTAGCAAATTTTTGGTGGGGCTCCAAAGTGAAAAAAAAGTCATATGTTAGCATGTCGATTTTTTCAAAATTTTGACCTGCCCCAACAGGGCTAAAAAGTGCAATTCTAGGTGAAACGGGGCCTGAAAACATGCACTGGGGTGTTTGCCTGCCTGTTTGAGGCCTAAAAAGTCTTGTTTTTGCACATTTTTGGTGGGGCTGAAAAATCAAAAAGAGCTAAAAACTGTTTTTCTAGGTGAAGAAGGGCCCAAAAACATGTACCATGGTGTTTTCCTGCCTGTTTGAGGCCTAAAAAGTCTTGTTTTAGCACATTTTTGGTGGGGCTGAAAAATGAACAAAAGTCATATGTTAGCATGTCGATTTTTTCAAAATGTTGACCTCCCCCAAAAGGGTTAAAAAGTGCAATTCTAGGTGAAACGGGGCCTGAAAAAATGTACTAGGGTGTTTTCCTGCCTGTTTGAGGCCTAAAAAGTCTTGTTTTAGCATATTTTTGGTGGAGCTGAAGAATCAAAAAGGGCTAAAAAGTGCTTTTCTAGGTCTAATAGGGCCCAAAAATATGGACCATGGTGTTTTTCTGCCTGTTTATGTCCTAAAAAGTCATGTTTTAGCAAGTTTTTGGTGGGGCTAAAACATGAAAAAAAGTCATAGGTTAGCGTGTCGATTTTTTCAAAATGTTGACCTACCCCAATAGGGCTAAAAAGTGCAATTCTAGGTGAAACAGGGCCTACAAACATGCACTGGGGTGTTTTCCTGCCTGTTTGAGGCCTAAAAAGTCTTGTTTTAGCACATTTTTGGTGGGGCTGAAAAATCAAAAAGGGCTAAAAAATGCTTTTCTAGGTCAAAAAGGGCCCAAAAACATGTACCATGGTGTTTTCCTGAATGTTTAAGTCCTAAAAAGTCATGTTTTAGCTCATTTTTGGTGGGGCTGAAAAATCAAAAAGGGCTAAAAAGTGCTTTTCTAGGTCAAAGAGTGACCAAAAACATGTACCATGGTGTTTTCCTGCCTGTTTGAGGCCTAAAAAGTCATGTTTCAGCAAATTTTTGTTGGGGCTAAAAAATGAACAAAAGTCATATGTTAGCATGTCGATTTTTTCAAATTTTTGACCTCCCCCAAAAGGGCTAAAAAGTGATCTGGTAGGTGAAACGGGGCCTAAAAACATGCACTGGGGTGTTTGCCTGCCTGTTTGAGGCCTAAAAAGTCTTGTTTTAGCACATTTTTGGTGGGGCTGAAGAATCAAAAAAGGCTAAAAAGTGCTTGTCTAGGTCTAATAGGGCCCAAAAATATGGACCATGGTGTTTTCCTGCCTGTTTATGTCATAAAAAGTCATGTTTTAGCAAATTTTTGGTGGGGCTAAAACATGAAAAAAAGTCATAGGTTAGCGTGTCGAGTTTTTCCAAATTTGGACCTACCCCAATAGGGCTTAAAAGTGCAATTCTGGGTGAAACAGGGCCTACAATCATGCACTAGGGTGCTTGCCTGTCTGTTTATGTCCTAAAAAGTCTTGTTTTAGCAAATTTTTGGTGGGGCTCCAAAGTGAAAAAAAGTCATATGTTAGCATGTCGATTTTTTCAAAATTTTGACCTGCCCCAACAGGGCTAAAAAGTGCAATTCTAGGTGAAACGGGGCCTGAAAACATGCACTAGGGTGTTTGCCTGTCTGTTTGAGGCCTAAAAAGTCATGTTTCAGCAAATTTTTGGTGGGGCTAAAAAATGAACAGAAGTCATATGTTAGCATGTCGATTTTTTCAAATTTTTGACCTACACCAAAAGGGCTAAAAAGTGATCTGGTAGGTGAAAAGGGTCCTAAAAACATGCACTGGGGTGTTTGCCTGCCTGTTTGAGGCCTAAAAAGTCTTGTTTTTGCACATTTTTGGTGGGGCTGAAAAATCAAAAAGAGCTAAAAAGTGGTTTTATAGGTGAAGAAGGGCCAAAAAACATGTACCATGGTGTTTTACTGCCTGTTTGAGGCCTAAAAAGTCTTGTTTTAGCACATTTTTGGTGGGGCTGAAAAATCAAAAAAGGCTAAAAAGTGCTTGTCTAGGTCTAATAGGGCCCAAAAATATGGACCATGGTGTTTTCCTGCCTGTTTATGTCATAAAAAGTCATGTTTTAGCAAATTTTTGGTGGGGCTAAAACATGAAAAAAAGTCATAGGTTAGCGTGTCGATTTTTTCCAAATTTTGACCTACCCCAATAGGGCTAAAAAGTGCAATTCTAGGTGAAACAGGGCCTACAATCATGCACTAGGGTGTTTGCCTGCCTGTTTATGTCCTACAAAGTCATGTTTTAGCAAATTTTTGGTGGGGCTGAAAAATGAACAAAAGTCATATGTTAGCATGTCGATTTTTTCAAAATTTTGACCTGCCCCAACAGGGCTAAAAAGTGCAATTCTAGGTGAAACGGGGCCTGAAAACATGCACTAGTGTGTTTGCCTGTCTGTTTGAGGCCTAAAAAGTCTTGTTTCAGCAAATTTTTGGTGGGGCTAAAAGATGAACAGAAGTCATATGTTAGCATGTCGATTTTTTCAAATTTTTGACCTACACCAAAAGGGCTAAAAAGTGATCTGGTAGGTGAAACGGGTCCTAAAAACATGCACTGGGGTGTTTGCCTGCCTGTTTGAGGCCTAAAAAGTCTTGTTTTTGCACATTTTTGGTGGGGCTGAAAAATCAAAAAGAGCTAAAAAGTGGTTTTATAGGTGAAGAAGGGCCAAAAAACATGTACCATGGTGTTTTACTGCCTGTTTGAGGCCTAAAAAGTCTTGTTTTAGCACATTTTTGGTGGGGCTGAAGAATCAAAAAAGGCTAAAAAGTGCTTGTCTAGGTCTAATAGGGCCCAAAAATATGGACCATGGTGTTTTCCTGCCTGTTTATGTCATAAAAAGTCATGTTTTAGCAAATTTTTGGTGGGGCTAAAACATGAAAAAAAGTCATAGGTTAGCGTGTCGATTTTTTCCAAATTTTGACCTACCCCAATAGGGCTAAAAAGTGCAATTCTAGGTGAAACAGGGCCTACAATCATGCACTAGGGTGTTTGCCTGTCTGTTTATGTCCTAAAAAGTCTTGCTTTAGCAAATTTTTGGTAGGGCTCCAAAGGGAAAAAAAGTCATATGTTAGCATGTCGATTTTTTCAAAATTTTGACCTGCCCCAACAGGGCTAAAAAGTGCAATTCTAGGTGAAACGGGGCCTGAAAACATGCACTAGGGTGTTTGCCTGTCTGTTTGAGGCCTAAAAAGTCTTGTTTCAGCAAATTTTTGGTGGGGCTAAAAAATGAACAGAAGTCATATGTTAGCATGTCGATTTTTTCAAATTTTTGACCTACACCAAAAGGGCTAAAAAGTGATCTGGTAGGTGAAACGGGTCCTAAAAACATGCACTGGGGTGTTTGCCTGCCTGTTTGAGGCCTAAAAAGTCTTGTTTTTGCACATTTTTGGTGGGGCTGAAAAATCAAAAAGAGCTAAAAAGTGGTTTTATAGGTGAAGAAGGGCCAAAAAACATGTACCATGGTGTTTTACTGCCTGTTTGAGGCCTAAAAAGTCATGTTTTAGCAAATTTTTGTTGGGGCTAAAAAATGAACAAAAGTCATATGTTAGCATGTCGATTTTTTCAAATTTTTGACCTCCCCCAAAAGGGCTAAAAAGTGATCTGGTAGGTGAAACGGGGCCTAAAAACATGCACTGGGGTGTTTGCCTGCCTGTTTGAGGCCTAAAAAGTCTTGTTTTAGCACATTTTTGGTGGGGCTGAAGAATCAAAAAAGGCTAAAAAGTGCTTGTCTAGGTCTAATAGGGCCCAAAAATATGGACCATGGTGTTTTCCTGCCTGTTTATGTCATAAAAAGTCATGTTTTAGCAAATTTTTGGTGGGGCTAAAACATGAAAAAAAGTCATAGGTTAGCGTGTCGATTTTTTCCAAATTTTGACCTACCCCAATAGGGCTAAAAAGTGCAATTCTAGGTGAAACAGGGCCTACAATCATGCACTAGGGTGTTTGCCTGTCTGTTTATGTCCTAAAAAGTCTTGCTTTAGCAAATTTTTGGTAGGGCTCCAAAGGGAAAAAAAGTCATATGTTAGCATGTCGATTTTTTCAAAATTTTGACCTGCCCCAACAGGGCTAAAAAGTGCAATTCTAGGTGAAACGGGGCCTGAAAACATGCACTAGGGTGTTTGCCTGTCTGTTTGAGGCCTAAAAAGTCTTGTTTCAGCAAATTTTTGGTGGGGCTAAAAAATGAACAGAAGTCATATGTTAGCATGTCGATTTTTTCAAATTTTTGACCTACACCAAAAGGGCTAAAAAGTGATCTGGTAGGTGAAACGGGTCCTAAAAACATGCACTGGGGTGTTTGCCTGCCTGTTTGAGGCCTAAAAAGTCTTGTTTTTGCACATTTTTGGTGGGGCTGAAAAATCAAAAAGAGCTAAAAAGTGGTTTTATAGGTGAAGAAGGGCCAAAAAACATGTACCATGGTGTTTTACTGCCTGTTTGAGGCCTAAAAAGTCATGTTTTAGCAAATTTTTGTTGGGGCTAAAAAATGAACAAAAGTCATATGTTAGCATGTCGATTTTTTCAAATTTTTGACCTCCCCCAAAAGGGCTAAAAAGTGATCTGGTAGGTGAAACGGGGCCTAAAAACATGCACTGGGGTGTTTGCCTGCCTGTTTGAGGCCTAAAAAGTCTTGTTTTAGCACATTTTTGGTGGGGCTGAAGAATCAAAAAAGGCTAAAAAGTGCTTGTCTAGGTCTAATAGGGCCCAAAAATATGGACCATGGTGTTTTCCTGCCTGTTTATGTCATAAAAAGTCATGTTTTAGCAAATTTTTGGTGGGGCTAAAACATGAAAAAAAGTCATAGGTTAGCGTGTCGAGTTTTTCCAAATTTGGACCTACCCCAATAGGGCTAAAAAGTGCAATTCTGGGTGAAACAGGGCCTACAAACATGCACTGGGGTGTTTTCCTGCCTGTTTGAGGCCTAAAAAGTCTTGTTTTAGCACATTTTTGGTGGGGCTGAAAAATCAAAAAGGGCTAAAAAAATGCTTTTCTAGGTCAAAAAGGGCCCAAAAACATGTACCATGGTGTTTTCCTGAATGTTTAAGTCCTAAAAAGTCATGTTTTAGCTCATTTTTGGTGGGGCTGAAGAATCAAAAAAGGCTAAAAAGTGCTTGTCTAGGTCTAATAGGGCCCAAAAATATGGACCATGGTGTTTTCCTGCCTGTTTATGTCATAAAAAGTCATGTTTTAGCAAATTTTTGGTGGGGCTAAAACATGAAAAAAAGTCATAGGTTAGCGTGTCGATTTTTTCCAAATTTTGACCTACCCCAATAGGGCTAAAATGTGCAATTCTAGGTGAAACAGGGCCTACAATCATGCACTAGGGTGTTTGCCTGTCTGTTTATGTCCTAAAAAGTCATGTTTCAGCAAATTTTTGGTGGGGCTAAAAAAGGAACAGAAGTCATATGTTAGCATGTCGATTTTTTCAAAATTTTGACCTGCCCCAACAGGGCTAAAAAGTGCAATTCTAGGTGAAACGGGGCCTGAAAACATGCACTAGGGTGTTTGCCTGTCTGTCTGAGGCCTAAAAAGTCATGTTTCAGCAAATTTTTGGTGGGGCTAAAAAAGGAACAGAAGTCATATGTTAGCATGTCGATTTTTTCAAATTTTTGACCTACACCAAAAGGGCTAAAAAGTGATCTGGTAGGTGAAACGGGTCCCAAAAACATGCACTGGGGCGTTTGCCTGCCTGTTTGAGGCCTAAAAAGTCTTGTTTTTGCACATTTTTGGTGGGGCTGAAAAATCATAAAGAGCTAAAAAATGCTTTTCTAGGTCTTAAAGGGCCCAACAACATGTACCATGGTGTTTTCCTGCCTGTTTAAGTCCTAAAAAGTCATGTTTTAGCACATTTTTGGTGGGGCTGAAAAATCAATAAGGGCTAAAAAGTGCTTTTCTAGGTCAACAAGGGACCAAAAACATGTACCATGGTGTTTTCCTGCCTGTTTTAGGCCTAAAAAGTCATGTTTTAGCAAATTTTTGGTGGGGCTACAAAATGAAAAAAAGTCATATGTTAGCATGTCGATTTTCTCAAATTTTTGACCTTCCCCAAAAGGGCTTAAAAGTGATTTGGTAGGTGAAACAGGGCCTAAAACATGCACTGGGGTGTTAGCCTGTCTGTTTGAGGCCTAAAAAGTCTTGTTTTAGCACATTTTTGGTGGGGCCGAAAAATCAAAAAGGGCTAAAACGTGCAATTCAAGGTGAAACAGGGCCTACAAACTTGTACCATGGTGTTTTCCTGCCTGTTTATGTCCTAAAAAGTCATGTTTTAGCAAATTTTTTGTGGGGCTAAAAAATGAAAAAAAGTCATATGTTAGCATGTCGATTTATTCAAAATGTTGACCTGCCACAAAAGGGCTAAAAAGTGCGAGTCTAGGTGAAACAGGGCCTACAAACATGAACTAGGGTGTTTGCCTGCCTGTTTGAGGCCTAAAAAGTCTTGTTTTTAGCACATTTTTGGTGGGGCTGAAAAATCAAAAAGGGCTAAAAAGTGCAATTCTAGGAGAAACACGGCCCATAAATATTTACCATGGTGTTTTCCTGCCTGTTTATCTCCTAAAAAGTCATATTTTAGCAAATTTTTGGTGGGGCTGAAAAAAAGGAAAAAAAGTCATATGTTAGCATGTCGATTTTTTCAAAATTTTGACCTACACCAAAAGGGCTAAAAAGTGCAATTCTAGGTGAATTCTAGGCCTAAAAACATGCACTAGGGTATTTGCCTGCCTGTTTGAGGCCAAAAAAGTCTTGTTTTAGCACATTTTTGATGGGGCCGAAAAATCAAAAAGGGCTTAAAAGTGTTTTTCTAGGTCAAAAAGGGCCCAGAAACATGTAACATAGTGTTTTCCTGCCTATTTATGTCCTTAAAATTCATGTTTAAGCACATTTGTGGTGGGGCTGAAAAATAAAAAGTAGTCATATGTTAGCATTTTGATTGTTTCAAAATTTTGACCTCCTCTTACAGGGCTTAGAAAGTACTTTTCTAGGTGAAACAGGCTCCAAGAATGTGTACAATGGTGTTTTCCTGCCTGTTTGAGACCTGAAAAGTCATGTTTTAACACATTTTTGGTGAGGCTGAAAAAAAGAAAAGGGCTAAAAATACTTTTCAGGGTGAAAGAGGGCCAAAAAACATGTACTGGCGTTTGTCCTGCCTGTTTGTGGCCTTAAACGTCATGTTTTAGCCCATTGTTGGTGGGGCTGGAAAATAAAAAAAGTAATATGTTAGCATGTCAATCTTTTCAGAACTTTAACCTCCTCCAACAAGCTAAAAAGTGCATTTCTAGGTTAAACAGGGCCTAAAAACAAGTACTAGGTTGTTTTAATCCTGCTTGAGTCAAAAAAAAGTCTTGTTTTAGCACATTTTTGGTGGGGCTGAAAAATAAAAACAGGTCAAAAAGTGCTTTTCTAGGTGAAACATTGCCTAAAAACATTTACAAGGGTGTTTTCCTGCCTGGTTGTGGCCTACAAAGGCATGTTTTACCACATTTTTATTCGGGCTGAAAAATAAAAAAGATCACCTGTTAGCATGTCAATTTGGTCAGGCTATGAACAAAACCCATTCTAATATGACTTTTTTCCCTTTTCTGACTCTAACAAAATCAAAAATAGGCTCAAATATGACCTTTTGGGACCTTTTCAGGAAGGAAAACATGCTGTTGCAGAAGGTGTGGTCATGTTTGACTTAAAAATGGACAAGAAAAGCATTTTTCCCTTAGGTCAGGCTTTGCAAAACACACATGGTAAGACAGACTGTTTGTGCCATTTTGGTTTACGGAAAAAAAACTTTGCTTATGCATGACTTTTTGGAAGCTTATCTAGCTTTTATTCTAGCTTTTATTCATTGTTTATTTCTTTCTATTTGTGTATTTTTTTTAATGTTTTTTAATTATTTCTTTTTCCATATTTTATTCATTCACTCATTTCTATCCATCATATTCTTTTTTTTCCTCATTTATTACCTCCACCAAGGGGGTTTTGTTTTTGGCAGTATATGCTTGTCTGTTTCTTGTTTGTTACTAAGATTATGAAAAACTATTTGACAGACTTTGGGTGCAATTTTCAGAGGATGTTGGTAATGGCCCAACTTAATAAGGATTTGATTTTGTTGGTGATCCAGATAACAGCCATTAGTGAAAATTTGTTTTTGCTCAACAGCTTTCTCACTCACATGCAAGGTTTTGGTTTTCAGGATCAAGGAGTCATATTATGATGGTAACTTTTTCATGTAAGTATTGCTCATAAAGGTAACATCAATATATGAGCTACCTTGGTGCAGGTTTTCGCTTCCTTAGTGCTCTCTGTTTTTTCACAGATTTTTCTGACAGTGTTGATTTGATTCTGCGGCATAATGTTTGTTCTTTTTTTTTTCCTTAAATCAGAGGCTGTTTTAGCAGCGCAGTGTTTGACAGCTGATCAGCTGATCAGATCATCTTCACCATCTGATTCAGCTCAGATGATGAATTGAAAGATTTCTCTTTTGGTATTTTGTGCCCCTTCCATCCTGTGTCTCTTTATTCCTTCTCTCTTTCAATTGCTTGCTGGGAAGAGCTAAGATGCAAGGGAACGACACAAGTGAAGGAAGCAGGATGGACAAAAATAAAATTTAAAATAAAACAGAAAACATCAGGTAAGTGAAAGAATATAAGTTTAGAGGACATTATCAATGAATTAAACCAATTTGTGCTTAAACTTCATATTGAAATTGTATTTTAACCCAAATTTCCCCTCAATTTCCTCTGATTTTGACTTAAAAGGTGCTCATTAAAAGCACTTCAAACTCCATCTGTGGTTTTAATTTTGCTCATTAATTTGAACATGACAAAATCACTCAATAATTGTTTGAGCAACTACTTTTACAATCTGCTCTGTCCTACATTTGAGACTGTTGTGAGCTGTGTGACATCGGTGGTCCAAATTAAGATTCTAAAGTTTATTATTTTAATTCTGTTACAATGGTGCAAATATAAATCAATCAATTGTGAGCAAAACTAGAAAATAATTATGCAAAATGACAAATGGTCCAAGTTTATCCAACTTAGCCATGCTGCAGAGTAGTTTCTGAATGGAGGATCCATGTATCATTTAGGAAAAATGAAAAAAATTAAAAAGTAATTGGGGACACTTAGTGCATCATTTATGCTACAGTTTTTACAGTGGTACTTTATTTATAATGCTCAACATCTGTGTCGCTGTAAAGGACTTTTAAAGTTTTCCTCTTGTTCTCAAACTGACATGGAGAACATTTGGGTGTCCATTGCCCTTTTGTTTCAGAGCAGCTGTCGTAGCAGAGATGTTTTCCAAACATCCGTCAACAGAGAGTCATACAGATGGATTCGAGCCGGCATGTGGTATAACTAATTAATTTTATTTGAAACATTCAGCAGCGATAAAAAACAACACTTACAGGCAGATTCTGAAGCAATATAAATACATTTTCAAAACAGCATGAAGGTAACCGCAGGAACAATCACAACATTGGGGACAAAATGATCAATTTTTCTGTCTTTACATTAAGATGTCAAACACATGCAGTAGCCCTGAAGTGCAATACAAGGATAATAAAAGACTCCTCCCAAATAAATGCAAAGACATAAAAAACACAAGAACAAATTTAAAAGACAATGAACAATGAAGAAAACATGACGGCAAATTAAAAAAAAGAAAAACACAAATAAACATACAGAGAAAAGGAAACAGAGAATGAAAAACAAACCAAATGAAACAAATGAAAAACATGATCAGTAATTGAGACTTAAAAATAACAGAATAACAAATAAAAACTCAACAAAAAATGAACCCTGGCTAAAAAAAACACATCAACAAATAAAAAAAGAAAAGAGTATATGCATGTAAAGAAACCACAAAAACAAAAAATAAAATGTAGCAACAGACTAATAATTCAACATTGAACAAAAAAAAAAACACTAACAAAAAAGCAAATAAAAAAAAAAGCAGAATGACAAATCACCTAAACATCACAACAACAAATTCAAAAAACAAAGAACAAATAAAAACAACAACAAATTATAAGAGATACAAAAGCATTTGGTGTAACAACAACAACAAGCAAAATATTTGTTTATTTTGCTTTTTTTGGCTTTGATATTTTGTCGTGAGTTATCAATGTGTTAACTTACTGTTATTGAAGCATTTTGTTTTGGGGGGCTTTTGTTATCTTCTGGTCTGCTACATGTTTTCTTATTTGTTGTTGTGTTTTTGATTTGTATTGTTTCCAGTTTGCTTGCTTGATTGGTTGTTTACTCTCTTTATTAGTCATCGTGCTTCTTATTGGTTGTGGCTTTTTTAAGTTTATTGTTGTGTTTTTGTGTTTGTTGCTTTTTAGTTTTTGTGTTAGTTCTGGTTTGTTAAATGTTTTCTTATTTGTTTTTACTGTGCTTTCCATTTGTGTGTTTTCTTCCTATTCTGTTCGTGTCTTTATTAGTCTGGTGTTTCTTATTTGTTGTCTCTTTTCATTTGTAGTTGTGTAATTGTAGCTTCTTACTTTAGCCTTCTCTAATATGTCTGGTTCCATTTTATTGCTGGTTTATTAAATGTATTCTTATTTGTTGTGTTTTTGTTATTTTCTGGTTTGTTACATGTTTTCTAATTGGTTGTTACTGTGTTATAGATTTGTGTGGTTTCGAGATTAGTTGATGTGATTTTTATTTGCTGGCACTTTTTTATTTGTTGTTGTTGCTTCTTGTAGCATTGTTTTATTTCTGGTTTGTTGAATGTTTTCTTAATTTTTGTGATTTTTGTCAGTTTCTGGTTTGTAATGTGTTTTATTTGCTGTTGTGTTTTTGATTTTTCTGTTTTCTTATCTGTTTGTTTGCTTTCTTTATCAGTCATTCCGATCCTTATCTGTTGCTGCTTTTTACTTGTAGCTTTTTCTGATTAATTTTGTTGTTATGGTGATTTTTGCATTTTTGTTATAATTTCAATTTGTTGTTGAGGTTTTTTATTTGTTGTTGTGTTTTGTGATTTCTTGTCATCCTTTTTATTGTTCTTGTATGTTTTTGTATTAAATTTGTTATAATTCATTAAAATTTGTAGTTCTTTTTCATTACTTTCTGTTGTTGTGATTGTGTTTTTTGGTATGTTTCTTTTTGTGTTGTGTTTTTTCTAAATGTATTGTTATGCTTTTTTTATTTTTACATTTTGTTTTGTGATTTTTTTGCACTTCAGGCCCACTGTTAACACATGATAATAAAATCTAACTTTATAATTTGATGAGCATTTCTCAGCCTCCTCTGATCCATGTTGGGTTATTGAAATCAGGTCTGTTCGGGAGAATAACATGACGTAACTACAGTTAACTGCACACTATTCAGAACTGCAGGGATCGTGTGAGGCACTCAGTGCTTCTGTGTGAGAGGTACAGGGGTCCAGTCAGGCAGAAATGGGACACCCCCTCCTTTTTCTGCTTGGCTAGACAGTCATTACGTTAATAGGCAGTGCAGTGAGAGACAGAGAGTGGCTGGGGTCCTGGATGGGGCCACCTCTTGTCTGCACTTAACGCAGGAGTACATTACTGCAATATGTGAAATTATCAGAGGCTAAATGACTCTTTAAAGGGGAAGAAAGAGACTTGATCTTCTTTCAGACTGAACAAGAAGGAGATTAGCAGAGCAGAGGGACTTTTCTCCTAGCAACTACGATTAAATGTGAATGGGCTGCTGCTTCAATTTTAATCTAAAATGTCTTAAATGTTCTCAAGTTAGTGATGCCATAAATTAATAGTACGTAAATTTGGCTGCCGGGGGCCCTCAAGTAAACAAAACAACAGGAGATGAGTCAAGACATAGTGACCCACTCACCATCACCTGTCTTCACGGCTTACTGTCCTTTGAATTAAGAATTCCACTTGGTATAAACATCCCCTTGACAAAAAAAAATATTGGTAACAGTATCGTAAAGAGTTCAGATATATTGACATGATGGATTCTGGCAAAAGTCCAATATCATGCATCCTTATACAAGATGCGTCTTCACTATACAACAAACCAGTGTCTCTGTTTTGTGGATAAATTTCATAAAATATGTAAAAAATGTCTCTGAAAGTGGACTCTAGGTCCACAAAGGTCAATCCTAGAATGCTTAGCAAGAAACTCACAGCAAAAAACAAAAAGTCTTTTGTAAAACGTCTTTCTCTCCCAGTATGCAAAACAGAAACAGTTTTTCTGTTTGGTTTACACACGTCACAAAGTGCAGTTTTGCTGAATAGTCCTTTAAACAGTGAAGGTGGGTGGGGGTCACAGTGGTTCACGACCAGGCGGTAACCTCAGGGTTAAAAATGGAGGCTCATGCTGAAGTGCCAAACGCTGTAGTAACATGAGTGTCCACTTGAGGCTGGCTGCAGAAGCCTGACACGTTAATGATTGTGTGCTGGGAAAATATGTTTTTTTACAGCCTTGATAAACATCTTTACAGTCTGGTTCCAAAAATGGTTTCAGTCTAAATACATAACACATCTATGTGCTCTCAATGCAAGAAGGGTACATTTGTTTATGTCACACTCTTTGTTCTTGTATTGAAGATTTACAGTTTTTGAATCACGGTGTCACTATTGGTCAGACAGCCTTAAGTCCCACCTTAACACAGCCTCTCTGTCGGTGAGCAGATGGAGCTAAAGTTCAGTGAGATGACATGCAGCATGCAGCGTCCATTAGAGGGCATCAAAAGCTTTCCAAGGGCTCCTATGATATTAAAACGGCAGACATCTCATGGCTATGTCCAATTCTTTACAGTCTCTTGTCTCTACACACTTAATTTTTAACTTATTGCCAGTTGTTTTATTTAGTTGAGGCCCCCCTGGTGGCAGAATTTACATACTGTCCCTTTAAAAGCATATTAGCTCTAGAATATTGTCATGTTTAGGCATTAGTGAGCACTTTCTAATGGTTATGAGGAGCCACTGTGCTCTTTGTAAGAACACTAATGTGTAGCTGATTAAGAGTAAAATTATGGATCTTTAACCAAAGTGTTATCATTTGGTTTTACAGGCAGTTCCACTGAACTGTCCTAACAGCACATAAAGCTAACATCCGGCCTCAAATATAAAAACAGTCTGCAGGATAGAAAGACTCTGTGTAACTAGGAGTGTGTTTGGTAGAGAAGAGATGTAGAGCGTGTACGAGAGCAGATGAGGGGAGTGGTTCTTCCTCTGTAGACAGGGCTCACTCTTCACACTGGAGCGAAGGCATGGCCTTTGCAAAGGGGCTTATCCTTCTTGGAGTAGAACGTCTTCCCCTCCAGGTTGATCTGGCAGAGCTTCAAAGATGAAAGGAGACAGACAGAGACAGAAAAAGAGGGCAGAGAAGATGTCAGACCTTCACCCTGGCAATATGAATTTACACTGTTTTCTTCTGGCCTCAGCAGGCGCATGTTATTTACTTGACTGCATTTACTCGCATTTTTCTTCACTGAATAAAAGGAAGACGGAGAGAGTGATGGAGTGCAGGCAACAGAGTGAAAGAGAGCAACGGAGGGGGAAAGCTCAAGGTTCAGAGATGGGGGCTGATTTTTCAGGTGGCATTGTGCAGGGACAGCCAGAAGAGATGGGGCAAAGAGGCCCGCAGGGAGTTGAATCAATCAAAATGACTTACAGCACAGACGAAGCACGTATCGTGCCAGCTGTAGCCCAAGGCCTCCAGAAACCGATCGCCCGCATCAATCTTGAAGTCACAGCCGTGGCATTTGGTGCCAAACATCTTCTCATAGTCTGGAGAGGGGAAGGTGAAGAGAGGAGAGGTGGTGAGCATCAGAGAAAAAAATAAAACTTATTCAAAAGAGCGTTTATCATGATGGAGATCAGGTGGAGCCTCCTCTGTGGCCTCCACAATCACCATACGTAAACACCACTTAACCTTTATGGGATGTTCTGGAGCACAGAGTGTGAAATAGGTTTCCACCTCTTTCATCTTTTGGAGAACTGGAGGCTTTTGCTTTTTACAGAGAGTAATATCCCACCACGTGCACACACACATGCACTTGAATAACTGCATTAAAGATGGATGAAGCTGTTTGTAGGCAATTTTGCTTCTTCTCTTTAAGGAGCATCTGATATTCTCCTGTTAGCATTACTTGTCCACCCGCTGTACATAAGTGTGTTCCAGAGGTGTGTGTTTATTTGTGTGTGTGGTGGGGGGCTGAGGGGATTACGGCAAGTTGAGACTGCTCCAGATACTTAACTGGATTTGCCAGTCTCTTTCATCAGGCACTCAGGGGAAAGTATCAGGTTATAATGCTGCTCCTCTGCAGCGAGTGGGTGAGAGCAGCACAATCCCTGAAAGATGCTGAGGCAGCACAATGTTTATCAGAGCTGAAGGCATAAATTCAGAGTACGAGCACTTCCCTTCTGATAAAGCAGTGCTCCTGCTCCACGTCAGAGCCTTGGTAGTGACAGAGAGAAACACGCGGCCCCTGCTAAATCATTTACAACATAATAGAAGTGCACACACCATTCATAAAAGTCTATAGAGAAATGTATGAAGTCAACTGGAGCTAAATAGATTAGAGCAGATGAAAACATCAGACTTTCTGATTGACTGCAGAGTGCCAGGAGATTCATGATTTCGACTCATGCCAACCCTCACAGCAATAATACAAAAGAATGATGTTTTACAAATAGCTCAATATAAAAATATGAGTCAAAGCAGAGCGGCAGAGGGGGCTCCCTGCAGAGAGCTATTTTTCCCCAAATTAAACATTTTTATCAGGAAACACCCGACATGGGCTCTGAATCAAGCAGCTTACTCACCCTGATGTGCACTGTACGGAGCCACAGCATCCGTCAAAGTAAAAAATGCGTCACCTCTGATGGAATAAGCTCGATCTGAAGCGTAAAGCTGCCCCTCATTCATGGTCCTGGGGCTCGGTGCAGATATTTGATAAATGTGTGAGGAGGGTTTGATCCCTGTGTACACTTACAGGGGGTCTTACATGGGCTGACATGTTCTCAACTGGCACTGGAACTAATCGTGGTGCTCACTGAGGATTTTAAGGCTGCAGTCTCCTCTGCCAGAGCTTCAAATTTTCTCTAAATGCGTGACCTTAAAATACCATCTGGCTTTTAATCAGATTCAGAGTTACATTTTTTATTAAAACTTTCAATTTTCTCTCTGAGTGAAACCATGGTGGCAGCTGCTGCCCTTGTTTTTATGACATTCTCCTTCAAGAAACAACCATCAATTGATGTTTGTCTTTGTTTCCAGCCAAGGACTTTTCACCATGGAGATGCCTTCATTTCTTTTATGAATCCTGGGAATGTGTTGACAGCAGCTTTTGTTTTCTCAAGTATGAATAAGAGAAAAGGCACAGAGCGCTGAAGAAAATAAACATGGAAGCACTGCATTCATGTGATTATAGCTGACATTCACAAGATTAATTACTTTATAAAGGTGTGCATAAGTGCTTGGAATACTTCAAAATGCTCAAAATTTGATGCTGGTATTTCAGAGTTTAACCAGTGATTAAAAATCTCACTTCACTAAAGCTAAAACCAGGAGAAAAGAACAGAGCTAAGTTAAAGCAACATGACAAATGCAACTCACTACATCTAAGCTCTTATCTTTTTTTCCGTAATTCAGATAGTACAAAAATAACAAAAATAATAACTATTATTATTATAATTATTATGTTTATATTCTAATTATTATGTCTACGTTATCATTATTATAATGAGTATACTGTTTTTATTATTTTTTCAGTGGATGCCCGGTGTCAATAACAAGTGGGATGATTATGGACAAGGGAAGGCAGTAGAAGGTAGCATCAGTATCTCACCACCTGGAGCTTGCGTGTACGGAGCCTGGGTCAGCTGAAGGTGACATGCTGTCAAGGCTCTTACGGGCGTGTGGTAGCGTAGGTAAGATAAAGCAGTAATTTCACTGGCATGGTGGTCGGTGAGAGTTCGTACAGAGGGGGTGGCTCTGGGATGCCAGAGTTCACAGACAGACATCAGCATTGCCACTACTGAGAGCTTTCATGTACGAAGCCTGGGTCAGTTAAAGGTGGAAATGCTGCGGCAATGAAGGGCCCTTCAGTTGGTCAGGTAACACCTAAGAAATGTATGCAGATACTAGAGAGGTTAGGGATCTCTTCACCAAGTGTTTATCTTTTCATTATGCCACAAGACCCTTCTGTTTCTTTCAAACTGTGCAGCACTTTGTAAGGTTTGTCCTGACAGTTCTGTAGTAATAAATGTTAGCTAATGAAATACATTTTGAGAAAATCATTTTGGTCACCTTCTAAAATGTATATAAAATCCCATATATGAATTTATGGATTTATTGTGTCAGTAAAGAGTTCAAGACAGCTTAGAACAAGCTTTAAAAATGTGACATTGTAAAGTAACCAGAGTATTTATTATCATAATAAAGACATTTATTTAGAGGCACATCTTATTCTGCTTTAACTCACAGATGGTCTCACTGGTGTAATTATCACTGACATAAAAGCAGCAGATATGGTTGTAAATAAAATATATTGTTTAGTCCTTCAAACAACATGAGGATACTTTGTGATGTCCTTAAACATCAAAGTTTGCTGGCTTAACTTTCTTATTCACCTAAGTTTTCAAAGAGTGAGTGAACTTTATGCTGATTGTAACACTCCTGCCTCACCTTTCTCACAGTAAGGTTCGCCCTCCTCCATGTAAAAGGCTTGGTTCCTGATGGGAGCCTTACAGGCTGCACACTTGAAACACTGAACATGGTAGGTCATCTTCAGGGCATGCATGATTTCCTAATAAAGAGAGACAGGGTTGTACATTTTTAGCTGCAGCTCAGCTTGTGTTTGCTGAAGATGAAAAAATCAACAATAATATGTTCTAATGAAAAGAAATGACAAAAAAAATAAAAAATAGCAGCATCAAATTTCATTTTTACTTTTCTATTCTCTGGTTTTTGTTTGTAATTTGTTTGTGGAGCTCTCACCCCTGTGATCTTCTTTTTGCACTTGGCACAGTTTGGAGCATATCGGTTATCGTGGCACTTGGTGCAGTAGACGGACCCTCTCTCCTCAAAGAAGCCCCCTTCGTCAAGGACCGTCTTACACTGTGAACACGTAAACTCCTCTGGGTGCCAAGAACGTCCCAGTGCCACCAGATACCGACCCCTGGGTATACACACACAAATACACACAGAGATACACAGACAGAAACTTTAACAGGACACCAGAGGCATTCTGAAGTCTGCTAAATAGTTTTTCCATTTTACAGAAAAAAGGGACAGATTGAGACGCTTGTTCTTGTAAAATGAAACTTCATACATTTTTGTCTCTTTTTAGAACTTTTTATCCTCACTTGTTGAAAAGCAGCTCTGCTGTTTTCTTGAAACAGTGACCAGAATAAGAACTAAGGTCTCAGAGTTATCTGTGAAATGTGTGAAATGAGATTTAAATTATTTCAAAGTCGGCTTAATGCTTGTCTTCAGTGATAACGAGACGTCTCCAAACTGTGTTAATTATGCTGACTGACTGAGTGTGCTGCAGTCTGTCATCGTTCACATTGGCTGTCTTAAGTGATGTCGTTTCACTGACAGCACTCTGAAAGGAGCAAACACTGAAAGTATTTCACTTGGATGAAGTGAATCAAGCTGTCAGCACAGATGTGGCGTTTCAGTCTCACCTTATGATTTTATTGCAGGCTCCACACACTGGAGTCCTCCCGCTGTCTTCTGGTGCCTGCTGCGCCGCCTGCAGGATGGAGCTGCGGTTCTGCATGGGTGTGGGCTGCACCGGCTGCTGGTGCTGGGTCAGCACGGTGCTGGTTTTGTCCGGGCGAAAGCGGTCAGCAAAACTCGGGTCAGTGACCCACGGTGGTCGAACCGAGGGACCTGATCCTGCTGCAGCCGCAGTCTTTGATTCTGGACCAGGAAAACAAACAAAGTGATCTTGAATAAGACGGAGAGACATTTATGTCCAGGGTCTCAGCAGCTGGTTCTGCTGACACAAGTCCTGCTCATGGTTTCTGCAGATAAAAGGGGGATTGTCTCACTATTGTCACTTTTCTAAATGTTGCTGTGTGCTGTGCTCATGGTGGATTAGTGACACTTTCATCTGCTGTTAGATGATGATTTAAACTTGATTCTACACAAAACTACATACAATTGATAGAAATAGTTTTCTTTTGTTTTTTATCTCAGGCATGTATTTTTTCCACACACCTTGACATGTTTCGACAGATACTTCGGCCTCCCTTAGAAGTGTCACTTGGTGGTAGGTGTGACGCGTCATATCAGCACACCTTCCACCAAGTGACACTTCTGAGGAAGGCAGAGGTTTCCATCGAAACATGTCAAGGTATGTGAAAAAATACATGTCTGAGATAAAAGACAAAAGAAAACTATTTCAAAGAAACTGAAGACATAATGAACACCATTCAACTAAATACAATTGATGCTTGAAATTCAATGATTAAGTATTATGATACAATTTAAAATTATACCAATGTGTATGTGTGTATCTGCCATAGATATAGGCAGAACTTTTCTTTTCTTCAAACATTTTAAAATATAATAAAGCAACAACAATACACCTTCCACAAGGTGGAAGTAATTTGATTTTGGTGATGATATGAACACAGAGGTAGATCCAGGGACTTTTGGAAGGATTTGTTTACATTGTAGATATGGCAGTGTTTCACATTTTCATTAATAACTCCATAACTTCCTGATGGATTTTGATGACATTTTCAGGGAATGTTGGTCATGGCACAAGGTAAAAGTAATTTGATTTTAATGGTGAAGGATGTGGGTCCAGGATTTTTAAAGCTGTTTTTTTAAACATTGTGAGATAGGGCAGTTTCCACATTGTTGCTAAATTTCAGGGAATGTTGATCATGGAACAAAAGAGAAGTGATTCAGTTTTGGTGTTGATCTGAATCTGAATGTGGATCAATGATTTTTTTTTAATAGTATGAGATAGGGCAGTTTTACACATTTTTGCACAGTCCTCCACCTGACAGAGGACTGATCGCTCGGAGCACTTCTACTTAGAGACATGTTGATATTTATACAAGACAGGCTATGAGTAATTATTTTATTTACATAAAACACAGATGTTTAACAAATTAGACGTGGCATGGACAAAGCTGTACCAATGTGGTAAACCAAAAGCAGACAGGATGGATTTGAACTCTTTTTGGAAAGCTTCGGTAACACCTCCATATTAAATGCATTACAGGGCAAGTACAGTTAAAATAAAACTAAACTAGACATCTAATCCCCCATTTAGCTGATCATTTCCCAGCAAACAGGAATTCAAATATGAGGTTGGCAGTCACATAAGGCTTTTATTGGATGAACATATTAAGACTTTAGCCCCCTCAGAAATACGCTACACCTTGTATGAATTCATGCATTCTTTTATAATATCTGCACTTTGAAAAAAAAAAAAACTTGGCTGCCTCTCTGGATACCATCACTCCTGGAGGGGGGCTCTTACATGTAATGCATTCCCTCCCTCCAGATGCAGGTTGTGACAGTTTAGTGTGTCACGTGTTGGCTAATGCATTGACACTTAATAAGAATCTATTAGCACTCGCTCAGCTGGAGGCTGCAGAGGTTCTTTTCACACATCAGCAGGAGCACAAACTCACCATCTGGTTTATCTGCTGCCTGGGCCTTGGCAGGTAAGGGAGTTGGCTCAAGGCTGTGGGGAGAAAATGACTAATTAGAGGAGATGCATACACACAAATACACACACATACTCTGACACGTAGAGACCTTTGTAGCCATGGTTACTACAATGAACATCACGTCTGGATGTCAAGCAGCCTTGGCTTTCTCCGTCACATTGTGCCACAGATTGCCCTCAGTGTGAATGAATGTAAGCATAATTATTATACCTGGGTTACTCACCTGTTGTAGTAAAAGCTGGTTTATTGTCTGCTTTAGAACTTCAGTCAAACTGCAGACCATTTTCATGATTACAGGAGCCTTTGTGAGGCTGAATCAATCACAAGTTCAGTAGACTATGTTTTTCTTTAAACATTTTAGCTTCACATGAAAAAGAATCAAGAGCTAATTTTCAAACAACACGAGTGATTGATCGACATCACTATAAAGAAAAGTTTGAAAAACTTTACAGACATCAGATTTGAATGCAGAGGAGTTTCGCTTCAAGCCCGCATGTGCAGGAGTGTTGAAATAAAAGCCGTTTCTACATTTCAAAGTTCTGTTACCCGCAGCAAGTGTCACTATATTCAGAAAATCTTCAAACCATGACTGAGACAGAAAAACAACTTCTGAGCCAAGACAGTGAGCTCAGGAGACATCTCATCTTGGGAAAAAAAAAATATAACAGCGCCTTAGGCATCTATCATGTTTACATCATCAACTGTGCCATCTACAATGCACTAATGAAAGATGATGAAATCACGTCTCATTTGCAAAGAAAAAGAGGAGGATGAGAAAGGAGTAATCCAGCGACAGCCTTGTTTTGTAGCAGCATCTGTATCAGGTTAAGCCTCCCTTTTAATTATACTCCTTATGAAGCCAAACAACTAAACAAAAGAGAGGCAGGAGAAGTAAGAGCTTGGAGCTATCTAACAAGAAGAAGGATAAAAACTGTCTGCTAGTTTTCAAGCAGCGCATTCTGAATAATAAAGAACATTAAATCCCCCTGCAATAGTAAGAAGATGGCTTGCAGGGATGGTGACAGCGAGGAAGTTAAATCGCTCGAAATTAAGGAATGCAAGACCCCACCATGAAGAGATTTTTTTAGAGAGAAATAAGAGGGAGACAGAGTGGAGAGAGGAGGATCTTTGGCAGTCAGGGTCAAACAAAGGACAGAAACAAACTGTTTCAGCAAAAGGTGCAACCATTCTTAATGTGGAACAGTACGGTATCACATCTGCGGTTCAATGTGCATGTGTGAATTGTGGTATTTTTGGTTTTGAGCACAGACAGACTTTCACTCATTGTACCCCTTTTTCTCTCTGTTTTTATTTGGCTGCTAACTGCCTGCAAGTCAGCCCGCAGGGATGACGTGAGTCCCTCTGTAGCAAGTAAGAATTCACTAAGTTGGGCCAAGAAATAACACCATTGCTTTGAGAGTAGAGGCAGCAATATGCACCCACACTCGCAATATGAGGGACCCTTGTTCTTCTGATCTATGGTGGGACTATGAGTGGACATATTCAGCATTTGCCAAAATTGAAAACAGTAATCTCTGAGCTAATAAATGCTGACAGGTCTGGTAGTATAGCATCATCTTGTCAAAGCGCTGGAGAACAAAAGTAAAAAAACTTTAAGGCAGATGTCTAGATGCATTTTGGATTTAAAAAACACGAAAGCAGCAATGAACTGGACAAGAGTAAAACTATATGCAAGATATGCAGCATGCAGGTGACATATTGTGGAAACACAAGAATCTCCGAAATCATTTATCGAGACACCACCCGGAAACACAGTCTGCAAAGACGTCAGACCCGAAGCAAACACAGCTTGTGAAGGCATTTGTAAGTTACCAGCAAACTCTCCACGAGCCCAGAATATAGCCAGCATTCATATACAAGGACATACGACCACATAGCGTTGTTTGTAGCCACCTTGTTTACACTGCCTGCCCTGTGGATTGATTTGATTTAAATTATTACATTTTTATATTGGTCAGGTTATGTTTAATAAAAAGTACATGATTACTGTAACTGCTTTGGGCTCAATTCTTAATGTTAATATTAATATTTTTAATAATGCACAAAGTTAGAGATAGTTTATACTATTTACAGCATTAGTTCTCTGAGAATCTTTTTCATATTCGAGTAAAATTGTCTCTCTGGCTGAAATATCCTTAACTGAATCTAAATCAATGAAATCAAATTAAATCGCGAATCGAATCGAATTGGGCCCTTGTGAATTGAATTGAATCGATCTGGGAAATCCAAATTGACAACATTTTCTCCAGTTAAGATGCTTCAACCTGTGTTGAGCACAGAAAAACACCCCAGGAATGTACTTTCACCAAAATTTTAAAGATTTCTCAACTTTGGTCAACGTCAGCGACTGTATGCAGTGTGAATGCAGCTTGAGCATTATCATGACGGACATGTCTGCACTTTTGGGATTTTGGAAACTCATATTTCGTATCTGGATATATCCTGGGATTGCTTTGTTTATGATAAAAAATATATTTAAAAATATTTTTCTTACTCTGTCTGACTGCTTTTATCTGAATGAATAAGGGCCACATATTGGTCTTTTCCAGGGGCCTCCTATTTACCAAAAGCACCCCTGTGCTTGCTTGGCTACGTCATACTCATGTCTACAGGTGCAAATTGGAGAACATCCTCTACAGCAGCTCAGATCAGGTCTTCTTGTCATTTTCATTGTTTTCAGCATCCACCCCTCCTCTACTCAGCGAGAGGCTCAGTTTGATGTACGTGCACAATTCCTGCACCGCATATCGAGGAAGACAGGCTTTTTTTGCCCTCCGTGAAGAGTTTTGGACATGAAGCAGAGCAGCACCCCTTGACATTTCCTGCTCACCTTTTACACCTCTGACTTTCTATTCTCTTGTTTTTGTGTGTTTTTATTTCTAGGTTTCCTGCCTCTTGGGATGCATCAACTGAGGCAACAGGGGAAGTTGCAAAGATTTTTGGCAGAAAAAGGAGCAGAGAGAAGAGCAGATTGGGATTTCAGATGGAGCATGAAGCCTCCTGACACGTGTCAGCACCCCACAGTGTGGAGGTGAAAGTGATGCAGCATGCCATGAGTGACAAAATGTCAAACAATGAGGGCACAGGCCAGAAAGAGACACAGCTTTTCTGATCTGGTCTTCTGATGAATTCAACAAACGCTGTCATATCTATTGTAATCTACAAGGCATACAAAGAAAATTTTGTTTTGCAATTCACGTATGAAAGCTCTAGAGAACTGGCAGGGGTGCAGAGAGATACCTTTCAAAAAACAAAAAGAATTTAAATTATATCAAATGGTATGATTTACCCATTATTGTAAATACAGGGGCAGCACGGTGGCACAGCAGACAGTGTGCATGCCTCACAGCAAGAAGGATGCTGGTTCGAACCCCTTGACAGTCAGGGCTTTTCTGTTTGGGGTTTGCATGTCCCCTGACCTGAATGCATGGGATCTCTCCAGGCACTCCAACTTGAAAGATCATTTCAATGTAAATAAATAAATATGATATAAAAAATTAAAATATGATGAAATCTGTAATGACGGATTTAACCTCAGTTGCAGCATAACACTTCACACAGAGACCAAATGTTTTGCAACACAAAAAATAAAAACAATTGCAAACTAATTGAAAAAAAACATCAGCTTTTCCAGTTTTACTGAACTGAACCGTTCTTGATGGTCAATATTGTACTTCTTTTCAACAAGATTCCACATATCTTAAGGTTTTGATATTTCTTTTATAAAACCTACTTAGATGATGAATTTTAAACCCCTCTGTTTAAACCCTGCTCTGAACAGGTTATTTTAGCGTAAATCCTCGGACAAATCTAGACAAGCCATTGGACACCAACCGTTAATAGTCCACCACAGTATAGACGTTGATTTTACCACTTTAAGGTATGCGGGGTCATCATAGCATGGCTTCTTTTTGTTGTGTGCAAAAACAAGGTATGATCCCTAATAAAAACAAAACATCCCAATGGCAATGAGTTGAGCTGATACCATATAGTGACATACAACCCCACTTCAAAAATACTGAACTATCCCTTTAACGGATGTTTCTCACCCCAACTTAAAGATTCAACAGTGCATAGTTTGCAATCTGTTCTACTTTTTGTCTTCCTCATTCGTGTTCAAATATCAAATAACTGCAAACATGGCTTCAACTTGACCTACCTCTATAAACAGTGACAACCCTAAATTCTGCAAAATGAAAAGTACAGCATCAGCTAGGCCTTATAAGTGAGTACAGGATGTGTATAGGTTAGTATGAGTATTTGACTTGGCACAAATAGCAAATATTGGTGTCAGAGCATCCCTAATCAATTCTGGTAAAAGTTATATTCCTTTCATTACACTATAAATTGTTAGGATTGTCCTAAAATTTGTGATAATTTTGCACTCAGGTAATGAAAATAAATGCATGTGGCCTTCTCAGTAACCAAAGTCAGCCATCTAAAACTTCAGAAGTTGTGTTTTATACTTTAGACATCATAAAAACCATCACAGCCCACCTCATGAATCATCTGTTTACCCTTTTATGTTCTCATTATTTTTATTTTTATCCACCATGAGTTGTCATGCATGACTCACAGTAACCCAACAAATTCATGATGAGGCTGTCTGCCTGCTGCATTCATAAACCTCATCATGGTGGACAGCTTTAAGGGTAGCATTTTTGTCTCTTGACACATTCATATATTAATTTTAGTCATGGTAAATTTCCTCACAACATAGCCTTTCCTGTTGGTGTCTTTAGAGTTTTACAGTAAACTCAATCCACCTGGTTTCATCATATAAAAATCACTTATATCTGAAACATCTTTAAGGCACTTTGAGCACTTTTTATTTGCAGATCTGCCACATCAGGAAGTGTTACATTTTAACAAGAAATAATCTCACATTCTGCTTCTGGCCACCTGAAGGCAAAAGACCTTTTCCAACCTTCTCACTGGCACACACGGACGAGTGAAAAACTGAAAGTTCTTTTAATTAATCTAGTTTAACCAAAAAAGTAAAAAATATTCTAACTCTATTACACACAACATGAATAAATTCTGTCTTTTTGATTGTTTTTTTAATCCAGATGACTGTGGCAGAAAATTAAATATCCACTATCTTAATACCTGAAGCTACAGTCCTCAGTAGAGGGGAAGACAAAGTTTTTTGTATGCAAATCTACATTTTTATGTCAAGAAGTGCCTTGGATAACAAATACATTTCTGACATTTGAGACAAAACTAAAGGCTTCAAAACTGATTCACATCACAGTCAGTTAAACCTTTTAGTTTTAGCTCCACACTACCATAGACTTCTTTTCATTTGAAGCTGCAACTTAACACCTAAACAGCACATTAGACCAGGAATAGGCAACATGTAAATATACATTTTAGCAGCACATTAGGGTACCTGAAGCAGTGAACTGTCGATCCAGAGGGTGATCTGAGTACAATCCCACCCTTCATTGCTCTCTTGACCTCAACAAAGAGGAAGTACACCTTGAGAACAGACGAAGCCACTCAGTGGGATCACTTTGGGCCCCACACCACCAATGGCAAAATAATAAACATAGAATGGTTTTGGGCCGATAAAGTGCAAAGCAGCTGGCCTACTCTTCATCCACAACAAAGCAGCAGGCCCATACCACCTGCCACAGTCCATCTGCACCACATCGAGTTGTGTATTTTGTATTTATTAAGATAAAAATGCAAAAAATACTTGACAACAAATCTAGAATATGTGAGAGCTTTATGTTTTATGACCTAAATTATGAGAAAATGAAATAAAAATCTCCAAATCTTTTGAGATGCACCTGCATGGACAGTAATCTTGATGTCTCACTAAATGACAAAAATGACATGTGGGTACAGAGGATGGGAATCAAACCCTCTTGCTTCCAACTGACTCTACCACTGAACCACCATCACCCCAAATGAGCCACGGACACCCTCAAACACAAATAAAGCTATTTCTCTTCATCTTAAATGGGATGATACGATGCAACAACCACCAAACTCTGGTGCTGATTGTTTGAATTGATTGGTTTTCCCTGTGAGATTGTTTTTTCTCCTTTAGAAGCCACTAGACTGCTGCAATTACTCATCTGAACTCTAATTATGATAATCTTGCTCTTTTATTAGCTTTTAAATACTCCTGGATATGTTTTATTTCAGCTCAGTGCAGAAGACAAAAGGCTGCAGTACCTCTCAGTGAACCTCGACACTTTATGATGGTGTATTACTTCATGTGTGTGTCCATTTGTTGTTTTTATGCCTGACTGCTAAACAATTTTCCCTCTGAGGTAATAAAAGGAAAGTTGAACCCTGATCTCTAAGAACGCGCCACATTAATTCACACCATGAAAATACAGACTAAATCTCTGCTTCTACATAATTATTTTCTGCTCAGCAAACCCGGTACAGGGAGTGCAGAAATGGTTGTAATGCAGCTAAAGGATAGGAAATAAAGGAAATTGGACTTAAAGTCCTCGAAAAAAAAAAATCTGAACTAAAATGTTAAGAGTGAGAACTGTGTGTACCTGCAGTATGGATTGAGACTATAAGAAGTTTTTCATTACTTTTATATGGATAGTTTGGTTTTTTTGAAGTGGGGTTGTGTGAGGTACATGGTATAAGCCAGAACTTGTGCCACAGTGTCACAGCTCAGTTTTCTCTCTGTTCAGAAATCTTGGGACGGATGCTAATGACATACATGGTGCCATGTGCTTTAAAGAATTGCGGGAGAAAAAAAGTCAGAAAACAGAGCAGTTTGTCTATAATCATGTGGAAGATTGAGATAAAGATTGATGTATTTTTCAACTATCAAACGGCTTCGAATAGAAATTATTTTGAGACACAGCACAGCCTAGACCCAGGTAAGGAGCCAAGGCTGTAGGCCTGTATTATACATCTCATTTCACACATTTCCTCTCGGGGTTCATGTCGCTACTTGGCTGTTGAAATGAACGACGCGTCTTATTTTCTAAAAAACAGCTGTTGGAAACTTGACAAACTGAATCACAGGTGACACGGTTAGCCAGCTGTCTTCTGCAATGCCTGAAAACTGTCTTGTTTCATTGTGAATCTTTGGTCTAAACTGGACTCAGTGCTCTGAAGCCTTGCACATTCAATGTGTGACACAGGCATTTTAACCTTTTATAACACCCTCACACGCCACAGCAGCTTCACCATACACACCTATGTTGCTTATGCTGGACTCAAACAGTTGAACAGAGTCCTAAAGGCCATTGAAATTCATTGTACAACCTGGTCAGTTTCGTACATATAAAAATAAACAACACCAATCATAAACACACACACATGCACACACCCACCCACCCCCACATACACACACATTGAATTCAATAAATCATTTGTTCTATTTGAATGAAGTTACCTGTCTTTTGGAGTCTTTTATTGGATTCACTTTTCAATGTTAATTTAAAAATACCAGTAGCATCAAACTTTAAGTGTATAAGATGGTTGATTTCTTCTTTGAAATTTGAATTCTTTATGAACTATCAGGCCTGCACATTGTTGCACCCCCATCATAAACCATTGTTGCTTTATGGTGGTTATTAACACAGCCTTTTGTTAAATGTTGATGTTATATAACCATGTTTTCATGTCTTTACAGGGAATGTAAGAGATGCAGTCTTTAGAATGAACACACAAGAAGAAAAGAAAACAGAAGAAAGGACAGAGAAGCAGCAGCTGCTTTTTTTCAGATGTTTTATATTTTTGATGACAGCAGGAAAAAACAAAAGTACAGATTTATCTTCCTTTTCTTTCTTAATGGTTGGAGAAGCCTACAAGATGAGGGGATCAGAGATGAGAATGAAACAAGGATGAAGGTGTGAATAAATGAAAACAGGCAGCGAGACAGAGAGATATGGAGAGAGAAAGGGAGATCAAAAGAGGGTCTGAACTTCACTATCAAAGAAGAGGAACGAACAGAAAGGCGCTTCCCACTGCTGAGACCCCCCCTTCCACCTTTTCACTAGTTTACTCCAAGAAACGTGGTGTGAAACGGAAAACAGAGTTGCAGACACAGTGGTTCACCATGCTGTCAACAAGTCAGAAAATCAGAGGGAGATCTTACACTTTGGCTCAGTATGCAAGGTTCCGCTTTGAGCTTTGTCATCTAAGTTTCTTCTGTTTTTTAGTTTGTTTTTCTTTTTTTTAAGCATCACCAAACTTCTTTTTTTCACCCCATCTGTATCCCAAAGGTGAATTCTATTATCTGCCATTGGACGGTCGGCTATCTTCGTCGTCTTTGTCACATAGTCGTTGCAGTGTGGCTATCGCTAGCAGGCTCAGCATCCCATGGCGCCTAAGATGTCGCTCAGGATTTGATATTGAGGGCGCGAGCAGACCTGTCGTGGTGCCAATCCCTCAGACGGGCATAGCGGGGGCTCTGAATCTCAGTCAGGAACTTTTCTCTGATGGCAAGCAGCGCAGATATCAGAGAGGGAGACAGACAGGGAGGAAACAGATTGTAAGGGAGAGGATAAATGAGAAAAAGTGAAGGGAAGTTAAGTTACATGAAATGGTAAAAGCAGCACAGAAGCATGACAAAGAAATAGAAAGGGCAGAATATAAAAACAACAGAGACTAAAATAAATATTTCTATTGGGGAATATGCTTATGCACTTTACTGACAAATTCTTAAAACTGAAACAAAAATGTTCAACCCAATAGTTTAACCTCAGCAAAGACTGTGTTTTATATTGTTTATTAAGTCATACAAATCCTGACACAAACATGATGTAGTGGGTTTGTTATGTGCAACATCATGCCTGTTCACAGTCCAGTTGGCAGAAGCGTATTAAAAAGACCAACATAGTTTCAGTTACCTCTTGGTTGCAAGGTCAGCCATTAAATGGGTTTCATTTTTCGTGCTATGCCCTGTTCATATGCAACTGGTTTGAACATTGCACTTTGAGCCCTAAAAACCAATCTAAACAAATGAAATCCAGAAAAACATTGAATGTGAAGTTACCATGACACTTGCTTTTGAATTGCAATGTGTACCAATAGGGCTGTCACCGTATACTGAATATTTGAATATCAGTTTTAAATTGGGGGTAAAATCTGTAATTAAACTATAAATATACACTGATCAGGCATAACAATATGACCACCTGCCCCCCTGACTGGTCTGCAGCAATGCAGCCCCATATGCAACATGTATTAAGACACCTTTCTATCAGAACTAGTATTAATTTCTTCAGCAATTTGTGCAACAGTAGCTCATCTGTTGGATTCGACCACATGGGCCACCAATGGCTGGTTCACTTCTGTTCCCCCCTTGGATCCCTTTAGATAGATACTACAGACCGGGGACACCCCTCAAAAGCTGCAGTTTTCTAGATGCTCTGACCAGGTCATCTACCCATCACACTTTGGCCCTTGTCAAACTCGCTCAAATCCTTATGCTTGCCCATTTTTTCCTGCCTCTGACATCAACTTTGAGAACAAATTGTTCACTTGCCGCCAAAAATATCCCCCCACCCACAGGTGCCATGATGAAGAGATAATCTGCGTTATTCACTTCACCTGTCAGTGGTCATGATGTTATGTCTGATCGGTGTACATTCGAAATGAAACTACAGTAAATAGTGCAGCAGCACTATGCCTGAAGCAGTGAACCGCCTGATCCAACAATGACGAAGTTCACTTGGGAAAACTGAGAACAGCAGGACAGTGTCATCACATTGTCCCTCCACCGCTGTTTTTCTTCATTGAGAGCAGCTATGGGTTAATAATATATCAGATTATTGGCATTATTTTTGTGCTTAAGATTACTATCAAACATAAAAATAAGTGATCCTGTATTGTTAAAAGCAGAGGTTTTCAAACATTTTTTGCCCAGGGTACACCTTAAATCAAGTATATATTTCAATCCACACAGTATTCATAATACTTAATAGCTCTTTTGCACATGTTACAATTGTTGGACTTTAAAGATTATTCAAATCTAGTGCCTAATATTATAGACAGAAAACGATTACTTTTAAAATATTTTCCAATAAATATGGAACAATTATTTTGAAACTAAGTTAGACTTTTTTTAAAATCCTGAAACAGTCGTTTACACATGACAAGCCACATTTATAAAATTTGGGGAAGTTATACATAGGGAGATTAAAAGTAATACCTTTCCCCGCCATCTCATTCTGTTCACTGCAAAAAAACATTGTTCCCTTGAAGGTTTTATGGAGATTGTTACAAATTACAGGATTACATTAAATAAGAAAATTGATGCACCTAATAGAGTTTTTTGTAGTAATAACTTGTGGTTGGTTCAGATTCCTCAGGCATACCAAGACTTCCCTGAAGGCACATCAGTGTGCCCAGCAACACTATATAAAAGTGGTAAAAATGGGTGAATAAGCACATTTCCCAATATGAAACTACTCTTCAAAAAAGGAAAACTGCTGCTAGATACTTGTTCCTATAAACAAAGAATATCTAAATAGCATCACTCATGCTGGTGAGTAAAATTTTAAAATGCCAACAGATCACCAAAAGTCAACACAAAAGTTTAAATCATTCTCTAACAAACCGACAAACTGAAGCTACAACACAAAAACAAACACTTTCGACTGAGGAGGCGAGCATGTTTAGATCAATAACACTCCAGTTTTTTACCTGGACCTCTTCATTGATTCATCATCTGGGTCCTGCACTGAGAGATCCAGAGAGACACACATCAGCACGCCGTACTGATAAAAACATAAAATACACACACATCTATCCCTGGTTCTTTAACTGACAAAGAGTAAAACAGCGGATCACAACACAAACATGATATAACCGATGAAAAATGTTCCTGTTCCTGCTCAGCCTGTGCTGTAATGAACGACATGAAGGGCTGCAGGCGATTTCTCAGACCGGTTACAATCGTGAATAAATAGTCGTCAGTGAGGATGGCTGAACATCTAACGGCTGAAATATGGACCCTCCTGCTATCATGCTTCCCTGTGTCACCTGCTGATCAGTTACCAGAGGATCAATTGTTCAGTTAAAAGACCACACCTATACTTAGGGCTGGGAAACATGGGCCAAAGATGGTTTCAATATATTTTGGATGAATGGTGACGCACATTGTATTATTTCTCAATAGAGAAATAACAAACAGCTATAACAACGCCATAAATGATTGATTTTGTTATGATACAAATTAAACACTTCTGATACTTGTTTGCAAAAGTGGTCCCTCACACCCAATATTGTGCAATCTTCTGTTTTTAATCATTAACAATGGCAGACAAACTGCTTAACACAGTCTAAATTGAGCAAATAATTGGCAAAATTTCGTTAAAATGAGGTTAAATTTTCTACATTGTTTTTAAATGATAAAGATTTTCTTCTTTTTATGATGGATGATACCAGAGAGTACAGAAAAGATGTCCAGTCATTTTTTTTTAAAACAAAGGAGAGACAACACTGCTGTGCAAGTTTTATCCACTTTCACAAAACTTGTGAAAGTATTTTTTCAGATTAAATTAATATGGAAGCGTTATCCTGTAATTTTTTGATCATTATAAACAATTAAGCAGTATTGGCAGTAATTACTTTTGTCATTGGTGTATCAAATAAGTTAGAGATGCACAATATTATCGGTATGATATCAGTATCAGCTGATTATGAAATTTATTGCTGATATAAAGGCCATACATATCAGCCATGTATTGATAGTAATATCAGCAAAATCCAAAACGTTTGTTGATGCGTTACCTTATTATTACTGCATGGGCACATTTAAGAATCAACAGTTTACATTTTTTAAGAGTTAAATGGTTTTCTTGTTCAGCACAAAAATAGCCCGACACACTGAAAGCAAGAAGTCAATTTTCATAAGCTAAAGACTTTGTGCTCTAAAAAAATATCAATTTTGGTATCAGCCATAATGAGTTCAGAAATATCGGCACATCAGATAAATCCAAGCCTGAATCCAGCCTGCAGTCTTTGCCGTCTATACCCCTCTTTCACATCCTTTCCAACAATTTTATAAGTCACTCTACTGACAAATATAAACGATGTAAAAAAATCAACAAGCTGCCACTTTCACTCAGAGTTTTCAGATATTTGAAGGCAGGTTTAACAAAAGTCAGTTTAGTGCTTCTATCAATTGTTACCAACTGGCTCAGTGGAGCATCTGACAGCATTGATTCGTTATTTGCAGCTTTATAGGTTCCCTCTCTGAGATCGGATTTTGCTCATTGATAAATTCTTCCATTAACAAAACTTTTAATGAAAGAAAATAAAAATTTAACTTGTTAAAACATGTAGATTGGGGTTAAGATTGTTGACTTCATCATATTAAAAAGCAGAGGGAAGTATTTCTTACCCACCACAGGGATATTACACATATGTGACGTCATATCTGAGCTATCAATAGGATTTGATTTTAAAGAATTAAAATGCTTCTAATATAAAAAATAAGATCCCCTTTTAGACATTACAAACAGACCATCTTGGAGTTTATAAACACATGACTGTTGCTGGTTCTTACTCGTTAACATTTTTTATTAAATTTATTTTCTCAACACTGTGCTCATAGCCCCATTTAAAACAATTTTGTCCTACCGTCTGCCAGAATATGTATTGATTTTTCTTTAAGACTCAATATATTGCCCAGCCCTACTACACTACCGCAGCTCATTATTCTCTTTTCTGTTCTGCATTTGTCAGGCTCGGTCCTGACTTACTGAAGTCGGTGCCCGTGAGCTGGGCCAGGATACGGAAGGAGCGGGACTGGGTGGTGCCGGTGCGGGGCTGCCAGTCCTCAGTATCCTCGATCAGCCTCTTCTTGCTGCGGTCGTTGGGGATAAAACAGGGCAGGGTGTCCACCCTGAGGCTGTGCCTGCACACACATTGTGCGGTTAAACAAAAGCCCATCAAAGGGAAAAAAAGCACTCGCAGCAACCCAGCTCATCATCTGACCTTGAAAATAGAGGACATCTGAACACATCATGCAACACTTAACGCTCAGCACCACGGTCAAAGCTATCAGCCAGCTAATGGATACCCATTACTTAGATTTCTCATGGGTACACTAAAGACTCTCGTAAATGGACTTTATTATATCAAAGGTAGTATTCATAAGTGCTCTAATAGTCAATGTGTGAAAGGCAGACAGAATAAAGCATCTGGCCTTGTTTGTGAAAGGATGTCCTATATCGTACATCATTCCAGAGAATCGTCCCCAAAAGCAGAAAAACTTTTAATTTCCAGCATAACAACACAACCGCTTCAGCATGCAATGACAAAAATGCTTCAATAAAGAATGGATCTTCTAAGTACGGCTTACTCTGCTACAATTTCATCTGATCTTCATTCTGCTTTCTTTAAAGCCACAGTCAGCTCACACTATGCTACCAAGGTCCATGGTATTGACTGACATCAATAACCTGATTATCTGAAGAAATACATTCAATCAACGACATTTAAAAAAGTCTGAAGAGCACCTCATGGGCTACAGATGAATCTCCTCAAACTACCTCTCATCTCTGACTCCATTTCTTTCTTTGATATTTATATATCTATTTATATATTCTCCATATTTATATTAAGCCCAGTCAAATCAATGGACATGTCTGACATGCCTGCATGCAGCTGGCCCTTACTTGGACTGTTGGTAAATATCATCATAGTAAGGTGCTTCAGTCCTGTAGAGCAGACCAGAGATGAAGACAAAAGACATGAAGTTAAAGGGGAAAGAGAGAAGAGAACTCAGCAGGCAGCAGGAAACACTGAGAACATCTTTCAGGTATGTAGGATACACACATGACGTCACAGTCAGGGCAAGAGAGTGGAAATCCAGCAACTGAGTGGCAAAGCACAGACTGACAACAGCAGTCAGTGGGAGGTAAGCAGTCAGATACTTTTATTAAGCAGAAAAGTTTCAGGATTTTATGTTATTATGTCTGCTCAGGTCACTCTGCATTGTTTATACCAAGTGTTTTTGTTTCTGTCATTAGTGGACTCCTCCTGTCTTATTTGTTGTATTTAGGTGTATGACATTTAGTTTAGATCACAGGTGTCAAACTGATCCAGTAAAGGGCCACTGTGGCTGCAGGTTTTCATTCCAACCAAGCAAGAACACAGCTGATGCAAATTATTCAATCAATTGGATTGTCTTTACACAGTTGATTTGTTGGATCATGTGTGTTCTTGCTTGGTTGGAATGAAAACCTGCAGCCACAGTGGCCCTTTACTGGATCAGTTTGACACCCCTGGTTTAGATCCTCAGTCTCCTTTTGTGTGTATATGTTGTTGACTTCCTTTCCCTGAAACCAGCTGCTGTAGTACAAAATTTCCCAGCTTGGGATCAATTAAGTCTGTCTATATGTCTATCTATCTATCTATCTATCTATCTATCTATCTATCTATCTATCTATCTATCTATCTATCTATCAGTCTGTCTATCTATCTATCTATCTATCTGTCTATCTGTCTATCTATCTATCTGTCTATCTGTCTATCTATCTATCTATCTATCTATCTATCTATCTATCTATCTATCTATCTATCCATCAGTCTGTCTATCTATCTATCTATCTATCTATCTATCTATCTATCCATCCATCAGTCTGTCTATCTATCTATCTATCTATCTGTCTATCTGTCTATCTATCTATCTATCTATCTGTCTATCTGTCTATCTATCTATCTATCTGTCTGTCTGTCTGTCTGTCTGTCTATCTGTTGCAGCATTCACACCGAACCCGGCTTGGCGACCCAGATCACGTTGCCCACCTAAGTCACGTGGGAGTGGGAGTTTTTTCAGTTTAGGTCATAAATGGGCCAAGGACCAATCCATAGGATTTTGGGGATGATCTGGACCCAGAAGCAGATCCGTGAATTTCTTGAAGGATTTGTTAAATTGCAAGATAAGGCAGTTTTCCACATTTTCTCTAATAACTCAAAAACTTCTCAACAGATTTTTATGACATTTTCAGGGAATGTTGGTCATGGCACAAAGGAGAAGTCGTTAGATTTTGGCAGTGATCGAAATCTGGATGTTTATCCAGGAATTTATTCATGATTTAACAGTGCAAGATAGGGCAGTTTTTTAACATATTGACAACATTGCTGGAAATGTCTGTGTAGATTCTCATTCATCCAGCTCATGGTCATCTTAAAGATTCAAAAAAAGGCAACTAGACAACTTGTCCAGTTGCCTTGTTTTTGAATCTTCAAGATTGTTGGAAATGCCTTATTGGAGCTTTGTGCTCGTGAAGCACTTCTAGTTTATTCATTTTTTGAATCATTTTTTTGTGAAGTATGATAACATGTCATGTCCCACGTATAAACAAGGGTGAAAAATTTAATTAAGCAACCTTTGAGAATTTGCAGACACACTGCTTTGTCTGTAGGAGATTTCAAGACAAGAGGTTGAACACCACTTTGAATGTTTTGAAAACCAAAATACAAAAAAGCTAACTTGTTTAGACTGTGAATAGAAAAAGGAAGATACTAACTTTTCAACACCCTCCACCTGTGATGTTAAAGGAGGAAAAACAAAATGACAAAGAAAAGTCAGAGATCTTTGAGTAAAACAGAAAAAACACATGTCAATATATGATAACAAAGGTTGTACAAAACAGAAGAAATGAATACAGCAGGATGCAGTGAACATGCAGGAGGTGACACCAGACATGCAATTGTTGTCAGCAGGCTCTGCAAGAGAAAGACGCCATTGTTTGTCTGTCAGATCGTCTGTTGTCAGTCTGACCCAAAATGACTCGGTTGATTTGGCACAAAACCTTCGCCTGACGCTCCTCTAAACCATGCTCACAAACACTTCAGAGTTATATAAATGTCTGAGGAATCTGACAAAAAAAACTGAACAGACTTTCCTCTGCAGAGATTCCCTGCCCTCTGAGTTAGCCTAATTTTTCTCGCGCTCTGATTCCCTGTCAACAACCATAAATGCCACAGCAGTGACGCACCATGATGTCAGAGTAAGCTCCACACAAAATACATCACACAAACCTGTCTCAATACGACAGGCCTGGACGCATTAGACATAAGCTGTTTGCATCCAAGTGTCCGCTGTATGAAGAAATCCAACAATATCTTCATCAAAAGTGCGCTGACAGCTCTAATCAGGCTCTATTCTTCTCAGAGAGCCGCAGGAACGTGTTCGGCCATCTGCACTCAAACTCGTGAGCCCTCTTTTCAGTATCAAGTATAAGGCCGCTTAAATAATCCAGCAAGCTGTGTGAGAACTCAGCACAATTTATGAGAGCGGCTAAATACAGCAACAGACCACATCTCATCAGCGCTGAAGTCGGACCACTACCACGACCCAAATTACAGGAACAACTGCGTCCTGAACTTCAGGAGCATTTCATACCAGAGACTTTCAGGACCATTTAAACTTCCAGACTTCCAGACAGTCCTAGGATTCTTGTAAAATCTAAATACTGAGCGGTAAAATAAAATGTAGAAGACTTTCATTTAGTTTATATAATTATAGCCATAAAAGTTTGTAGCTTCAGTTTGTTATATCACATAAGGGATATGAGGGGATCACAACGACAGCTTCAAAAACTCTACTTTAAGATTAGGATCTCTCTTTAACGGGGACTCCTGTACTGGTACAAGGCCATAGATCCTTTGGCACTGATGCTGTAGATCAGTGGTCACCAACCATTTACGCCTGAGAGCTACCCAGAGATGAGGAGTACTATGGAGGGCTACTTATTTGATTAAATAATTCTTAGTAATATAAATTTGTATAAGTTAATTAATACGATGTATTTAACAGGCAGCATATGACTACGTTTACCTTTTATTTTTAATGAGTCCTCACAATATTTATCACTGATTAACAAACAGTATAAGAACATTAATCTCACATGCGTATTTTATTTATTTATATGTTGAGCTGTATTGATATGTACATCAGTCACATGTTTGTGATTGATTTGTACTGGTGACTCTGTAAGACGTGTGTTGTAAACTTTGAAGCTTAAGTTTATCAGAAAAGAGACCATTTTAAAAAGAAGCATATGAAATTTGTTGTTTTTGTATTGATGAAGGGATGATTTATTTGCAGAACATTAAAATAATTTATTTTAAACTCTATAGTGATAACTTGTGGTAGCTGCCCACAGATCATTTGGTACCAGGCCATAGAGAAATAAAAAAAAAATATTTAAATTTTTTTTTTCTAGAATTGTATAACTTTTAATGTGATTTCTTCCATGTTAATAACACCTTAATACTGAGATTGTCCCAAAGTCTGACAATGAGGAGAAGGAGACTCACATCCTTGTTGTAGAGATGTCTCTTACACCTACAAACCATTGACTGATGTGCTGAACAAACGCTGCTTTATTACCATCTCGTATGAAGATGCAAAAAGAGGAGGAGCTCTAGGGACCACACATAGCCAAATTTATACGCTGTGTGCCCACGCTGTTTAGAAATCAACATGCGCTCACATTTGTGCCCCAGGGGGATCAGACACAAAGCTAACGTGTTCCTTACTTGAGAACGCAGAAACCGTCTGCGCTTTAAACCTCCTTATACCTGATCTAACGACTGACATATCAGTTTTTTGGCTGTTTTAGGGACACATCATAAATTAACAAACATCTGAGCTTATTTTGCATAATACTGCACACAATAGAGAATAGAGCCTAGGATTCCTGCAGGGAAATGAGAAAATAAACTGTCTAAAGTCCAAAGTTATTTGATGTACATTTAACAGGTCTATCATGAACATATAGAAGTCTGATCCTGTTGGTTTTAACTGGAGATTTTAATAATCAGTGATGTTTCTCTATAGCAGGGTCGGGCAACTTTGATTATCAAGATTTTTTTTTTTTTTTTTAAGTGCCTGAGGGCTTCGCTGTTATATTGTCAGGCACTCTCAATGAGGAAAAATATATATATATATAATATATTTGAGTTAAACACAATCATAAATTCACAATTTAATGAGCATGACAATTAACTAAAGCTAATTTAAGTTTCTTTTTAATGCAAAAAAGATATGAATGTTTACCAACTTTTAAAGCACAAAAATATTACCTTTACCATTTTTTCCAAATAAAACTTTTACTAATGCGATATATTATAAGTTAATGCCTTATAAAAGATACTTGGAGATACAATCACAGCAAAGTAAGTTCTTTAAAGACTTGTAAAAAAAAAAGCATGTACCAGCAAGCTAAGTTTTGAAGAAATATTTAATCGGCTGTCCTTAATAGTGCATTATGTAGTACTGGTCACTCATGTTGAATCATATTTAGCAGTTGTTGTGATGTTTTCTCCAAATTTTCATTTGTTCTTTTTAATGATTGGTTGGCTGCTTTGAGTGAGGTGAAGGGCTGGATGTGGCCCCTGGGCTGCCAGTTGTCCACTCCTGCTCTATACATAAGTTTTAGTCATTGTTTGGATTGTGTCTATGCTCTGAATGCTTCAAGAAGAAAGCACTGTAATCTGATCTTTAAATGTCATACAGTGTTCTCTGTGTGCTCTTTGAGTGTAATGGCTTCAAGACATCAAAATAGGGCCCTTTAAATCTTTAAACTTTTAAAAAATCGACACTGACCATCAACAATATGGGCAAAAGTATTTGGAAATACACACCCCTTATAAATTGGTTATGTAGAGTTATTCAAAGACAAAACAGAGAATTACGTTTCATTAGAGTCAAGAAAATGTGTAATCCTTTAACCTAAAGGAGAAAATATAAGAAATCATGTTCAGGGAAGTGAGATGCCAAAAATCCATTTGCTTTTAGTATTAAAGATAGAAAATGTGCTACTAGAGTGGTTATAAAAACTAAACAGATATACCAGAATCTCAATATTCAGTCTTTAATCCTCTAAGGTGAAAAATAAGAGGCTATACAGCACATTAAACTCTGCTGTTTTTTTTACTTGCTTTCACACATAAAGAGAGTCTCACTGGACCAACATATTCGGATGGAAATAGCAAAATCAACCCAAAACTTTATCACTCATCAAAAAAAGTGTGAGAAAGCTAAACCAGACACGAACTGAGATGATTTTACCAGGTTTCAAAGCTGTGATTCACTATTGCTTCATCCTTCATGTATCCTTGTAAAACACTTTTTGTGATCCAATAAAACCAGCTGAGGAGGTTTTCCTGCAGGTGGGAGCCGGAGTGAACATCCCTAATAAATATTCCCAGCTTTACTCACAGTGTTTGCTTTTATCAGTGGGATAAAGGTAGACATGATCATTTCTGTTTGGACAGAAGGCAGACCACCTCCCTTTTCCCCTTGAATCACTCTGTGCTTATCATGATTTGAGGTTCTCATAAGTTCTTTTTAGCGATATCAAAAGTTCATAGTAAATTTGTCATGTGTTTGCAATCTTGCTCAATCACTGGTCTAAGGTAATTAAGCTATTTCAGGAGAGAATATTTGTTGTTTTCTGGAAATCTGTGACACAATGTTGGCAGTAAATATAAGTAAACTGTTACCACAGAGCTGCTTGGATACCTTGATGTTTTCCCTTTGGCATAAAACCAGGACAATTACCTCAAAAATACCATAAAAACCACATCAGTCTCTCTGCGGTTCCAAAGCAAACAGTATTGTTTTTACACCTACCCATTCTGAGGCTGCTGCACACTGGCGGGGCCCTGTGAGCGGGGAGTGTTAAGTCTAGGCGAGTAAGCCACAGGTTTAATAACAGGTCCTGAGTTGGCACTACCGCCACCTGCTGTAAATGGCCTCGCCATCTTGTTAATGGTCGTGCTGGGGGCAAACGAGTACTTTGGAACGGAAGCAGCGGCGAGCGAGTCCTGTGAGGGTGAGGGAGAGGGACACAAAATGCAGCACAGCGCACAACATGCAGTTAGACGTTTCTGACACACAGTAAAAATTCCTTCTGCTCTTACACAATCCCAGCTTTATGTAAAGAAAGCTTTAGTGCAGCCCAATATTTCCTCACAGAAAATGATTACACCGGGCCGTAGGAGCCGCTCTGTCAAAGCCTGCAGGCTTTTCCTCTGCACACGGAGGAAAAGCTTAAGATGTGTGAACACAGCCATTTATTTGTGTTGGCAGTCTGCCACTGTCTGGCCGAAGTAATCTGCTTCCGCTACTCAAATGAAAATGCTCAAAGTGGGAAATTGTCATATTTGACAGACATGTTTCACTAATGACTTTTCTCACTGAGCCTAATGCATGGACTGCAGAAGAACTCCAATTAAAGTGTAACACTGACTTCACAGAGCCATTATAGTCCTGCTGCTTTGGTAAGGACTGTCTGCAGCACAAGGCAGGTCATGACACTTTTGCTTTTCCTGACTGTAATCAGTTTGCTAAGGATGTTGCATTCAAGGGTTTGAATTGTGAAACATATCAGTGAGGCACAAACCACTTATCTCAAAAACGGCTACTTGTCAGGAAATGGGAAAAAAATGCTCTTCTACTGAAAACAGCTGTCACTTTATACTCCATATCTGAATATTCATTTCAACTTGAGGGTAAAAATTCACATTTGAACAGTATGGAGACATTTAAATTAAAATATAAAGTGCAGCATCTCAATAGGGGGTGGTCTCAGCATCGCTTACAAGCACATTCAGAGTAACAAATCACACTTCTTCACTTGGATGCCTGATTTTATTGTCATATATCCTTGAGCATGTCTTCATATCTGATTGGACATTTGTGTTAAGGAGCAGTCAAACAGGTGTACCTCATAAAGTGATCGGTGAGTGTGTAACTCTAGAGTCAGGGATTGTGTAAGGCATCACAAAATGACCCACAAGAATTTCTCACAGCGGTATGCATAACACAACACGCCGTCCAGCAAACAGCTCATTTAGTGACTCACTGATGCTTTGCTAATGCACGGTGCACAGACTCTGTGAGAGTTTGACAGGTGAAGCAGGTGAATCAGATGAATTTAAACACAAAGTGACACAACATACTGTTGTGGCAAATAGTGGACAAGGATTACAAGAAGTTTCAAATTCAATCAATGTCACTGTGTTCAGAAGAAAACCATGCCAAAGCATCAGAGTGTTCATACAGAAGAGGGCTCGATGTGTCAGACAAAGCAGGTCTTACCTTCTGCTCTCCTCCTGCTTTGAAAGCTCTGTGAAAGTAAAAAAAAGACAAGGACTACATTAAGAATGGAACTGTAACAAAACATGTTCAAATAATAATACTGAAAAGTGTGATGTACAAGTCAGAAAGTATTTCCACCAGGGGAAGAGGCAGTTTCCCAAAATCACAATAAAACTGGAAATTTTAATTTGTTCTTTGTTAGATGAAAAATTTTAGACATTTTTATCAAGACTAGGATGAATGAGTCATTTTAAAAAAGCAAAAATTCTTTATTAGGTTCAGAGCATTTTTTCATTCTATGTAACATAAAAGAAGAAATGTTCTCACAAGCCTGATTACACTGATGTTTGTTCATAGGGGTTCACCTACTCCTCAGCCCATGACTCCAAAAATAGTGATACTAAGGACCCAGGGACCTAACATGACACATAAGATGGACCGTTCAATACATTTCACTGGTACACCTCAGAAAGAGCCTATAGAAAGTGTTTGGGAATCAGCAGAACCTTTTCATAGCAAATCCAGCAGGTGATTGGATGATCGCTTCATCAATCACATTCATCACGAGCCAGTCAGATAATTTAGATAGTGGGCATTACTGCTGCGGTGTAAAACACAAACCCCATGCCACTACATACAACACATTCATGCTGGAAGCAGTGTGAAAATATCTTTTCTATGGAGAAATGTGTTCAACGTTGTTTGTTTTTCATTTAGTAAAGAAATGTGGTCCAGATCTGACAAAACTGCCACTGAAGCTGTTAGCATCTATGCTAATCGCTTTAGCACTTCCTTCTGTCGTATTGCTCGTATCCCTCACCTCTTCCTGCTTTAAAGGACTCTGATTGGGCTGTGCCACTTTGGGCCACTTACAATTGTTGTAGATTGGAGCTTGGCAAAATTGTCTGCCTGATTACAGACAATGAATCAGACTGATCCAGCTGCTGCGCAAGGTTACCCAAGACTCCCACTAAGTGAGTCCAGTAAACAGACCCCTACATTATTGTTGTTGTGTGCAAAACTTATAAGGTCCTTTTTGACATGTTAGCCTCATTTCGGCTTAAATTTCACCAATTGGCTACAGTATTTCTATTATCAAATTCATTTTAATGACTATATTTTAAAATTATGGGCAGAGCTGCACAAAGAAATGTCTGGGCCCCTGAAAGACCCAGTGGAGGCCCCTTTCCAGATGAGATGCTATTTTAACCTATGCACTTGATAGGAAGTGCTGGTGCCTGCCTCGAGCCAACATTTGCCTACTTGGCTTCAGTTCAAATAGCTTATTGTTGGAGTCTTACTTTCTAACACACTGTCCAACATTAAGGGGCCAGTCGAACTGACCTCCACAAAATAATAATATTATGGAAAAAGAGGACGAGTACCATTTTTGGAAAAAGGGGTTTATGTTCTGGATCAGGCTATATCTTACTGAAGTGAAAATGTTTTTAATTTTTTTCTTTGATTGGAAATTTTCAATTTTTGGGTTGAAAGTAAAGTTTGGTCATAACTGCTTGAATTCTGCATGGACCATTTTTAAATACTGAGCCCTCCATGAGCCTGGGGTCCAGAAAGCTTTCCCTTTATCCCCCTTTATGGACAGCCTCGGTTATGGGTACAATATGCCTTTGAGAGCATTTCAAATTCGAATTATTTTTTGGAAAGCATCTCATGACCCCTCTTTTAGTGTCTCCTGCCCCCTCCCTAGGGGCCTGACCCCCACTTTAAGAGCCACTGCTAGATTATACAAAATTATCTGCTAAAACTGCCACTCAAAAGTTTGCAGTTGACAAAGATTTAAACCTTGGAGAAACATTTAAAAGAAGGAAAGTTTTTACAAAATGGGTCCAACTTTTTTTCTGCACTCCTCTTAGGTAAACTCAAATTACATTTATATGCTTGACTGATTCAATTAGAAATTACAGGACGTTTCCCCAAAAAAGTTTGTCAAGGTTTTAATTACATCCACTTAACCCAGTGGTTCTCAAACTTTTTGGTCATGCCCCATTTGGAAGAAGACAAATTTCTGTTAGAGCTCAATTAGGCAATTGCTCATCCATCCGGGCATTTAGGCATGACTACTGTCTTTGTCCCAGTGTAAAGCACAGTAGGAGATCCCAGTTAGGCCTCATGCACACATAGGTGGGGTTTTTTTCAAAGCTGTGCTTTTTTTTTCTTCATTTAAAAAATACTCTCACCTGCAAATGAAGCTTTCAAAGAACACCTTTGTCCATATGACAACACATGAACGCACTGGTATGCATGGTCAACAGCATGCAGCAGGCCTTGATAACAGAAGAATATCAGCATCTTCTTAATTGGGTAGCAATTTGACCCCTTTTCAGCGAGTTACTATGGACCTCCTTCCTGTTAACCATGCAATCAAGTGAGCAAACAGCTGCAGGGTTGATCGTCAACAGAAAAATATGAGAAACTGTACATTTATACACACTCCATGATGTATTTTTAGTACAAATGAAAGAAAATATATCTCTCCAACTTATTATGATAGTCAAAGGAATAGAACAGCGTTGCTTCTGCTATGTTTAGTATTCATGGTTGTCCATAGATTACCAATGCGTTATTTAGCCAGACACTCCAGATTTGATGGAATAGGTTTTTAGTCAGATCAGCACATTTATACATGTGTTTAATCAGACTACCATAATGATTCATTTTCTGTGACTCTACTTTATAATCTCACCAAGCAAGGAGTGCACCCAACAGTTGTACTGTAATCATCCCATGCATCATAAAATGTGATTAGTCACAAGTGGATTTGGTATAAGTACAACCAGCAGTTAAATCATAACCTTGTCTGCATATCTAAACATGCGGTTAGACCTGCTTCCTTGAACTGCTTGTGTTTCTTGTGTCTCACTGTGCTGTCATAAGCAGTCTCCACACTCCCATATCTCAGAGAGAAGCCTCTCACAATAGATGTTACAGGCAATAAAAGTAATGAGTGTAAAAAAAGGTCATAAAAGCACCAACGTTTTCCCTGCAGTGGCATTATAATCACTAAAAACTCACAGCCACACAGAGTTGAATACTGCCCGAAGATTCACCCATCCTCTTAAGAATATTCAGAGTGCCACAAAGTTGTGCACGTCTCAAATTTAATCCCTGGATTCATATTACTGCAGATCCTCCGCCGACTGGAGCAGCACAGCAGACAGTTCATTAAATTATATATTTACACATTAAACTTGAACGCACCCAGATTTAGGTTCCTGGTGGCTCATAAAAAGCTAAACAAAACAATGTTTGTACCCTACACAAAGCAACTGCAGGGTTAAATAAGAAAGAGCCAGGCCTGCAGTCGCTGTTTCACATTACAATCACACCAAACAATAGAGGCGCTTCCTGTGACATGGAGAAATGAGTAACTGCTCATGGCGCCTCCTGTGCAGCCGCTGACGGGATAATGTTCAAGACAAGGTGACAAAAGAAGGGAACAGAGAAGGAAAGTATGGTGGCCCTGAAGTGCAAAATATTTGGACAAGGAAAATATAAAAAGAAACAAGAGACAAAAAACGGAAAAATGTGCAAAACACAACAGAAAATCACACGACACTGCCAAAAATAAAAATAGAAAATCACAACATGTGACTAGAAAACTACCCTATTGCGCATTATAAACAATTTGTATATTTTACGTATTAGAACTGCTTAGGACAAATGAAGAACGCAACAGCAAATATCAGACATAACAAATAAGAAGCAATTAGAAACTACCCACAGATAAATAACACTGCAACAAATAGAGAACCATAGCAAATAATCACAAACAACAAAAAATACTCAAAACACAATGACAATTGGAAAACACAAGTTAAAACCTAAAAAATACAAAAATAATAAAAAACTCAACTGTTAAGCCGTACAAAAGATAAACAGAATACACAACCACAAATCAAACATCTTTGTTCTTTGATGATATTTTTTGCATTTCTTATATCTGCTACTATGATTTTTATGTTTTGGATTCTTTTTTGTGTGAATTTGGTTTGTTGTTGTGCTTCCTAGTGTCATATTTTAATTTGTTGATGGAATTTTGTTTTTGTATGTGTTTGTGTTTTTTCTGCTATGTTTTGATTTCTTATAGTGTTTATTTTTGGTGATATTTTTGAGACATTTTTCACATTTTTCGTCTCTTTTGTCGTGATTTACCATTTCTTTTTCCTTTTCAATTCTTACTGTACTTTTTATCTATTGCATTTTCTCTTTGTGGGTGCATTAATTTTTTTTTCGTTTCTGTGTTTCTGATATTTCTTTGTTGTTTATTTGACATGTGTTTCTATTTTCTGCTGTTATCTTTCTTTTTTTCTTTGGGTCACGCCTTCTGATTTGCTGTCGTGTTTCGCACTTCAGGGCCACCATAGAAAAAAGCGACACACTGACATGTCTAAGCACGCCGCTCCTCTGAGGAGCAGAGACGAATCAATGTGACACTCATCGCGCCTCAGCTCGCCTTTACCCCCGATCTGATGAGTCACACTTAAACTGTGAGATACAGTCTGAGGAATGTGTTCGACAGCTGTATTTATTCTGTCAGAGCCAGCTTACATGACCAAATGTGGATTTAGTCGACGTGTTTCACGGAATAAGTTGAAACTGAATATGAACCCTCTGAGATCATTTCCTGCCTCATTTCATGGGCCGCTTCTTCTAGCTGATGCATGCTGTACTTTCAAGCTGATGTTAGATAAAGTCAGAAAATTTACCACGAAACAACCTCTCCCATGATACTATAATCAACTTCACGCACATAACCCACATACTCCAACCCTGCAGACCAATCACAGACAGTCTGCACTGAGGTTCAGACTGAGTGCGTCCCCAAAGATGCAACGTGATCTACTTTCTGTGAAGCCACAAATCTATTGCCCATATTGTTTTGATTTTCCTCCCTTTAGAAAGGCTCTGGATAAAGCTTAAACCATCTTATAAAAACGGAGGATGATCGTTGGTGTTGAACAAAGTGAGGCACTAAACCAAACAATAGACCGTATCTCATTTAAGAGCATCTGTCCTCCTCTTTCTTGATTTAGAGGAAACGGGAGGGGAGCCAAGATATGAATAAATAAAAGTGACAGCATTGCTTTTCTGAAGAGTCTTTCAGGAAAACAATATTCTCCTGTCTCGCAATATAATAACAATAAGAAATGAAGAGGAGACCAGGGATTCATAAGAAGAGGAGAAACAAGTGAGATATTTACAAAAGCTCAACTCCACATGGAGATTAAACATTCAACAGGCGAGCCATGGGAAGACAAAAAGTGTGTTAAGTAAATATGCCGGATTTTATGTAAGTTTATTAAACTATTACACAACTTCCTATGAGATTAAGAACATGTCAAACAAAGCTGTGACTTTCTGTCTTTGGTTTTGAGATACAAACACCCTATCTTCTTACTAAAACACAGCTAGCTCTTTCTTCTAAAGATCTTTATGGCTTAAATGCCTTAAAACACATTAGGTTGAACAAAACCAGATGGATGCAGGGCTTTCCACACACATACAGAGTAGTCAGCCAGTTGTAAAAAATAGCCAGCCAGTAGGCTTGGGTACCAAAAACCAGCTCTAAATTCTAAAGATTTGAGGACTCTATTATGCCGTTTCCACTGAGGGGTCTGGTTTGGGTCGGTACAGTTTTGTATGCTTTGGAGGGTCAAACCCTGATCTTCTCTGCGCTGTACCTTCTCTTGAGGGTGTCAGCCAGGAGGAGAGGGTCACTCTGGCTATGTAAATGCGTTATGTCAGAGCAGCACGAGTAGTTTTGTTTTAGCCACTGTCGCATAGGAATTGACGATTTTTATGGACAAATCAACAGACCGCAGCTCTATTAGCTCCATCGCTTAAGGTACACTCACACTGAATGCAACTTGGGCGACCTCGGTGACCACTCTCCATGTAAAGTTAATGTCCAGCCGCGATGGGGCGGGGTAAACCCTCATCGCTTGGCGTGAAATCACTTAGCGATGGCGACGGTGACAGAATGAGGTATTAATGGACAGGCGACGCAACTTGGGTGGGCAATCTGATCTCGGTGGCCAAGTTGCGTTCACTGTGAACGCACCTTTAGGGTCTGTCTGGTATGGGAGTGCCAAAAACCGTGATGGCACAGGTTGATTATGTGGGTACTCTTTGTCCTCATCTGACAGTGGAAATAACTGTAATGGCGTACCCTACTGAGTCAAACTGAACTAAGCCACTCTGTGGAAACATAGCTTAAGGGGCATTAGTTCTGGTTCTGCTTTCGGTTTCTAACAGGTCCATAAAAGTTTTTAATGATTAAAATGCTGTCCATTTAAGGTCCATGCATCAACCCTTTATCCCCTGAGGCTAAAAATGGCACACACAGACACACTCAGACACACGCAGACACACACAAATGCAACAATCTAACATATCTAATATTTTGAATAAAACACCACTCTTTGGATCTGTCTCTTTTTCCTTTCTTCCTTCGCTCTCTTTTTCTCCTGCGTCTTCTGTCAAAGCGGCAGTTTCGGCAGTACCGTTTCACATTACCTTAATAAATACCATACACATCATATGTGACAGAAAGCACAGCTTCTCAGCTCTCTGTCAGCGTTGGAATTTTCCCGATCGAGCAAACTTTCGAGGCGTTACGGTACTGAATATATCTTGCAATATTTCTGGTGTTTTCCGACAGGTGCCTACGTCATATGGTTGAGACTACCATAATAAACCATACATTTGTGCATGCCCACAGGTCTCAGCTTTCCAACGCTGTTGGAATTTTTCAAATCAGACAAACTTTGATGGAGTTACAGTAATAATACTCTGGACGTAGAAAACATAGTGCCGATGTTATGGCAGTAGGCAAAGTTAAGGACCTGCTGTGTCACCATAGCATTACGCCCTTTCTGATGTAGCACGTAAACAAAAGTTTGTATAGTGTACTGTATAATGTGTATAACGGCAGACTGCATCGGCAGAAAGTTTGACTTAACTCCAGGAAAAGATAATGGCAGTTTGCGATGCAATTACATTCTTTTGGCATGGATGTGAGAAAAGAAACATGTTTAGTAGTGAGCTACAATTTCCCACCCACTTCAGCCTCTATAGACCCGGGCCATCAGCCAACATGGTGCCAACATCTTGTCATGCACAGGTAAAAACTCACATTCACTTTTCTGTTGAGGTAAAAAGAATCATATGAACAAATATTACAAATATATTTTGTAGTACTTTCTCACTTAAATGAGGAATATTTGTATGTGTAAGGAGTAAAGGAAAATTCATCTTTCAGATCTTAATTCAACCAATAGCAGGCAGATTTTATTCAAGAAATATTCATTGTAATTTACTCTCTAGATGATATAGAATCAGCCGTAATAAAAAAGTAGAACTGGAATTATACCAGTAATCATTAAAATCTTCACAAGAAAAAAAAAAAGAGTTTATAAATTCTACATTAGTCATTTTTGATGGACATAGTCCCATCATTTGTCAAAGTACAAACTGAGACTTTGCATTGTATGGTGAAGGCCCACTAAGTCTCTCCTGGCTGTGCTGCGACAGGCCAGCTCCTTTACTAACTTTCTACTATGAATTGAGGGGTCACTTGATGCAAAAAAACTGCACTCTTTAAAGTGCATGTACTTGACAGTAAACCACTATCCCAGTTTCATGAATGAGTTTCTCATATTTAAGGAAAAAGTACTTTGAAAGTGGTGATGCCCCTTGCAGTGAGCCACTTATCAAGCATTCTGGGAGCACTCACAAGGATGAGCAGAGAGAAACTGCCACTGTCAAACAGCTTTTCTCTCTGGTGCACTGACTGGTGAATACGTTCGATGGAGGGCAGTGTTTATTTGAAGAGACTCAAGGGAGTGTGGTCAGAATGAGTGCAGTGGTGTGTTGTGGCTTGTAGGAAATGCTGGCTTCATGAATCTTGAACTTATTTTCCAAAATATTGCACAAGTAAGCATAAGTATATATATTAAAGACTTAGGTAAAAATGGCAAAAGCAGGCAGCTGTAACTGAGTGAGCAGTCAGCTGGCAGCTGGCGCTTGTGGAAAGTCGTGCTTCCTCTGCACTACAAAAACAAAACAATAAGACCCTCACTTTAGCTTTTTTTAACCTCCCTCCCTTTTTTACCTCCACCATGGAGGTTATGTTTTTTATGGTGTTTGTCTGTTTTTTTTTTTTTTTGTCTGTTAACAACGTAACTCTAGAATAAAACAAAAAACAGTTTTTTATAACACTTTCAGGGGGTTCTGGTCATGGCACAAGGAAGAAGTGATTAGATTTTGGTGGTGATTCGAATGCAGATGTGGATTCACCAGGATTTTTTTTAAATAACTTGTTCACATTGCAAGAAAGGACAAATAGTAACAGAAATGCTTTGATGGAGGGTTGTGTTCTCTGAGAACTTATAGTTTCTTTCTCAAACTACAACCCATCATGATACAGCTTTATCTACTGAGCACTTCCTTTTCTCCTCCAATGGCTTTATGCAGAAAGAAGTCAAAAATTAACTCAACATAATTCAGCACATACATGCAGTTCTACAAGGTCAAGCTGGTGCTTTAGTTCTACTAAAACTTGACTCTTGGAATAACAGTGAACATGTCGGTGCAACTAAAATTGTAGGCTAAAGCTACTAAATAGACTTTTACTTCTGTAATAGCACCTGCAAAGCTTCAACAATTAGTGTCACCAGTTCCCAAACTCGTATTGAGTGTTGTTAAAGGAAAGGTATTGCAACACAGTGGAAATCATGCCCTGTCCCAGCTTTTTTGGAATATGTTGCAGGCATCAAATTAAAAATGAGTTTTGCAAAAAACAGTGAGGTTCACGAGTTTGAATACACAACAAAAACAAGGTCTTTAATTTTCAATTTAATAAAGGCCAAAAATGATTTGCAAATCAATGCATTCTGTCTTTATTTACATTTTACACAATGTCCCAACTTCATAGGAATTTGGGTTTGTATGTGTAAAAAGGACTGGACTGAACAATAATGCAGAAATCATTATGTGTGTTTTTATGTTAAAGGTTCCCTTACTGTATGAATGATTCATTACCTCAAAACGAACACAAACACAAAGAACCAACCAGACTCTATAAAAATGCATCTGTGCTGTATGAATTTAGGGCAACAGGCTTCGTCTTTAACATCATATTTCAGCAGTTATTCAAAGTTTATGTATGTTTGTTCTGACTGATTACCTCTTTAAAGTCATGAACGATATGCTGTTATTGTGGCTCAAACAAAACATGTACTCAAAGACAGTTTGTCAGCAAATACAGCCTTTTCTTGAGCAACACCAAACTGGACTAGACTTGTGATTACACTCAACCACCTGACCTGACCATTAAAAAACCTAAATGAGTCCCCTGACAGCAGAGAGGCTTGTCTTTATCTAAAAAGTCAGTTAAGTTTAACTTGAAGAGGGCTTCAACCTCTTTAATGGTTACAAGACTGAACATTTTTCAGGGGAGGGGGATTCTTCTCTCATAATTAAGCTCCAGATGAAACATTTTGGCTTGTACTCCACAGAGATATTTTATCCGTCAAAAATTCCTGGCAGGAGTTATGAGAGCAGGTACGTACGAGTGCTGCCTGAATGAAGGTTATCCAGCGCTAATTAAAATAACTCCAGCAAAATTAAAACCATTGATTTTCCTGGCTCACACTTCAAAAACAAAGTGCTTTAATTAAAGGGAGTTTGTCTAATTTCATTACAAAGCCAAAGCATAACGTAAGGCTCCCGTAGCTCCACTGAAATCTGTTTATTTCATCTGAACAAAGGCCGATGTGTCCTCCTGACAGCATTTGGCATGGAGACCTGCTGCTAAGTGAGGAGGGCAAAACCTTGATCTGCACTTTTGTAATGAAAAAGGCCGAGACATCGATCTGATGTTAACCAAGACAGAAACCAGAGCATGTACCTCCATTATAGGACAATCCTCTTTGTGCTTTAATTCAGCATAATGTCAAGAGGGTTTAACTGCATTTGGGTTTAATCAACTTCAAAGTAAGTAAATTTATTGGCATTTTGGATTTTAAAATTTGCTTTAAAGGAACCCCAATTCCAACAGTTGGGACGTTGTGTAAAATGTTAAGACAAAAGAATACAATGACTTGCAAATCCTACTTGGCCTACTCGATTAAGTACACTTCAATAGCAAGATATTTTGAGTTTAAACTTATGCCTGGACAGTGGCATGTTTACCACTGTTACATCACCTTTCCTTTAAACAACGAGTGTTTAGGAACTGAGGAGACTAATTGTTGAGGCTTTGTAGGAGAAATTCTTTTCTATTCTTGCTTGATGTACAACTTCAGTTGCTCAACAGTCTTGGGTCTCTGTTGTAGTTTGCACCACATTATGCGCCACACATTTTCTACAGGAGACAGATCAGGGCTGCAGGCAGGCCAGTCTAGTACCTGCACTCTTTAACTATAAAGCCATTCTGCTATGACACGTACAGAATGTGGCTTGGCATTGTCTTGCTAAAATAAGAAGGGATGTAACTGAGAGAGATGTCACTTGGATGGCAGCATATGTTACTCCGAAACCTGTTTGTGCCTTTCAGCATTAATGGTGCCTTCAAAGATGTGTAAGTTACCCATGCCATGGGCACTGGCACCTCCCAGTACTATCACAGATGTTGGCTTTTGAACTTTGCTCTGTTAATAGTCTGGATGGTCCTTTTCCTCTTCAGATTTGAGGACACAACATCCATGATTTCTTCAACCAAATTGAAATGTGGACTCATCGGACCACAGCACACTTTCGACTTTACATCAGTCCATCTCAGATGAGCGATGTTTCTGTGTGTTGTTGGTATATGGCTGCGGCTTTGTATGGTAGAGATTTAGCTTGCACTTGTAGATGTAGAGATGAACTGTGTTATCGGACAATGTTTACCTGAGCCCATGTAATAATATTCTTTACAGAATGATGTCAGTGTTTAATGCAGTGCTGCCTAAAGGACTGAAGGTCATGGGCATTCAAAGTTGGTTTTCAACCTTGCCACTTATATGCTGAGATTGCTACAGATTCTCTGAATCTTTTGATGATTTCTATGTACTATAGATGATAAAATCCCTAAATTCATTAAAACTGTATGTTGAGAAACGTTGCTCTTAAACTGTTGAACTATTTGTTCACGCAGTTGTTAACCAAGTGGTGAACCTCACCTTCATCCTTGAATGGCTGAGCCTTTCAAGGATGCTCCTTTTATAGACAATCATGACACTCAACTATTTCCAATTAAACTGTTCACCTGCAGAATGTCCAAACATGTTTTTTTTTAATTGTTACTTTTAGCATTCCTCAACTTTCTCAGTCCTTTGTTCCCCCCTCCCAGCTTTTTTGAAACATGCTGCCGGCATCAAATCCAAAATAAGTGAATATTTGCAAAAAGAATCCAATTTACCAGCGTGAAAATGTTTCCTGTCTTTGTAGCATATTTAATTAAATATAGGTCAAAAGGGATTTGCTGTAAATTGCTGTATTCTGCTTTAGTTTTTACACTTCAACTTCCTCAGAATTGGGTTTTGTAGTTTGTGTGTCTGTCTTATAACTGTAGTTGTGGTTGTGTACTGCATTTAACATTTTGGCAGTCTGTGTTAACTAGGACATGTCTGCCTGTAAAACTTTGGCACACATTTCATGTAAAGCAGCCTGGGATAAAAAGAGAAACCTAAAATAGACCACCTGGATATGCAAAGCACCAATCCTGTGAGGGAATTTGTGGGAGTAATCAAACAGCATCCTGCCAGCATTTTGACAGCTCTGTAGGCTGACTGGAGAAAAACATGAAGACATGAGCTTTACCAGAACGCCAAAAATCTATTTTTCATCTTCAGCAAATAGTCATGATTGATGAGCAGAACATGAAATGCTTCAAATGTCACCATATGGCAGTCATATCTGTACCAAATCCAGTTTATTTTTGGCACAATGGCTAATTTTCACCAAAATCACATTCAATTTGATCAGCAGGTTTTGTTTTTTTCTTAATCCTGCCAATTACTGTAATAGATGGAGACAAACAAGGTCCAAGACAAAATAAGTTTGTTCACAGTTAAAGATGGGAACTGGCATGATTTCATTGGTATTAATGCTATTATCTACTCTGCTTAATTATCCAATTACTTATACATTCCTTTAAGATTATCATGGACAACAAAAGGAGGAAATAGAGGCGAGAGAGCTGCTGGCTCCCTATGTAGCTTTTCTGTCCACTGTTTTCAACTCTGTTAACTGTTCATAGAGGTCATACTGAGTCAACATTTCATTGTTTATATGTCAATTGTAGACATATCAGATAATCTTAATCAAATTCTCTGATTAAAAAATTTCATGGTTACTCGTGTTCGTTTCAATAACTGCTGTAACCATGGCAACCACAGTCACAAGAGGCCATGGGTCATGAGTCAACACAGCCACTTGTGAAACAATAACACTGGGTCTCATCTAAAACATTGGCAGTGTCTGTATCAATGTTTTGAAAGCAGCATAACAGTGAGGGTATCACAAAACTTGCATGTTAATAGTCTCATTATCAACAATTAAAACAGCAAAATTTATCTCAATCTGCTGCTACACATGTAAAGGTTAACAACAGCGTTAGTGTCGGATGTGATACTGTGACATCAGCCCAAGAGGAGGTCAACGTAATGTGGGACAATATGGGCCAAAAACGCAGTTTGCTCTGTCCAGATGGAGACACCCAAGACAGTGTTTTTAAAAATCTTCACCTTGGCAGAAGCTTTTCAAAAGTTCAGTGACTGAAAATGCAGTTTACATGTGGACAGAAGGCCACAAAGCACCAAAAAAGCTGGACTTTCAAAAATACTCGTCCACATTTGGACATAGCCTTGAGCAAAGGAAAGTTTGGGAAGTCATACAGCATCATGGAGCTGACAGCTGAAGGCTTTTCATTTTTGTGTCAGAAACTCTTTATTTGTGGAGATCTGCTCACTTGGACCTCTGCTGGAGGTGACATGATATGATATGAAAAACTGTGGGTTCTAATCTGTGAAGGAAAACCAAAACAACCAAAGTAACAGAGTGGAAAAGCCCCATTACTGTTCCTAGAGGCATCTAACAACACAAGTCAGCATATTCTAGACTCCTGTGTTGCTGGTTTGCCTCCTGTAGCAATTCATGTTCGCCTCCAGTTTTGCATTTCTTTGCCTCCAACTTAGCTTGTGGCATTCGTCATAAGAGAGTCTATTGTAAAAATCTGAGTACAAAACTATGTGTGGCCATGTGTGTTTAAACAAGACAAAATAAGGAAAGAACAATCCCAAGTTGTTACGTTTCATCTTTCAATGCCAGATGACTTACTTGCTGAGGGTGAGGGTGAGGGAGTCTGTTGCTGCTCTGATCTTGTTCTGTGCCTCCACATGGGTCATTTCCTCTGCATTGGAGTCATCGATGGACACCACCCAGTCTCCAACCCCAACACCGGCCTGGGCTGCCTTCCCACCTGGGGTCAGCTGGAGAAAATAAAAAAAACAGAGACAGAAACCAGACTGAAATTAAAGGTGCATTAGGGACAGAGCTTTTACAGTACAGACAGATTTAATAACGTTTGAAGGGAACATGCAGAAACAATTCCAATGAAGCTGGGCCTGTGTGTAAAATGTAAATAAAAACAGAAAGCAGTGGTTTGCAGATCCTTTTTGACCTATATTTAATTAACTACACAAGAAGACAAGATACTTTATATTTAAACCGATAAACTTAATTGTTTTTTTGCAAATATCCACACATTTTAAATTTGATGCCTGCAACACCTTCCAAAAAAGCTGGGACAGGGTAACAAAATTCTGGGAGAGCCGAGGAATGCTAAAGAATCTGTTTGGAACATTCATTAGATGAACAAGTTAATTGGAAACAGGCACATGTCATCATGATAAAAGGAACATCTCTGAAAGGCTCAATTGTTCACAAGCAAAGATGGGGTGAGGTTCACCGATTTGCAAACAACTGCAGGAGCAAATAGTCCAACAGCGTTAAGAGCAATGTTTCTCAACATACAATCGCTGGGAATTTAAGGATTTCATCTCTACTGTCCATAATATCATCAAAAGGGTCAGAGAGTCTGTAGAAATCTCTGCATGTAAGTGGCAAGGTTGAAAACCAACACTGAATGCCCATGACCTTCAGGTGGCACTGCATTAAAAACCAACATCATTCTGTAAAGGATTTTATCACGTGGGCTCAGAAAAACTTCAGAAAATCATTGATGCAAAGTGGAAAAGTGTGCTGTGGTCTGATGAGTCCATTTTTCAAAGTGTCCTCTGCGCAAAGAGAAAAAGGACAATCCAGATTTTCAAAGTTCATCAGCCGGCATTTGTATGGGTATTGGGATGTCTAAGTGCCAATGGCATGGGTAACTTGCACATCTGTGAAGGCAACATGAATGCTGAAAGGCACAAACAGGTTTTGGAGCAACATATGCTGCCATCCATGCCACATCTTTTTGTTCCTATTTCAGTAAGACAATGCAAAGACACATTCTGCACGTGTAACAACAGCGTGGCTTTGTAGTAAAAGAGTGCAGGTACTAGAATAGCCTGCTTGCAATCCAGACCCGTCTCACGTTGAAAATGTGTGGTGCATTATGAACCGCAAAATAAGAGTGGAGACTCAGGATTGTTGAGCGGCTGAAGGCGTACATCAAGCAAGAATGGGGAAGAATTTCACCTGCAAAGCCTTAACAATTAGTGTCATTTGTTTCCAAACATTTATTGAGTGGTTTTAAAGGGAAAAGTGATGTAACACAGTGGTATTTATGCCCCTGTCTCAGTATTTTTTGGAATATGTTGCAGGCATAAAATGCAAAACGAATGAATATTTGAAAAAAAAAAAAAAAAAAGTTTATCAGTTTGAACAGTTAATATCTGTCTTTGAGGTGTTTTGATTTGAATGTGGGCCGAAAAGGGTTTGCAAATCATTGTTTTCTGTTTTTATTACATTACACACAACATCCCAACTTTATTAGGGCCGGGGTTTGTATTTGACTATATACCAATCCTTAAATTATTCCTTACTGTATTCTTAGGTTGATGCTGACATTGTGCAGACTGTTGTTACCTGATGCCTGAGGGGTCTTAGCTCCATATGATTTGACTTCAAACTGACATTGTTTTTTTTTTACTTCCTTCAAAAATTAACTAAATATGAATAAATGCTTCACCATTCAGATCATAAATATGAAAATATGGTTTCGGTCTACAGTGCCCAGCCCTAAGCTTATACATAAAATTCAGGAAGTCTGAGCTCACAGAGAATGTTGCACACTTGACTTTCCTGTAATTTCTGTTAACAACTCTTAATGATGGACTCAAGGAGTCTGTGTGTCTGGGTCTGACAGGCCAGCTGAGATATTTCACTCAACAGTATCGGGGCAGTCATTACAGGTCATCATGATGTCATCAGTCATCAGTATGTGATCAACAGCAGATGTGACTGAGCACCATGAAAGGAACTTATGAGAGCTGCAGACAGGGACCATGTGTAACAAATAGTCACATCATTTGCTGGAACAAGCTGTCTACTTTTCAGTCCACACAGGTAAGTCACGGCCTATTTCACTGACAAAACAATGACATCACCCTCAGAGGGGGGCGTCACGCAGACTGCAGACATACTGAGTCAAACCTGAGGGCAGGAGTCTTGTTACAAAAGAGAAGAACTTTCCATAGTCTGTATACAGGTGGTAATGGTTTCCTACAAATACACAAAGACAGCTAGAGCTCTTTGGAGGCCCCAGAAGGATTGGGCAGGGATAAGGTAATACTGTGTCCCAGGGTCTTCTAAACAGTCCCAGTATCCCTTTGACTACCATCAAGAAAATGTTGTTCTAATGCACATGTTTATCATGTCGGAAGAGTTTGTGTCCATTTCCATTTTGGTAGTTTTAATATGTTTAAAAAGTGATGACAAGCGCTGGTTTGGTGGAGTGGGTAGCAACCGTGCACATTCAATGTATGAAGGCTCTTGTCTTGTGTTTTTAAAAAGGGGATGACTTGGTTTTTTTTTAAAAAAGGGGACGACAAAAACAGATAAAAGAAATAGATACAGACAGATTCTAAAGGAAAGAACAGAAAATGTCACATCCGGTCAGTAAGGAGGGGGGACAAACCATTAATGACAATGCTTAAAAGGGTGCTGGGAGCCCATTTTCTTCTGCAAAATGTATTTAAAACACCACTTTAAGTACCGGTATGTTTTTTTCCAATCAAAGCACAAATCTAAGAGTTAGAAATCTGTGGCTTCAAGCCAGCCAAAAGAGCTCCAGTTTGATCGTCCATTGTATATACTACTACAAAAATTTGTATGCATGAAATCATAATGCAGACATTGATTCTTGAATTTTAATTTATATATTTCATAGTTCAGGTAACTTTGATGTTCATTAGGCTCACAATTCTTTAAAAGTTATGATTTTACTCTGTAAAAGAATATAAACCCTTTGAAAATCGGCATAAACTTTTCTTTGATATGAACCATTCCACATCCATCCATTATCTCTGCTTATCCCTTTTGTGTTCGCGGGAGGCTGGAGCCTATCCCAGCTGACATTGGGCAGGGTACACCCTCAACTTGTCACCAGCATATCACAGGGCCATATAGAAAGACAGACAACCATTCACACACACTCATACAAAAGGGTAATTTGGAGTCACCCAAAAAGAAACTCCACACAGACAGACCCAGGTCGACACAGGGATCGAACCAGCAACCTTATTGCTGTGAGACACATTCACTACCTGTCGCACCACCATGACACCCCATTATTCATACACAAATTGGGTCAAGGTGCTCTACAAAGTTAAAAGCAAACCGCCTATAAAATTGTACATACTAAAATGAAGCAAGAATTCATTAGATGTGAAATTTCCCAAAATATCTTTGACACTTTAAATGGTGTCCCTTGCACTACACTTAACTTATATATCTACCTCATTTCTTTAATATCTCTGTAGAATAAAGACCAAAAGGAACCAAAGCTTGGCTAAGACTTTTCTAGCGTTTCTTGCAACTCAAAGCGTTTTTACACCGCAGGTCATATTGATGCATTCACACTTATTCACTCACATTCATTAACTGATGTTTCAGAGTTTCTATGTAGGTTGTCCATCAGTATTAGTTAACACATCTATGCCCTTCCATACTCATCTACGTGCCACTGACACTGCAATGGGAGCAACTTGGGGTTAAGTGTCTTGCCCAAGGACACAATGACATGTGACAGCCAGAGCTAGGCCCAAATCTGCAACCTTCTCATTACTGGTGAAGCACACTCCCAGATGCCATGGACGCCCCATGACTCCTTACCTTTGATTATTTGCTTTTATGTTCAAAGCTGTTTGAATTTGAGTTTTGGGAAAAGTGATGGCACTGATCAGAATACATATGCTAATCATTGAAAATAATGTTAGACATGTAACTCATAACTGGTGCACACTTACAGTACACTAAGTAAATTCTGAGGCTCCTTAGCGTGGAAGGCCCCAGACAAACGCCAACCTATTGGTGATAGGGCCTCAGCATAAATACAGGCTCCACAGTCTGCAGTGTGTATTAGTAGTTGCAGAGGACATGGCAGAAATGCCAAATCGTGTTTGGTCGGGGCTTAGTCAGCTTGCCCATGCAGCTTAATGAAACCTAAGACTTGTGTCAAATTCTCAGATAACTGGAGTACAAAGTGTTCAGTATCAGATAAGCAAGCTGGTGCCAGGATTTCTGGCAAAAAACCTATTAGGATTACTCTCTGATGTCATGGATCCCTACAAATGTTAGCTCATCAAAAGCTCAGAGGACTCTGCGGTTCAATCAATAGTTTTCTGCCATGTTCAGCTAAGCTATCACACTCGCCGCTTTGATTCTGCACATTAAACATAAACAGTGGTGTGAGCAGGGGGGAATATGCTCTGTAAACTGATGACAACTCAGGAAAAAAATACTGCCAAACCCACACAGACAGCAGAGTTAGAGTCTGCTTTACATCAAAACACAGCAAAGCTAAAATTAGGAGAGAAATGCATTCCTCAGGGGCAAACCAAGCTGCTCTTATTTTACAGCCAAGTTCAAACATCACTTTAATTGCCTTGATTTGCACTCACTGGAAGCAATTAGTGGGGTTAAGGAAGATAACAGTTTTCATGGTTTGGAGAGAACTAAACTTTCAGCAGAGAAAAGCAGCTATGACATGGACACAAGCAACATATTCAGAAGAGGACGCAGGCTGGCTTGATGCCATTGAGGTCAGAGCAGACAGCCGTCATCCCCTTTAAGCCATTAGACTGGATAGTAAAACTTAAGCACCTTGTAACTTTTCCAAAATAAAACAAAGACTTGTTGATGTTTAACAAGAAATCCCACGGGCCTTAGCAAAAGATTTAAGACCTGAAGGAGACTGTGGTTGTTAATTATTCAATTTAGGAGAGAAGAGCTAAAATGTTAAGTCAGTACAGAGAGATAACCATATAATGATGTTTGTGAAAAAACATCCTAATTATAGTGTGGTATTTTACAAAAAGAACTAGAAGATTGATGTTAATGTCACTTTTGTTAGGCTAGAAATGCTAAGAAAAAAAAAGCCAAAGTATGTGTGATGATGAGGTAAAAAATCATGGTACATTTTTCCAATATTACAGCCAATATATGGGATTTATGGCCAACTCATATGGTCACAATATGGGCTTTAAATATTGGCAAAAATGTCCATATCTGTTCAAATGACTGGTAGACAATGCATTGACTAAAATGACTATAAGATGGTGCATTCACTGTCCTGTCAGTAAAATGACTTTAAGATGGTGCATTCACAGCCCTGTCAGTGAAATGACTTGTTAGAAGATGCATTGATGGTCCTGTTAGTAAAATGACTATAAGATGGTGCATTCACTGTCCTGTCAGTAACATTACAGTTAGGCACAGCATTTTTAGCCCCATCTGTTAAATAGCTTTAAGGTGATACATTCTCAGTCTTGTCATTAAAATGACTGTTAGAAGATGCATTGATGGTCCTGTCAGGAACAATGACAATGAGATGGTGAATCACAGACCTGTCACTAAAATGACAGCTAGGTGATGCATTCATGGTCCTGTCATTGAAATGACTTTGATGTTTCAACAGTCAGTATTTCATGTTTCTGTGATGACTTTCTGGTGATGCATTCAAGGTGCCAAAATAAATCTACTATAACAGAAAAACACTAAAAACACAAAAATGTGATTGTTGCCAATAAATGGTATTGGTTGATTTCAATCAAACATGATGTTTGATCAGTATTGGCTGCTAAAACCAGATATGGGCATCCCTCGTGTCATATCAACTGTGACCAATCAAAGCATTCATTAGAATGATTGTCACCATTATTGAGCAACCCTTCCTCCCCATCTAAAAAAATAAGTTCACATCTTTTAAAGAAAAGTTCACGCAGTTTAGAGAAACCTTGAACACAAAGCCTGTGCTGAAGCCTGGTGCTTAGCAAAATAAACTATTCTGACGTCTTGATTTAGTTTGGCCTTCACGTTCTCCCTCCGTCTGCCTGTACTTTAAGATCAATTTGTGGCAGAACTGACCTAAAAAGAGGTGAAAATATGAAGCCGTAAAAGCTTACAGGTTGTAAATGTTGGTGCATGTGTGGGGGAGCCGGTGATGGACGCAGACACCTGTGCTCCTGGCTCAGGTTCAGAGTGCAGCTGCTCACTCACTTGAGAAGGCTGCAGTTAAAGTTGCTTCGCTCAGACCTTTGGTTGGTAGAGGGCAGATAGTAACCCAATACGCCCCAGCAGTTTGTCAATAAGGGAGAGGACAGTGGAAAACATGGTCCTTAATACAACGCACTGTACTTCAAAACGAGCAGAGCTCAGACATGGGGGTGCGGCCTTGACGTATGATGAAGCCTTGTGGGGGAAAAAGGAAACAAAGGATTTTTAAAGTACAGTTTCATCTAAAACATGCACAAGTAAAAGGTACCATCTCCCTCTTATACAGATTTTGTGCAAATGCATTCATAACTCAGTCCACACAACTGAAGTTAATCATAACGGCAGGGTCTGCCGATTAGCTAGCAGCCTGTTTCAAGGCCTTCTGGCAGAGTACTGGAGCAGAGCTGATTCGGTATGCTATCGAATTTCAAAGCATTAGCCAAACTTTCAAAAGCAATGTCTTGAATTCATGTTTGAAGTGCTTCCCCTGACTGACCCTCCAGGTGAGCCAGGGCCTCAACCCCCCAAGCCCCTGCCCCCGGGCCCTTAACACTTGTTTTTGGTCAAACTTATAATACACTGGAGTTTATCTACAGCTGTGGATATATGGGCAATGTAACCCTGCACCAACTCAGTTTTATTCTTTCCACGGCTATTTGGGGGCCGAGAGACAGTCTGTCCTTACATCACTCACGCTGCACAGCTGATGCAAAGCCATAAATATCCCTCTGAGAAATGGAAAACCAAACCTGCAAGTATGTGGTCTGCCTGCAATGACTTCAGTGAAACACCTAGCTCCAACTGATCTTAAAAACACAACATAAGATACTCACATCCAACTAGTCACAGACCAAATGCCCCCCGAGGGCAATCCATCAGAGAGTCCTAAATTATTAATCCCCCCTCTAACAAGGCCTCTTTTCCGTCTGTTTATGTGTACGTGTGTGGGAGGAGAAGTGTTTTAAAGGCTACAAGTGATCAAGCAACAGATGGTGAGCAAGTCAGACAGATACACTCACAGAAAGAAGAAAGACGAGTCCATGACACATCCAGCTGCGGTAACAGAGAGACATTCTCCTCTCACTTATTGACTCACCATCAGCTGTAATTTCCTCCCAACATTTGATTTCAGCAGTGAGGCATGTGTTTGTCGATAGAAAGCAGATGGTGCTCGGAGGCTCGGTTATGGTATGATAATGTTTATATAATCAGGATGGCACAAGATCTGGGGCAGATACATGGAGGAACTCCTCAGAGGAGTTTTAGGGCTCACACAGACGTGACTAAAGGAGCAATCAAAGTGTTATGACATCTTGCTTCCTACATTTTTACCCCTTTAGAGCTGAAGCAGGATGTTGAGCCAGACATGTGGAAGGAGAGATGTCATTTTACTAAAGTAGGCTTCTGTATCCTCAAGGTCAAAGAGGTTTGACAAGATTGCAGGAATAGATGGCCCTAAAGGTTTGCTAGAAAAAGAAGGGTATATTAATAAAGTCTAATGTTGAACTGAATACTTCATGCAGTGAGGGCCATATTGCATCTTCAATTTGAACTGGTTTCGCTCGTGTCAAATGCTGCATTTACGCTAAGCAGTCTGGTTCAGTTTGGCTTGGTATGACGTGATTAAAGGTGTTTCCACTATCAAGTAAAGGGGAAAGGTACCAAAATAACCAAACCGTGCCATCCCACTTTGTGCCACCCCTTTGAAGAGGTAATCTGACACACCAAATGGATTATTCAATACACAGAATACTATACGGAATATATTTCACTAATCCACCTGGGCAACAGCAAATAGACGGTGTTTGGGATGATCATTTCGTCAATCTCATCAATTACGGGCCAATCAGATAATGAAGTAGGCGGGTGCTGCTGCCAAGATGTAGTACAAAACATGAGCCACTCCATAAAACAATCTCTCACCAAAACATGTTGCAAGTAAGCAAGCAAAATATATTTTCTATCGAGAGATGCTTCCAGTGTTTTTGTTTTTCATTTAATAAAATGCAGTCCAGATCTGATAGAACTGCCACTGAAGTTGTAAGCATCTCTATTATTCTCTGATTGAGTACTCACTTTCTGCTGCTGTAAGCTCCCACCTCTTTCTGCCCAAAAGGACACTGATTGGGCCTTGCTGCATTGTTGTAGACTGAAGCTTAGCAAGATGAATCTGACCGATTGTAGACATTAAATCAGGCAGATCCAGCTGTTGTGCAAGGTTACTGAAGGGGTGGAGAGCGTACCAAACCAACCCTAAAGGGTGGAGTTACAAGCATGGAAGTCTGTTGATTGGTCATAAAAATCATCAACAAACCACCTTATATTCAAATAAGCCATGGATTTAGCGATTTGTTTAATGCTGTTGCTTAAAGAATGTCTGTACGAAACAATACTCCATAGGGAACTACGTTGCTGGAGGTCCTCCACTGTTTCCCTTGTTTATAATCATACTCTTCAGACTGCTTCACTATGATGCTGCTGTGATGTCATCAGTTACATAGCTGGTGCGATCCTCTCTTATACCAGCAAACATTCTCGGCCTCAGGTGAAGGTACAGCTGGTAGTGGAAACGCAAGAGAGCTCAGGGCTTTAGCATCAAACCAGACCACTTGGTGGAAACTGTCTAAGTAAAAGTGGAAAACTGACCTATCTTATACTGTTAACAAATCCTTTGAAAAAATGATCCACATGCATCTTTCAGATCATCGCTAAAATTGAATCACGTCTTCCTTGTGCCATGATAAACATTCCCTGAAAATGTAATCAAAATGCCTCAAGAACTTAACGGGTTTAAAGTGAAAATGTGGAAAACTGCCTTATCTTGCAATGTTAGCATATCATTTAAAAACCCCTGGATCTGTGTCAGTATTCGGATCACCACCAAAACTGGTTCACGTTTTTCTTGTGCCATGATCAACATTCCCTGATAATTTCATCAAAATCTGTTCAAAGCTTTTTGAGTTATCCTGTTAACAAACTAACAAACATCTGAAAAATCTTAACTCCCTTGGCAGAATTAACCAGCAGCTGAGCAATAAACATACATTCAAATTTAAAACTAGTAAGTGCTTCAACTCTGAAATAAAAAGAAGTAATGCTGTAAAGAGTAGAGGAGAATATAAAAACTGAAAACCAGCTTTAAAATTTAAAACCTCATAATTCTGCTTTTATGACTGAAACATTTTAAAGGCCTTAGTCTTTGCTGAACTGCTTTATTTACCTCTCCAGACCTCATACACATCCTGTAAGGATAAAAAAAAAACATAGCAGCACAGCTGCCTGTCTCAAGATATTCAGTTGTCAGCGCTCATATTTGTGTGATGGGGCCGACTAGACGTTTAACCCACGTTTGACCCGTCTATATGAGATGGCTGTTAGGCGACAATCCTTTGGCATTCAAAGGGGCTTAAGTCAAGGACTCTTGCTCCTGAGACACAACTGCAAAACCACAGAAACACAATACATGACCACTGCATTAAGTTTAGTCCCATTTTTTCCACTCTTGGCAAGTTTTTTACACTGATTTTTAAGTTTTTGATTGGTCTACAAGTCATGGTCAATCATTCTGTCACAGTAGTTAAATGTCTCTTGTGGCTGAGGAGGAGAAGTCAAGATCACCCTGCCTCAGATGTTTCCATGTTGACAATTTAGGATCCAGCTCACACAAGGCACTTTCACTGTTCAGGCCAAATCTTAATTGTTGGATTTGCCCATCTAATACAGCTATAAAGCCGATGAAGTGAATTTGCCATCACCAATAAATCTGGCAGCTATAGTGCGAAGCAGTTTCTAGCCTATGCAGGGATTGGGGGATAAGAGAGTCTGATCTTCAAACCTGGATGTGCAATTGATGGCTTTCAATCTCTAGACCAGTGTGGAGGGCTGGAGGACAAAAAGACTGTCTGCTAGCATTGACTACTGCGTGGAGCTGTGGCACTGGATTTTTAATTTTAGATCTCAACAGAATGGCATCATTTACATCCAACATGAAAACCACTGAATAACAGAGATACACATAAAATCTATATTTTTTAGATACTTTGGACCCTAAAAATACAGTCAGCATCACATCAGAGTTGGAGGCAACGTGGGGGAAAACAATAATTTCCCTTCGCCTACAATGATGATTTTAAAACTCTTATGCTAATGCTGACAAGCTGTCATGTCCATCAAAAAACATCACTTAGTGCTGATATAAAGTTAAAAATTTTAGTTGGTACCGCCAACTGAATTTGAAAGATAGGACCAGATAATTAAAGGCACTCTATGGATTGTTTTTTAAATCTAATTTTAAGAGGCTTATCATAGTTACTAAGACATGATGAACTCAAGTTATAACTATATAAATAATTAGGTGGTAATGGTGGCCCTGAAAGCCATTTAACAGGGTTAAAAAAGGTGAAAGTAACATTATGTCATCAAACTAGACTTAAATATCTTATTTTAATATGCATATTTTATATTTTTTGAAGTTTTGCTGTCTTTTATTGCATATAATGCTAAAATGTTATACTTTGTCCAATTTCTAGTATGAATAATGGTCTATATTGAAGGCAAATTTTTGTATAAACCTATTTTTTTAATCTTTAGCTTTGTTTTTAAAGTTTAAAATAAAAGTTCTGCAGCATTATTAGCAGAATGAGCATTGAGGGACATCAAAATTGCACTAACTTTTAAACAGCAAAATTAAAAATCAAATATCCCATATTCCCATAATATTTGAATATATCTATACAGCACATGGGACACAATTTACATCCCTTAAAATAGCAGTCTTGAGCAGAACGTCACCTCAGGTTTATTTACGTGCCATAATATTGGAAAGTCCTTCCTGTTTCACTTCCGCCAAGAAAAAAAAATCAGAACAACAGTGAGGGATAAGCCAGCATTAGCTCATTTATGTCATTTACTGGTAACATCAGGATTGTTACAAACTTTTATTAAGAGTTTTTGGGCAGTGATTTTGTTAAAGAAATTTACGTTCACAACATGTTAAGTCTTCTAGTGACCATTGTCTTTCTTCACTCTTGCGTCTATGAAGCAAAGGGAAGCCTTACTCGACCTCCAGAGGAGCTTTCCATAAGTGTGCGAAAGCCTGTAAAAGCAATCAACAGGATCAGTCAACCTGACAATTTTAATCCAATAATTTCCAATGCAGTTTTAACACAGAAAGAAAAAAGTGGTTTGCTGGATTTGCAGAAAAATGTCTGAATGACATCATGAGAAACAGATTCTGGATATACATTCAAATCCAATACAATGATATCCAAATCTTATGTTCCAGCAAACATCACAAAGGGTCAGAGATCTTTGGTTGCAGGATTGTAAACTTAAATCCCTCCTTTAGTTCTTAAGAAAAGCAGATTTAAAGCAACAATATGCAAGTTTCCACCTCAAAACAGTAGTTAAAAAGACCATCTTATTGTAGGTGACTTTTCCGCTCCCTCAGAACATCCCGGTCCCTGCACATAGTGCTATTTCAATTTGGCAGCAAGCTGTAGTCATCTTGCAAGAGGTGTGCACTGCTATACAGTTCACACTTAGTTACAGGAAGCCAAATGACGAAGACAAGAAGCAGTTAGCGTGTCTCTGTGTTGTGTTTCATAGTGGCTGAACTGAGAGATGAAAGAGAAAGGTGACAAATTAAGATGGGAAAAAATTGTCAGAAATGCCTTGACAGAGGGTTGTGCCCTCAGAGCACTTCTAGGCAGCTTTTCCCATGGATATGTTCAGATTTCAACACTGAATTAATATTTTTAACAAAGGAACTGAGAAAAGAGACATTTTTATGCTTTAAGATGACAGACCAGCAGCATGGACCAATAAGGAGTTTGAGCACATGTGATTGTGTCATTGTGATCAGGCCTTATTCTAATCAGCCGGTCATGCTATTTGTAAATAATCAGAGCCAATAATGATCAGTTGTCAATGGACTGAAGAACCTTAAATGTGCATAATTTTATAACAGCACCAGCTGCCTGAGACAATATATACAGAGTATCCATTCAGCAGCACGCTGTGGAGAAAGTTAAATTACAACAGTCATGGCACCTTTTGTATGCAGTAACTTTCCCATTAATGTAATGCATTCTCCATCACAACCATGCTTGCTGTCATTAAATGTTAAGGAGTCTTTGTTAAACTACTGAGCACTCCTTCAGTGAAGCTCAGGTTTGTTTACATTTAGTGAAGGCCTGGATGATTACATCCTTCACATCACCAGACTTCCAATGAACTCATGGGTAAGTCCCTTGGGAAAGTCTGAGGCTTTGCTGACTCAGTGAAAGTGTTTAATTTGCCGTTGAGAAATCCACACCAGAGCCCTCACACATTTAATGATTTCACAGTGGGACGGGGCTGAGCACTTACACACTAACCAGGAACTCGCTACTATATCAGAGTCTGTGAGTGTGGGGTTTGAGTTCAGTTTAAAGAGCAAGAAAGACAATCAGTCTCAGGATTGATCATCTCTGTGGAGTAGCCTTTGCTTGTAATCCCTGCCAGAGGGGTGTCACACAAAGTGCTGATCAGCACCCTACTTACACAGGCTCTGTCTTTTTTATGTTCTTCTGCAAATATTGGAAGGAAATTGAAGAAATGACTGTTTCAATATTCCAGAGGAGATCTTTTTAAAATGCTAAGGTTCAACAGTTCCTACACTGGTATTGAGGGTCAGCTTCAATACCATATCCAAGTACTTGTAACCTTACTCATTTCAGATACTGTACTCCATATCATTCCACAGCAAACCTCTAATTATCCGACCAGGCAGGCAAAGTTGGACCCTTGTCTGCAGTGTTGTTATAGTTTAACATAAATGAGGATAACTAGTGATGCACGATATTGGATTTTTGCCAACACTGGATATGCTGATATTCCAAACTCATTAATGCCAATACCTATAATTTTTGTCAAGAATAAAAAGTCTTTACAGAACAAAAATTGACTTGTTGCTTTCAGTGCAAATGTATTTGTGTAAGGAACAAATGTAGGAAAAGAAAAACAACATTTAACCCTTGACAAAAATGAATCTCTTGAAATTTAAATAAACTCGTGCAGTGACAATGTACAGCAATATGGTACATTTGTGTATTTTGCCGATATTACAGCCAATTTAAGGGCTATGTAAGGCTGATATATTGGTTTCAAATATCTGACAAAATTTCAAAATCATCCAAAGACAATATTCAACATTTTAGTACAATATCTGCCTTTATGATAATTATATTGTGGATCCCTAAAGATAACAAAAGTCAGTGTGCAAATTATGCACTGATAAATTGTTGAGAGGGGTGACAAATAGGGGTGTCCCGATACAACTTTTTCACCTCCGATATGACACTGATATTGCAGACTTGAGTATTGGCCGATACCGATATCTATCCGATACGATATCAGCAGGAATCATACATACTTTTATTACTTATTTTGTAGTATGGACTGTAAGAAAAGGCTTGATCAAGTGAGATTACTCAAACAGAGAACAGTAGTCAGCAATAGTAGGTATGGAAAAAACTGATCCATTTGTTATTAACCAATGGGTTAAATAAATTTTAACCTTAAACATAAGAATATACTACTATTAAATAAAATAAATACAAAATAAATTAGAAGACCCTGAAAAGTAACCTCAATAAATCTAATAAAAACAAAAACATATATTCTTAAATTGCAAAATAACCACCGTGTTTAACTTAAACATAGGCATTTTCTTCAACCGAATTAAATAAATAAAAAATAAATTAGAATGGACGGCTTGTATCAGAGTGCTTATATCGGAGATTTTAGATGTAGGCCGATATAATCCGATATTTGTTTTTTTGCTGATATCAGACCGATATCCAATATCAATATCGGATTGGGACACCCCTAGTGACAAACACTGAATGAAATCAAATAAACTATTTTTTTTTTTTTAATCAAAATGTTATCATCAAGTTATTGTTGAGTTCTTATATTTGGTAAGTTAGCAATAAGGATGCAACAAATATTGTTCAGTTCTGTGCGACATTCACAGTTCAACACACACACGTGAACTGTGGTAATTCAGTTCTGAATACAAATGATTTAATCAATTGTACCCTTTTCTTTAAGTATAGTGCTGCTGTGTGTTGCCCATGAGTCAGAGTGTGGGGCTGAGTAAACTCCTGCCGTGAGAAACGATGTGCTGAAGTCAGGACAAGACATCACACTACTGCTAGAAGAGGAGACGCAGCAATATGCACCCACACTCAAAATGTATATGAGGAATCCCTCATTCTTCTAATCCATGGTGGTGTAGTGGGAAAGATACTTCAGCATTTGCCATACTTGAAAATCAATAACATTTGAGCTCATCAATACCGCAATGGAGCCTCATGGGCCCTGTTACATAATGTCACTTTGTTAACCACTGATACAGGAGTAAAACTCACAGACTGATGTCCACACCAGAGCATGTAAGCAGAGTGGAGTGGTGAGATTTCCCGCTTCTCGCTAAGGAAGCTTTCTGTCTCACCCGCTCCGCCGCTCAGAGCTGATGCGCGCCGCTCCGCTCATTACCGCTCTGCTCATTATCGCTCTGTCGCTCACTCAAATTTCTACCCGCTCCACTCAAATCACTCATTGCTCACTCTACGAAAATACGGAAGCACATTGCATTCACTGGATAAAAAAAATTAGACTATTGCAGGTGACCTGCACTGAGGTCTGAGAGCTTTTGCCCTGTACGTGGTGCTGATCCGAGTTGTCAACATCCAGTTTCCGACAGAAAACAGTGTGGGTGGCTGAACAATTAATTACACGCAGATGCACTCTGTGTGAGACATGCTTCAGATGCTTGGTGTGAGCGGTATTGGAGCAAAATTGGAGCGGGATGGAGCGACAGATAAGGTGCTTTTTTGAAAAAAAAAAAACACTCCACGCTCCAGCCAAATTCCTTCCGCTCACATGCTCTGGTCCACATGTTGCCAGTTAATGCAGGCTCCTCCCGTGCTCAGTCTCTCTTCAACTTTAAGCTTCACTACTCTGCTCTCCATCTCTTATTTCCCTTTCAAAGTCCAAAGAAGGTGCACACAATGGATTTAAATGCCAACGGTGCATTCCTTTTTCTCTCTCCTCTGCTGCCACGTTTGTTTACTAACTCTCTCCTGCACTATGAACATCACCTCTGCTGACCTCTACTGGTTTGGCTAAACAGCACCATTGTGTGGACTTAACTAGTCATTTGTATTTGTTTATATAGAGGCAAAAGCTCTATCAAATGTTGGAAATTAAAACATTAAAAATGTCAATACTTGGTAGCCTTGAATCATTATACCATCAACACTCCAAATATTACAACACTATGTTGTACTGATTTGTTCCTCCACCCTTACGTATTGGTCATTCTTTCCTTTACTTTTGGTTCAAGAGGGTCAAGTGGCCAATTCTAGAAAGCTGAGGAAGATTATCTGAAGTGTCCCTTTCATGCATCTATTTTATTGGATTACTGTTCATTTTCTTGACATATGAAATATAAAATGAAATGAAAGTGAGTTATGTGTTAATTCTATAGCTTGTGAGGTTTTCTTACATTCCATTGTGGGGCAGATAAAACTAAAATGGAAAATACATATGAAAAAAAGTTGTTATTAAGTTAAGAACATATTTTCTCAGTTGATAAATGGGTGTGTGCACATCACACCAAGGTCAGAGAGTATTTTTTCCCTATAAAAGTGACCTTGGGGTTTGTCTTGGCACTCCCCACCCTTCCTCTGATTTCACTGGAAAAGTATTCCTGTGGGATTTTTTTGGGGGGGTGGGTGTCCATCACTGAGAGCAGAGTGAGTAAAGAAGACATATTCGACACAGCAAGGAGACAAGAGGATTGTCTGTTGGCTGCGACAGGGTGGATACAAGAAAAATGCCAGGAATGCTGAGAAAGCATAGCTCTCAAGGCTCACAGACAGAGGAGGAAGGAAACAAGAGCATTTATGGAGCATGGAAACGAACACATCAACTCAACCACGTGAAGAATTTAAGAAGAGACACAGCCAGAACTTTCTAAATCAATGCTAGGCTTATCAGAATGTGAAAAAAGCTTGGTAAAAACAACGGTTAGTGAGGATGCCACATCAGCCAAAAACACACCTGCGCAAAAAGGTCATATGCTCTAAGATAAATAGTCCTCAACTACAATAATTGTCATTTAAGCTATTGCAAAAACACTTAGTCGAATGCTGCTGGGCTAAATGAGGACTGCTGAAAGATCAATGCGTCTGAGCCTTTTGTTCTGTCACTCCACATGTTCCTCATTGTGTAAGCGCTTGTCACTCACTGTCTGGTCTGAGATACTTATCTCATCAGCGATAGGCCAGTGAGCAAAGCAAGACCACCCACTGAATTCATCCAGCATAAGCCCCCTGACTTTCCCCTGCCTGTTAGTGAGGGATGTTGTATATATCTTGAGGTTTACATCCCCTCGCTGGGTTGTTTTCATCCTCTGCGTCTGTGTGATTCACTGTCCAGTCTTTTATGATAAACGCGAGGGAGACAGAGCCGGAGCCAGAGAGAAAACCTGTCACATCTTTATAACTCCTGTAGCCTGAAGCCTGGTGGACCGCAGGAACAAGCCACAAAGATATTAGCCACTAACCAGTCGTTTAGCTCCAATCTAAGCAGCCATTATCAATTTCACCTCAAGCTGCTCAGGCTCTACTGGGTCTAACAAAATGTTTAGAGACACAGGAAAGGGAAGAACATTTCTGACAGTGAGGGAACTAAATCATCATGTCTAATGTTCCTGGATTGCAGAAAAACTGGCCTCCAGTGCTGGCTCCAGATAATTCAACTACAAATGCTGGCACACCCACTGACACTCACTCTACGCATGCCACTTCTATATCACTCCAAAAAATACCCATGTTTGTTTTGGACCTGTTGTCAAATCAGGTTTTAACATCTGCTTGGTCTTTTATGGTTAGAAGAAAATGTTTCTTGTCATGAATCCAAGAGGAACATTGTGTTTCTGATGGTGATGTTTGCCAGAGAACAAACCCGGGACATGTGCTGACACGGCTGGTGATAACTGCTGCCCTCACAACAAGATTACGTCAACTCGACATACTCAAAAGTTTATGCCACTTACAACACACCAGAGGTGAGAGGAGTTCTGAGTATGTTGAGTACACTCTTCTGTTTTGTGCAAAAGGACAGCAGCCAGAGTGTGATGATTCAGAGTTATTAGTTAGTATAAAGGGATAGTTTTGGTTTATTGAAGTTGCTCGAGGTCATTGGCATTTGTAAATATAATTGCCAATAAAGCAACTTGCTAACTTCCTCCTTCAGGGAAGATAGTCAGGTATGGATGCTTGCAATACAAAGCTGCCAATGGTGACACTGAAAGCCTCCTAATCGTCCCACTTTTAGGATGAAATCACACAAATAACTATGCTGGCTCGACTAGCGGCTACAGCGAAATTCTCTACGGTGTTTCACTTTTTCTTGACAAAGTCCCCTGAGTTTGGAACTATTTTGCAATGCAGCATATGGGCCCAACATGTCTCTGCTCTATCCCCTGGTGTTACATTACTGTCCCAATTAGTTTTTCTTATCGATGAAGGGAGATAGTCATACATCATTGAGAAGCTGTCTGACTTTTACCTGGGTAAAGTCCAGTCCCTGTCCTTCTAGTTGCCATCTCTTTATCCCACTATTGGTGCTTTTCCATTTGTGGTATCTGCTTAGCTCTGCATGATTTGGATACTACCCACTATGTTTCCCATCACAGTATAGACTTTATCAGTTTCCCTATTAAGGTAGGCAGGACCATCATAATGGTGGCATCCTCACAAAATCAAAGGAGGAAATAAAGGCGATAGAGCTGCCGGCCCCTTCATGGTTTTTTGTTGGATATGAATTTTGTTTCAAAGACGGTTACAAGCAGCAAAATATCTTGTGATTTAAGTCCGATTGATTTTTCCACCATTCAGAGCTCAGCAGTGTCTCCATGACACATTTAGTCCCAGCTGAGCTCGCTAAGAACCCTGTTCGAGTTGATATAAAAACTGTGCCAGATACTAAATACAATCCCTAATGGAAAACCAAAACAGCGGGGTAAAGTCATCTCTGCTGCTGCTGGCCAATTTAACAAGATATGCTCACAGGTGAGTCAGTTGAACAATATTCTGACCCATCACTGTAAAACCGCACAACTGTAATAAACCATAAAAATAATACAAATCTTCAGCTTTAGATTTAATGCTTGATAGTTCTTATGATTCTGCAATACTACACAATTAAGAAGTGGAAATTGATGTAGTGGGGTTGACAGATATAACATTGCATATAGCAGACGTTATAATAATAAAAATTTGCTGACCTGATTACTTTGAATTTTAAATCTCCCTACTACAAAAATAAGGCCACAGTCTTGCAGACATTACTGTCTTTCTCTATTTCTCTAGTCTTTTACAAAGCTTTGTCACCGACATGCCTCAATCTTTGTCCCGTGACAGCAGCAGCTTTCGTTACTAAAGTAAAAGAGCACATTCAAACTGACTTATTTAGCTGCACAAATGTTCAAAACAACACAGCTAAGCTCAAAGATTCTGCAGCATCTGCTCTCCCCAGGCAGCTGCAAGTCACACGGAGGCTACATGAGGTGCACATATGACACACGTTTAATTTGACAAGATATCAAAAATAAAGACCCTAAGCATCTAATGAAGACATGCAAACATGTAGAGGTAACATCAAGAAATTAAAGATTAAATGCAAGGAAAAAGAGAGTTTTCGCTTTTTTTTCAAGTCCTGAGAACCACAGTCTCCAGTTGCTGACTACTGGTATGGGCAAATTTCGCTAACAGGTGATCACATCGGCCATAAAAAGCCTGACTGGTGCATCCCTAGCATTTTGTGGAAAATGTAATTGTTACAGTTGCATTAAACAACTGTAACATAAGTAACATGAGCAACTGTAAGCAGCTTAAGTATTATTCTTGTGGGATTTTTACATTAAAAGCTGCAGAATTGTGTTACATTTTTAAATTTTAACATTTGCAGGCTTTTATTATCCAAACTTTTTCAACAGGGGTTTCCAGCTAGAGCCCTGGTTATGCAAGGGTGGCATGAAGTCTGTGTGCATGCACTAGCACTGTAAAGTAAATCTAACCTGACAAAAAGCACAACTGCAATTAAAATCACTTTGTCTTGGTAAAGTCCTCAATCAAGCCCTGCAACACACTGCAGACTCCTGTGACACATATAAGAACAATAAAATGTTACTCTTGTGCTATAGATCTGACAACTGCATAGAAGCTACAACTGAATAAAGCTTAAGATACTGGGTAATCTTAGGACGCCCAACCCATTTGTTAAAACTCACAAACTTTTAACCATTTCTCAAATTGTGAAGCTGCAAGTATGAAAGTAGTCCATCCGTCCATTATCTGTAACATCCTATTCCTTTCAGGGTCACTATGGACTAGTCACCACCCAATCACAGAGCTGGCACAAAGAGACAAACAATCACTCGCACACTCTTACACTTAAGGGCAATTCAAAGTCACCAGTTAATCCAGCATGTTTTTGTCTGAGGGAGGAAACCAGAGTACCAGCAGAAAACCCCAACATGCACGAGAAGAACATGCAAACTCAAACTTGGGGAGTCAAACCAACAAACCTCCTGCTGTGAGGCTGGAATACTAACCTGCTGCACCACCATTAGTAGAGTAGCAGATTTTTAAAATGTAAATCAGCCCAACACCGAGAGCTGACCCTGAGCCTCTAAAGTAGCTATGTAACAACGTCAATAGTAGCTGGATGAGAATGAGATCTGTGCGTATGCAATAGCTGGCAGCGATGCTGGAATGATTTTATGTGGACCAGCGCTCGTGCTTGGCTGTGAGTGAGAGTCTGTGTGTTTGTCAGGCAAAGCAGCAGTGCACTTATAAGGCCTGGAAAGTGGATGCTGCTCTCTTGAATAGGGGCAGCGGTTTATAGACTATTTGACAATTTATTTAGTGGAGAGGTTGTGACCCAACAAGGAGAGTACAAACATTGTGAGATATAAATCGCTCCATCCTTGTGGCCAGTAAATTCCAGATATGCTTTGATGTAAAAACTGATTTGATAAGGGCTGGAGATGCAGCATGAAAAAGGTGAGTAACATAAAAGTGGGCACAACAGCCTGCAAGCAAACACATAACATGTATAGCTCTAGTACAATAATTATGTTGTAACCATGGCTACTAAAAACTCTCTGCAAATATGTCATCGTCTTCCTATAGAGCCTTGGAGGAACATAAATATCCTTTAAGAGGCAATCCTTCATGCAAGGGTAGCAATTGAGTGCTAGGACGTCAATCAGCACAAATGCAGAAAAGAAGAGAACTGTGCCTTACCCTTGACACGGTGAGGGGCATGCTGAAGTCCTTCCCTCCCTGCAGCCTGAAGCCCCAGGGCGCTGGGCCACTGAGGGTTACAGTGTATGCGTTCATAGCCTTGGGGGAAATAAAGGAGGAAATGTTAAATAAGTCAGGAAGACCTGATAAAGCTTGAGTCCACGTGAGCCTTTAGCTGTTAGATATCTGCATACGTCCTCACTGTAACTATCAAAACCCAGACAGAATCATGTGTTTTGTTTAATCTAAAAAAGTCAGCTTTTAATTATAACCATGTCAACATAGCACAGTAAATGTGCATTTTTGGTGGGGATAATTAATTAGAATGACGCTGTTTACATAGTTTATAGGATGATAAAATACCAGAGTGGCTGCTGGGACGCAACGCTCTAACATTTATCAACACGCATATTAATAAGCTGCTGTCCCATGCTTCACAATATGACAGGAATGTTTCTACAAATGAGCAAAACAAAACTAAAGTAAATGAGTATCAGGGAATGTATGAGCTCTGCAAAGCTACTGAACAATAAAAACAGAAGCTATGTTCAACACCTCTCTGCCTTATTTTACAATAAATTCAGCAAATTCACTGTAATCAATTCATTATTTAAGTGTCAGGATGCTTGAGCACAGTATTGAGGACTTTCAAAATAAAACCTCATTTCCATTTGATCTCAAGTGCCTTTAAATAGCTTACAAGGCGTGGCTTTTCAGATTAAAATTCATCATTATCTTAAAGTCGATTCCAAATATTCTATGGCAAGTCTTTTTTTCCAAAATTAAAGCACATCTAAGTTAGAGTTTTCCAATTGTGAAGCATGCACTGGACTTTCAAAATAACTGTCGCAATTATTACAAATGTATGCCATTCCAATCTCTAAAGCACATTTTCAAAACACTCAATTATATAAAACCTTTTTTTTCCTTTAAATCATTTAAGATTATGTTGGATTTCAAAATAGAAGTCTGTTTATTTTACATTTCAATCTTTTCAGTTTCATAAGTTCATCCTTCTTTTTAAAATAAAAGCCTGACTCACTTCAAATGTACTCCCATTTAATCTTATTAGTGGATTTTCAATACAAGAGTCTCAATCATTTCAAAGTAACTCCCTGTGAGATTTTCATAAAATGAACTGGATTTTGAAAATAAAGAAATTTTAATGGAATTTTTTGTAAATATGAATTAAATCGAGCAATTCAAACTTTGTTTCATTACAATTTATTAAGTGCATTACTAAACAATATACAAATTGGATAATTTATACCTCCTTTAAGTATTGACTTTCAATCTAGATTAATTGTACAAGCAAAACAAAAGCTGGAATCTCTATGTTTCTTTAAATCACCTCCATGGATTTAATATTAACAAAAACCTAAATGATCTCGGAGTTAATTTCTTTAAAACTATTTTGAGCAGCTAGATTTTTTAAATAAAGCTTGCTTTCATTTCTTCTTTTTTGTCTTACATACAATGGATTTTCAAAATAAAGCCTCAATCATTCCTAAACTGGTTCCTTATATCACTTCGGCAGATTTCTCAAATGTTGTTAAGTTTTCCATTTAAATCTGTTCTGAGTTTTTTGGGATTTTCAAAATTAAAGCCTATTTCTAAATTGTATTCTTTTAACTGTCTTTAGTACAGGAGTGTTTCTAAAAAAAGGCCTTCATAATTTCATAGTTAGTTCCTTTAAATCTCGGCTGTAGATTTTTATTATAAAAGTCTCAGTCATTTACACATTGGTTCCTTAAATCTCTTCAGTGGATTTCTCAATTCTGAAGTCTTTTTCATTAAATCTTCTGAGTATGTCGGATTTTCAAATTGAATCAACTGTCTTAAGTTCTGAAAAGTTTCTTAATAAAAACCTTATTGATTTCAAAGTAAGGACTTTTAAGTCACTTCAATAAATCTTCATGACAAAAAATGTATTCACCCCAAAGTCACTCACTGTCAATCTGTGAGCAATGACTTTTCAACGTAAAGCCTTTTTTTAAATTCAGTTCTTTAACAGTCTTAAGTTATTTAAACTTTCAAAACAAAAGCTTTTATAATCTTGCTGTAAGTTTCTTTGAATCTCTCAAATAGACTTAATTTTGAAGTAAAATTCTCAACCACTAACACCCTGTTTCATTTGCAGCAGGACTTTTCCAACAGAAACCGTCTCCCTGCAGTGCCTGCTGACATCCAGAGAGCAGACGAGAAGCTGGCACCCATGCACATGTCGTCAAAAATGTTCTTTAATTATAAAACTATAAAACTGAACTATAACAAAACATGGGTTTATTTTCTCACAGGTAACCCTTGAATGGGAGTTTAAAGTTTTCTATGAGTAAGAATGGAAACAATGAAACTGGTGTAAGACAGAATCACTGAGCTTTAAATTAACACTTATTGCCTCACTAAATGTGTAATTTTAGAAACTAGAGGCAACCTGAGATGCAGGACTATGTCACTCGCTCTTATTGGTGATCTACAGCTGTACCACTGACCTCTGTACCTGCACCCTTGACCAAGCTCTTCCTCCTCCTCCTCCTCCTCCTCATCATCATCAGCCCTACCAGGTGTCATTACACTTGGAAACACACAGCGAGCTACCAAAGATGCCACCGTGCAAACCTACCTTGTCCTCAAGGGACGGCCGGGAGCCAAAAAGCCGGAAGAAAAGCTAGAGAGTCAGTAAGCTGGGGCAAGCAGATTCCCTCACTGTTGGCAAACCCTACCCCCCGACACTGTGTGTGTGTGTGTGTGTGTGTGTGTGTGTGTGTGTGTGTGTGTGTGTGTGTGTGTGACACAGGCAAGCCCTCAACTCTCCTCAGAGGCTATATAAGGAATGTAAAACTACACCAAACTATTTCAGCCCTACACCCACATGAGTCACAGCGAGAGAGGGAGAGAGGGGGGTAGAGCAGGACCCAGAGAGGCAACGTCAACTACCCCTGTATTCTGGCAAAAGTCTACAACATAAAGGACTCAGATTATTTTAAATTTAAGAGAATTTAAGAAACAGAAGCGGAAAAAAGAGCAGTGAGGTTTATAGAAATTCACATTTCAACTTAAGGGCATGAAGCACAGTGCAACCAAAGCAGCAATTAAATCTTAGCATCAATTCCTTAAAGCAGTAAAGGAGTTTACGTAACATCAATTGAAAAGGAGCATGTGCTATAGTAACTGAGTTATATGTTTGTTCATTTTCCAACTTCAAGCAACCCTGACAGTCCGATCCATAAAGCAATCCTTATAAGAGTTCTCATTTGCATACATTTTCATTTATGACCTGCTGCAAGACTCCATAGACAACAAACAGAAGTCTTATTGAGTAAAACTTACACTAGTGTCCTAGCTTTTTCTCCTCTTCACATGCTACTGAAGTGTGAGACAGACTGTATGGAAGAACAAAACCCTCACAGCAGTGGCAGGTTAGATCTTGTAAGAGGAAATTGCAAAAGGATTTGTTGTTTAAAGCCAGCTGTGGTAAAACTTCAAGAGTGACTTGCATTTTAATACTTGATATGAAAACCGACTAACTAAAAGTCTAATTCTGCGTCTCCCCATATGTTTAACATGCTACAAAGAAAGAAGCCAAAAGTTGTGACACAGTCTGACTTAAAGCAGCATCAGGTTAGATGTGGCATGAGACTAAAACATATGACGTAATGATATGTGTCAATGAGGTATGTTTTTGCCGGCATTTGTTGATTGTTAATTTGTTAATAACAGAACTCAAAAACCTGTAAACTGAATCTGATGAAATTTTCAGGATAGGTCAGAAATGGGCCATGGACCAATGGGTTAGATTTTGGTGGTGAACAAACCTGGATGCAGATCAATAACTTTTTTGTGCAAGGTAGGGCAGTTTTCCACATTTTGACAAAGGTTTGTGATCTCTGCTTCTAATAGTAAATAATAATAGGTTAGTATTTTAACTTGTAGGGCAGCACAATACCAGACTCTTGTTAGTGTGCAATAAAAAGTATTTTCAGACTTGTTTCAGAAGATGCCTGAACAATATACAAGTTTGAGTTTTTTTTCTGATACTGCTGCAAAATTAATGCTTTTAAACCTCCAAAATGGTCTCTGAAGTGATACTTTTTGACAAAAAATGAATATTCATAATATTTACTCTTGTCACAGTCCATAGCAAAGTAACTTGTAATGTCCCTTTAATTAACTGAGAAGAAATACAGGACAGCTCACTATGCAGAGAGAGCAGAGGGTTTAGCATCTTTGGCTCTTAAATTTGGGGAATGGTACCAAAATGAAGCACCAACATCTGTATTGTGGTTTGGCTTGGAAGTTGTCAAAGTGTTGGTACAGGTATCACATCACTACTACGGTGGTACCAGAGTTGTTACCCATCCCTGCCAATACTGAATACTTCAATGTGCAGACCACCAGCTCTAACCTGTGCCTTAAGTGACCTGTGCTCTTATTGTGACAGTCTATTTGATTTGAATGAGCTAAAATATTAAAAATCACTAAATTCAAAAATATTTCAGTAAATGAAAATGAAACAATACTGTTTTGTAAAGACAGTAAATTAACATTTCTTCTTTTAATAATAAGTGTGTATTGGCAAGAACCTGGTAAAACAATACGTATCGCCACAGAGGAGTGACAATGAAATATAAGATGATATACTGAGATGACATGCTAGGAGACATTTATCACGATTCTTCGTATTAATTAGCCTATTTTTATAGTATTAAGGACTAAAAACATTAAACGCATTAAATCTCAGTTTCTGATCAAAAACTGTAAAAAGACGGTGATGAAACGATGTGACGTCATCTGTTTGATTATCAAAAGAGCCTTTGAGATGTTGTGGATGTGCTGTAATGGACGCTGCCATACTGCACGTCATCTCTACCAAACTTTAGCTCAGCCTACTCACGGACATTGAAGCGTTGCTGAGGTGGGATTTAAAGCAGTCTGACCAGAAGTGACTCCACGTCAACATGTCCCTACTTCTAAAACCATAAATCCTCGAGAAAATATAAACTGGCAGGATATAAATAAATTCACCGCCCACACAGTGACAGCACATGCATTATATATTCAGACCAAAGACAGTTTTTGAATCAGGCTGTAAGGATGTTTATTTAGGCCTTCAAATTTGTCCATTTCCCACACACAGGGTTCCTGCAGCCTGCCTAAAGTGTTCACTCTAGGAACTACAGCTTCTGGCACTTTCGCATGGGCGTCCATTTTCAGTCAGAGGTTACCAGAGGCTGAACCACAATATAAAACTAATGTTGAGAATTTCAATGAAGTATTATCTAAAAAGTATTTGTATTTTGACATTAAAGATATATGCAGTAATGTACAGCAAAATGCTGCAATATATCTATGTAATGAATGACTTCTTTAATTGAAATCTATAAAACCCTGTTACAGAGATTAAGGGTGACCAGCAGCACTGTTTCATGAAACACAATAAAAAGTCAGGAACAAGGGGAGATAAAAGGCTTTTAACAACAGTGAAATTTTGCTAATACAGCCAATGCATGCAGGATATATGGCAGTATATTAGACCTTTGCTAAAAAAAAAAAATAACAAAAACTTAGCATCACATACTGTGACAGAAGTAGTAGAATACACCTTAGGTTACATCACTCATGGTGCAGTTCACAAACAAATCAAAGGGTGGCAGTAGAAGTCAAACAATAATATGCATGTTACAATCACTTCTGAGATATCTGAAGACCACAAATGAATGTGTCTTAGTTGCAATATCCTGCAAAACTCTTGTCCTTGCTGTTTTTGTTTTGACCAAAAGGGACATAAATTGTTGGGAATTCTTTAAAGGCATCAACAAATTATGTGCATTGTGATACAGACTGTATCATGGCCTCTGTATCAAGGTTCGTACTGTTGGCAGGGTTGCAGCCCTACTGCAAATGCCCATGCCCACACTGATCATAAGCTTTTTAGACCATTATCTGTCAGTGTCAATATTGCTCCAATAATGCTGTGCATCCCTATTCATGGGGTTTATGGTGTTCAAAATGTAACTATGCTTAAATATTCAAGTATATCAGTTTATATAAATGTAGCCTAAGTTTTGTGAAAGCAATGTCTGTACATGAATAACTTCTCAATTGTTTATCCCCTTTAATAATACTAAATGGTATTGCATTTTATATAGTTGAAAAGCCTGATCAGTCATCTTCACAGCAAGATACAACTTATAGGGACTGTGCATTTGTGGAATGAGCAAGACAGCTAAACATGTTGGTAACGCCTCCAAAATCATGTGCCAAAATTCCAATTAAAAGCTGGTGTTCTGCTACACAGATTGGCAGCTTTATTAAGTGTCGGCCCTGGTACTGAGGGCTTCTCAATTATGGCAAAAACCATGATCACAACTATCAATAGATACTGAGATCAGTATCATTAAACATGATTACTAAATTATTTTAAAACATGCACCACATGGTATCATTGAACATTTATGCTTTTCAGAATATCATTTTGAACATTAAAGAACAGGCGATACATAGAAATATTCATGTAAAGGTACAAATACCTCAAAACTATGCTAATAATGGAGGAAAACAACAAACACAGTTCAACATATCAGTAATCTTTTTACCGTTTTACTAAGTCTTCATAATTGTAGAAGGCAGTAAATAAAAATCAAAACTCAATTGTTTTCCCAGCCCTACTGGTATCGTTTTCAAAGCTTCAGACCAAGTTTCATGAAACTGGTGAAGTCAAAGACCGACCACGAAGTGGACGTCCTAGGAAGACAACACCCTTAGGAGACCAGTTCCTCACCCTTTGCTTCACTGAGGAACCGGAGGCATTCCTTCAGGGGAAGAGGGGACTTTTGCACTTTTTTGGGGGGATCTACTTACACGATTAGCTGTGTTGCTCATTCCACAAATGCACAATCTTTATAAGTTGTACTTTGTTGTAAAGGTGACTAATCAGTCTTTCCAAGGAAACAATACCAATTCGTCTTATTAAAGGGGAGAAATATGTTACCAATATAACACCTCCAAACTTTTATGAGGAGTTCATTTAAGTTGAAAAATGATGGCAAAAATATGATAATGTTGTGATCCCAGTAAATGGATCAAATAAACTTGGGACATCAATGGATCAGATTAAATTCTTCTTTCCACACTTTTTACATATGGAAGATATGAAGCTGGGGACAAGCAGATGTAAAATATTGTCTTTTTCTCTGTATTTGTTATTTACATGTTCAAAGTAATGTCATTTATCAATCAGACAGTGAGTTGGTTGTTTTACTTTTACTCTTAATGTTATATCTTTAAATATTCAGATCTAGGCATTTTGCTTGTTCTATTCAAATGTACACCTGTGTCTTAACTGAATGCCTATGACTTGATTTTCTTACTTTTAACAGTGTATAAAAGCAACTAAAACAAAAAATATTCCCTTTGGGGATTTATAAAGTGTTTCTGATTCTGATTCAGCAGACTGCAATAAAACTAAATGAGTTAAGACTGAAATGTGGATGCATTTTATTTAATTAAATTCCACCCTTTGAATTAATAATAAGCCCAAACCAATAAATATGCGAGTAATGCCAGTGGTCCTCATTGAAGTGACGTCCCAGTTAATGGCAGTGCTATTTATAATCTCCTATGGTGTCACTTTAATGTTCCTATAGGAAACTGGACGATAGTGTTGCATTGGTATCTCAACACACGGGGCTGCAAGTTTAATTCTTTTTAGTTAAGTAGCTTCGCAGTTACGAGCTTATAAAGTTAAATGTTAATTGATTCGAAAGCGTCCAATACAATTTTTGTAAAATGCAATAACAGGCTCCACTGGAGACACAGTTGGAGCAGAAACACCGCAGCAGAGCAGACTTTTAATAAAACTTTACATAGACGAGGAGAGAAATTAGGGACAGAGTAGTTTCAGGGACCGACGGTGGTTCAGAAAAGGCAGACAGGAACTATAAAGTGCACAATGAAGACAGCACAGCCGCACAATAACTCCCACTGAGCAGAAAGTTCGCCTCAAAGTTCCAGCAGTCCCACAGAAAAGGCGTTCACATGTTGAAACTAATCGATAAGTTTACCTCGTGTCCCTCCTGTTCTCCAGACATCTCGGCTCGGTCTTCAGGCACAAAAAGTCAGTCTGTACGTGGGCTAACTTTGGGACTTCCTCAGGACGCCACCGTGGATCCCCTCGGTGAGCAGCAGGATCTTTCCTCAAATTCTTTTTTAGCACAGCTCGACTCAAACGTCAGAAGTCACATGGGCCGCTGCTCCTTTTCATACTGCGGCTGTAAAACCAGGGAGGCCGAGCTTCACAGGGAAGATCCCAGCTGTTAGAGAGTCTGCTGCTGATCCACTGCGATCACACCGAGTTTAGGGCAGACTTCCTTAAAATCTAAATCACTCTGTTTTAGAGCTAGGGTTGGGGATTATTGCCAGATTTGAAGATCGACCATTTTAATTTACAAACTACAAATGCTACGAGGATGGGACGTTGGGTAAAAATAAAAACAGAATACAATGATTCACAAATCACTTTTTACTTAAATACACAACAAACACAAAATACTTATTGATGCCTGCAACACATTCCAAAAAGCTGGGAATCAAGCGCAAACCTCCGCCAAGGTAGCTCACATATTGCTGTTGGATCTGTAATCAATAGTTCCATGATAAAGTTACCTACATAATATGGTTCCTTGACCGTGAAAACCCACATTTGCACTCGAAATCATGTTGATATCATCATTAGTTAGACAGCTATTGGGCAAAAACGATAGTTCACTAATGGCAGTTTTCTGGATAACTACCAAAATCTAATCATTTTTAAGTTGGGCCATTACCAACATCTCCTGAAGATTTCAGCAAAATTCATCCAGCAGTTTTTGCGTAATTCTGCTAACAGACAAACAAACAAACAAACATAAGCTGGCAAAAACATAACCACCTTGGTAGAGGTAAATAGGAAAGTTGAGGAATGCTCAAAAACACCTGCAAGGAACATTCCACAGGTGAACATCCATCCATCCACTATCTGCACTACTTATCTCAGGGTTGAGGGGGCCTAGAGCCTATCCCAGCCGACAGAGTGAAGTGGGGTACACCCTGAACCGGTCGCCAGTCAATTACAGGGCCACATAGAGACAGACAACCATTCACTCCACACCTAAGGGCAATTTAGAGTTATCAATCAACCTAATGCGCATGTTTTTGGTCTGTGGTAGGAAGCTGGAGTGCCTGGAGAGAAACCACACATACAGGGGGAGAACAAACAAACTTCACACAGACAGGCCCTGCCTGACAGGAGGATTAACCCAGGAAACTTCTTGCTGTGAGACACACCTACCTGCTGCCCCCCACAGGTGACCAGGTTAACTAGAAACAGGTGAGTGTCGTGATTGGGTATAAAATTACCATCCCTGAAAGACTTGGATGGGGCAAGGTTCAACACTTTGTGAACAACTGCATGATCAAATAGCCCAACACTTTAGTCCAAAGAGTTTAGGAATTTCTTCATCTACACTCTATAATATCATCAAAAGATTCCGAGAATTCAGAGGAACCTCTGCATGGAAGCAGCAAGGCTGAAAACCAACATTGAATGCCATGACCCTCAATCCCTCAGGCAGCTATGCATTAAAGCTACTGGGAATACAAATCAACAATAGCTTTCTTCAGAAGTTATGTGTGATCATACATAGAGACTATCAACTATCTGAAACTCTCAGGACTGATCTTTGCAGGTTTTTAAAATAGTAACTGGTAATTTTTTGAGGGTTCTCGGACACTGGATTTGAAGTGGGTAATAAATAATAAATAATTTATTACATAATAAATAACTTGGACAATAAAATGAATAAACAAGATAGCAAAGGGATGTTTTTTCTCTCTTAAATTTTCAGGAATGCTTAATTACACACTGAACTTGAATCTCTATTAAAATTCTAAGCCTTAGGCTCCGTTAACATGTCAATGAAGACGTCTGAAAAGTGTTTTCATTGCGCTTTCGCCTTCCGTTTACACGAGAACAGTGCCTTGAGTGTCTGAATCCACAAACTTTTGAAACCATGGTCCAGAGTGAAAAGTTTCGAAACATTTTCATGTAAACGGGAATCGGTGTGTCCAGTCTGCTGTGGTCTGAGTCCATATTTCGAAATGGTTTTCGAAATCATGAACATCGTTTCCTCAGGGTTAAAGAGGAAAAAGACCATCCAGACTGTTATTAAGTTCAACAGCCAGCATCTGTGATGGTATGGGTGTGTTGGTGCCCATGGCATGGGTAACTTGCACATCTGTGAAGGCACCATTAATGCTGAAAGGTACATACAGGTTTTGGAGCAACATGTGCTCCTACCCAAGCGATGTCCTTATCAGGGACGTCCCTGCTTATTTCAACAATGCCAAGCATCAGCACGTGTTACAACAGCGTGGCTTCATAAAGAGTGTGGGTACTAGGCTGGCCTTCCTGCAGTCCCGACCTGTCTCCCATAGAAAACGTGTGGTGCATTATGAAGTGCAAAATACAACAGAGACCCTGGACTGTTGAGCAAGTGAAATCAAACGTCAAGCAAGAATGGGAAAGAATTCTACCCACAGAGTTTCAACATTTCTTGTCATCAGTTACCAAACACTTATTGAGTGTTGTTAAAGGGAAAAGTGATGTAACATAGTGGTTAACATGCCCCCATCCCAGCTGTTTTTGGAACGTGTTGCAGTGATCAAATTCAAAACGAAGGAATATTTGCGAAAGAAAACAAAAAAGTTTTATCAGTTTGAACATTACATATCTTGTCTGTGTATTTATTTGAACATATTTAATTGAATATAGGTTGAAAAGATATGCAATTCTGTTTTTATTTATATTTTACACAACTTCATTGGAATTGGGGTCTTACAACCAGAAGTAGGATAAGATGAAATTGTTGTTCCCAGGGTTGGGCAACTCATGGTCTAGAGACGACATACAGCCCCCCCTTTTTGGCCCTTGGGTCAATTTAAACAATTAATACATTGCAAATATGAAGGAAACTTGAAAAATAATCAATCAATGAACCATTAGAGATAGAAATATTGACTCTGATCACTTGAATATTTTCACAATTTCTTTCCAAGACATAACCACTTGTTACCTTCGCCAAGGAGGTTATGTTTTTCCAGTGTGTTTGTTTGTTTGTTAGTAAGATTACCGATCTTGCTGAAATTTTCAGAAGATGTTGGTAATAGCCCAACTTAAAAATGATTAGATTTTGGTGGTGATCCAGATAACCAACATTAGCGAACGATCGTTTTTGCCCAATAACTGTTTAACTAATGATGATATCAACATGATTCCGAATGCTAGGTGTGGGTTTTCACGGTCAAGGAATCATATTATGACAGTAACTTTATCATGGAACAATTAACTATTGATGTAACAGCAATATGTGAGCTACCTTGGCGGAGGTTTGCGCTCTCCGAGTCTTTGCTTGTTATGTAGTTTGGTGGGGATCATTTGTAGTTCCAGCAAACGTCCAGCAGATGGAGACAAACTCCAACAAAAGACAGATGGTACCCTCTTGCTTCATCATCACTGAGATCAACTGAGGAAATCATGAATCATCAGTGAGGGCCTGACTCGATGCTAGCTTTTTTTAAGAAGTGGGCGATTGAAAACTTTGCCCTGTAGTCTGTAGAAGTTTGCTTGGATAAGCTGCTATTCGAGCACAATATCCAAGTAGTTTACATCGGCGCATCAATCCGGTGGCTAACAGGCTCTGATAAACTTGTCAACACTTTTGTAAAAGATGGCTGACAACGGAGCACACCCGGCTGAAGAGGACCCGGCGGCAGCTTTCCTGGCTCAACAGGAGAGTGAGATAGCCGGGATAGAAAACGATGGAGAGGGCTTCGGGGCGCTGGAGGGAGCGGGGGACGAGCTGCCGCCCGAGCCGCAGCCTGCAGACTACGGTAAGTTTTAGACAGGGCTAGGGTTAGACTCAGCTAGCAGGCTAACGAGCTAACTACGGCTAGCCTGTGGTCCGACCGGTGTAATGGATGCAGCAGTGACTGTGTTCACTGGTGACTGAATGCGTCTGTGGTTGCCGTAGTTACAGCTGATGAAGTCGGAACAAGCCCAACAAATCCGTCTGTTTTGTCTGTTAACCATAAGGAATACTAATCTAAAAAAAAAAGGTGAAGATAAGTTCTAACAAGAATTATTATATTTAAGGGGTGATATGTTTTACTTACAACTCTAAAAAGTTGGCAGAAATTTTCAAATGACAGAATAATACTTTACTGCTGTCCTGTTAAATAACGTGCTGTGAAATTAATAAGATAATATAAGATTAAACTTTAATGAATCTCCTATTTGAGTAAATATGGTAATTACATAGGCAGCTCAATAGTAATGAAATTATGTAAGCATTTATTTAAAAAATACATTGAAAAAGCAATTAATAATGAGAGTATGTTTAAATAAATAGAAAATGAAATGATAATAATGCAATATTTACACATTTACATCTGAACTTAGGTGACTTTCTAAAATTAATTCAGATATGCAATCATACACAGTGTTGAAAGTGCATTGTTACAGATATTAGTTTTGCTCTCAAAACTGTTGATTTGATGGTGTGATGGCATTATAATAGTAAAATTAAGTGTTACATATTACATTAACTGGCTTTCTAACAATGTACAAACAAAAATGTTATAACACTCAATGAGTCAGCTTTATTAGCTAGTTATGTTCGACATACAAGGGATTTGACTCGGTTAATTAACAGTTAAGTACAAACTAGGGGACATATAAAGAAAAAGAGGAATAGGAATTAAAATTTTACATGAAGTAGAGGTAAAATAAGGCCTCAATGGATAGTAGTTTAAGGGAGAGGAGTGCATTTATTTTGTACACATCTTTTTAGGTATTTGTAACATGAGAAAGTGGTTTACATGTAGTAGGCAGAATAAAACAGAATTCACTTAAAACAGTGATGTTGGATCTGTGGGATAGGTGGGTGATATTTACACATCTGAGTGACTCTTAAATGAGTAACAAATAATGTATAATACAGGCACAGTGGTTTGGAATTTACAGTTAGATATAGCACAGTTGTTCTTAGGGTTGGGGTTAGTGCATACATAATAAACTATAGTGCAGAAAGAATTTACATTAAAACAGTGCATAGGGGAGGTAATTTTTTACACAATTAAGGATGGACTGGATTGAAATAGACAATGTATTTTATAGTTTGACCCTAAAATAACTCTTGAAATAATGTATTTTATAAACAAGCATTATTTTTCTTGTCTCAAATCTTTAACACGAAACACTGTCACAATGGGAGGAAGTTGTTCATTCTGATGCAGAAGAGTCTCTGTGTGGGTCAGTGATAATGACTTTGGGAATACTTGTATGTTGAATAAGAGAAAAATTCTATACAGTAAAATTATAAACGTACAATTTAATAATAAGCCTGTGGTTATGTTTGATGTAATTACGACACCCACAGGCACATACGGCTGAGTCTCCAACTAACACGGTAATGCTTGAACCCGTTACACCGTCACTTATAGTAGAGTGGAAGTAAGTTTAAAAGAACATACAAAAACTCATTAATTTTATAAAGACGTATCAGTCGTTGATACAGTCAAGCAGTGCTGTTGTTAATCATTTGTGACCTTTTTATTAACAATATAATGTAACATACGCGTTAGCCTCGTAGCATAGCCGTTTGTTTTCAACGTTTTCAAACGGTTGTTTTTGCTCCAGTTAATGCAGCGTTGATGGAGGTAAAAAAAAGAAGAAGAAACAAAGCCCGTAGCGTTTATTTAAATTGTAAATAGTGTAATAACATCCCGGAAGATGTATGTTATACCGTCATGGAGCTGTAAACTTCAGCTGAGTGAACTGTTAACACTCCTGAAAAACCTGTGTTATACACCAACAAATCTGCAAAGACAACATCAGTGCCCGAACAGGTGCTGCAGCATTTCTGAGGAAGCGTTTGACTTACACACACCATGACAGTTTCTGTTAGCAAAGGCTAGCCCAGGTGACGAGACAGGGGAACTATCTGGAAACCTCATTTTAATATAAAGCTTTGTTCCCTTCTCGAAATGACAGACGCTTTCGAAGAGGCGCCCGCCACAGTGAACGGGGACATGTTTCAGGTGAGCTCTCTAATGTTTTTTTTATTATATAGCTTTATGTCTTTCCTAAACAGATATCAGTGTATGTGTTGATAATGTCAGCCTTGTTTACAGGGAGATGGTGATAAGAGCAGTCACTGGGGCGTGGGGGTGTGCAGCAGAAACTATAGTCTGATATATTCAGCTGAATGTTGGTATTTGGATATGATTTTCTGTGAGTGAATTTCTGTTAGATCGATATGGGTTGCATGTCAGATGTTACAAAGGCACTTTAATGAACATCTAGCTGTTCAGTGTTGACATATATATGAAAAAGTATCAGAATTGTCTGTCATGTCTTGTGAGCTTAATTTAAATCTGTTTTACCACCGCAAGTTTGTTTTATTGTTGTCTTTGCATACCAGTATAATGACAACAAAGTGTTTATCTTAACTTTAAAAAAATCATTGTAAAACATGGTGTTTGTGGAGTTGGGGGTTGAATAGAGTAGGTTATTGTAAAGAGTTGGTTCAATGGAAAGTGTTTATCATCATGGAAGCATCAGGTAAGAATGCTCATCTGGTCAGAGAGAGTTGGTGTAACAAAAGTATTTATTTTGGTTGAATTGTGATTATTTAAAAGGTAAAAAAGAGGGTAATAAAACATAGACAACTAGAGGTGCTCTAAGAAAAAAATGTCCTATCTTGCATCTTTACAGATCCTAAAAAAAAAATAATAATCCACATCTGGAATCAATTCACCAAAATCTAATCACTTGTCCTTTGTGCCATGATCAACATTTGCTAAAATTGTGATCAAATGATCAAAAATATGGAAAACTGCCCTATCTCGCAATGTTAACTAACCCATATAAAATTCCTAGGTCTGCGTCCAGGTTCAGATCACCAAAATCTAACTTCTTGGTCCTGGGCCCACATCTGACCCATCCCGAAAATCCCAGCAAATTCTGTTCTTAACTTCTTAAGTAATCCTGTTAACAAACTAACAAATACAGGCAAAGACATAACCTCCTTGGCAGAGGCAAAAAAAAAAACACATGAGATGAAAGTATCTGGAAAACAAGAAAACAATTATTAGAACATATAAAACTAACAACAAGAATGATTAGATGTCACTGAAATATATACTGATACTGAAAAAATGAAAAGGTCTTGAACTTTGATTTTTGAATTTTAAGGACATAAAATGTTTTGATTGGCCAAATTTTGCCTGTGGGAGGTCGTACATTTTAAATGGCATGACTAAGACTTTATGTCTAATCTTTATGGGCAATTTTAAGGAGATGCTTCAAAAAGCACTGGAAAAAACTGCATCAATGTGTTGTTTGTGCCGGAAACCTTTTTTAAAAAATGTATGCGTGTGCTTAGTCAAACCTGATTGCATCACTTTCCTGTAAGGTGGCTTGAGCAGTCCACACTTTGAGAAGCACTCCTACATCATGAACATATATATATATATATATATATATATATATATATGTATATGTATGTATGTATGTACATTCGCAAAGGATGTTTGTGAGGCAAAATAAAAGAAAAGGCCAAATACGTTTCTGCTTCAGTTCAATCATGAATGCAGCGAGTAACTAACTTGTCTACCGCAACAGCAGTAGACAACTTTAACTTAAGCAAACTGACCGCAAATCAGCTTTTCAGAGGAACATAGATTGAGGAAGGTGATGTTTTCAGTGACGTTATGGCCCAGGAAGTTTTGTCTATCTTTTGAAACATTGTGTTGTTTTAATGATGAACTCCAATCAAGATGGGGCTGTTCATAAAAGTGCTCGAGGCTCAACTTGATATTTACACAGCTCTCTCTGGTTTATCTCCCCCTCCCTGCAGCGCCACATAGGTGATAGCAGAAACACAAATGCTTTATCATCACATATTGAATGTCATGAATGACTCTGAACTGCACACACAAAAAAAACAGAACCTGTTCATGTTAAACAAGAAGAGACATTCAAAGGCTGAGCTGTATGTGCAGCATTGAGTCAGGCTTTACTCATGAGGTGGACTTATTGGACTTTTTAAATCATTTACAGAACACCCTCTGCAGTAATTCAAAATCTATGTGCAAGGTTAATGAAGCAGCAGAAACAGATAAACAAGTTTTAGGATGCAGCAGTGTTTGGGCTCAATTTGAGAAAAATATACAAACTCTAGAGCTAAAGTTTACACTCCTCACAGATGTTTATTTACTTTGAGAATTATCATCATCGCAGTATTGAACCTTGTTATCGCACTGCACATCTTTTTCCCATATCTTGCAGTATGTATATATTTAAGTTTAATATAGTACACATGTGTTGGTTGCAGTTTATTTTACTGTGCAAAAATGTTGTTCATGCTCCTCAGTTGAGTCCTTAAAAAGTTTTTTTTAAAGCGTTGAAAAATGTTTTGATGTGTGTAGGAAGCCTGTTATGATATTTTTTAAAAGTATAAGATAAGGATTCTGCCCAATTTAGACCAAACACCTCAAAAAGATTGGTTTATGGCCAGAAAGCTTATTACTTATGTGATTCATGTTGCAGACAGTTTTTTATTGAGCATCAGACTTGACATCTCTCTTTTTTTGGACCTCAATCAATGTACAGTATGTAATATCTCTATAAGTGAATTTGTCTTACTCAAATCATGTTAGTTTAGCTGTGTAAACCTCAATATATCTGAAAGCACTAAAACTGTGTTGATGCTGTCTGTGTAACAGTTGTAACTATGATGTAATTCAATAGTTAAAACCTCCTCTGTCCTCTGAAAGGAATCTAACGGCCCAACAGACAACTATGCAGCCATCGCTCAGGTCGACATCCAGAGGCAAGAGCCGGAGAGTTTACGCAAGTGGAGGGAGGAACAGAAGACACGCCTCGAGGCATTAGGTGAGCACTGATGATCTCACTGAGGATGAATCACTCTGGTTAAGTCATTTTTTAATTTATGTATTTTTAATTCTTTCCAGTAGGTCACATGATGTAAAATATCCAAGTTGGTCACACTGAAGGATTTACAAATGCCACTGGCCTCTTTGACTGTGTTGTTTTCTCTTTCAGACTCAGCGTCCAAGGCGGCCGAGGCAGAGTGGAGAGAGAAAGCCAGAAAGGAGCTGGAGGACTGGCATGTACACCAGAACGAGCAGATGGAGAAGAACAAGGCCAACAACAGGTTGGTGTCTGACATGTCCCCTGTTAGTATACAAAGAAGTCACAGGGGGTTTGTTATGAGGATGTGATGTCGCTGCCATCACTTTAAGTTGTTTTTGTCAACTCTTAAAGAAAGAAGATATATTGCTGTTTTTTTCTGTAGAACTTCTGCTTACTGCAGTGTTTTAACTTCAGGGGTGGAAGGTATTTTATTTCATGGACTCAGATCTCTGTAGTTGAGTGGGTTTGTTGTGTATTTATACGTTTCTGATTAGTTTTTAAAGTCAGCAATTTTACTTTTACCTGAGCAACATGGGAAGTATTGTGTTTTTACTATTGAAATACGAGGGCTGATTGATAAGTTGTAAGCCTCATATTTAAGGGTTTGACTTTTGGCGGACATATTGCATTATTTTTCAACGTAATCCACTTCAGTATCGAAACACTTTTGCCAGAGATGTTTAAGGGCCTCAATGCCTCTTTTAAAGAAGTCCTTTTCTTGACCGCTCAGAAAGTCCTCCACTGCATGTATGACGTCATCATCTGACCGAAAGTGGGTACGGGAAATGGCCTTTTTCAATTTTGGAAATAGATGAAAGTGTGATGGAGCAAGATCAGGCGAATAAGGCGGATGCTCAATCAGTTCAAAGCCACAGTCTTTAATGGCAGCCATGGCAATGACAGACTTGTGAACAGGGACATTTTGTCCATTTTGCAAAAGTCACTTGCCTTGTTTACTTTAGAGTGCTACCCCTTCGACATAAACTGACCAAATGACACCAGTCTTTCCTGACTTAAATAGTCAGGGAATAGTAGAGCTGAAAAAGGACATCCCTGCTCATCTTGTTTAATACAAGGCACACAACTTTTCAATCAGCCCTCGTATTAATATCAACATTTTACCTACTTACTGGTTTGATACTCGATACCTAATAGGATAGAAACAGGATGTCACTAACAATCTCAAAGCCGGTTTTATACTTGTGTGCCAAATCTACGCTCTACCTATGCCGTAGTGCCCTGTGTATTTATACTTGTACCCACACATTTTCTGCCTGTGTGGGTACAAGAAACAGCAGTTGATTCCAATGTAAATATTGCGAAAAGGAAAAGAGGGAGACATTAGAGTGGCTGAATTTTGTGAATGCTGAGTCAGTGGAGCTGCAGGATGGGACTTGTTTGGCCACTGAATGAGACAGGAATGAGGGAGTACATCTCTTTGGGGGGTACATTAATGTCTTGGTTTGCATGCTGCCCCCTAATACTGCACAAAGTCATACCTGAAATGTACCCCGAGACTGACAGACGCGCTCTTTGTGTAGCCCATTGACTGAAGAAAGAAAGTCGTGACGTCAGTTTGATGATCAGCATACAGTGCGTGCCCTCTCAACCAAACCTTAGACAAAGAGGGCATGCTGAGGCAGGGCTGAAGGTCCCATGTTCTGTAAAATCATTTTTCTTTGATTTTAATGTTATTAGAAGGGGCTCGAGGAGCAGAACGTGACACCTTTTGCTAAACTCTCAGTTAACAGAGAAATACCCTCTGTCTCTTTACTTCCTGATGACTATGATGTCATAGCTATACAACCTACATGTGTGTTTTCTGCTAGTTATAGGCAGACGCCATGACTGTTTTGAAGTCCTGTAGCCTCCCCACCCCCTCAGATCGAAGCATTTTGAAAGAGGAGTGAAAAGAGTGGCATCTTATCATCTACAGAGACGTAATTTTTCATTTTGTTGTTCAACTTAAATCTTTGCTAAATAGATGCTCAGACATGATGTAAAAGGTCAGACACACCAGGACATGGAACCTTTAAGGCTGTGTGGCCAACAGCTACTATTCACAGACTCGCATCCATGTCAATCATGTTCCTATTTTCCAAACCGTAAATCCTCCATAAAGTAAAAACTAGCAAGAAAGAAAAAAAACACTCCCTATACAGCGGAGCCTTTAGATATATTAAATATTAAGATTGAAGCAGTTTCTTAAACCAGGCTGTAAGTATGTCTATTTGACTTTAAAAAAACATTTTTGTCCTGAACATAATAGTGTAACTACAAGTTTCCTGCAGCCAGTTTGAAGCAGACACACGGGCAATGGCAGTTTTTGGCACTTCCACGTTGGCTTCATTTCTCAGCCCCGGAGGACGCTGCTTGGTACAGGCTTCTGCGTTGGTTTGGGGCCACATGGACCTACAGCATAGGCCACTGGGAAGATTTGACACAGAAGTATTATTCAGGCTTTAGTGTTCAGCATAAAGAAAGGGTATTTTTAGTGATCAATTTTTATCATTTAATTGGATTTTATATAGAATAGAATAGAATGGAATTCTATTTTGTCATTCAAAATATACACGTGCACACATGAACAAAATTTTGTTGCAAAATGGCTCAGATAGCAAGACTTAAGGCACAAGTACTCAGAATTAAGTAAATGTTTAAAAAAAAAAAAAGTATTAAATAAAAAGAAGGTATAAAACAGTCAGTGAACATATTAAAGTGATAAGAGTATAAAACTAAAAAAGTAACCAGAGAAAAGTGCTGGAGTGCTTAGAACACAATTGAGTACAACTGTATTATTGCACTGAAATTTTCTGAGATAATTGCAGGATACCACTAGATTATTCAATTAAATTTGCACAATTGCATTAAGTTGTTGCACAGCTGCATTAAATTATTGCACGGTTATTTCACTGAAACATTGCACCGAATTTTTCATAATTCACGTTGGTCAAATGTAGTGTCCCTATGCAAAACTATGATTGGCTAAAATCTTAAATTAATACATTTTTGTGACTGGTTATATTTCTAAATTTGGGCAAGATGTTATTTTATACAATAATGAAACAAGTAACTGGTTAACACGTTACACTCCAGCTGTTGTCTGTTTGCTTTACACGGGAAATGTGTTCAAAACTACCCAGTACTTAAATAACACTTTAAATGAACTACTTTTTATCAGGACTGCTTGATTGTGGCAAAAATCATAATCACAATAATTATAATAGATATTGAGATCACTCTTGATTTTAAAACATGAACCACATGCTTTCATTGACCGTATATGGTTTTGACACGATCATTTTGAACAGTAAAGGACGAGCAATGTATAGAAAAATACTTGAGAAACTACAAATACCTCAAAATAATGCTATTATTGTAATATTTATGTGACACAATAATGTTTTTATTCTGATTCCTCACATTTTATAACTGTAAAAGGCAGTAATTATAAAAGAGATTAAAACTTGATAATAATTGCCCAGCTCTACTTTTTACTCTTACTTGGGAAGATCACAGAGTTTTTACTAATCCTGGAGTATTTTTTGTTTTTATTGAAGTAACTATGGTCACACCCCAGCTCAATACTTCTGTTGTACTTCCACCTCTGTTAAACTCTGTCATGTGAGATGACGTGTGTTCAGAAGTGATCTTTAAAGTTGACTTGTGAATATTTACCCTGGACATTTTATAAGCATTTTTTTGCACAAACAGATGAAATGTTGGAGTGTTGATTGACTTGTAGATCGACTTTTTCTGTAGCTCATTCAGAGACAGCCTCTCTATCACCAGAGTTTGCCTTTCAGTGATTGTTGCTCACAGAAACATTGCATTCTGTCTTTTCTTGACCAAGCTAACCTGCTCTTCTCTCACACTTTCCAACAGACTCTGTCCAAGTCTGGCACGGTATCACTCTGCATCTCTGTCTCTCTAGATTTTTGCCAGTCTCCTCCTCTGTGAAAGCCCGTGAAAGCGCTGAGAGACGGTCCTCTGATGAGACATTAGTCTACAGCTGCGTGTCCTTTAGACGGACCAGAAAACAAAACAGGAAGCTGGCTAGCTAGAAAGGAATGCAAACAGCGGGGAGCTAATGTCACATCCATGCTGTTTGCATTGCAGAGCATCAAAGCGGCCTGTAATTGACTGAAATACAAAAACGTCTATTCTGATCCTCTGTCAGCATCAGAAACATTGTGTGAAGATCATTCTGGTCCTTTAGTTTCCCCCTCATCAGAGCTGTTTCTCAGTGGCTTACATATTCTGTTTAATCGGACTAACATTTCACTGCTTGTTCTGCTTAACACTGAAACTGTTCTTCTCTCTCCTTCTTTCTTCTGCTTTCTCGGCCTTCCCTGCGTACTAGGATTGCTGACAAGGCTTTCTACAAACAGCCCAACTCTGATGTTATAGGCTTTGTGTAGGTTTAGAACTCTTACATACTTTAAGTTGTAGTTGATTTTCACCTGATGCATGCCAAAAACACTAAAATTGCCTGTATGTATTTGAAGGCTTTATTCATACTGTATCGCTTACATTGATTTGATTGTAACATACTATGATAGATTTTAATTGAAGAGTAAGAGTGCAGTTTTTGTCATAACTTCCTGAGACCCAAGCTTTTGTTTGCTGAACATTTTTAATTTCCCCCCACTAATTCGGAACAAGCAGGAAATGATAAGTCAGGAGGACCTAAAGCTCATGGTTTACAACAGACTTGTATATTATCAGCCGGGAACGGGGGTCACTACAGAAACACCAACAGGTCAGGGCCATTAATACAGCCCCATTGTCATTGGTCCAGTTATTATCAAACTGCTTGTTCAGGGTGACCTCAAGGTTGAAATCATAAAGCCTAATTCCAATAAAGTTGGGACATTGTGTAAAGGGACAATGTGTCACGTTTTAAGTACTTTATGATCTAAAAACAATGTCTACATTCAGAAATGTGTCCTCATTTGTGTCAAATTGCCTTTGCCAACAATCTGACTTGTACGACAGAGGATTAGTGCCACGTTAAAAAGAAAAAGAAAAAAGTAAAGTTATGAGAATAATCTCATAAAGTTACTAGAATAAAGTCATAAATCTATTTAAATTAAGCTAGAAAACAAACTTTATTCTGAAAGGTTGCACCAGAAGAGCAGCCATCCGCCTACACAAAGAGGATTAAATGAGAGCGTCTTCTTGATTAAGGTATGCTTATACTGATCTAAAGTTTGACAAATAGCCTTTTTATTGTAACTTTTTTATTTTATTCTCGTAACTTTACGACTTTATTCTCGTAACTTTATTCTCGTAACTTTATGACTTTATTCTCATAACTTTTCGACTTCATTATCATAACTTTTCAACTTTATTCCCATAACTTTGACTTTATGCTCGTAAATCATCAAAAAGTATTTTTTTAATCATACCTTTTCTTTTTTAACGTGGCCCTAATCCTCTGTTGTAGACTTGTCCTCCTGAGTGAAGATTCTCAGATAAAAAGAGAATACGATGATTTACAAATCGTTTTTGAACTAAATTTAATTAAATGCACTAAAAAGATAAGGTATTTAATGTACACACTGATAACATTTATTGTTTTCATGCAGGTATTCATTCATTTTGAATTTGATGCCTGTAAAATGTTCCAAAAAAGCCGGGACAGAGGCATGTTTGCCACTGTGTTACATCACTTTTCCTTTTAACAACAATCAAGCATTTGTGAACTGAGAACACTAACTGTTGAAGCTTTGAAGGTGGAATTCTTTATAATTCTTGCTTGATGCACGACTTCAGTTGCTCAATACTTCAGGGTCTCTGTTGTCATATTTTGCGCTCTTTAATGCGCAAAACATTTTTAGGGGGTGACAGGTCCTGATTTCAGCCAGGCCAGTCTAGTCTAGTCCCTACACTCTTTAACTCTGAAGCCACGCTGTTGTAGCATGTGCAGAATGTGGCTTGGTATGGTCTTGCTGAAATGAGCAGGAAAAGGACCATTCAGACTTTGTTCTGATAACAGTCTGGATGGTCCTTTTCCTCTTTAGCCCGGAGGACATGATGTCCATCATTTTCTAAAACAAATTAAAACATGGACTCATCAGACCACGGCACATGATCCTACTTTTCCTCCGTCCATCACAGCTGAGTTCAGGCCCAGAGGAGCTGGTGGCATCTCTGAGTGTTGCTGATACAACTTTGGCACTGCAGGGTAGTTTTAACTCAAACCTAAGAATTGGGAAGGTCCTGCACCCCTTAGTGGGATTTTTAAGTGCACAAGGGCAGAAGTGCAGTAATGGGACAGGATCCCAGACTTGCTTCAGTGTGTCCTGACACATCAATTGAGAACAGCTGCATTACAAGAGAGATATAAGTTAATTTTTCTAACTTATTTACACAGTATACCCATTTTATTTAAATCAGGAGGTGATGTACCCTGTGTAGTTTTTGGGCACAACTGTGTGCAAAGAAATAAATGACGATGGCAGCCATCTTGAACCAACACTTGGCAGTGTTACTTTGGTGAACACAGCGTGGCCTGGGTTTCTGTGAGGTCAGCAGGTCTACGTTTAGCAGGTTTAATTAAAGATGGGAAGTAAAACAAAATGTAAAGTTCATATGCGGGGTCTCAGGAGGTTAAAGTGTATTACTGTCATAGGGATGTGCATGTTTTCTTATAAACACGTGTTATTTAAGTTCTGGTTTAGCATCAGGTTTGCTGTTATTGCCATCTCTCCTGATTTCTCTCTAATATTTTTTTTTCTCTGCTCCCCCGTCCACCTACAGAGCATCAGAGGAGGCTTTCCTGGCAGAGAGCGATGGCGACAGTCCAGGATCGGAGTGGGAGAGAGTAGCCCGTCTCTGCGACTTTAATCCCAAAACAAACAAACAGGCGAAGGATGTTTCTCGAATGCGCTCGGTCCTCATCTCTCTGAAACAGACACCTCTAGACCGCTAGAGGGCGCTGCAGTTTTAGAGTGAAATGCCTTCTTCAGTTTTAACCTCACCTTGCTTCAGAAAAGTTGCTCTGCTCTTTTGCATAAAAACCCTGGTATGTTTGTTACCTTTAAAAACAACCTGCCTTTCTTACTGCCTATTATATTAATAATTTACTTATCCTGCTCTCGTGTGAGATGGAGGACTGCATCCTTTAGCTGGTCAGTTTGATCACTGCTATACTTTAGAAAATATTGTTACAGTAAGTTAAACACCCCCCCACCCCTTTAACTTATGAATTGTTTTAGGTCAACTTTGTTGCATGCCCTTTCCAATATTTTGGATGCACAGTTTTTAGTTGTTTTATATATAAGCATTTTTGGTCGATGTCAAACACTAATGAAGCACTATTGCATATTAGATTGTAACCACTTATGCCTCTCATCACTGAAGGATTACTGTCTTTGTTCACATTTGTTGTATTATATCCCTTATTACCATATTTAACGTAGCTAGCATATGTTTCTCTTCAAATGCATAAGCTTGTGGCCTTTTGGATGTAGCTCTTACTCTAGTAGAGTATTCACCTGAATGGATTTCATCAATTAGGCAAGACCTCAGCAAAAAAAAATTATATAATCACAACCAAAGACTTCTGCCATCTAAATTTTCCCTTCTGTGCGATTTTACATTCCACAGATTTTTTTTCCCACATTTTTTCTGTTACAACACTGTGTTTTCAAGCTTTTTTAAGCAGCATATAAAAGGTCAAATCCAACAGCTCTGTCTGCACGTCGTTTCACATGTTGCCTATTTGGACATTATGAATACTGGAAAAAGTGAATGTTAAAAGGGAACTGAACATAAAAGGCCAAGTATGATCACCTGAGAACTGTATTCTTAATACCCCAGCTTAGTTTTATTGCCACTAAAATGCCCCGAAGATAATCAGTCATCCAGTTACTGTGTGAAGAGAGAGGAAACTGTGTGGCTGAAATCCAGAGAGGGGTTTACCTGCAGCCCTCCACTGTCAGGACAGAAGTAAAGTCCCGTTACATGACCTAGCCTGTTAGTACACTGTGCTTGTAGATTAATTCTCTGTTTTAGGTTGTTTTCTATTAAACACAACAAGGTGATAAAGATTGGGATTTGGTGTAAAGGGCAGATTTTCTACCAAAGCCCAAATACAGCCCGCGGTCTGCCTTTTCTTTTTTGAGACAGAGAGGGAATAAGCTTATAGTAATGATCACGAATAACATTAATTTAGCAAGCAGCCCTATTAAACCACGTTATATAAAGTATACACAAGGTGAGGCTTCAACAAATTCTCTACTGTGAGCACACACAGAGAGCTCGGTGTATCTTCCTTTGACTCCTCGGCTGTTTATCTCACAGTGTGCACAGATTACCAGCTTGAGGATACTAAAAGAAAATCTTCTCTGGAGAATAAATGCTGACCCAGTGCAGGGGGGAAGCTGGAGGTATATTGAGCAACTTCAGCTTGTTTTGTTATAACTTCTGCCCCCGTGATGCACTCGGATTATTGCCATTTAACAACCAGGAATTTGCACTTACTAGCCTTAATTATTGAAGCCAGACTTTTGAAAATTTTGGGTTTGAATCAGGCTTGGGGCCAGTAATTGAAGTTAAGGGTCCATGTTGGGTGCACATTGGACTTAGCATTAAGCTGCCTGAGGGTGGAGGTCTGCAGCTAGGCCATCTCTGAGAGGTTAGAAAATAGAGCCTTATACAGGTGATAAAAACATGCCAGTAAATCAGCAGATCAGCTGATATTAACATAAACTGTTAAAAACACTGACAGTGTGGGATGTCCTGGGAAAAGGAGCACCTTTGTTTTTATAAAACACCCGTCTCACTTAACTGGCCACTGAAATGCCTTTGCATGGGTAAGATGACTTCACAAAGTGCTGTCCTGACATACATTTTGTGCACTCCTACTCGAGGCTCTCATTTGAGATGGATTGTCTACCGAGTGTTTGAGGTGAACTCTGAACTGGCCTCTGTTTAGTGTCTCAAACCCTCCTCGCATTTCTATCTACTCACCCAGGCCATTAATGTAGAAACTGTTTTCACAGTGAATTTCCCCCATTTTTTAAATAAAGGTTTTGCAAGGAGTAGATGTCCCAAATTCAGTTGTGAGCGTCGTTCTTTCTCTCAAATACACACAAGACAACAAGTTTAGTTTTAAAGTTTAAAGATTTCTCATCATGAAGACACATTCAGGTGTAATGGAGACGTTCGAACAAAACATTTAAACATGAAATTCTCAAAAACAACAAAAATGAGCAAGAAGTCTATCTCTGCATGTCCTCTCATTACAATTTGAGAAAAAAAAATCACCAAAAGTGAGCCTACTTCTTAGAGTGAGAAGCAAATCATACTCTGTTGTCACAGTACACTTAACCATCATTAGCTTTTTAACAACAATAAATAGCATTGGCCTTCTCATTCATCTGAACCATGCTGGGTTCAGAGTTTATGTAGTCCAAGTCTGTGCAGGATCTGTACTGATTCACTTTTAATCTGGTGATGGCAGAGATGAGGGGGTTTCAGTTTTTGTTGGGTTTCAAAGCTGTGCTGACAACTCCAACGACAATGGCGACTACAGTGAAGCCCTGAGCGAAGATTCGGCCCCTCATCAGCAGCTGGGACTGTCGGGTTTTCCCTTGATGGAAGGCCCGGAGACCATACATCAGCATCCCTGCTGTTCCCAAACAACCTGGACAACAAAAAAGACCATCACAAGTAAAAAAACAGGATCCAACACAACAATGAAGGTTGATTGTAACTAAAACAAGAAGCAGGTGTGGAGAAGGTGTTTGCTTTTACGCCTGAGCATGGAAGTTAAAGGCTTTAAAGGAAATTTAAAAAAGATCTTCAATGTATAAAATACAGAAAAATCCATCCTTCGTGATCAAGTCGACTTCATAAGAGGTTATTTTTTGGCTGCCACTGCAGATTAATTTTGTACCGGCATCAGAGTCCTTGTAGGAGCCAGTCATGAAAAGTTCTGGTTTTAAAGAGTATCATCAGACTACAGTTTAACCATGACAACTTTGAAATTAGAAATTACGTAAAAAGAAGTAGAGATGTCATTGACTGATTTTGATTTGATTTTTATTGGTCTTTTATTTACAAGAATGAGCATTTTGTCAAATTATTGTATAACGTACACCTGATTACAAGAATTGAAGCATTTGACCCTCATTATTTTCTGGAAAGGGGCCCCAAAACCCCTGTTCAAATTATTTAGAAACCCCAGATCCAATGATGTTGGGACAGACAACTGGAAACTGATTTGGAATCCTTTTTGAAACATATCAAATTGAATGCACTATAAAGATATTTTTTGAATATACTCAAACTTGTTTGTTTGAACAAGGGCAACAAAAGACTGGGAAAGGTGAGGGATTCTCAAAAAACAGCTGAACGGGTTAACTGGAAACAGGAGAGTGATGATTGAGTATAAAAGGAGCATCTCCAAAAGGCTCAGCGGTTCACGGACAATGACCGCGCGAGGTTCAAAACTTTGTGAACAACTGTGATGTACAAATATTCCACCAGTTAAACATTTATCCACATACACTTGCAAGAAATTGAGAGATTTTATCATCTGGAGTCCATGATAACACTAAAAGATTAAGAGACCCTAAAAAAATCCCTGTACAAAAGCATCAAGGCTGAAAACCAACATTGAATGCCTGTGACCTCAAATCCCTCAGGCAGCACAGCATTAAAAATGGACATCATTCTGCCCAGAATTTTACCGCGTGGGCTCAGGAACACTTCAGAAAACCATTGTCACTTAACAGTTTATCTCTACATCTACAAGTGCAAGTGAAAATTCTACCATGTGAAGCCAAAGCCAAATAACATTTCTCTGAGCTCATCTGAGTCGGACTGACGCAAAGTGGAAAAGTCTGCTGTGATCTGAGACCACATTTCTGATTGTTTTTGGAAATCATGGACGTCTTGTTCTCTGGGCTAAAGAGGAAAAGGACCATCCAGACCGTTATCAGAGCAAAGGTCAAATCCAGCATCTGTGATGTATGGGGGTGTTTGTGCCCATGGCACGGGGAACTTGCACATCTGATTAAAAATGAAGTTTATCAGTTAAAACATTAAATATATATTTTATGATGGTGTATTTAAATGAACATAAGCTGAACAAGATTTGCATTGTATTCCATTTTTATAAACATTTTACTAAATATCCCAACTTCATTGAAATAGGGGTTGTTGAAAAAGAGCTGCACAAACAATAAATAAATGCATGAATGAGTAAAACAATAAAATGTTGCCCCAGTTATTAGAAAAGTGGTTCTTTTCCAAAATATTTACACCTGTCCGTCTATTTAGGGTCATTTTAAAGCAGGAGTGAGACGTCAGCTGTTTGGCTCGTAGCTTTTCTGTGTGAAAAGCCCTGATCTGTGGCAAATAACTCAAAGTTTAGTGTAGTTTCAATGAAATAACGAATGTTAGTCAATGATTTTATTTAAAACTTTAATCAAACAAGTCTTATTACCTAAAATTAACTGTTACAATGCATTTGACTAAGTTAACTGACCTTTAATGTGAAATAAACAGATGGAAATGGAGGTTTACCTTGCTTTAAAGTTATTTTTTCTTATGTTGAGTACTTTCACAGCAGTTTGGGGCATCTTACCATGGCTGCTTTTGAATAGGAGGAGGATAACCGCCCTGCAGCAGCAGCAGAGGCTAAAACTGTATCTATATTTTCAACCTGAAAGAATTTAAAAAAACAAACATTTGACTTGTTTTAATGCACAACAATGGCACGCTTATTTGGTTGGTTTATCCTTTTATTTCTTTTTTACATTTTAAGCAGCCAGCTGGGGTTTTTAGCTCATGAAAACTAAGCCTGGATTTTTGTTTTTGTCACATTGCCACTGTCTTAATCATTATCAAAAACTTAATTAGGGATTTTTTTTACAGAGTTTTGATGATAAAATGAACACTGCCCTGATTCATGATGTAAATTTTTATGTTTGAGCTTAATTTATAAGACAATTAAACCTTAACCTACAAACTTTGACCTATGTAAAACAAACCTGATATAAAGTTTACTTAATGACTTAATTAGACTTTCTGTTAAAATTGTTTGGGTTGAGACAGAAGCAAACACGAGATTAAAAAGAATAGTTTTAATTTCTGAAATGTTAACTCACATTAATAATAACTTATCTCTCCTAATTCTGTTTAGTTCTGAGTTATTAGTTCACCGTTTGTCATTACACTGACCTCTCTGCTCTCAGCTACATGATGTTCTCCTGCGGCTCTTATTCAACTCCTCAGCTTGTGTAACTCACCGATCGGGACGAAGGGGTTCTCCTTGGTCTTCCGCAGGAACTTCTCCTTGAAGGTTTCATCTTTGACCCTCGGGGAGGGGGTGAAGCCCTCGATGATCGGGGGCTGAGAGAAGTCGAAGGGCACCACAGCTACCGGGGAGGTTTCAGCTGTCTGCTCGGGGACGGCTGGTGTTGTTGCAGCCGCCATGCTTACCTTGGACTGCAAAACCAGGCACAGGAACTACAAAAATACACTTCCGGGTGCGCTTCGACTTCCGACTTCACAGCAAAAGCCCGGATGTTGGTATTATTATTATTATTATTATTGTTATTATTATTACTATAACAATAAGAATGATTATTATTATATTAATAATTATAAGAAGATGTATTTTAAATTTATTACATTTATTGTAATTATTTATAATTGTTCCATTGAAGGAAAAAGCACCCAGATCATGATGGCGCCCCCTGCCGCGTATAAAAACATCTCAGGTAGGATCTCCTTAACTTCAGTGTTAATTTTGACAGCACTCTTCAATTTAGTTTTAATTACAGTCTTTTACCTAAAATATCTTAGTTTTAGTCATAATTTAGTCATCTAAATTGTTTTAATTTCAGTCTAGTTTTAGTTGATGAAAGTTCACAACAATTTAGTCGATGAAATCTACTGTAAATTTAGTCGACTAAAATATGAAGTGTAAAGTGTGAGGCATTCTTTATGTTTTATTAAATTTCTGAAGTCATGTTTTACACTTGGATCCTGCCACCATGAAGCTAAGGCAGTTGTGACTGGATGCCCCTCTTAACTCATCCAATCTTTCCACACAACCAAAGTAGCTGTGATTGGATATATTCCTAACTTGTCTCTAATTTCTACATAACCAAATTAGTTCTGATTGGATTAAGTTTCCGTCAAACATTTTAGTCTAGTTTTTTTTGTTGACGAAAATGTCAGTTAATTTAGTTTTAGGTTTGTCCATGTGCACTTGTTTTTATTCATTACTGTCTAGTTTTCATCAGGGGAAAAAAGGTTTTTGTCGAAAACTATGATGGAAATAATTAGTCAACAAAATTAACACTGCATGTCTCCCAATTTACATGCTTAACAAATTACAACTAAATACAAAAAAATACGACAAAATAAAAACCCTGTAAATAAGTGGGTATACAATAACCTCTAGCTGGTTTTATCATTTGTAGTAATATTAATTGGGCATTACATTACATATGAATTAATGTGAGCTTTTCCATTTTAAGAGTTAACAGTTATAACTAGTTTTATTACCATAGTGAGGGGGAATTTCTTTTCTCAAATTTGTGGCGCCCCCTGTAGGTCATGGCACCCTTAGCATTTGCCTATATTGTCTGTTATATGGGCTAATCGGATCCTCCGGCTCAGCACCTGTGACACTGTTTTGGGTCTACCACTTGACTTTTTTGTTCCATAACCCTCAGGATCTTTTAAAAAAACTCAGAATGACTCTGACTGTGTCCAACCTCAGCAGTGATGGCACGTTGCGAGGCCTTGCTTATGTAATGTGTTCATGCTTACTCAACAAAGGTTGCTGAGCACAGACCACCAAACTGTATCAAAATAAATCCCCCAAACGACCTAGGTGTGAAAACAACTTCTCATGACCTCTTACCCCTGCATGGAAATGGCACAAAACACTCAATAACAAATCAAGGAGCTCTTTGGATCTGAAATTAGCACCCTTATTTACCAAATGTGGGTGAAATCTTTACACTCTGATTTTGTTACCACCTTTAGTTTATCAGGCTCTATAGGTCTCTAACAGTTGGCAGGCCGGCACTGAAACATAAAAATCTGGGAAACACTCACACTGAAGATGTCTCAGTGACAATAGGACGAGTTTTGCCCTTGCAGTTCAGTAAGCTGTTACCTAAAATGAACAAAACACTTCATTGTAACATTTTCAAATAATTAAATATAAATAATGGTGGTAATTACTTATTAAAAAAAAAACCCAATTTGTCTGTGAGGGGATGCTCAAACATAACGATGTTTCCTGACTTTACAAAAACCTCATCATGGAGAGCAATGGCTTCTTTAAAGGAAATTCAAAACTGGTCAGTTGAACTTAAAAATAAAACAGTGAGGAAAATGGATCATAAAAACATCAGACACATACTTTTCAATCTTTTTATTGAATATTAAGGTAAATATTTCACATTAATACAGGCTACATAAAGTAGAGCCACTATACGACATGAAATTTACTCTCATTTTAACCCTTTTTAGTATGTAAACAATTATACATGTATTTACCACTCTAAAAGGTTCTGATTTCTCTTTCTCTTTAGGTAATCATCATCTAGTTCTGGGCCAAGTTTAAATAGCTACTTCATGTTGAGCCCCCTGCAGCCCAAGAACGGTGTATGTGGGTTTAAGTCAAAATCGCTAAACTACGCAGAGAATGGATCCTGTTAAACAGGTGATCGCGCATGTTTTGTTTGCATCAACGGGACACTGATTTCAGCACTCCCCCATGTTTTCCTCTTTCCTCGTTTGAGATAGGCACATCAAAGAATGGCGTCAAGACAACTTCCAATTCTTCAACCTCTGCTCTGCACTCATAGGTCACTACTAAAGTTAACAAGTACGCTTCTCTTTTTTTGTTTTCATGTTTGTCTTATTCGGTCATGTTTGTCAGTTGGTATTTCATGTTTGCGCTGTGGGTCATGCTGTGTGCGTTTGATTGCTGTGGACGCTTTCTAGTTGACGTGGTTCAGGTGCACGTTGCCCACATGAGGCGCCCAGGTACCAGGCCACACCTGAAGAGACAGAAGTTAGAGTTAGAGTTACAGGAAGAGTAGAAAAGGCATGACAGTTATGATCAGCGTATGATCAGGGCGTTTACCTGCTGCTGTGGGTCAGAGTTATCTGCATTGTTTGGGACCACTTTGATAATGGGGCTCCATGCGGGGTCACCAGCGTGCAAACCGTTGTACATTGGCCCCCCTGGCCCCTCAGCCATGGGAGGATGAGGGGGCAGCATGGTTCCTCCATACATCGACATGGGCATGCCCTACAGACAGACGATAAAAATGTCAAATTAAAATGGAGTTTTTTATGAAACACTGCACACAGAATTGAGTTGATCCAAAGTGCTTTACAGCAAATATACAGAGAGGAAAACAGTCCAAATAAAAACAAACATAAGCTTAGAAGAGCTTCAGGAGTGATGAAAGGTTGAAAAATAGAAGTAATGGCAGTAAAAGTACAGCTGAACAACATGGGAAAGAAGAAATATTGAAATATTTTGTTCTTGTGCAATTTACTGCATATTTTGATACAAAATAAAACTGCACCAGACAAATGCATGTTTTTATCTTTTATGAGTAATAACTGAATTTCAATTAAACAGTGTAATTTAAGACAGACACATAGACAGATAGATAGATAGATAGATAGATAGAAATACAACAGATAGACAGTTAGAGAGCACAACTTTTCAAAATGATCTAGGATTAGAAACAACCTCAGTTCGGGACATGTAAAAGAAGAGGATTCTGTGTTTACTTGTAAAGATATGTATCAGGAACAGATGTGCACACAGAGAGAAGTTAAATCTCCAGATGTGACAGATGCGTTACCTTTGGGAAGTCCATGTAGCTGTTGGGCAGATGCTGTGGCTGGTGGTAGTTGTTAGCAGGGTTAGAGATGCCTGTGTCGTCCTGCTCCATGGGCTGGTGCTGAGAGAAGGCCGACTGCTCCGCCTGCAGCTGAGGGTGCATCATGTGGCTGCTCATCAGAGGCTGGGACCAACCGGACATGGCCTCTGTACCAAGACACGCTGAGGGTTAGCATTAGTGTTAATGGATGTAAGAAGTAGTGCAGTGACACACATATTAAATAACAATGTTCATGCTGACATCACACCTGACTCACAAAACAGTTTTCATTTTGTATGAAATGAGTCCACACATCATCACCGAGTATCTAAACACACCAACACTCATATTAAGTCATATTAAGTAAAAGTTTTGTATTAAAGGGCCAACAGCTGCTTTTACCTGAAGCACTGCCGACCCCAAACGACCAGATGCCTCCTTGTCCTACAGATGCCGTGTAGCTGGTGGTGAGCAGAGGCGGGTTCACAGAACCAGTCTGCCTGATCCTGGCCAGCCGCTCCGTGCCGATGGGTGGAGGAACCTTGCGGTCCTGCTGCGAGGAGCTACCCTGCTTCGCCTGGGGAGAAGGAGCCACGGCTGAGGTGGAGAGGGCAGAGGAGGACACCGTTGAGGGAGGAGGGACAGGAGATTCACCTGGAGGAGAGGGGACAGTGCAGATGGACATGGTCAAAGGCAGCTCAGACTTTTAGAGAAAAGAAGAAAACACAGAGGTTTTTCCAGCCAGGAAAGAACATTTAGAAGTTGGTAAAGAATAAGAAACAAAAGACAATACAAACATGTGCAAAGGGTGTATACCTGATGTGGATGCACTCCAGGGGTGAGGGGAAAAGTGCTGTCTGCTGAATGAAGGAGTACCAACTGCTGTGTGACCATGCAGATACACAGGGCTGCCAGAGATACTGGTGGCATAGCTGGTCAAAGCTGTTGGTGCAGAGGGGCAAAAAGAGAATATTTAATTAAAATACATACTCAAATTTTTATCCTGTGCTGGGTTGTCTTAGATGTTATCCCCCTCATAGAAGATCCCTTTGTTGACATCTAAACTCTACACTGGATGGGTGTAGCTGAGGTCACTACCTCAGCTTGAACGCTTTTATTTTATTTTCTCCTCAGACAGCAGTCCATATTCAGAGTAATTTTGACGTCTTTTTTCAATCAGAACCAGCTTTAACTTATTCAGCAATTTGAGCAGCAGTTGCTCTTCTGTCCGACTGGACCACACGGTCCAGCGTTCATCCCCAACATGCATCAATGGCTGCCTGTGACCCTGTTGCCGGTTCACCACTCTTCCTTCCTTGGACCACTTTTGGTAGATACTGACCCCTGCAGACCGGACCACCCCAGCTGCAGTTTTGGAGCTGCTCTGACCCAGTCGTCCAGACATCACACTTAGGCTCTTGTCAAACTCACTTAAATCCTTATGCTTGCCCATTCTTTCTGTTTCTAACATCAACCTTGAGGACAAAGTGTTCACTTGCTGTCTGATATTTCACACCTGACAGGTGCTATGATGAAGATAATCAGTGTTTTTCACTTCACCTGTCGGTGGTCAGAATGTTTTGCCTGACTGGTGTAAATATATAAAAAAAAAAACAGACTATAATACATGAACCACTGACTGAACAAAGAGTCATTTAGATTTTAAAGACCCTTCACATGTTAACATACAATTTTTTAAGGCCTTACACTTTATTTGAGACTTTTTTAGATCTGCGGTTACCCTACATTCCCTGTTTACTATTAATAAGTAGAAATTGCAGGTCAACAAGGAAGGGTCTAAACTGTTAACCCCCTATCAGCTATAAAATACCGTCATGGAGAAATTATGTTCTAATGAACTCAATGATGAATAATAAGCTGACAATGTGCTGCTTATCAACATGCCTAAACCAAACTAAGGGCCCGTTTACACGACAAGTAAAACGGCCAAAACTGAAAGTTTCCGTTGTGATTGCATCTTCTGTTTACACGAGAACGGTGCCCAGAGTGCCTGAATCCACAAACTTTTGAAACCAGGGTCAGGAGTGAAAAGTTTTGCAAAGATTTTCATGGTCGTCTCTGTGTAAACAGTAATCGGCGTGTCAGGTAAAACGGGGACACGCCCTGCATGTGCATTACTCTTTCAGATAAAGGATTCTAGAAACAACAACAACAGCTGCTCCTCCAATAAAATGTGGATTTGCTGCATCAATACTCTGACCAGCAGAGTTGCATTTGTTACATTCACCAAGGACACTACAAATTTACATCGCCAACTACTGGCCTAGCATGCACTCTACAGCTTTTTCAGTCATTCTCGTGGATCCGTGTGAACGCGGAGAAAAAAACTTTCCATTTCTGGTGACAATGTTGTCGTGTAAACAGGCCCTAAACCCACCTAAACTGATATTTTACCACAAACCTAAACAGAAAAACAACCTATGAACTTAAAAAATTCAAACTAAAACAAAGCCATACAAACAAACACAACTCCTGTCATACCAATGGGACTGTTGACAATCCTCTGTGAGGCAGAGCGATACCCAGGAGCTTTGGAGCTGTCTGGAGGAGGTGGGGGCATCATGTTCTCCATCTGGCCCATACTCATGTAGGCTGGTGGAGCCGAGTACGACTGCTCTGGAGGTGAGCGAGCTGGCAGATGGCAGGCTCCCCAAACCTGATTGTTTCCAACCTGCAAAGCAGAAGAAATGAAGAATGATACAGTCAAAAGGGCGCATGACGAATGTGTTTACAGAAAAGAATAGTTTTGTTTGAAACTTTTCTGTCTTTTCAAGTAAAGGAAATCAAACACGCAGCCTGATCTATCATATTAAGTAAGATTTTGTCTCAAACTCGCCTGGTTGTTGTTGTCAAAGATGCTGCTGAAGTTGAAGAGGCCTGCAGGTCCAAAGTTCGCTGGTATCTGCTGAGGCTTGCCTGCATTTGCCACATGCTGCATCTGGGAGCCGTTCATCATCCCCAGGTTAGAGACCTGCAGAGAGCCCGGGGCCTGGCCTTGAGCTTGGGTCTGGGCTTGTGGAGGCAAACTTGTGGGCTGAGAGGTCTGGTTTTGGGTCTGTTTTGAGGGTTCTTGCTGAGCGCTGAAGGGCACGAACACGGACTGTTGTTGTTGCTGCTGCTGCTGTTGCGACTGTTGCTGCTGCTGCTGCTCAGGAAGGGAGTAGTAAGGCCCTGGTGGCTGCATACGATGGGAGACTCTAGGCGCGGGGGCTGAGAAGTGAGGGACAGTGTTGTTGGGGTGTGCAACATTGTGTGAGAGGACAGGAGGGGGTGCTGAGGGGAGGTGGGAGCTGTGCTGGGGGTTGAGGAGAGCAGGTGGAGCCTCTGAGGATGGTGCAGAGGAGGGAGGGGGAGGTAACTGCTGCCGAGGCTCTGGCTTTGGGGGTAAAGCCATGGTGGGAGCAGTGAAGCCCACAGAGTTGAGGCTCTCGCTGACAGAAACAGGCTGGTTCTCTACAGGCAGAGAGGGCTTGTCTTTTCCAGGGAGGGCGACGGCACTGGGCTCTGATTTAGAAGGCTGGATGAGGGGCTGCGAGATAGGTCCGATGGGCTGCAGGGGGGCGACGGCGGTGGTTGCTGTGGAGCTGTGGTGTGCGGGAGAACCTGTGCCTCGTACTGCGTTGCTGCTGCTGGTAGACGTGGCAGCGGCAGACACAGGGGTGACACCAGCAGGCTTGGGGTCAGGAGCAAAGAGCTGTTTTCTGACTGATGAGGGGGTGGGGACGCTGGGCTGGGGGTTGTATGGGGTGGGGTTGGGGGTATGAGGCGAGGCTGCAGCTGTAGACGTGTTGGGAGCACTGGTGGTGGTGGTGTTGGTGGTCGTGACCGAGGCTCCTGAGCTGGCTGTGTTACTGTGCTCACTGTGGGTGGAGTTGGGCTTGGCCTGGCCTGCGGTGCTGTTGGTTCCTCCGTTGTGTTTCGGGGAGCTGTTAGCGCTGCCGGGGCTCACGGGACGCACAGGGAAGGGGCCCCAGGTGCTGGCGGCGGGGGAGAACGTGCCTCCGAACTGTGCCATGGGCAGACGAGGGTGTCTGATCTGGTGCATGGTCTGAGCAGCGAGGAGAGCCAGCTGAGGGTGAGCGTACGCCAGGGGCAGGGACACTGGGAAAGGCTGTCTGACGTTTGATGACAGCCCTTTTCCGATCTTACCCCCGACCTGAGAGGCTGGTGACGATGAGGATGACGATGGTTGGAACGTGACGCCTGTGGAAGTGACCAATGAGCTCAGGGCCTTGGGCCCAGTGGCTGAGCCGCTGGTGGCCCCTGTGGTGCTGGGGAACGACGCTGAGGTTGTTTTGGAGCCTGGGGCTCTGATGTGATTCCGAGGGATCAGATCTTCGAGCTCTTTGGCCGGGTCCTGGATGAGAGCGTTGATCAGCTGGACTGCATACCTTGTGGACTCCGTGCCTCCTCTGAAACGACAAAGAAAAACTTTATTTGGACAAATCTTTTGTTACCATCATTTGACACGACAGATAACTCAGTTTGATGATGTTTGTTGCTGCAGTGGAAATGTGATTTAGTCACTTTGTCCTCAGGTCTTAGGGCTTGCACAACTCCCAATTCCAATGAAGCTGTGACAATATTTAAAACATAAATAAAAACAGAACTATTCTATTAAATCAGTACAAAGACATCATATTACTGTTCAAGCTGATGAGTGATTGTTTTTTTTTTGCAAATATTCACAAATTTCTGGTGACCTTTTCTTCTTTAGCCCTGAGGACACAACGTCCATGATTTCCAAAAACAATCTGAAACATGGACTCTTCAGACCACAGCACACTATTCAGCTTTGCACCAGTCCATCTAAAGATGGCAGCGTTTTTGGTTGTTTTTGATATATGGTTTTCTTTCTGCTTGGTAGAGCTTTAACTTGTACTTGTAGATGTAGGAACAAACCTTTGTGTTCCTGAGCCCATGAACTAATGTTCTTTACTGAATGGTGTCGGTTTTTAATGTTGTGCAACCTTAGGGATTGAAGGTCACAGGCGTTCAATGTTGGTTTTCGGCCTTGCCGCTTACATGCAGAGATTTCTACCTCGCCCCATCCTTACGGAGATATTCCCTTTATACCCAATTACGATGCTCACCTTTTCAGTTAACCTGTTTACCTGTGGAATGATCCAAACAGGTGCTTTTAAAACATTTCTCATCTCTCCCAGTCTTTTGTTGCAACTGTCCAAGCTTTTTTGTAACATGTTGCAGGCATCAAAATAACAAAATATTTGCCAACACAATCAAATGTATCAATTTGGTGTATGCAAGTGAATATCGGCCAGAAAAGTATAACAAATTACACTATCACATTCATGCAGCAGTTTGAATACCAGTCTGTCAATGTTTAATAGTCACAACAATTCAACGCATTAATAATATCAGTCTTCCTCCATCTGAATAATATCTACAATAATAATGAGGAAATAATCCCTTTTAAAATCTTGTTGATAACAGGTAAGATTATTGAATAGAATAGAATCGTTCTTTATTGTCACTATCAAACACTTATTAGGCAACAGATCACTGAGCTTTATTTTCATTACATCAGTGAAGGAGGTTTTGTTTTTTCCTGCATTTGTCTGTTTGTTAGCAAGATTACCAAAAAATGCTGGACAGATTCTGCTGAAATTTTCTGGAGATGTCGGTAACTAACTAATAATGCTATCAACATTATTCCAAGTGCTAGGGGCAGGTTTTCAGGGTCAAGGAATCAGATTACGAGGGTTACTTCACCACAGGACTATGTTTACAGGTGTAACGGCAAAATGTGAGCTACCATGGCTGAGGTTTGCTCTCTCAGAGTGCTTTCCAGTTTTACTACTTTTAGGGGGGTCGTCCCTTAACAGTGTTAATAAGCTCATCCTGTCTCACACAATAAAATGCAATGAGTACAAAGTTTAATCTATGTAGAAACTTGCTGGTCTTGTTCGTCTTCTCTTTACTTTCATCCTCCTAATCCATGTGTGTATAAATGTCAGAAAGCTGCACCCAGTGTTATGATGAATAGGGTGAAGATTAGATTTGCAGTCCAAAAATACCTTCAGAGCCATAAAAGGAAACATGATAGTTTAATGAAAATGTTAATAAATTTCTGTACATTTCATGACTGCATTCATCTCATGTATGTTTTTTCATTGTATGATCATAATATATAATCATAAAAGAAAAAAATGCTGCAATCTATCTTTTTCTTTCAAACATGACCCATCAACCATGGTCAAATGGAAAACTAACATCTATATTTCAAGCCCTTTTCTCAGACTATGGAATTCTGTCAGTGAGATTCAAGTCTTTTGAAGGATTTAAGCACATAAATGAACCCTGGAGGGAGTAATCACTGAGTTTGCAGTTTTCATCTTTATAGTTCTTGAATTCACCATCAAATTTAACTTGCTAAAAGAGCCCCCTCCCCTGAATATAACTTCCACCAAACCCGGTGACACTGCAGGACTAACATCCATAAGGGGCTTACACGCTTAATGCATCCTCCCAGCTGCTCTGCTCCAGCTGCAGTACTGTTCTCAGACCACCAGAGGGAGTCAGGACTTCTCTTACCTGATGGTGATCATCCTCTCCCCATTCTTGTCCTTCTGTTTGTCCACGTCGATGTGAGCTCCAGTCACGTCTTGGATGGCTGTGATGTTGCAGCCTCCTCGGCCCATGATCCGAGACACAACGGAGGCCGGCACCGACAGCTTCTTTGATCTTTGAGAGGAGCAGGAAACTTGTCAATACCATGTCTGAAATGTTTGGATAGCTATAGCTTCTATTAACAGATTCACAATACAGTTTTTCAGGAACAGACTGTCTCTTCTTAAAAAAAAAAAAAAAACAACAACAGCTCACTCATGAAGTGAAAATTGTCCATTTTTAATCACATTGGCAGAGCCACTGACCTTCTGACCACCTCCTTCCAGCCTTCTTCTCTCTTCTGGCCTCTCTTGGGGCTCGTGAGGCTGAGTTTGCTGTTGGGTGAAGTGATGGGCAGAGCCATGGTCTTGAATGGAGAGGGCAGGGAGTTGGAGGTGGTGTCGCTCGTGTCTGGAGCTCTGTAACAAAACAAAGTGAGCTTTAGTTCAGTGAGGTTCACAGTGGTGAAGACGTGCACCGATAATTCTGTCATGCTAGAGCAGGGGTCTCCAACCATGAAGCCGAGGACCAGCACTGGGGTATGGGCTCTTTTGTAGAGAGGGATAGAGAGATAAAAACAATAAGTTTTATTGCCCTTTTATTTACAGTCTATAGGGTGCTTTTTATTGGAAAATAACTGGAGTTCCTTTTATCTATTTGTGTGGCTCAACTGTTAAGGCTGTGAAGACCGAAAAAGGACAGAGGTCAACTCTATATTTGGCCTTTTGCTTGCATACTCGTCCAGCTGCGTCATCAAAAGGGCTAAATATAGTTGAAGAAAAAATGATGTTGCAATATTTTTGTCACCTATGATTTATATTGAGACTGTACAACTACTCACTAGGGGGATGAGGAGTAACAGGAAGACAGAGGGTGGGAAGGAGCAGTAGCCAGCCAGTAGCAATATATATTAATCTTATTTTATTTAAATTTATATTTTTGTTTAGATCTATCTTTTCTTTTTTAAATATAATTTTTTTAGTTGTAATGATTAACTGCTGCTGAATCTCAATTTCCCTGAGGGAGTTTGTCTGAAGGGGATTAAGGAAGTACTATCTAATCTAATCTAATCTATTGTGATTTTTTAAAATTATATTTCCAGATAAGCACTGTGTGCTTTAAATGCGGCAGTTTAAATTCAATCTTTAACACAGACAGGACAATTTAGCAACAAGCATCTTCATAGACTTTACAAACAGACTTGTGGCTTGCTATAGGAGGTGTGCTATAAGAAGGTTGCTGGTTCGATCTCTGTGTTGGGCCTTTCTGTGTGGAGTCCCCGTGCATGTGTGGGTTCACCCAGCACTCAGGCTTCCTCCCACAGACAAAAAACATGATCATTAGGTTGATTGGTGACTCCAAAATGCCCTTAGGTATGAGTGTGAGCAATAATGTTAGTCTATCTCTCTATGTGGCCCTGTGATCACATAATAAAACCTTTTTAAAGCCTTTGTAGTGTATGTTGATCAGTTAATTTTACACTGTAGGACAAATGGCAAAAAACACAGATGTGACAAATCATTTTTTTTCTATAAAATAAAAAAAATACTAAACTAAAATAAGGTCCAAAGGTATATGGAACTACAGCAGCATTTTTTCAGATTTATGTATTTCTTATGAAATAATTAATTATTAAAAAAAACACTTCAAGAATTGTGGAATCCAAAAATTTGTCACTTAGCGATTATTGCTAACAGCCTCAAATAAAGAAGATGAGAAAAAAAAAATCTATTTTACGCTAACAAGAAAAAGTTTATTCAATAAGGATGGTCTCAGAAGGCCATGTTAAAGTCATAAAAGAAAAAAGACTAACTTTTTGAGGTCTTAATGTTTAAAAATCTAATTCGAGACTTTGCAGGGGTCTGAAGGAGCCGTGGCTTTTGAACAGCTGTTCAGTTTCTTGTGTGATGTTAATCCGCAGTGCAGGAAACTGGGGCTGCTGTGGTAGAAGTTTCAGTGAACTTCAATAACTCTTTTTATCCCCTAGCAGAGCTTCCAACCTCAGAATCAAGAGCAGCATGACATGATGAAGATAAATGTGCTTTGCTCCATCAGGACTCACTTTTGCGTTGGTTTGGAGATGGAGACCGTGACCTTGTTGTCCACCTTGCCATCAGGCTGCGGTTGAGGACAGTGTCTCTTCTCGGGGCCGCGCAGGTGAGCCTGGGACTGGGCTGCACCTGAGGAGGGGGCTGAGGAGGATGAGGAGGAGGAAGAGGAGGAGGAGGAGGAGGCGGAGGAGGTGAGGTCAGGGAGGTAGTTGAGCTCCTGACTCTTGCCCCCGCTGCTGCTGCTCTCACTGGCACAGTCGGTGCTATCCAAGGGGTCTGAATCGCTGTTGCCACCCGTCACTCCCCCACCCCCGCCCCGTGGCTCACCGTGGATCTTGTTCTTGTCAGCCTTGTGCTGTGCTAGTGCAACCTGCAGGACACACACGCAGAAGGTTCGAATCTGGATAATGAGGGTTACAATGCACAGAGAGGAAACCAGGACCAAAGCAGTGGTGCTCACCTGTGGATCCTGTAATATGATGGGTTCGTTGGGCGAGTCCTTGGTCTTGTTTTTCTTGTTCTTGCGGTTCGTGCTCGGGGTCGTGGCCACGCTTGCTCGTTTCTTACCAAAGGCTGTAGTGAAAGTGGTGGAGGTGGCAGAGATACCGATGGTGGTGGTGGTGGTTGCACTTGGAGGCTCAATGGGAACCTCTGACTCTGAGGAAGGAAAATAGATAAAAATCAGACAACAGCTTTTAGACATTGTTGTATTTAACCCTTTGACTGGCATTGTAACTGTGCGGTTGACTTTTTACCACCACTGTATTTAAAACTCTGAAAGCCCATCTTTCTCTGTTTCTCCTTATTCACCTTTCTGTATAGTGTTTATAACATCTATATATATCCACTCAGTGGTGCGCTATATATGAATATAATTGTTCGAAAACTAGAAAAAAAATCAGAAATGAATTGTTGCTGCATAGCTCCTGAGAAATCCAACAGAAAGAGCACACATTGGAGTAAGAAAAAATAATTTTATATATTTCCAGATCCTCTAACAATCATAATTTAGTTGAAGAAAATAAATTTGACGATAAAAAATATATGTATGATTCCTCAGAAAACTGAGTCAGGGGCTAAATACCTAAATTTTGCTCTTTGTGATGTTTTAATATGAAATAACAGAACAGTTTGTTGCAGAAATGAAATAATCCAGTCATGCCCAGGATAACCCTTAATGGGCAAGCCAACCAGCAGGTTGACCTGCATGTCTGCTTCCCGATTGGGGAAGCAAAAAACTGCTAAATGAAGAAGGAACACAAATTTACCAACAAATAATTTTTTGCAAATGTATTTCTTAGTTTGGAAGTCAAAGGGTTAAGGCAAATCTTTTAAGAAAGGTGGATAAAATTTCCCAAAATAGCAGCTTTATACTCGGCGTCTCTTTGCACCATGCCCTCCTGACTCACAGCTCCTGGAGAATCTGTAGTATATTACAAGTAAGGACTCCATTCAACATTATGTGTGTCTTTTATGATTTGTAAAGTATCAGAAACCCCACATTTGACATGACATGTAGGTATCTCTTGTTACCTTTTTTTAAATTTAAAATCTAATTTTAAGTGAAAAACCTTCAACCTAAATGGGTGAAAAGGCTAGCAGCAGTAACACAGCTGGCAGATGGACATACACTTCTTCTAATTCTCTTTCTTTAACAGTGACAATGAAACCCAGAAAGCAGAATAAAGTCATCCCATTGTTTTCTTTCATTATCTTTTATCCAAAAATAAACAGAAAGACATTCAGTTTTAAGTTTCACTGTTAGCTAGCTTGCTGCCTACAACCTTACAGTTAAAAACAGGCTCCACAAGTGTAAATCCAATTAGAATATTTTTCTATTTTTTTAATCCATTTCTTTTGTTCATTTACATAGTTTATATATTATATATTACCTACTTTATACTAACCATTTGTAGGTATTTACAAAAAATACCTGGCCTCATTGTCAGTTTGACAGCTTAAAAATATTTGAGCGCAACAGTTGTTGGCTATTGCAGTTTCAGATTAAAACAACATCATAACCCCAAACAAATTTAGTGGCTAACAGCAAGCTATTTATGTTGTCATTCAACTCTTCTTTTATGCTTGTCAGCAAAAAGTGGACCAAAAGCAGCGTAGTCCTGCTGTGATTCAGTGCTTTAACCTCTTGGTGCTGTTTGGCCCACTCTTTGAAACTGATATGTCATCCCATCCAAATAATTTGTCAAACATTTTTTAATAAACTTGACATCATACAACTTACAAAATCCTGTTCATAGTCTGAATATTTGTGCACAAAGTTAAGAAACTGTGTAGACAACTGAAAATGTATGTATACCATTTATCATTACAGAAAGGTAACTGGGCTATGAACAACTTCTGAGTGAAACTGGCCCAGTAAAACAAGGCAGGGCTCACTGATCAAGGAGTTTACCGTGACTGAGAGCACATGCTGCAGGGGGAGGAGGCTTTGTAGCAAGCAGACCTGCTGCACGACAGGGGCAGTGCCCTGTGGCGCTCACAGCTCCTCAACCTGCTGTCATTATGCAGATAATGTGATGCAATCAGCAGCTTCGGGTGCCAGTGATTCTGCCCACTGACTCTGAGGGGGATCTTCTTTTTTTAATAGTTTAAATGACCTCCAGTATGTATTAAGAGGCAAAACAGAGAGGGTTTGTGTGTTTGTCTGCATGAGTGTGATGGTACACTGGATTTACCCTCTTTCTCCAGTCCATCATAATCAATCAATTAATCAATCAATCAATCTTTATTTGTATAGCACCAATTCATATCAAGTGTTACCTCAAGGCACTTTACAACAGAGCAGGCTGAAGCAGTACTCTTCATTTTATAGATGCACATACATGCATACATACAAATACACATATATATATTTGTATATACACATCCATACATCCATAATGATGGACGTCATTCATAAAGAACTCTGTCAGTGATGAAAATTTTTCAGTCAACGTGTCCCTGCTTCAACCTCTGAGTCAAGAGTCAAATATCTAAGAGCAAAAATGATAAAATGTTACCATCAGCTGAATCCTCTTTCTTCTCAAGCATATCGGAGCTGTCCTCCTTGGTTTTCTGGCCCTCCTCTTCCTCCTGCTTCCTCTTCTGCTCCTCCTTCTTCTTCTTGCGCTTCTCCTTACGCTTCTCCCGTTTAGCAGCCAGAGCCTGCTTCTTGCTCTCCTCCCGAGACTGTTAAAAACAACACTGTGTCATTTCAAAGTACTTTTGAGCTCAGCCGGTGCATTTAAGGCACAGAGATGGAGTCCGACATTTACCTTCTCCAAGTCTAGCTCCTTCAGAAGGATGCTAGCGTTCTTGTTAGCCTCGGCTGCCTGTTGGTCTTTGGCTTTGACGATGGTCTCCATACACTGGTGGCACTTCTTCAACAGCTCCTGATCCAAGAGAAAACAAGAAACATGAGTTAGAGCTCTGTGAACCTAGGTCCGTTTTAAACAATGAAGCAAAATTACTGAAGAGATAATCAACACCTACCTTGTCAGCAATGGTGGCGATGTACCTCATGCACTCGATGTCTGATGGGAACTGGTTGACCTCCTTCACAAGGTACTGCACCACCTTCACATGACCCTTAAGTGGTAGATAAAGGTGTCAGTGACCAGCAGTGTGACAAAACATACTTACGATTAGTGACTGGTTTGACTCTGCACTCTACCTTACGAAAAGCAGCCATGAGTGGGGTGATCTTGCGGTTATCGGCTGCATCCACATCGGCACTGGCATGCACCAAGAGCTGTACCACGTCAAAGTGACCGCCGTTTGCTGCCAGCCACAGGGGAGTGTTCCCTTTCTTGTTTCGTACATCAATATGGGCACCCCTGAAATGAGAGGAGGAGTAATCACATTTAGGAGCCACGCAAAGATAGTTAAGAAAATGAGCGTCACCTACATCACCTACAGAACTGCAAAGTTGAATATTTGTTTGTACACTGTCCTTTTGTGGTTTTATTTTTTCTTGCTGTCTTATTTGTGACATTTAGCTGCACCATGTTCGTTCACTGACGAAGTAATTTAAAAACAATCATTAAACAAAAAACTGCATAAAAATAAAGGAAGACAAGAGACAAGGGAGACAACACTCGTCTGTCTATTGGCCTACTCAGGCTCTTTGTTACCTCCGCCGGGGAGGTCATGTTTACATAATCTTTGCATAACAAATGAACGTTATGTTTTTGCCGCCATTTGTCTGTATGCAAAGTAACTCAAAAAGCTATGAATGAATTTTAATAATATTTTAAGGGAATGTTGATCATGGCACAAGGAAAAAGTGATAGGATTTTAGTGAAAATCTGAATACGGATGAAGATTAAGGAATTGTGCAAAACTGCTTTCACACCCGAACAATGCCGCAATAAAGGACAACGAGACAGTAGCATAGTAAACTCTAAAACCTGTTTTATGTTGCTCGTTACATGTTTAGACATGCCACTTTGTGTGACTCCAGTAGATTTTGCCAGGCTCTGAACATCCCCAAATACGTAACAAATGCAGACACAGAAGACAAGCTGGTGAACTTTGAGGTTCTACTGTGTTCATAAGTTAAAAAATAGGCCAAAAATGTGTTCTCTTAGAAACATATTTTCATATCAAACCCCTAATTATTTATCTCTGGCACTGTGCTTAAGGGTATATTATACTTATACTTCCTCTCATTTTCTTTTGATTTAGCAGCCATACCAACCATTTCTTCTCCCTCCTTTGTCTCAATAGCATGAGTAAACAGCAACTTCTCTTCATGGTTTTCGTCATTGACAACAAGTAATCATTTTTCACTAACTGAGACTTTTAGAAGACACTGACTGAAGAAGTGGAGAACATGGTCTGCAGTGCCTGTTCGTGCGGAAAGCATAACCTCTTAGTCTGTAGCACCATTCTCACTACCATTTCAAGCCAAATTATTTAGCCCTCCTGTGATGTAAATTGGTGCCACAGTCCTTCATATGAGTGTGTATGTGAAACGTGCGCCCTGTCACCCTCTCTGTCGCTCTTCCAAAGCTCTATCACACTGTGAATTGATGCAAGTATTTTGCTTTTCACTTTTATGCACTACGCTTTTGGTTGCAGCAGACAACGAAATTTGCTCCAGTAGGGCTTGTAAGAAGCAAGACATGATACCATCAAAAGCACAGAAGAATTAGGGAAGTAACAAAGCAGTGTGAAGACAATAACAAGGGGTAATTCATTTTCAAATCAACATCCCTCTTGTGAGGTTTGGTGACAATACTCTGACCATTTATTGTTCGTCAGTCGCTCAGTGGGACATTTCAATATTGTCTTGGTTTACTTTAGACCATGGCATAGGTGATAAGAAATTAAGTACTAGGTAAGGACCTTGACGTAAATTAAAACAAGAGTGGAGTCAAGGCAAGTTGAAGCAGGTGGGGTTGATACCATGTGGAGAAAATGCACTGTAAATCTGGACATGACTCCTGATTTAAATTATCAAGGAAAAATGCCTTGTGAGACTTGCAAAAATGTTTGTGTGACATTCTATGTCAGCTAGGGCTGAGTTAGATTGACAAATATTCATATCTATATTTTTCAACTGAATGGATGATGCATGATAAAAAAAACAATATTATGAAGCTCAAAGCAAGGATTGTTTAAGTGTAGAGGACTGTCTTTCAGGGCTGTAGCTCACTGTTTTACATAGTCATCATATCGTACTCCTTATTTTAGTACACCTACATCAACATAAATGATACCGCCTGGACTTAAATCTTGTTTGAAAATTTATAATTTATATTAATATTTTTCAAAAACTCTATGCATCTCCTAGCCCTTGTGTCAGCTTAGTCTTACTTTGACAGCTAATCTTTTAAACATAAGAAGTAATTTAGGATTATTCCAGAAATTAAGTCAACCAGAGTCCTATTCAGTAACACCCAATGTCCTCACCTGTTGATAAGCAGCTCACAGAACTTGTAGTGGCCCTTGTCTGCAGCAATGGTGAGGGCAGTGTCTCGGGATGAGGGGACAGGGGGAGCGTTGACATCAGCACCTTTGTCCAGCAGCACTCTGCCGACCTCCGCGTAACCTCCTGAAGCTGCCTCCATCAGAGGAGTGAGACCGGTCTACAAGAGAGGAGTCAGAAGGTAAGCTCACCAGGGGCACTGGGGTCTCAGCCAGTGGTACGTTGTTTTTCCACAGATGTATGTTTTTGTGGCAGATGGCAGACTGGGTGTCTTGGTGACTGTGGTCCACACTCCTCACCTTTGCACGGTGCTCCACGTTGGCCTTGCGGTCCAGCAGCAGGCTGACGACCTCAGCCCGGCCCTGGAAGCAGGCCAAAGTCAGAGCCGTGTTTCTGTTGGTCTCAATCTGGGCGTTGATGTCGGAGCCCATATCGAGCAACAGCTTCACTGCAGGGACATGACCGTTCATGGCTGCTAGCATCAGAGGAGAGATTCCAAGCTTACTGCCAGTCCTGGGGACACAAATAAACAAGAAATCAGTAAATTTATAACCAGAGAGATAAAGAACTACATGTGTGAACCACAAAGGAAGTAGTGAATATTGCCTTTGCTCTGAAAAAGAGGGCCTTTTGTTGCTATTTAAGCACCTTTACATTTGTCACTCCTTGAAAATTTTGTAATAACAAGGTTGTTAATGCTTTGGATTCAGTTTCTTAAGGATTAATTATAACAAGAAATCAAAATGTTTTTACTCTTGGTTGCTGCTGAAAGCCAAAAGCAGTTTTATCAAACATGTTTGACACTGATTGGTGGAAATATCTTTCGTACATTAGTGCATAAGCCTTTGGTGCTTTTCCATCTGTGGTACCTGCTCAACTCAGCTGTCCTCTGCACTGTTTGGATTGTACCTGCTTCATTTTAAATGACAGTATAGACTGTATCTTACCTACTTAAGGTAGGTGGGACCTAGCAATGTTTCTGCAAGAAATTAAAATGCACCATCAAAAAAACAAAGGAGGAAACAAAGACAGAGCTGCCAGCCCCTTTGTCATAGTTGGGAGATTTTGATCCAAAGATGATCTCAAGCAGCTAAACAACTTGCTTTTAAGCAGAGGAGAGTTTGGGAAGTCATGCAGCATCCTGGAGCTGACAACAGGGGGTTTCTCTGGCTACTCTGACCATTTAGAGGTCAGCAGTGTCTCCTTGTTATGCCAAGCTGATCAGATACCACAGCGTGAAAAAAGCCCCATTACTCTAGTCATAAACTAAATAAGCCATCTACATGAAATGGAAGAGTTCATCTCGGTAACAAACCTAATTTGGGTCAATGTTCGTACATTGAACAGGGCAAAAATGGAACCCTGTGAACTTATCCTTACCTGGAGTTAATTTCAGCTCCAGCGTTGAGGAGTATCTTGATGATGTTGACGTAACCCCCAGAGGCAGCGAGGCTAAGAGGCGTGTAATCGGAAACATTGCGGTGTTCCTTATTGGCTCCCCGAAGCAGCAGCAGCTCAACCACCTGGCAACCACACGTTGAGAACATCTTAAAGCTGTAGTGGTGTCACTTTCATCAAGCAGAGTCAATGACAATGTGCTTACCTCCTGACGACCCCCAGAGCAGGCCAAGGAGAGGGGCGTGTCTTTGGTTCTCTCTGACTGAGCCTCAATGTCGCCTCCCTTGTCCAGGAGAACTTCCACCACTCCAACGTGACCAGCAGTGGCAGCAAGGATCAGAGGAGTAAAACCTGTGGGGAAAGGAGGAGATGAGGGTTTTACAGGGGATTCTTCATACACAATAAATCAACTAAAGTAGGGATACAACTAATGACTTTTCCTATTGTAAACTAGTCATCACTGGGTTATTAGTTGACTTGTCAGATGATGTTTCAATTTCAACCTAACTTCAACTTTATTATTATCCCGTGGGAAAATTGTTTTTCAGCAGCAGGCATCAGCACACTAGTACATGATAAAAACATAAAAAACAGGCATTAGGAAAATCAAGAAAAATCCTGAGCACAAGTGAAAAAGGAAGGCACTTAAACTACAAAATGCCAAAGGCTAAAGAATCAGACAAAAGCCATGAAGTGCATTCAGTCATTAAAGAGCTCTGCAGTAGGGGTGAATTGATCCATCAATCTGGATCGATACATTGATTGGTTAAGCAATGATCCAATCAAATCGATGGAAACTCAAAACATCGATCAACATCATCATCTTCAACGCCTTTATTTTGAAATTCTGACCGGATATCCGTTTCACCGCTTCTGCCCAATAGCGCCTCGTTCTGAAGTTTCAACTTTACAGGGCTCTTAAGTCTCACGCATTCAGCGTATGAGACGCGCATCTTTTTGCTCTCTCACACACCACACCCGGTATTTCTCCTGCTTTAAAATGTACTGTGTAGAGCCCACCGAGTAACCCTGCTATATGCTAATGTGTAGCAACACGCTGTTAGCATTACAGAACTAAACGGGAGCTTGACATGTCAGCCAATCAGAAAATAGCACTGCTGTATCTGGGTAAGATACCGTCGATCTGACAGCAGAGGATACATACTGCACATACACGACGGGAGTAATCACTCGAGTACAGTAAGTTATCTCATCGTTTGATTTTGTAGCGCACTGATTAATGAAATTACTTATTGTATGAAAGGAAAACAGAGAGAGCTTGTTCTTATTCTTCCTCCACACCTACCATTAAACAGTGAAGCAAAGTCTAAAAACACCTGACTACTAATTAACCCAATTTTAATTTTAAACACGATTAGATCATGCAGATGGTTATAATCCTCTATAACCTATCATACCCAAAGGTCAGCACATCGTTTCACATTTCAGTAATAAAACTGTCAAAACTTAGAAATTGCTTTGTATTTCTTTCTTGCTTTAGGTGAAATGTAGCTGATTGTGTTCAATGAGTACATAATATTGCCTTAAATCGATCAAAGGCCCCTGAATCGTATCTAATCGAAATCGAATCGTGGCAGACTTTGTGATATCAGCAAATATCGTATCGTATCATATCGTCATGACACTGGTGATTTACACCCTTACTGTGCAGTGGATAAATAAACAGTAATGATGAACATACGCGGTAAAGCAGATAAAAAAAGATTCAATAAAAAAATTAATAAATAGTCAAGTATTACAATCTAAAAATCAAAAATCAATTCTATCCACAAGATGCATAAAGCACAGAAGAAAACTGGTCAGGCCAATGAATTACGGTTGTCAATGGCAACAATTATTGAGTGGCTCTTATGACTTTGTGACCAGATTATTATATTGTATTATAGGAAATAGTACAACACTTTAATAAAACAATGATAATGAATACTAAGTATTATCATTACAATCATTATCATAAACCACCTCCTAAAGCTGGAAATGCTTCTTTAAACTAAAAATGTGCTGCTAAACTTTTAATCAAAGCAATCCATTTCTTGTGCTTTGAGCAAAACCTGTCACTTTAATGAATGACGGTTTTATGGTGATTCTTGGTAACCCCAATTAGTTTTGTTGTTGTCATGAAAGGAGAGCTAAAAAAAAAAGCTACCTTTAGCTGCAAGAACTATCAGGATAAACATTAACTTTTATCTGTAAGAGCAGCAATCTGCATCTGTAAGAGCACTGTCCCGTCTCCACAGCGCTGGTTTTAAGATGGACGCTCATGTCTGCTGGCTGCGGGATAGTTATGGTGATGGGGTTAGCCATCGTTAGCAACAGCTTTAGATCTGTTACCTCTGCAACTTCAGCTTTCAGATGAAGCTACAACTAAGCTTGAGATATTCTTTCTGACAATGATAGGAGATTGGGATACAAGAACATATAGCTATATTCGCAGCAAAGAGGATGAAACGCTTCCAGAGAATTGAAGCTTTAGGATGCAGTGGAGTCACTGCAATGCTATGCTGATGTACTGATGCTCTACGGCGCCGTTTGCTGAAGCACAACACAGTCTCACTCTCAACAAAGATAGAAGGGTGAGATGATTAACTCCTTAAAAGAATCCACTCCAAAAAACAATGTTATGTTGACATACTGCACAAAAAATCAAGATGACAAAATTTAATAATAAGCCTACGGTTATATCTGTCAGCGACAATTTATGTCACTGAATTTTTTCAACTTGCAGATTAGATTAGCCCGATTCATGTCTGTAATCAGGCAGATCCATCTTGCCAAACTCAAACCTATAATGACTGTGAGCAGGCCAAGTGGGACAGCCCAATCAGCGTCCTTTAGAGCAGGAAGAGGAATGAGCTACAGGTGACACGACAGCAGGAAGTGACTTCTCGTACAAAGATTAGCATAGATGCTAAAAGCTTCAGTAGCTGATCTATACTGTATTCTTTCTTAAATAAAAAAAAATAACACTACAAACTTTTCAATACAAAGGGTATTCTGCTCCACTTCCAACATGTTTTGCCAAGACTTATTTTACAAAGTGGCCTACATTTTGTACTTAACAATGCGGCAGTAGTGCCCACCTATTGCATTATCTGATTGGTCCGCAATGAATGTGGTCGACAGAGCGATTGTCCAATCACCTGCTGGATATGATTTTGAAAGGTTCTGCCCATTCCCAAACACTTTCTATGGGCTCTTTCCCAGATAAAGAAGTGAAACATATTCAACAGTCCTTCTGGTGTGTCAGGTTATTGATTAGTTTTTGCAACCTTAAACTAATGATAATGAAATCAACTATTCATGAAAGTATTTTTCATTCTTGTATGTTTTCCTGCTTTTGTACCTTTTTTGTCCCTGTGCTCGATGTTGGCTCCTCTTGCGATAAGGACCGACACCAGCTCCTCGTGTCCTCCTGCACACGCCAGTGTTAGCGCTGTGTCATGATTACTCTCCGTCTGTGGGGGGAACAATTTCTTTTAACATTTGTTTGGAAGACTTTCTGCAAACAAGAACTTAATTCAAGGTCTCTCTTATGTCAATTTTGCATCCTGTCTTACGTGCGCGTCTATGTCAACCGAGGGGTAGAGGGGCAGAACCGAAGGAGGTGAGGCAATGTTTGCAGGCATCTGTGTGGGCGGCTGGGAAAGGGGTGTGGGCGAGGTTGTAGTGTTCAGCATGGGCACACGGCTGCTCACAGCTGCAACAGGCAAAACAATCAAGTTAAATAAGTATGCAGATCCAGAATTTGCAAGCACACAGGTCAAGAGAGAGTTGACGACAATGTGAAAACTTGCCTGCCATGATGTCGTCCAGCGTGTCTGTGAGCGTCTGTGCGGGTGTAGCGACCATGAGCCCGTCTGGAGCCTGCTGAGGTATCATTCCTGGGCCTAACCCAGCCAGCTGTTGACCCTGCTGCTGCTGGCCCAACATCTGCTGCCCAACCAGTACCCTCTGCAGCTCCGGGCTGGTGCTTCCCGGGTAGTCGGCTGGGTTGTAGTCCGGGAGGGGCTGGATGGGGACGAAGGCGGCCTGAAGAGGCGGGGGAGGGGGCTGGGGTTGTGCCTGTGGGGAGGGGGGCAAAGGAGGCTGCTGTGGTGGCTGTGGACCGTCTCTGTAGAGGATTGTGCCAACCTGAGGAAGTTTGGGGTAGTCGTCCTCTCCATCTCCCTCTTCCTCAGAGCCCTCGTCATCTTCATCATCGTCATCCTCCTAAGAACATTAACGGACATAATGTAAATTATGCTGTCGGGGGGGTTGCCATCAAAACAACAAAAGACATATTGACATCTGTCAGCTCTGCCTACCTCTGCTGCTTACTTGTTGTTTTGAATTAAGGACTCTAGTCAATAAACACCGCACAAAAAATGCTTGTTTTATACCTCTAATATTCATATTTTTCAATTATATACAGTGAAAAATATGAATGAGATACAAGAACAATCCTGCAGCTTCCAGAAGATCTTCACTGTGGCCATCTTTGATATGAAATCTGGTATATTCATGGTCACTTTTAACACATTATATCCTGATGTAGCCCTCATGACAACGCCCAAACCCTTACAACAATTAAAATGAAGGATTTCTCTGGCTCTGAAAATTCTAGGAGGTAAAAAATAAATAAATAAATTAAAGTACCGTAATTTCTTGTTTATAACACACATTTTTTGCTCTTAAATAAGGTCTAATTTTTGGGTGCGTATTTTACACAAGCACAAGCAAATACTTACCATATTTAGTCTCGCCAACATCGCATTTACAACACATCTGATACAAAAAGGCTGAAATATTACCGCCAAACTTGCTCAATTCTTATTAAACTGACTGTTAAACTGTTCTAATCCAATACTTTGGGTCTTAATGAGCTTACCTTTGTGTGATGATCGTGTAATTCTCAAGTGTGATGGTACCACTCACATGTAAACACAGAGTGCTGCCATCTTGTGAGCAAGGGGACGCAATAAAGCTGCGCTGTGATTGGTCGAAAGACATCGACATGTTGATAGCTGCTCTCTGATTGGTCGGTACACTACAACTGAGCATGCTCAGGCAGAAATCGAGTAATTGCACATGCGTGAAGCAAAAGGTGTTCCATATCCGTTTGAGAGAGAAAATTTCATTGATTAAAATTTGAATAAAGGCCATTTTTGAGTTGTCTGAGAGAGTAAGGTTTGGGAAAAATGTGGGTGCGTGTTATATTTAAATACAACATTTTTCCAGGAAAAAAGCAAGAAAAAAAGGGGTGCGTGTTATAATTGAGAAAATACGGTACTCAAATAAAAAAATATAAGTTATCTAGTAATATCTGATTTCATAATTCATTTAGACATTTTTTGGGAATACTTTTTATTCATAACCTTTTGCAATAACTGGAAAACCTCTAATCCTGCAGTTGACACAGAAATCAAAAATGAAGATCCAATAAATCAACCCACCTCCTCCCTTTCCTCCCCCGGCTGCTCCTGCTCGCCGTCTTTGTTGGCCTCCTCATCCGTGTCCGAGCTGGTGTGTAAAAGGGCACCTGGTGGGGCGGGGAGGGGTCCTGGAGCAGGAGTCGTACTCCCAGGCCCCGGACCAGGACCCTGGCTTTGTCCGGCCTCCTGCTCTTCTTTTAAACCCTTCGCCTCCATGTACTCTTTGGTGAACTGTTGCTGTGTTTTCAGCTGCAGCTGGCGCTCCACTTTCTGCAGCTCCTTCAAGATTTTCTTCTTCTTCTGCACCTGAGAAGACAAACACACGTATGTTTCAACAACTATTTATACACATTCTGTGTCACACTACAGTGTGAATTTGCTCTTTGGGCTTTTTCCCTCATACTTTACAGAAATTAAAGGAAACTTGAAGCCAGATTTAGGTGGGTGTGTCGCACCTGCTCCTCTCTGCTCTTCTTCAGCTCCTCAATCTTGTCTTTGGTGAGCGGCTCCCCCTGAATAAGCTCAAGCGACTGAAGCTGAGCCTTCTCGATTGCGCTGATTCTCTGCCCCAGCTCATTCAGCTTTCCCTCTGTCTCCTCCACGATGCACTCTAGAGGCTGGCACAGGTGGAAGGGCGGCAGAGGCTCTGCTTCGGGCCCCCGGCCGACTGAGCTGGGGACGCCGGGCTGAAGCGCGGCCTGTCTCTGTTTAGAAACGCCTGGACATGAACAAAAAATAAAAAGTTCAGTGAAGCTTGCAGCTCCAACAGGTGAGAGATTCCTCTGGGTGACAAGACTTGTAAAACAGATTACCTTTGCTGGAGACAGGTGGGGGTGTGGCGATGTTTGATGGGGCTCGGTCGGGCTCCTGAGGGGGCACTACCATGGCGAGAGACTGGAATGGGACACGAGGAACCTGTGCAGGCAGATGACATGTAAATTATAAGCATTATAAACACTTAAAAAATCTCCTTCAATAAATGACCAGTAGTTTCACATCACTGTTTTTAATTTGAATAATGTAATTGTGTGTGAGCATACATGTGCTTGCTTGCGAGCAATTCATGTGTGACTTTGAGCTTATGTGTTTCAAGCTATGTCCACATGAACGCAGCCGAGTATTTTTGTAAAATAATCTCATCCACAAGGTGACATTTTAAAAAACAATTTCATCCACACACAAAAAAAATCTAATGTTAAAGGTGCAGAGTGCAGAAATTGGCAATTTTAGCAACATCTAGCGTTCAGATTTTGGAATGAGCCCGTCTGTTACTAAAACATCACATCACTAAGCGACGAGTGCCGGTGAAGACCAAAAAGGATCGTGAACAGGGCATCATTTACAACAGTTACGAGGTGAGGGTTTTGGTGGATCGTTAAGTCAGCCTCAACAAAGGAGAGACCCATGGTACATAAATTTAAAAAGCTTTTCCTAACTTCATAAAAAGAAAACTTAAGTTTTATGGGGATTATTGTACACCTATTTTGACGGACTTTACATACAAATTGAAACATTCTATCCTTCATTCACCGTTTCTGTTTGGCGAAATGCTGCCAACTGCTACACACTACACCTTTAAATGCTGTTTATTACCCTGTTACAATTTCGGTGATATATGATATTTTTTTGCAATTTCTATATAAAAGCAGTTTCATTTTCCTATTTATTCCAACCACAAATCTGATTGGTGTAGTGGTTTAATTTGTGGCTCCGTTCACTGGTGATAGCGGGAGTACTGATTAAAAAAATGATATTTCTATTTGAGACATACCTGATAATTTTGATCAAATTCTGTTACTGAAATGTTTTGTGGAACTCCTGTTGGCTTCAACAACTATTGTAACCACTGACGCAAGCCGCCATGGGTCACCAGTCAACATGGTCACTTGTAAAGCAGTAACCCCGGGTCTCGTCCTATATATCAGCATTTGTATTATTCTAAAAGCAGCATCATAGCGGGGGAGCGACAGAAAGTCTGGGTGAAAATGAAAACGTTAAGCAATGTCCAATGGTACATAATTTGAAATCATTCTGAGGAGGGATCTGCAGAGAGTGACATTTCAGTCCCAAAACCGTGTTTTCCTTGTCCCCATGGAGACACCTTTCACAGAGTTTTTAGAAGTCTTCACCTAGACAGCAGTTTCAAAATGATTTGTTTTCAGTGACCGTTTACATGCATACGGATGATCTAGAAACAGAGAAAAAACTGTTGTCGAAAATATCTGCCTACATGTAGACATAGTGCCATAGCTCCATTTTTAGCTGAGACGTTTTGTTACTTTTGATGCTTTAATTTTGACCTGCCAGAGGACTTCATATGTCAGTTGGCTTCAAGCTTACAATGGCGCGATGTGTCAAAGGCAAAATAAGTGTTTCAGTAAGAGATGTTTATTCATTTGGTGCTTTCGAAAGGCATGAGTCACATAGATCTTTACAACGACAATAAAAGAAGAATAAAAATTGTGGTAATAATGCAATGCAATCACAAGTGATAGAAGTGACAGCAACTGAAGCAGATTAACAACACAGCTCCAAATACATTTGACAATTCAGGCCTTTATGCAAGATAAGTAATCATCTTAATACCTGTCTAATTAGGTGTGTCTTCATCTCAGCTATTAAATTAATTACAAATATTGCAGAGCACAGAGACAAAGGCAGAGCATTTCAAATTTGGAGCTAAGGCCTACAGAAGTTTTGTCATTTCAAGTCAAACAGACAGTAACTGCGGTGTGTTTGACCTGAGGGGCAGGGTGTCTGTTTTGGATGAATAATCACTGACAGATAATCTGGTGCCTGACTGTGCAGGGATCTGTAAGTGAGGGTGTGGATCTTAAATGTGACAGGGAGCCAGTGAAGAGATCCAAGTACCAAAGTGATATGGGAATTTATTTGACCTGCTTCATACTCTGGCTGCAGTGTTTTGTACTGCCTGGAGGCATCTGAAGAGGGACATACTGTGTGACTTTAACGGTGTACAGTACTGTATTCAGTATACAGTAATCAGTGAGGGATTACATAAATGCATGTACTGCAATCTTAATTTTAATACGATGCACGATGCACAGCAGGCCTGTGATCAAAATATCAATTCCGCAAACTATCATCACCAATTTGTGTCACAATTTGGCCCCAAATGCTGGGACTGCTGTTGTAAAATACATCTCACATGGTGCAGCTCAAAAGCTGGTGACAGAGGCCAAACTACAAAATTTCAAAATATGTCTTTGATTTTTGACAAACTGAAAGATAAGTGTCTTAAGCGTTGGACTCTCCACATATTGACGTTGCTATTTTTGTATATACAAAAAGCAACAAAGTGGTCGGTGATCCTGTGAAAGTCGTAGTCAATGTCTGCAATTTACAAGTATTGTCATACACATCATATCGTGACCTCTGTGTATCGTGAGGTTGCTGTAAATACCCTGTCCTATTGCATGGTCACTTTATAAATAACAGCTAAATAAATAAATTTACCTGAGAGGCATCTTGCGAGGGGGGAGTGAGCTGGGAGAGGTCAGGGGCTGGAACAGACAGGATGTTGTTGGGATAGTCCAATAGGTAGGAAACCACATTCGTGTGGCCCCCCTTAGCAGCTTCTATCAACATGGTTGAACCATCCTACAGAGAGGAAACAAACATGTTTTAGTGACGTTTATGTACACACATGGATGTGTCCTATCAGAATATTTGGTCTTCTCTAAATCCAGTGTGTGTGGGTGAAGCATGTGCTTTACTTTGAGTCTGTGTGTGGGATCGGCCCCATGTGCCAGAAGCAGCTCCACCACAGCCAGATGTCCCCCAGCACAGGCCAGAGACACCACTGTGTGATCATTGTTGGCAGTGGCTCTGTTCACATTAGCACCTGGACAACAGAGGAAGAAATGTTGGGTTGCTGTCACACCTAAATTCAGTAGTTTCGGTTCAAGGGCAAAGTTGCAAATTTGTTTCATTTTTCACTTGGGTTGGTTTTATTTCACACTGTGCCTTTTCAAGCAGCCTGTCAAATGTTGTGCAGTATGGCCAACTGCCACTAGTTGGGGCCATAACTGCGATTAAGTTTTATTCAGGCTGTTCAAATGAAATTGGCATATTTACCGGAGCGAAATGTAACCTTGTAGATTATAACCTGTTAAGAGAACCGGAGGCTAGAGGTGCTAGTAATGCTAACATTAGCCATTCCCTGCTTGATATTGTCAGTGAACGCTACATTAGCTTTCTCATTGTTTTTGTATCTGTCCACAATCAAGCCCCAATGCCCGCTTTTTGGCTCGCTTGCCTCTTTTGGCTCTTGTTTGGTTCGGATGGCTTTTGCACCTACCGCAAACCGAACTCTGATCCAATTAGAGGCGAAACCAGACCCCTCCAACCACAATTAGTTTGGTTCTGACCAAATGTATTAGGGGTTCAAGCATCCTTAAACATTAGCCACCTAATTATAATATTTAAGTACTCTGATTGAATTCATAAAGACAAGCTACAAGTAAGAATTACTTACTGTTATTCATTTTCCAGTTGAAAAATAATAATCGATGCGCTCATGTACTAAAATCACACCAGGATCAAATTTTTCTAGTGAAATTGTGGGATCAACAAGACATTATTTTTAAATCCATTTTAGAGCTTCATGTATTAATAAATACATATATTCAATCTTCTTCCTTAATACCCAACCCCCACAAATTCATTTTCTTAGAGCTTCTTAACATGTTACCCTCTTAAAAACTGCTACCTGTTCAGATTTCAAACATTTAACTTTTGGGCAGTTGTAGAAGCAAAAACACATTCATTTCTTGTGTGCATTACATGTGGTAAATGTGAGCAGCTACTAAAAACACACCTTTGCTGATAAGGAACTGCACGGTACAGAGATGTCCTGCCCTTGCTGCCTTCATTAAGGGCGTCCGCCCTCCTTCAGACTCGTGCTCCTGGAAGACAGTGAAAGAGGCGTTAGTTTAAACCAGTTTAGTCCAGAGATTAAACAGGAGACTTTTGATTAGAGTGAATCTAGTAAAGACAGACATGATGACAAACCTGCTGCAGTGTCTTTACAAGCTAAGGGATTGATTTTAATTTGAGAACAGTGCACAGGAAAGACTTTATACATGTTTATTGCGTAACTGCTCTTATCTTAATCCTAATAAAACAAAGGATCAATCTTAAATGAAAAGAGGATTTAGGGTACCAAGTTGGCTCCAGCCTGCAGCAGCACATCTGCAACGTCCGTGTGTCCGTTCTCACAGGCGTACGTTAGTGCTGTGTCTCCCGTTGCCGTGGTGGCGTGAACGTTTGCCCCTAAACGAAACAAATGAAGGAAAAAATCATTAAGAATGTAACACAGAGGCAAAAAATTATGGGCACCTTAATAAGCTCCGGTAATCATTTCCTCCTGCTCACCTGCAGCCAGTAGGTACTTGACCAGCTCCAGATGGCCCTCCTGTGCAGCCTCCATCAGAGGTGTAGAGCATCCCAGCTCGATGTCAGCGCCCGCCTTGATGAGAAAGTCTGCCACTTCTAGGAAGCCTCCGCAGCATGCTAGAGTCAGAGCCGTCTCCTGGGTCTCCTCCGTCTGGGCGTTGATGTTAGCACCTTGACAGCACAATAAGAAGTTCGTGATCAATTATTCATTTATTATTTTACTTCCTCAAACATTTCATTCTTGGCCAAATAATCATATAAATTTCATTTCAAAGATCACTCTCTCGATTTACTTATTTTAACAAAAAAAAACAGACAGGAGAAAGGGATGATCATGGTCAAACAAATCCAAACATGGCTGCACTTTTCACAGGAATGGCATCTCGCAAAGTTTTGAACTCTGAGAAGAAGGATCAAAGCTTTTTTACCTTGAGCCAGCAGCAGTGCTACCATCTCCTCGTGGCCTTCTCTAGCTGCTTCCATCAGAGGGGTGTAGCCCTCATCATTGACCTGGACACAAACAGAAACAACAGTGCATAAGAAAACATACAGGAGAATATGACTCACTGTGTTGGAGAGAGCTCAGCGTGTCTTTTGCATCTTTGCGACTCAATAAGGAGGAAAACTGAACAAAAAAAAAATGCTTGTGGACAGCATTTTTAACATCTAAAGGGAAAATCAACGGTTTTGAGAAAAAAACAACAACACAAAAACCTGTTACAATGCTACAAGCCTTAGATTTTAGAAGTCTGCTTGCATAAAGCAAACTGAGTGAGAATTTTTTAATCAATACTATCATCCAAAACAACAACCAAAATAAGAGGAGACTGACCAGCTGTGAGGTTCAGCCAACCCACTTCTTGTTTTGAATTAAGGACTCTATTCAACAAAAACTACACTCAGTAAGGAATACAACCTACAAGGAAAAAAACTGTTTCCCTTTTCTTTATTAATAAATATCCTTCCCCGAAAAAGGAAAGCTCTTGAAAAAACACTTCCTGGTTCACACTGTGAGCTACCTCCAAAGCATTCTGTGCATTTGCCTGTGAGCAGTATCATTGGCAACTGAACCAGGAAGTCTACCTTTAGCAACTTCTCTCACTGATGTTGTGAAATTCATTCATAAAAATAGAATAATCATATAAAATATGTTGATGACAGAAGTTTTTATTAAATAGAATCCTCTGTTTAAAAAGAGAAGTTAACTGTGGAGTAGGGCTGAACGATTTATCGTTTTCTGATCGAAATCGCGAATTCAGACGTGATCATGTGATTGACAAAGTTGCAATTTTTTTGCAGCGCTGCTGACTGACCCCGGATCTGCTGTGTCAACTATTTGCTAGTGGCAATGTTGTCACATGTCAGCACTCATGTCCAAAACCATCAAAGGTTGACATGCTGGTTTGGCATGGATGGCTTTTTTCTTTCACTGGTATTAACTTTTTTTTTTTGCATTTTATTTGACTTTTTTAACTTAACACAGTTAAGGATTTTTGCATGTTTTTTTAAGTTAAGACAATCAAAGATGGCTCTTGTAGTTCTTCAGTTGTAATAACTGTTGTTGGTCAAGGACTTTAAAGAGTGTACATGCATGTTTCTTGTTAATAAATACTTGAGGAAGCAATTCTTACCTTTAGTTTTCATCCTTGCCTTAGAGCAATAGCTTTTAATTTTTTATGGTATGATGTTATTTTCCATCATGTTAGTAAATGTTACTGTAAACAAGTGAATATTGCACTGAAGCTTGATTTGAAGAAAATAGTGAATCGAATTTAAATCGCATTATTTGCCAGAAAATAATCGTAATTAGATGGTGACAGCTGGGGTCTTCTTGATTCAGTTTGGTCAATCAATCACGAGGGTCTGGGGACGGGGTTATACATTACGGCAAAGCTTAGGCTAAAGAATAGGCTGACAGAGAGTATTCTTGGTTTATCTCTAATAAGCAACACAAAACATAAATTAAGATACAGAAACTAATCAGCAGAACTGAGTAGCTGGTCTTTTGCAGCAGTCTTTGTGTTTTCCTGACAACAGGCTGAGTCTGTAAAGGCAGATTTGTCTTCACATATTAAAGAAATTTCATATCTCCCTGGTTTAGAAAATTTGGGGAAATATTTTAGGCCCTACAAGTACTCAACTTAAAAGAACAAATACAAAAAAACTATCTTATCTTATTAAGAAATTTAATCTTCCAATTACCTGAAAATTCAACATATTGTATCTTTAAATTAACTGGATGTAAAAGTTGACGTTTTAACTTAATTAACTGATTCTATGTGATATGTATTTTGTAGAAATTCAACGTTTCCTCAAAAATTTCCTTAAGCTTGTAAAGACAGAGGAATTCTTGATTTTACTAGACGACAAGGGACACATAATGGCTACTGCTTTTTTAATCGTTGCCATGAGTACATGTAATATGTGAAAGGCTGCTGGGCAAGTAAGCATGACCTGCTACTGCTGTAATTCTGTTTCTGTATCTAGCTGTTTAGTGTGTCTAGCTATATTTTGTGATAAACCACCTTTATTCTCAGCCTGCTGTCTGTTCTGTCACCCAGACTTCCTCCTGTAAACCCAACCCACGTAAATGGATGTCCACAAGATGAATGGAGGTCCGCCATCTCCTTTGTACGCCTTCAGTGTTACTTCTCTTTTAGTGTTGACAGAAACTTCACTTCATGAAGTGTTTGCACCACAAATCAAACAAAGGTTTCTGTTCCATGGCTAATTTTACAGAGGGGAATAAACACCTCTGAAAGTGGACTTACTGGGTCCCATAAGGTGCGCCCCAGCATGCTTTGCGAGTTCATAGCACAAAACAGGAAGTCCTTGTATAAATGTTCTTTCTCTGGGAAAAAAATGCCTTACTGATGCCAGAGCTCAGTGGTGAATGGTCTTAGTGGTTTAAGATCATAGACGTGCAAAAGTAAATTAACTGTACTCCAGTGACCTTCACAGTCACCACATATCTATTCAACAGAGCACCCATGGATATGTTAAAACAGGAGACTTGCTTCATGGATATGCAGCTGACAAATGTGCTGCAACTGTGTGAATCTATTAAGTCTATTAAGTTATGGTTTATACTTTTTTTTATCTTAATTTACTCTGCTTTCTTATAAATATATTTTGTTGATTTACTGTTTAAGTTTACTGTTTACTGTTATTTTGCATTTTTTTTTATTTCTTTTGTCCCCATTGTTTTGAGTTTTTATATTTCTATTCCTTAACTTGTATTATTTTATCTACTCATATTTTTATGGCTAAATGTGCATTAGTTACCAAGTACATTTTGACTTTATTTCCTATGTTTGATTTTTGCTCACTAACAAGGCAGAAGGAAGGTAAATAATTTTCCAGGACAATTCAAGCTTTGCCAGGACATTTGACTTTTTTCCATATGTTTTCCATGACAGGAAAACTGGTCAATCATTCTCCAGGTTTTCCAGGACGTGTGGTATATTGATTTATCACATACAAATAGTAGCACATCATGACTGTGCATGAGATGGAGGCAGTTCTGTGATACAGTATAAATGAGACAAATATTTAATTTACAGGTTCATATTTCATATTTAGAGGCACAATACTGGGAGCCACGATCTCTCCTCTAAATTATGTTCTGTTAAATATTAACATTTAATAGTCTGTCATAACACACCTCCTCCAAGTTGGCTCCTCTCTCAATGAGCAAGGCTGCAAGCTCCACATGTCCTCCGCAGGCTGCAAGGGTGAGGGGCGACTCGAAGGAATCCGCTGGCATGTTGACCTGCGCGCCGCTGTCCAACAGCAGCCGTGCTACCTCCACATGGCCGTCCTGGGACAGCGAGACACACAGAGAATGTAGAGATAAGCACCTAAATGAATGTGTGGGTTTTTCACAAAGAAGTGGGATACTACATCTATATTAAAAAAAACAGCCTAATAGCTTTTTACTGGTCAGTATTTGCTTATGTTCTTGCTTTAGGACCCTGCCCCAACCTTTTCCCCTGTGAAATCACTGCACAAGCAGTGGCCTAACATAACTGAAGGCAAACATAAACCAACAATAAAGGCAAGCAGGAAGTCCTGGATTCTAACCATGTTTATGTTCTACAGTAACACAGATAAACATGCATTAAAACACATCAGCTGACATGAACTGCTGCAGTGAGTGTGTTTTTATGTCTGACCAGCCTTGCTTGTGGTGGCAGCAATTGGTGCTGATTTCAAAAACCTTGATCACTTGAATCAGCTCAGTAACATGAGCTGGTATTTGGCTTTCAGAAAGTCTAATTTGATGTTACTTGTTGATTACTCAAAAACATGGTTCGAAACCATCCCGAAAACAGCAGAAGGCTCCAAACAGTTCAGTTCTTATGGGGTCTTTTTCAGGGCGTGGTATCTGCTCAGTTTTACTCGGCTGTTTCGGTTTTCCATCAGGGATCGTACCTAGTGCCTGGCACAATTTTTCATATCATTTTTGGTCCAAGCTAGCTAAGCCGAGGCTAAACTTGCCATGAAGACACTGCTGACCTCTGAATGGTCAGTGTTGCCATCAGTTGGGGTACTGATGAGGAAATTATGTGCACCCCATTGCCCAAACTTTTTCACTCTGGGCCACAAACGAACAATGTGAGCATGACTTATACCCACCGCAGGAAAAAATATCCTTAGTTGTTGAAGATACTTACAGAATAAGCAGCCTTACGGAGAACACCACTGTTCTCCATAAATGGTTTGATAAGGCCATCAGCCACTCATTGTAAGGGTTTTTTGGAGTTGGCCAATCAGAGAATGACCCTCCATGCAGCAGAGGAGATACCGATAGCTCATCTCTTCATTCAGATACAAAACAAAAGCAAACTGCACAAAGCTGACAAACATTATAGGAGCTTGGTAGATGCTTGAAGATGACAATCATGATATTATTTGTGAATCAAAACCTGAGATGAAGATGATAGCCAAGGCATTGAGGGTCAATACTTGACTGCTCCTAAATGGTGTAAACAGTTTATCTTGGCTCATAAGTCAAGAACAAGCTTTATACTCTGGTGATGGCCAAATTTCCATCATTTTTTAACCTGCTCGGAAGCAAATAAAAACACACCTTGGGCCTAATTGTGGCCATAGTTTGGACAACCCTAGTCTGTGATCTGCAATGGGCTTTCAACCATGAAAATGGGCCCAAACTGTAGACAAAACAATGGTAGAACGTCACACTGGTAGGTCTATTCAGGTGGGGGCTAGGGGAACAAGACATTTAAGGCAGCTGCTAGTGCTGCACAGATGGTCAAAGGGAGAGTCTTAATGCCGCAGATCTTTTTGTTTTGTTTGTGGAAATGCTCTATCATGTGGAGGAGACATGTTAAATACATGCAAGGGCATATAAAACAAAACAAAGCAAAAAAAAACAAGATATGGGCTCTGCAGAACAATTAAATTGTGGAAAGATACAAAAGAAATCCAACCAAATTAAAAATCTGTGCTTTGGAAACAAACAAATGTGTCAGCATGGGCTGATCCCAGGAGAGATGTTTAGGTTTGGGTCAGATGCTCACCATGCACGCCTCCATCAGTGCTGTGTGCATCTCATCTGTTTTATGTTCCTGGTCTGCTCCAGCCTCCAACAGAAATCGCACCATATCCAAGTGGCCTGCAGAGGACAAAGCAAAATTCCTGAATCTTTGTGAATTAAAAAAACCCAACATACTTATACAAGATGTCTCCAAAAATAATCATAATGGAAGACAATACTTGGGTCCGGACCTTTGTAGCAGGCAAGTGTGAGCGCGCTCTCCTTGAACTCGTTGGAGTGTGTATTGATTCCAGCGCCATACTCCAAAAGTACCCTGGCTACCTCCACGTGGCCCGCACTGGCCGCCTCCATCAGAGGTGTGTGTCCGTTCTCATTGTGGTCCTCAATGTTAGCACCCTCTTTTAGCAGCACCTTCACCACATCCACGAAGCCGCCCGCACATGCGTACGTCAAAGCTGTGTTACCTGGAAGACAAAGAAGGTGTAAATCTTACTGCACAACACATAAAGGTTGATCTAAGTTTGTGATGTTTAAAAATGGAGGTGTTGTACCTGTGGAGGATTGCGCGTTAACGTCTGCTCCATGGACTAGAAGCAGTTTGACGATGTCTACATAACCTCCGCTGGCAGCAGCCATGAGTGGCGTTATGTCCCCCTTGATGCCCCGGTCTTCTACATTGGCATGCATGGCCAACAAAACCTGGAAATATGATGATTAAAAATGATCTTAGAGGGTTGCGGTTGATGATAAGACCTCCTCATATGACAGTTCTTATGCAGCAAATGTAGGTCAGTGCAGCTATTATAAACAGCAAACATCTCAATAGGCACCAAACAAAGCATCCCACTGCAGGTCTCCTTTCACACACCTGTGCAAGTTCATAGTAGCCGGCCGAGCAGGCGAGGCACAGCAGGCTCTCCCCCTCCTCTGTGTGTTCGTTGACGCTCCGTCCTTCATCCAGCAGTTTGCGCACAGCGTTGACATCCCCATCTGAGCACGCCTCTGCTAAACTACGGCTGAAAATAACCAGACTGCTACAATTACTGCCACTGTGACAGGGCAACACAAGCACGCCTCGCAATCTCTTCCAAGGAGCAAACACACACGCATACGAACATACTGTACTGCCTGTACATATCTGACAAAACAACAAATAGGGGTGACCCAAATTGTTGATTATTTTACTACTTTTGTTCAAAAAGCCTTATCCAGCAGCCAATCTTACAGTCAAAACACCTGCTTAAGAAATAAAGATTATACCATTGCAGTTATTTGGGGGTGCTCAATGTCTAATTTGGCATAGGCATGCCTGTTTTCTTCAAATAAATCATAACTCATGGCCTATTTTGGTATAAATATCAACTTACCCATACTCATAATACCATCTTTAAAACACCAAATATTCTCTAATCAACCTCCCTCGCAACATAAGAGATAAACCATGTAATTAAACTAAATAATACATTTGATGTTTGCCTGTAAATATTGACTTTGAGTCCTCAAGTAATTACTGTGCCATTTATTTACTAAATTGCAGGAAGTAGCAGGCCTACATATGCAGGCTTACCTGTATTTCAAGTTCTTTCTTCTACTTTTTTTTCCTAATCTGCAGTTAATTTGAAATCTTTTTGTACAAAAATTCCACATAAATAACACAGCTTCATCTACTGCTTCCCTCTCTCTCCTCGCTAACTTTAAGAGAACACTGTTGATATGCTGCTGATCACTGACAGTGTCAGGACTCTGGGAAAGAATTATTTTGTCTCAGTTTATCTATTATAAGTGTCATTAGATCAGATGTAAGTGAATGTGATTGTTTTAAGATGTCTCTAATTTTTATTTTACATTTATTTTTTCAGGAAGTCCCATTGAGATTAAAAATCTCTTCTACAAGAGAGACCTGCCCAAGGTAGCAGCCAATACAATGTTAGAGACGGGAACTGACAACCAATTCCAGTTGAGAATTGATAACTCCCTGAAGGAGTCAATATCATGAGTCTTTCTGCTTCACAATTAATTTATCAATTCCTTCCACTTTGTTCTACATATCTTACAGCTCAAGGAGGTCCCACTCTCATCAGAGAAAGTTGGAAAAATTGTTAACAAAGATGCCATAAATGTGATCACGGCAGACAGGACACAGAACCTGTCCAAACTGTGGCCTAATTTTTGACATAAGATGCTTAATAAACAAAATTCAGTTAGTGGGAACACTCGCAACTTGCAGAAGAATTCATCTATTAATTTGATATCAGGAATACCATGTGCTTGACATTGTTGCTAATGAAAATCCATGTAAGCCAGTGCCTCAAACAGGGAGCATTTTCAGGCTTTTAAGTGACAATAGAAACCCTAAAAGTCTTGATGGTTGATTATGTAAATCCTTTACTGGGGTCACCCCTTATTGAACTATAATTGTGGTATTAAACTGTGCAAAGTGCAAGCCTACATGTCCAAGTGACTGTATGGAAGAGATACATACTTGTCCGCTTGCCCGGAGTTGAGTGTGTTTTCTGCTCTCATGCGGGTCAGCGCTGCTGCTGCTTCGTCCAGGGCACAACTCACAGATGATGTCAGTCTTCGGAGCACCTCGGGGTCTGCAAAAGCTTTGCCATCGGCAGTGGACAGTTTACCGATGCCTGCCGAACACCAAAAGGGCAGAGGAGCATAGTGCAAGGCAAACCACGTGGGGCGCGCAACCACACCAGACCAGATGGAGAAGCAAGTCCAGTCCAGCCATCCAATCCAGGGTTAGTAGAAGCACAAGAAGAAAAAAAAAAAAAACAGAAAACACACACAAGCACTGGTTAATATGGTTTACTATTATTCACTCCTTTCAATACACCATCTATGATTTTTAAAGGTCCCATGTCCTTAATCTTAAACATTAAATCTTTGGTGTCTATTTAGCATGGAATTTATTTAAGTTGAATTAAAAATGAGAAAATTTTGTCTCTATAGGAGATCACATGCAGCTCCTCTCCCTCCCCTTTGGATACGCTGAATTCTGAGGGGAAGGGAGGCTATGATCACGAGCTCTGTGCTAATTGGATGCCCAAAGTATTTCTGATTGGAGGTTGGGGAGAAGGGGAACAAGCCAAGAAGTAAATTTTCAAAACAGTCATGGCATCTGCCAGTGTTGAAAACACATGTGGGAGGGGGCTGTACAGCTATTACATGACAAACCCCAGGAAGTACAAAACTGAGCATTTTAAGGGGCATTTTCCTTGAAGAGACACAGTGCTTTCCCCGTGAACTGAGAGTTTAGTCAAAGGTGTGTCATGTTCTTATGCTCTCCAAGCCCCTTCTAATATTAAAAATTAAAGAAAATTGATTTTAAGGATATTGGACCTTCAATATCTATGCTACTGACAATGAATGCATCACATTTGATCATAACGGTATAATAGCCTTGTGAGAACAGAACCAAAGCCAGCCCTACAATAGATAGAACAATGAGTAAATGTTAGTTATATAGGCTAGTAAGCATATGTTTATGCTGTGAATGGGAAAAGAGAAAAGTGCCTCATCCTGTGTGAATAATAGATGGGTAAAAGGCAGTGAATGTGAGAGAAACACACACTGGAGACAGTGGTCAGCAAGAGAGGAAAGCACAGCTGGAAGAAAAACAAAATGCCATGAGAGAGAAAAATGTGTTTGTGTATTTGTTTTTTCATGAAAGAGAGGAGAAGCCAAAGAGGGAAGAGCAAAGAGGAGGAAAAACCAGCTTTTTGCTATTGACCTACATTAAACGATCTCCTCAGAAGACAGAACAAGGAGCATTTCACGACCGATATAACCATTCAAGTGTTTGTGTCATGTGTGGTTGCATAAGAACATGTGTAGCAGCGAGCCAAAAGAGAACAGAAAAGTGTTTTATTTGAACTTTTTGGTCTCCGCCTCATCCCTGCCATTAACCAGACTGAAGTGAGCTCCAGTCTTTGTGGTCCTCCTGTGTTTTCACCGCCTGTGACTCGAGCTAAACTTAGCACGGACCTCAGACAAGGATTTCGCAACGGTCCCCAAAGCGGAGGGAAGCAAGAGGTCGGGGAAGTTGATCATTAATGTATTACTGTATTATGTTTATCTCCGGGAAGAAGCTCAGTGAACCAAAACAAAATGAAAGCAGGTCAGGGTTTTCAACAGACTAAATGATTCAGATGAAAACAAAGACACAACTGAGAGTGGTCATTTCTTTCAACCTTCCTCCACTGGCTATATGCAAAAGTTTCCACACCATTTACCATTTCCACAAACATTAGAAACTGACTCACCTATGTAGGCTAACTTGCTTGGACATTGAGCTCTAACTGAGGTCAAAGCTACGACTTAAAGGAATAGAAAACATTTGTTGTCTTTCACTAAAACAAGTCACTGGCAGGCCACTCAGCCGCCCACACCCACAGCATGTCCGGCACTACTTTAATCTGAATAAACATTTTTATCCAAGTCACTAATTAAAATCTCAGATAGTGTGATTGAGCACAGCCAACGCAAAACTGCACAGATTCGACATTAAAACCTCTTAGAATATCTGCACAAAAAAAGCTGCCATCTGTAATTGTAACATCAGGAAATGAAGCTGTCGACATTCGGAAGACTTTCTTATACAGTGGAGGATTATCAGTGTAGGGATGAAGAAGAAGACATATGTTATTAGTCCCTTACTTGAAATTAAATTCTTTACACGTTGTTGTTGAAACATGCTACTCACATAGACTAAAGGCAAAACACACCTTTTATTGTGGTTTTGATAGTTTTTCAGGACTAGTCTTTGACATTTTTTAAAGGAAATTGAAAAATTAAAACAGAACAGAACACCTTTTACTAAACTCTCATTTTGCTAAGAAAGGCACTATCCCTCTTGAAAAAAAAAAGCCCCTTAACCTCTTAAAGCCTGTTGTATCATATTTGATACATTTTTTATGATACCTCTATTTAATCAGTATGATAAACAAATTACTAAAAAAAACCCATCTGAATACAACCAGATAAAAGATAAAAATGTCCTCAAGTGGATTATCAGTTGCCAAAATCACTTTATGTATCAAATGAGATACAAAAATATATATTTTGAATTTTATGGAAATTTTGATGTTTTTGGATTTCAGCTCCAAAAAAATTAGAATTTTCAGGGTTTAATTGGGTTTTTAGACTTTAAAGGATTAAAACACTCTGTTCTTTACTTCCTGGGGTTTATGATGTCATAGCTATACAGCCTTCACCTACATTTGTGTTTGCTGCTCATCCAGGTAGACACCATGACTGTTTTAATGCCCACTCCTAAGCCTCCCCTCCTCCCATCAGGCATCGCTTAAGCAGCCAATCAGCACAGAGCTTATTATCACAACCTCCTGTAGTCTCACTTCCCCCTCAGATCTAAGCGTTTCCAACGGGGAGAGAGGGGAGCTGCATCTGATCCACTACAGAGATGAAAAATTTCTTTTTTTTATTCAACTTAAATTAAATCCCTGCTTGACCGACACCTAAGATACGATGTTAATGGTCAAACAGACCAGGACTTTGGACCTGTGACTTGATACAGTGAGGTGTATGAAAATATCTAAATCTCTTAGAAAAAACATGTTGAGACTTTTAAAAGAAATAACCTTTTTCTGGTATTACAGATGCTGGCTAATGTAAGCTGTTCCCCAGTAGGACATCAACAAAGTGTTTGTATAGGAAAATGTATTAATGATTGAGATGAGTTATATATATTAATTTGTCTGTCTAGACCTGAGCCAATCATAAGATACAGAATGTGATATATGTTTGCAAGAAGGTTATGTTTATGCTGTTAGCATTACCGGAACATCACATTCAGGGTGTTAATTTAAAATAAATATATTGATATATGTCAATGTTTATTTGTATCCCTTCTAGTCCTTCAGTGAAACTTGCCTGTCTTGTCAAGCCCTGAAAAGAGACATTTATAATGTTTTCATTCCAGAAAAAAGGGATGCACACAGCATGTTTACCTATAAGCACTCGGCCTGCACAGTATGAGAAAAACATGTGATTTGTGATAACTATATGTTGCCATAACAATACGCTGTGTAATAATTTACCAACAGATAAAGAGAGCATATAAGGAGAGAATATGGTTGGGTGAAATGGACTAAAAAAAAAAAATCCCTGATTTTTTCCAAAACACTCGATTTACGATTTTAATAGATTTTTTTACCTCTGAAAAAAAACAAAAAAACGTGACACAAAATTAAATGAGTCAAGTTTTGCATTAATGTTGTCAAAATATATTACAAAATTAACTGATTTACTCTCATATAGTTAAAGTGCATGTCATAAAACTGTGATCATGTAGTTGGCAGGCCTGCCTTCATATACATTGAAAGTTGAGCTATTTTCACAGTAAATAACCATGGACCTCTCTGAACAGTATTTAATCTCATTTCTAAAACAAAAACAAGCTTAAACATTTGCTTGTGCAGAGCCCACCAGGGCCTACCATCATGAAAACTGTAAGTTTTCAGTATTTATATTTTCAAACATTACAACAACTTAGTTTGAGTAAGTCGAGAAAAAAATCTAGATTTTAAATTTTTAAATCCTCAGCAGAAAATAATTTGAATTAATCAATTGAACTGATATATTGCCAAACCCATTGCCAAAACATTTGTGAATTTTTAATTGTAAATCCAAATAATGCAGAGGTTATGTAGCTACAGTTCATTGAGAAGACATACATCTTAGAGAGTATTTGTTATCATTAGGGTACTAGTAACTTGACATGTTATGGTAAGATGGTAAGGTCATATTGAAACAACTACTGTCGCCTGAAAGGAACCTGTTTACACCAAAATAATGTTTTACTTTTGTCCCTGTGACCTCTGTCTGTGGTATGACAGACAGCTCTTAGCAAGTAGAAATTAAAACAGACTGTACTGTCAAGAGCAATGATTCAAGAATGACCCTCATCTACTATCAGGTTATTTCATAGTTGCTGAATGTGTTTCAGAAAGAGCTTTCATTGTACTCACTGACAGTTTTTGTAATACGAGCAAACCTCAACAGGATGGTCCATAGCAAAGATGTTTTCTTTTCCAACAAAAATTATTTACTTGTAGAAAAAAGGTTTATCTAAAGTAAACAGTATCACAGGTGGCCATGCTACTTCTCTGAAAACTTCCACTACCAATTCAGGGGAACTTGTTCCATTTCAGATAAATGAAGCTTTGTGGGACTGAAGCAGTTTGTAATTTAGTCAGCAGAGAAACTTTTACCACTTATTCAACAAGTCTGGTCAAGATTCACCTTGACTAAAAGCGATTTTACTTAACATACTTGTCAATAGCTGAATCTCAGCACAGGGTGATGCAGCAGTTAGCTTTTTTAGCTTTCATACTACAACACTGGTTGACTGTATTGTGGTATTAAATGCACAGTAAGCGGTTTGAGAATGCCACCTGGACTCTTAAAAAAGGGCATTAATAGCAAAACTTCAGGGCCATTTGTTACATGATGACAACCTCACTGGATTCTGACTGAAGCTTGTGTCTGTTCTGCTTTGTCTGTTTGTCTTCCTCTTTTAATGTTGCTATAAAATTTCTCTCTTTGCAATAAATATCTCACATCTCCACTGAACGTTTGGTACCTAAATAAATAAGAAAATACAACAGAAATTGAACGTATTGACATAGCATTTTACACTTTTAGTATATGTTACATTAAACTTTCAAAACATCAATAACAATGACCTCAGATCGACCTCTTATCAATTCCTTACTAAGATCTGGCTGCCCTGAAAATCAACAGTATCATCAAAAGCAGTTGAAAGTGTGGCTTAAATTAACACAATGTGGCACCGGCTGTGCAACATCCAGAGTGATTTTAAGGTGGAAACACCAGCAGGATGCTGAAACATCTCTCTTGGCAGAATTACGGGGAATATCAGGAAAACCTGTAGACCTATTTTTGTTGAGCAGAAAATCCACAGGAATCGTTAAAGAATTGAATGAGCAGAATCAATAATGGAATTGTATAAAAAAATCATATCAATTCCCATCTCTATGTATGATGGTGGTCGAGTGCTTTGACCTGTTAAGAGTTTGGCGGATATATGGTAAATGCAGTTTAACCACAGACAAAGCCATTTGAGCTGTTAGAGTAACAAAGCCTTTTGGCACAGTAACATAGTACAGAGGAATTGTAGCATGAGTTTCATTTCAGGTGAATTAGAACAAAAAATATCTGTTTGATAAAGGTGAAAACCATGACACACAAAACCAAAGACTGGAACTAAAACCTTGCTGATCTCAGGCTGACATTGAAAAAGATTTTCCTCTCTAAAAGCAGCTGCATCGTGACAGCGAGCCAACAGGAATTTAATTTCCCAACAGATCAACCAGGTAGTCCAAAAAGAGACTTCAAGGCTTTAGCTGTATCAGTACCCTGTGGGATAATTACTTTAGACAGTTTTTTTAATTATTGGTAATATTCTCAAAGGCTCTGTACCTTTAAGATGCCATGAAACAGTGTTCAGTTTTAAGGACAGGCAGTCCGTGAAAAGGATGCTTGTTTGTGTTTTTGTGTCAGGGGGTCATTGGGCTAGAAAGCATATCCATCAGTATATAACTCCCCTGGCTGTGGATCAAGAATGGATGCTGATGCTGCCAAACTTTGTAAATCCTACTCCGACAGTGTCCAACCTACTGGCGCTTGTATTGCAGAGGCACACGATTAGAGGTGCATCGATTGCAATTTCCATGACAAATTCAGATTTTGCCTGGCCTAACCTGCCAATACTGATTGTCTTTCTTTAAGGAGCTTGAATTGGCAGCACACAGATTTTTCTCCTTTCCTTTAATATGGATTGAAATTATCATCATAACATTACATCAACATTTTCTTTAATTTTCTAAACAACATACTACTCTCATTTTAACTCAAACATGATTATGTTTAAGAATCATGCCATTTAATTCCTGCACTCGTTTAAGACTTTGCCATAATTTACGTTAGAGGCGTTTTTAAATCAATAAGAAAAACTAAGTGTTGATAAATTATCCCACAAAAATGAAAAGAAATAATTCAAATTCACTTATAACAAAGATCTGAATTCATTTGTAATTTAAAATGTGAAGAGAAAAGCTTATGGTTTTACTTTGCTCAGCGTAGAGAAGAGAGATATACTGAGTTTTTGAAAAATGCTGAGGTATTTTTACATAAGATCTAAAGTTAAGAAACTCTCACTAACATCGATACAGTTGTTGTTGATGTTAACACTCAGGTATATTTACCGCCACCCAGGTGAAAGAGCATTTTCTATCTGAGCATCTTTATTGAATTTAATGCTGATCAATAGAGTCAAAAGGGCAGAAGGAGACAAAATGATAAACCTGTGTCGAAATCAGAGGGGACAACCCCATCCTGTACCTCTGCATTCTAAGGCTGTCAAAAAAAACTAAACACTTCAATCATCTTTCGACATGACCTTTTAAAAATGATCAATGCTATTACATTTTACATTCTGTAATACCAAAAATAGCCAAACTAAAAAAGAAAAAAAACCACAGATCCAGAATCAGATTTTTCAGCCTAGTGTGGCACACATGAGCAGCAGCAGCATGGAGTAAACTGGATCTGCTGCTGTGAAGCTGCAGCGCGTCTGTCACATGACCGGGTTCAGAGGTCGGAGCAGAGACGTGAGCAGAACTATGGAACAGAATGAAAGGAAAAACTACTGAGAGATGAGGAGTCTTATTCTGAAAGCACTGGAAAAAGAGAAAAGAGGGTGTGTTTTTGTCAATATATTTCACGAGGCATGTACTGAAGGAAAGGCGATGGATTCTCTGGGCAGTTGTGCCAAAGGCGCCTCAATGAAGAGAATTTATAGAATGACAATTGGAATTAGATTAAATGTTAAATAATACTTGTTAGAAAACAAAACAAATTCAACTTTACTTTTATATGACAGTTTTATATGTAAAAATGCAAGCTAGGGAAAAAACTGATTGCATTTCAATGTCGTGAAAATACTGAAATTTCATTGATTAAAACTATCAATAAGGTAATTTCTGAGTTGTTTAAGAGAGTAAGGTTGGGCAAAATGTGGGTGTGTGTTATTTATGAATACAGCATTTTTCTTGGAAAAAAGCATGAAAAAATGGGGTGCGTGTTAGAAATGAGGGCGCGTTATATATGAGAAATTACGGTAATTTTACTGTATTTTTTTGCTGCAGTATCAAAACGGGTATTGAATCAAATCAATTTTTTTACTGGTATTATATTGGAATTCAAATTCTGGTAGTATGACAACCCTATTACATTCAAAGGACCATATCCTTCAGTGGGAAACTCTGTCCTCTGACGTTACACAATACATTCAATAAAGACACTAAAACAACAACTAGGGATGGGAATTGATAACATTTTACCGATACCAACTCTATTAAGGATCCTGCTAATTGATCCAATTCTTTAACAATTCCCTTGTTGATTCCTGCAGATTTTCTGTGTGGGCAAATGTTGGCCTGTATATTTTCAGTGGCAACAATGTCAAACACACATGTCACAGCATAAATAACTGCTTCGGCAAGGTGCTGGTGTTTCCACTCACTTATGGTTGTGCTGTAGGCGCCTTTCGTAAAAAATTAAGCCACAATTCTGACAGCTTCTGAACCCTGTCAGTGGAAGGAATTGATAAGGGAATTGATTAGCAAAAGACTCATGATATCGATACTTTGATGGAGCTGTTAACAATTCTCAACTGGAATTTGTTTTCGATGCCCATCCCTGACAACAAACCCAGTGGTTCAAAAATCTCTCATCACATCACAGCATTGAGCGTTTTGTTGATTAAGACGCAACCATCATGCAGGACTGCAGAACGGGCAATATTTACAACAAGAACATCATACAAAGTTTTACGTCTAAGATGACTCATATCAATTGGTGTATTTACAGAAGAGACACACCAGAGCGGAGTCTTTCTTATGCACATTATGCACATAGATGGTGATTTTACAGGAATTTAAAAAACGCTGGTAAATATACTTGGGTGGCAGTAAATATACCTGGGTGGCCCTCCTAAGCTTTGTCTGTGAGGGAAAGACTGCTGATTCATTGAGCTATTGCTTTACATATTTACTTGACTGCCTCTTTTCTTCCCACTGCCTAAGTGAATGGTATTTTGATTGTAAAGAGGTTTTGTTGTATTTTCTATCTGCTGAACATCATTTTCTGCAAAGTCTCATAGTTGCTTGAGCTTCTGTATTGCAAGCTTACACAGAAAGGTGTGCTTAAGACAATTATTTTGTCATTTGTTTCTTCATTCAGTATTAAGAATTTTTTTCCTTAGAACAAGACTGAAGATTTGTTTCTTGCAATTATACTGTGTACAATTCTATACTTTGACGCCAAAGCTGAGAACATGTCTGTAAATAACTTACACATGCAAAGACCACAGGTCTGCATATGTACTTTAACATAAAAAAAGTCTTTCCACCACAAGGTTATATTTTTGTAATCTATCATAGAGTAATCTACACATAGCTGCATACATATAAACATATAAGAGCAAATAAACAATTACATTTCTAAAATCACAAATGTTTTATGAACATAATTAACACAATTTTGTGATTTTATATATTATGGCATGATGCTTAAGATTTACATTTCAACATTCAAGTCAATGAAGTCATTCCCTAGAAAATATCTGGGTGACCTTCCCTGACCTTCTTGTTCACCCTTGGCCTCTCACAGCATGAGGTTTTCCTGCAGTTTGCATGTCATGCGATGAAGGAGAGGGACAAGGGCACCACCATATGTCCATACCGGAAGTACCAACCAGAAGTACCAACCTGAAGTTTGTCTTCTTCGTGTATATTATTAATTATCCATTTATTTCTTTGTGTATTTTCCCAATAAAATGTTTTTCACAAAAAAGAGAAGTCCAAGTTAAGTTGTTAATGTTACCAGCATGATGCTGTAATGTTGTGTTTAACTGTACTCCAAATAAAATAGAATTAATAGAATACTGAAAATCTGAAATTTGGAAAGTCTAATTATTACAGTTATTAAATAGTTACACATTAAAATGAACACATCTCCAGACCCAGGAACTCCCTGTTAAGTGGCAGTGGCACACTTGTCTGTCTGGGGCCACTGTGTTGCTCATGATGCCCCTCTCTCATCCCGAAGATCCCTGTTGGGTGAGGAAACCACCAGCAGGACTGAAAGCTTTTAGCTAAGCTTCTCTACTGTGCTTTTGAGCAAACACTGTGTGGAGAGTCTGTACTGTGTTTAACAAAGGCATCTTCTGGTGCACAGGCTTCCTGCACATACACACACACATACACACACACATTGTATTCACGGTGTTTAATAACCGTATAATTAATATTTAGAATTTTAAAGATTAACATGATCACTTAATCACATGATTATTTTAGGATTCTAATTGCTAGTACGTATTTTACATATTGTATTCTGGCATGAAGTGGCGAATAATATACACGAAGAAGACCAACTTTGTACTTCCGGTATGGATTGGACATATGGTGGCACCCTTGTCCCTGCAGACGGGTACTCTTTCAATGTAGAGTTGGGAAAGGGGAAAACTTTTGGGGGGGCAGCAGGTAATCATCAGGGTAAATCTTGGGTGAAACACTCTGATGTTTGCATTCACACTTGCAGATCAGTATGTTGCAGGTTATGTATAAAACTCATAAGAAAACTTTACCAATCAACACCCAGAACCAATTTGAAAAAAGAGAAAGTTGTTATAATAGAAAAGGATTTGAAATATTTAAAAAACAAGATTCAGTCCTAAACTAAACTAAACTAAACAGATCACCCGGGTAATTTCAAGATGATTTCAGGGTTTATTCATATGAAAGGGGTTTATATGAAGCATGTGCAGTCATGTGCTTCAAAGTTGTACAGTACTGTGAATATAATGCCCTCCAGAAATTCAAATCAATGTCCCCTGGTGCAATGATGATGAAGCAGCATTGTGATGCTTTTGCATACATGCTCAGTGAAAAGGGCAAAAGAAAGAGATATCTACAAATGTGTATTTTACTCATTATCACATGTTGCTTTGGGCAATATTGCTTTCAACATCTGTGCCAACAAAGCGTATTAAATTGAATTTTATCGAATTAGAAAAGCTAGAGAAGAAACACCTGGTTACATACAGATGGCAATGACACTCATATCCGTCCTGAGCAGAGAAGCACTTAAAGGCAAGAGGGGCAAGTGTGGAGAACTGGGCTGTGTTTATCCAGTGTGTCACGGCTTGCTCACCTCTGCTGACAGACACCTCACGCCTACACTGCCAACATGTTAGCCTGCGTGTGTACGGTCGTCTGCTGGTGTCGCCGTGGCATGAATCAGTTTGAGTTTTCTGAGATTGGCATGAAATCAATTACATTTGTGAGGACCTGTAAGTGCGACTGTCGAAGGAGCTGGACCTTTCCTACTTGTTGAGAAAAGTCTGCTCAGTCCACCTGGCCTTACGCTAATGTGCCGTCCAATATGACATCTCAATAAACTTTTACCACAGTAATAAACATGTAATTAATTTGATACTTTTAATAACACTGAGCATTAAACAGTAAAATTAACTGCCCAGCTGCTCCAGTTCTCGACCACATAAAATGGCCAGAGTGAATTTCAGGGTGTTTTCAATCCCTTCGTTTATTTAATCTGGTCCATACCACAAACCTGTTTATTACACTGCAACATAATCCCATTGTTTAAGTGCACCAAAATTTGAGAAAAGCAAAAATATGTTCTCTTAAGGATCAAAATTCATCGAAGCAGAACTAGCAGATGCAAGCAAAGACCAGTTAACTCGGCTGTGGCTGCTCTGAAGGCATCTCTCAGTTCAAAATAGATATATGGTATAGCAACACAAACTAATGTCAGCTCTGGTCATTAACTTTTATAATGTTTACATGTTTTACTGCAGGCAAACAATTCAGTTTGAAATTAAACCACAGCTTGAAAATAATATGATGATGCACTGGAGACACTAAAAGTGGCTGTCAAGAGAGTTTGGGGGCCCCGTCCACGCTGCTGCTTCAGTAATATTCATATCCCTGTCACATGTTGCCTTTGCTGTGAGTGTCCCAGAGATGTGAAGAGAGGGACGAGTCGACCCCCTATACGCTCCACCTCTACAGGTAATATCAGAAGAGTAATATTGGTGAGACTGTGGCATGCAGACTCCGCTAGAGACAGTCGTGTTGTATGTGGGTGTGTGTCTACTAGTGCTGTCACCTTATACTTGAATTCTGATATCCCTTCAAACTTGGAGGAAAAATCCGTACTCAACTGTCACACTATAACACCAGACAAACTGCTGGACATTTTGGATGATGCCAGTCTCTCTGAACACCGTCATCAGCAGCCAGAGGAGCCAAGACTGCTCTTCCCCAAGTGTAGGACTAACAGACTGAGAAACTCCTTTGTCCCTCAGGCCATCAGACTGTACAACTCCTCACTCAGTGGGAGGAGGAGTACCAGTAAGACTGAAGACAGGATATTTCTATGTCTATTTTTATTTATTTATATTTCTGTTTATATCTATCTTCTTTTATATATCTTTTTATCTGCTATAAATGCTGCTGCTGGAATCTTAATTTCCCTGAAGGAGTCTTCCAAAGGGATAAATAAAGTTCTATCTAATCTAATATGATATAATACATATTCAAATTGAAAATATACAGACAGCACATTAGGGTGCCTGGAGCAGTGAACCACTTGAGTAAACAGATTGTCCATTGCTCTCTTGGCCCCTAAAAGAGGAGTAACACCTTAAAAAAAATGGAGGATAAGCAAAGCCACTCCAAGCGGATACTAAAAGTATCAGAGGAGCGCCACGTGGAAGGATTTTAGGCTCCACATTGCCAATGGCAAACCAAACAAAAGACTGAGCTGTGTGCTGATTAAATGCAAAGCAGCTGGGCCACTCCTTATCAATGACAAATCCGCAGGCCCATTTATCGGCCTTCCACCAAGCGTCCAGAAAGTGTCAAGTGCTTTTCCCTGTGCGACTGTGTCCTCATTGGCAGGGCCTCCGCCAGAGGCACGGACAAAGATCATCACAGACAAGACTGCAAGATTCACATGCAAGGACATACGGCCCACTTGTGTGCGTTTGATTTTAGGGCAAAGTGACAGCCCTAGTGTCTACCCTGAGTGTGCATAAAACAGGCACTACATGATGCTCCCCCCCAAAGTCATAATAACAACAAAGCTTCATTGCAGCATTTTGGCATAAACACAATGTAAAAAGTCTGTTACCTGTTTAACAGCTTTCTTAACAATACAGTAACAGAAATTAGCCCAAGATCAGCCTAGTATAGTTAGCAGTATCAATAGCTTCATTAACAAACCATGTGTAACTTCTCCTACATGTTGTGTAAAGGTTTAGCATTTACAGTCTGGTTTGAAAGCTTACAACAGTAAATAAGACAAATTCAGCCAAATTGAGGCATATTTTTCAAGTGTCATTGTTCAAGATATTTTGGATTCGAGTGTCACAGCCTTTTCACCAAATCATAATCAGAGCCTGAGTCTTTCATACCTGTTATCTCCTGACACAAAGTCTGATCTGATGATTACACTCTAACACTAACATACATAATCTAGAAACAGGTAAGCATCCAAGCCTTAAAAACATGACTATGCTGATGAAATGACAGGGATATTTTGGAATCTACATATAATTCAAGTGTGTAGTAATTAAATATAGCTAACACTACCTCTGTCCTCAAATAATTCTTAAATATTCTGTCCAATAACCTGCCAAAGAAATGTTTAATAAAGTAGATTTCTTCTGAAGTCAATTATCAAAATAAAAAGGGACAAAACACATTTGTGGTTTATTACCCATGGAAATGGAAATCAAGCAGAGCAGCAATTGCAAGCATTGTAGCCCCCACAAAATAAGGATGCAGGGTGCTTAATCTTTGCAGATATTAGGGCTGAACAATATATCGTTTTCGTGTCGATATTGAGATATGAACATTCAAGATATTAATATCGAAAAGCAACAATATAAACAATATAGATTTCCCCCGCAATAAAACTGCACTTTCCACAATCTTTTGTATTATGATGTTTTTATTTTTCTGAAAAATGCTTGGTTTTCATCGAACCTGTAGTCATATTGTATTGTATCAATATCGAGATATCTGGCATGAATATCGAGATATGAAATTTTGTCCATATCGTTCGGTCCTAGCAGATATCCGATATGCCAATATTTCCAAACTCATTTCAGCAAATAATGATTATGATCCCAACATGTGCAAAATTTTTTCATCTTAAAACAAGGTTCACATGCTTGTAGGAGCTACAAACAGAACCATATGGTCTATTGAGCTCAAAATATATAGTGACCTTTTAGTAAGGAGGTTATACATTCAAAGTCAAACTAAAACTGCTTACAAAATGACTTGTTCGCAAGCAAATACCTCAAGTTCAGATGCAAAATTTCAGTTCTTATGATCAACTCAACAGTATAAAAAAAATACAGAAATAAACTTTAGGTGAGGTAGGTCTGTTCATTCTCTTTAATGGCACAAGTTTGTTTACACATTGCCCTAATATTTGCAGATCTGAAACCTGCAGTTACTATCAGCAGAAATATTCAGATCTGCTTATAAGAACAAATAACTTTTTGAACCACTTCCTAAAGATACTGAAGGTATGAAACGATATGCCAATAGTATTGTGCATCCCTTAAGTCACCCTAACTTAACTTTAAGTCACAACTTTAACTTTGCTGTCTTTAAGTGCAGCATATCAAATCACCTTTTAAAAATTTAGTGATGTACGATCTTATTGGTATGGTATCAATATCTGCAGGTAATTGCTTCACGAGCTAAATATTGGTATTGGCAGATGTGAACATTTTTGCTGACATTTTAGCCTTACATATTTGCATTAAGATCATGGAGATATTTTGTATATCAGTTCTAAATTGAGAGCATACCCTGGTTTTCTCTTGGCAGGTAGGTAAATCTGTGTTTTAGCAACTAAAAAGGCAGATGAAGCTTGATTTTACATGTACTGTTAAAAATCCATCCTGCATATGACATAGGTGTAACCTTGAAAAAGAACGACTTTCATTTATTTCTATCTTTTAGTATCGATACTGGCCAAAATAAGTTTTAAAATATTGGCATATCGGATGTCTGCAAAAATCCAATTCCTAGCATTCCTAAAAAAAACTGGTTGAAATGTTCCTTTAAAAACGCCCTGAAGTCCTCTAGTAAAACTCAACATGGGGGTTTATTGACGAGTGGTGGAAATATTTATGTCCAACTAACACTCCTCCCTTTACAAATACTATATGAAACATGACAACCAAACTCACAGATCAATACTGAAAGGCATTACTATTCTTACTACCATCTATATGCTGCAAGTAAGAGATGTTTTCAGAGCAGATTATCTACGTTGTCACCTCTACTAGTCAGGGAGAAAGGGGAGTAGAATGAGATTAGTCATTAGCCGTTCAACATAGGCTCTCTGGATGCTGCGGAGGCTCAAGCGCGTTGCAGTGTTAATCTGCCTGGTAATGTTCATAAGCTCGAATGAGGCCAGGACACACAGCCCTAATGAATTAATCTACACAGACCTTCTTACACCTCTGAGATTACCAGTTGTAATCAAACTAATTTACCCCAGTCACTTTCAAACCGTGTGCTGATGTGACACTTTCAGAACCAGCAGGTCCTCTTTCTTTCTGCCTTAGGGTTAAAGAGCTCAACTTCTGTCGAGATTTGGAAGGAAAAGAAAGAAAAGCTCAAGCGGACAGAAGGTTTTAGCTTTTTTTTAAAGAGTTAATGTTTGCTAATAAACAAGCTACGCCTTGCAGCAGCATGATAGGTGTGGTCACTGTGGTGCTGGTCAAACACGAGTGAAGTGTGTCAAGTCTTAAGCTGAATTAAGTACACAGACGAAGCAGTCGTACCTGCAGCTTCAAGTAGAGCTTCGAGTCGCGCCTGTGTCTCTGGATCAACTGTCCTCAAATCTACTCCATCTGTGGCGCTGGATAAAAGTAACTCTGACGCTGTCTTCATGATGGGGTTATCCAGGTCTTCCTGGTCCAATATGAAGGACTCCACCTGGAAGAGATACAGTCAGGGTTGAAGAATTACTTTTGACCTTTTGACATGTTTTCATGTTTGTGATAGATATCTGTCCTTGACATGCTTTGATAAAAGTTGGAGATTGAAAAACTAAATATTCGTGAGAAGGGTTGAAACATTAGATTTATGTTTGTTTTGTTAAGCCATTACTTCTAACACACTCTAAAGATGATCTACTTCACCTATGAAAAGATCAGGTATGCTGCCTTTTGTTTATTTTCAGTTTCTTTCAGCAGAGCAAAGGGAGAAAAGCAGTGCAAGAATAAGGGAGTCAAAGCACGGGAAGGGCTACAGCCGGGAATTAAAACCCTGCACACATGAATGGATTCAGCTGAGAGTCAGCTGCCCAAGTACAACACAACACTTTCATACCTGAGCTTTGGCCCTGTTGGCTATCCTGAAATTCAGTTTGTATTACTGACATTCTGTTACTCCAAGAAAAACCCAAATTTAGATATGTTAGAGGTCACATTACGCCTCATTTCCTAAAATGATAATGATAATAAAGCACTTTTTTCTCATTCATATACTAACATTAGTGATAAAAAAGGCTGGATTTATTTAAAAAGTTAGCCTCTATCATGGTCAAGTAGTTGATATTTTATTTTCCAGTAACTTCCTAGCTGTTGAGTACCACAGGTAGTTGTGTAATTGACATACTTTTCACATCTTAAAGCAAGAGTTTTGTGTTTTCTTTAGAAAGGCAGGTTTTAAACTGTACAAAGCTTTAACAGCACAATAACAATTTGATTTAGTTCAAATCTGGGAAAAGGAAATGCCGTTTTTCCATCCAAAGAGGAACTTCATGGACACATTAGTTGTACTGGGTCCTCTGAATATTGTAAGCAGCAAAACAAGGTCAATTTATTGAATACACCAAAGAGTAACTAACCCAAATAAGGGCCTTACATATAATGCAGTAAATGTTGTACTAACCAAATAAATTGTAAATTATTTGAGCAGGCAAAGACTTTAAATATCTTTAGACTGATTTAAAAGGTGGCTTGTAAAATAACCTTTGACACTCACTAAGACAGAAACCATTCCCGCCTGTGTGCATCTGAACCTTTATCAGGCTTTCACAGCCTGGTCAGGAGAGCAAATGTTGGGAGAGAGAATCAGCAATGTGGAGGAATTCAGCTATATCACAGGAGCAGGGGAGAAAAACAACCCATGGGGAATGTAGTTCTACGGTGGCCTTTATAATCAACAATGGACATCAGTCTTCACCATTAATGAACTACAGTTCCCAGGGTGTTGGTATCCAGAGAGCTGGAAAGGCCTAGAATGGCATCTGCTTAATCCTGGGGCTCAGATTTTAGCTACTGCCCAGAGCAGCGAGCTCTCTGCTGGGGTAAAACACCACAACAAACGCTCCTTTTCAAACTCACATGGTAGGCTCGGTGAGTGAACAAACACGACACAGAGGCCATACTTCTGCAATCTGATCCAATTAAACTGCCTGCAATGTAGATGTCAAACATGACATTTTCCTCCTCTGCTACTACACAGCTGATGCTCAGGCGGAAATGGACGGACTGTGTTGACATTTGTATCAGCTGACACATTCATACCGACTTTGCTCTCATTGTTGTAGTGTGATTCAGAGAAAGAGCCCTTTGGTCAGATATTAGTTAAGATAAATAGAGACGGATCAACAAGTAATGTATGAGCTCTCTACACACCCATTACACCTCACTGAAAGAGTTGCCCTCTAGTTGATGCTGCATCCCCACTTTAAATAACAGTGAAGATAACAATACCATGGAAATGGCATTAAGCTGACAACTTTGATACGTTCATGCAAATCAATTTTTCCATCCGGGAGGGTCATAAATTTCACACAAGGCATCTGACAGAGGTTTCAGTAACTGTACCTGCAGACAATAGCCCTTCTTACCAAACCCAACACAAGATGTTGAATTATCTATGACGGAGTGAATAAACTCAAAATGAATTGTGTTTTCAGAACACTTATCCGAGACTTGGGTTATAAAATCTTTAACGTTTGTTTTACAGTATTTTGCTGTTCAATTTTAGATGTATCTTGTCTGAACTGTGGTGTAGTGTTGCTGTATTACCTGTAATGTTTTTGTCTGTTTGTTAGTTTGTTAACAGGATAATTCTAAAAGCTATGAAAGGATTTTGATAAAATTTTCAGGACTACTTGCCATGTCAAAACAAAGAAATGATTTGGTTTTGGTGATGATCTACACACAGGTACAGCATATCTTAAAATGATCTGTTACATTGTGAGAAAGGGCTTTTTCACACATTTTAGCACCTAACTTGATAAATGTTCGACGGATTTTGAAAACATTTTCAAGGAATGTTGGTTGTGACACACTCGAGGAGTTGTAAGATTTTGGTGCTGATCGGAACCCGAATGTGGATCCAGGACTTTATCAAGTACTTGTTAAGAGTGCAAGATAAGGCAGCTTTCCACATTTTGACAATAACTCACTTGACAATGGTTTGTGCTCTCCGGGCACTTCTAGTTTGTTGATTTCCTATGAAGAAATTACTGAATGCCTAACAAACTAAACACAAATGATTAATAAATAAACCTTGCACCTAGAAAGCAGGGTTTTGTTTAGTGGTAGGTCCAAACCTCCTCTTAGGGGGACTGACAACTTTTCATGTTAAGTAGTGTTTCATTTTAGATGGGTGGCAAATTAAACTGAAGCCTTGTTTACTCTACGCATCCATGTAATATAAAGAAGCATGTCAGATGTATGTTTAGATCTGGAGGAAATGTCATCACACATGTCCTTGTGTATGTTTGCCAGCACATGGAAAGTTGGACGCCTCTCAACATGAATTCTAGTTACTCTCAATAGTGACAAGGCAAATCAAGTTGACATAAAGGTGGTGGCTATCAGAACACAGTCCGAGGGTGAAAAATAACACAGCTGGTATGTTTGTCAACACTGATCGTCGAAAATTCTGGCATCATGGCGAGAAAAAGCCTCATCTAAACGTTTCAAAAAGTTAGCTTAGGCTCGATCGGAGTTGATTTACATGATTTGGAAAAGTGACGTAATTGCACCACAAGTACGAAATGGCAGATAGTAAGCTGGTCGTGCACGTCCGTGGGTTCACGGGCATCTTCCATTTGCTGTCTGGAGAGCTGCTGGACGAGCTGCAAACTTGTGATGGGTGTTGCGAGACGACAGCACCGAGCGAGGCCGTCTCCGCTTCCACCCGAACTAGGCCGTGGTCGAAGCCTGCGCTGCATAAATAAAACATTTCACCCGCTTAATGTGAACAGCTGCCAGTGCCTCACTTAACATTACCGTCTTCGTAACTCTTCATACGCATACGAACTGATAAGGGGTGTTATTGGTTAAAGGTGTGGGGTTATTTTACGTAATTTCAGCGGCCTGGGAGGGGGTGGTTGCCAACTGCGAGCTAATTCGCTAGCTAACAGCCAGCTCGCGCTAGAACATAGATATTAAAAGGCAGAAGCCGCCATGGCCGCTGCTGTTAGCAGGAGTGATACGTCAACGCGGGCGCCATACTAGAGAGGGGTACCGCCGACACAAAATGTATGTCAAACTACGGCAGTGTGAGGAATGTCCAGGGTAAAACTCAGAGGAACTTGGTCAAATGTGGTTTGATACATGAGCCGGATTAGTAAATGAAACTTAAGACAAGTGTTAGCAATTCAGGATCAAGTTTTCTTGCTAGACTGATGAAACACTGCTAGTATATTCGAAGTCTGCTGTAGGCATATATAAATATTTGGACAGTGACGGCAATCATTTTTATTATCTGTCAGTGAGCAATATTTACTAGAGGGACCTCCCTTGAATGTCTTCTGTCGAAAGGTCATTTCATAAAATCAAAACCGATTTGTTGTTAAACATATTTCTAATCCTAGTAAGTAAGACACTACTGGGTGTTACACAATACAAAGTGAAAGTAACCCCTTATCCTTTGCTTTCATGTAGGGATGACCAATATTATTGGTACAATATTGGTATCAACTAATATCTGCCTAAAAAGCCAAATACCAGTGTTGGTCAATAATGACATTCACAGATATTTACAGCAAGACACACTACTGTACCAGTTTGCTGCACCTTATTGCTCCAAGGGAACATCAAAAATCAAGAGTTTACTGTTTTCAAGAGTTACATGCTGTTTTTCTTGTTTACATCTGTTCTGTATACAAAGGTGCTGTTACATTAAAAGAAACAAATCCATTATTTTAAGTAAAGAGATTGTGCTTTTGGCCGAAAGTATCAACATCAGTATCAGTATGGGTGTCATTGAGTTCAGAAATATTGGCATATCGGATATTGACAAGGTTGCACATCTAGCATCCCAATTTTAATATTTTAAGTAAATATTTCAATATTATTTTTGTGAATCTTTTTTATTCTCTTATAATGACGCCCAATACCTTTCTTTAGTGAAAATTGATTTGTTGCGTTAAAGGTGACAGTCTATTTATGTAAGGCACAATTGTAATACAAGAACTACATAGAAAAACAAAACATGAAATAGCTGAATTTTTTAAATATACCTATGCAGTAATAAAGGAAGGCTATGCTGTACATTTTTACCAATACTTCATCCAATATATGGGATGTATATGGCAGATATGTGTCGCCAATGTATTGACAAAACTTTCCGATGTTTAGTTTTATAGACCAATATCAGCTGATAACCATACAGAACACATGCTAATTTGCATCCCTTATTGGTCATTGATGTTTTGTGAGCCTATGCCTTATGTATATGTAATTTCATATCCACTTATAGAATCTCAATGCCAGATTTTTTTTAGCAATATTATTGTTCCACGGTGTAAATTTAAAAAAGAAACGCCTTACAGATAATTAACTTACAAAGACAATCATATTCGTGTTATCAAATGCATTTCAACCAAAGGATTAGGGTCACACTTTCCTTATTATTGTGACAAGTATGCATCCATTTCAAAAAACCTATTTCTAACTTAAGAAGACAAATAACAGCATATCGAGGGTAAATTTTAAAATGTCACGATGAATACACCCCTCTCCAAAATGGCGCCGATGTAGTCGCATACGAGAATCCCGGGCGCAGTATCTGCATGCGCTGTCTATGGCGCTCGGTGAGGAATGTTGCCTAGCTCTCTGGTCAGGCTTAGCTAAAAGCTAGCTTAGCTTAGCGTAGCTACCTCTGAAACCTCGTCTTCGTCGCTGCCGGATCCTGGACCCGAGGAGAGGACGGCCGCCGCCGCTAGTTTGAAATCCAATCTTTCAGCAGCAGGCCCGCCTGGTTCGCCGTACAAACGCACTTTCTTCCCTCCAACACCGATACCAATGCCCCCCAGTCCGACTCCTCCTGGTGTCGCTCCTACCCCCATCCCTGCCACTGGGGAGCGAGGAGTCACCGAGTCAATCTCGTCCTCGAAGCCGTCCGTCAGCATTGCCGTCCCGGCTACTGCATCCTGCATACTTGTGTCCACGATACGTGTGTTAACGAGCTAGTTGTTGACTTAAACGTCCGTCCAGGCTCTTTCTTTTAGGATATTCGCGTTATTTTACTTCAGGGAATCCAGAAACTCTCCCGAAGCGAGGGTTGAGGAGGATCTCTTTCCCCCAGCCATTAACTTTCTAACAACCTAACCCGATACGCACTGTTTCTCAGAAAAACCGCCCCTGTAGGAAATCCTGCTAATGCTATTGGGTGAGCCTTGAAGATCGCTGTTTGTGATTGGTCAAAATAAATGCCTCTCAAACATGAGACCGCAACGTCATGTTAGGTTTACCAATATCACGAGGCTGTAGAACGAACGTCAAGACATGTCATGGTAGGCCAACTTATCTGCTGTTCAGCTTTACTAGTTCATGTAAACTCTTACTGGAGAGTCATGTGGACAGATAAGCTCGAGAGGGAGTACATTAATATCTGTTATAGAGTTTGACCTGCCATTTGATGTAATTTAACAGTTAAATAAACACAAAGTCACAGTTCTGCTCGAAGACAACAGTGTGCCCCACTTCATTACATTTATGTGTACCTGAACATTAATGACCCTCAATCAAGCCCCGCCCTTTACAGGAAGTAATCTTCAGCAGGCCCCGCCCCCGGTAGCTTGATCTCTCTCTATTTTTTTAATTGTTGTCACCCCTGATATAATATTTGTTAATAAGCAAACATAATATCCAATGCAATACCCAGTCAGATGTGGTCTGCTGTCACACAGTGCTGTCATATTATATTCACTTTGTAAATACTGGTAATGTTAATAGTGTAAATTCCTTGGTCTGGTTTATAGTTTCAAGATTTCACGATTCAAAGTGTTTATTTTAATTTGCACATTAAGAAACCCGTTTCCCTGCACAATGATATTTCTGCTCTTCTGTCCAAAAGAAATGCCAGATAAGAGGCATTAAATAATAATTAAAAGATTTAAATAGAACACAGAAATAAGCAGCAAGAAAATACTGCATAAATATAACAAAGTATAGTCTTGCTTTACTTATTTTTACTTCATAAGGAAGTTAATATAGCTTAAAGATTCTGAATGTTGCAACCTGCTTTCTTATTTTTTACTTAATTTTGATGCTCTTTTTTATTTTAATGTCTCTTATCTATTCTGAAGTCTTTTTAATATTCTTACTTTTGCTAAACTGTATAAGAGCAACTGAAACAACCAAATTTCCCCTTGGGAATTAATAAAGTATTTCTGATTTTGATTAATGAACTTTATTCATGTGTAACCCTTTTCGACTTTTTGTGCAATTTAGATTCTTCTCTTTTTTTATATAATTTTGACTGTGTTTCATGCACATGACATGAATTTTGCAACATTGTGTGTTTAGGTTTGATCTTGTTTTTTCCAGCTCAGCTCCTGCAGTAAGTCTGAAACACACAGTGCACAAGTACCAAATATGTGCCATTGAAATTCAGTCAAACTGCAATTTCTGATCACACTTACAATAAAGAAATGTACATGCATCTTATAATATCTGAGTGTCAATCTGTGCTTTTGCCTTGGAATTGATCATTTTTACTACTCTCCACCAAATGGTGTTATATTAGTCACATGGTTATGAGTGTGAGTATTTGACACTGCATAAAAATAATAATTCATAAAAATTATTGTTGCTGTTAACAATTTGCATATAACAGTCTGTAATGATTCAAGCACAATTTTTTGTAGTGTATAGAAATTTTTTTTTTTCAGTTATTTTTTTTCTAAAATCATGGTGGCATAATGACAATAACTTGACATTTAAAGGGTTAAAATATTTAAACATTCCTGAATATTTCATGTGTATTACTGGGGCTGATGTTGTCTAAAAAGTCAAGGTTTAAAAAGAAACTGGAAATAATATCAAAGCATAATTTTTTTTTTTTTTGCTAACTCACCAAAAGGGCATGTTTTGTGTTTAGCAGTATGAGTGTGAGTATTTGACACTGCACACAATCTAACAATACATAAAAACCAGTGTTGCTGCTAATCATGTACATATTCACAGGCTTTTTCAATGTTTGTCATGTAAAAATATGATGGCATCATGTCAAAAAACCTGACATTTAAAAAGTTAAAATCTTTAAAAGTTCATGTATATGGAAAAAGTAAATGTTCATGATTTGGACTGATGTTAATAAAACAATCAAGGCTAAAAAGATGTAAATAATATCAACGTATCAGATATTGTCCAAAGAAGAGCTATGCATAAAAATAACAATTGCTGTTAATCATAGACATACCCCAGGATGAAACAATCCAAATAAAAAGTCTATTAAAATAATATTTTTTTCTTTTTCCTTTTTTTTTTGTCATCTGAAATCTAAACTCACTTCAAAACCTAATGGTCAACAGCAGGGGTGGGCAACTGGCATGCGAAGGCCATATGCAAACCTTAATCTCACTCAATGTGACACACCAGTCAGTTTTAAACTTTGAAAAATTGCAAACATGGAGATGAAAAAGTCTGTATTTGAGCATGATATACCACCATGACATCAATGTGCAACAATATGCTACATTGAAAAAGTATGTCTAATTGGCCTTAATCTTGTGTTTAGCTTATTAAATTTAACTTACCTGTTTGGTTTTAAGCTTGAAAATATAAACATTACGATAAAAGACAGACATTCATTGTTTTGTGAAATTACTGGTATTTTAACCATCTTATTGGCAGTACCCTTTTAATTGTAGCAATTTAGCTCTATGATCCCGAGAGCACCATTAATGTGGCCCCTCACTCTAACCAAAGTTACCCATCCCTGGTCTCAAGTCTAGACATGTTTCCTTTATATGCTCTTGGTCAATGAAAACTTCATATTCATAAACATGTATGCGTTTTAGGAGAGTATTTATGTTGGTATCAGTATCAGTATTTAAAAATTTTACAGCCAAAATGTATCAGTATAGTATCAGTTTGAGAAAGTTTGGTCCTGCCCATCACAAGTGTAACAATCGAATCAAGTTAGTTGACTATGCCTAATTAAAACCTGTCAAACATGTGTTAGTGTGATGCGTTGCTCTCTCTTTCTGTCAGATATCACTCTTTTGTCTTACCAGTACTTCAGTATATATGCTCTGGTGCCGGTCACTCAACACCTGCAGCAGCACTGGATCATTCCTTACCATCAGCATTTCTGAAGCCATTTTCAGGGTGTTCATATTTTATTACAAATACCATAATTTTCCAAGATGTGTTACCATAAACCTCATGTTGATTTATTTTTCTTTTGTACCCCCTCATCAGCATCTTAAATTCACTGATTACTGAGTGTGAATATTGTTAGTTCACTTCTCTTACCTGAATATAAAAACTTTTCCTCAGTTATTAAAACCACCAGATGGTTTTGGCTGTGCCCAAATAAGCACCTGCTTTCCATTCAGAAATCATCATTCATCAAATTGAACTGAAAACCCTTGAGTGTTTATGTGTTGCTTAAATTGCCTTCGACCTATGACCCGCTGCTGTGGACCCACTTTTCTCCAACTGCTTTACCCTACATGACCCTTCAACAGAAATAACATAATTTAACATGAATTATATTTAACTTGACTTAACCCAATCTAATTGAAGATCAACTAAATGCTGATATATTAATCAACGCCAGTCCTCTGCACTTCATAATAATTTTAGCTGTTAATATTAACTATTAGAACAAAATCTTTGTCTATGGTTGTTATTGCCGCCATTATTACTACCTTTACAACCATATCTAGAAGGGGACCCTGTTGAAAACAAGATGCTGCATCACCAGGGGATAACGTCTGTTAAATTTCAGTTCAATAGATACAAATATGATAAGGACAAATTTATGGTCTGGGCATCCATACATTTAATGCTGTCATGAATTCTCACTTTAGTCCCTTTTTCTCTGCCCACTGCTCTGTCTTTGCCAACGCAGATCCTTTTTCCTTGCCACTGTAACTGCTGCCAATTGTGGTAAAGTGCTGACCTCATGGTGGCTTCATGTTGGCTTTGGAATAAAAATAAAAAACTAGAAGAGCTCCAAGAGCACAAAATTCAGCCAAGATAGTTTTCATTAATGAGGATAACTGCCCTATCTCAAATTGTCAACAACTCCTTCAGAAATATCCTGGATCCACATCCAGATTCATATCACCACCATAATCTAATTACTACTCCCTTGTTCCATGACCGACATTTCCTGAAAATGTCATCCAAATCCATGAAGTAGAGTTATTAGTGAAAATGTGGAAATCTGCCCTACTGCAATGTTAACAGCTCATTGAAAAAAACTCCTGGATCCACATCCGCATTCATATCACCATTAAAATCGAATCCCTTATAACTTGTACCATCGCACACATTCCCTGAAAGTTTTTTCAAAATCCATTCATAACTTTTCGTGTATTCCTGTTCACAGTCTAACAAACTAACTAACTAACATAACAAAAACATGACATCCTTGGCAGAGGTCAAAAATATTTGAAAAAAACAAACAATAAAACAGATGGTAATGACATTGGCCTGTTATTTTGTTAAGTGTCTTGAGACAACAGTTATGATATAATGCTGTACAAATGAAGATAGATTGATTGATTGATTGACTGATTGACTGATTGATTGAACAGTGTTTTTTTTTTCTCTTCATGTTTGGGCTCCCTTGGATTACATTAAGTCTTCCTTTCTCAGACATAGCCTCTTAATAATCAGGACTACTTTGAAAGGAGCTGAAAAATACTGCTTTGAAAGAGTGACCGCAGAAAACAGGGTTACTGAAAATGTAGGCCAAGAGGAGCCGACAGGGCAAACCCAGGCCTCGGACAGCAACGTCATCGTTTTAGGGCGTGGACGCAGACCAGTCGAAGGCGATTGGTTAATCACCGAAGGGTTGCCAGACTTTTTGGAGAACCTACACTGCATCTGAATTAAGAATGACACACTGGTCAAAATTGAAATGGGACTTTAAAATGAATTCAGAGCACATTTTTGACAGTTTTGTGATCAGACCACTGAGGTGCTTAGCCCCTAATGAACTCTTGTGACCCTCTTGCACAGTGCTCCTCCTTGATTTTAATTTTTCAGATCAATCAACCAGTCATTTTGGCCAAACCCCACCTCCGTGAGTGGGTTTCATAAATTCTGAATCTACTAAAATATTTATTGCCAATTATAATGTAACAGTGTTTATTTTTTAAATTCCTTTTTTAATGTACTGAAAATATGTAATTCTGGAAATGCAAGGTTTCTTCCCACCAGCAGTGGTATGTATTGTATCTTTCATCAGAATTCATGATGCCAACATTGAAGTTTTGAGCTTAATATAAAAAAATAATGGAATTAAACTTAGAATTAAAGCCAATTAAAGGTACTTTTTCAATTAAACAAATTACTAGTCTAATTGACTGTCCTTTTTTTTTTTTTTTTTACAAATGCAGTTAGCAATGCTTTATGAAAGACTTTCACAGAAACTATCAGAAAAAATCATATCTACTTATTTCTTGTAAATGTCGAAACATTTACCTGTTATTCAAAATGATTATAGATATGTTACCTTTTCTATGTTGGGATGTGAATCGTAAACCAATTCCAGTTGAGAATCAATAACAACTCCCTCAGGGAATCATTGTCATTAGTCTTTTTGTTTATCAAGTCCTTTCACTTTGTTCTGCATGCTTTGCAAATCAAAGACATAATGCTCTCATCAAAAGGCAGACAGCAGAAATTATAACAATAAGTCACAAGTCATATCAGACAGCAGGTAGAAGTGTTAACATTGTGTCTAAATTTTTGATTAAAAAAAGACACTTAACTGCACAATGTTCAGAAGATGGAAACACTAGCATTCAACACTGATCAATCTCAGATCTTTAAAACCTAACAAGTATCTTATATGTTTTAGATTATACATCTGTCTCACTCCATAACCTTTTATTGTAAAGTCTCTATTATTTGACGAGCCATACAGATATTTTTTTATTCATTAAAAAGCATAAACAAAACTAATACTCTCTTTTAAGTGCTTTAAATGGCCTATTCTTTGTGTAGTTGTAATTTAATATGAGTTTAGCAATGCAAAAGATGCCAAAGTATAACTTTTTTGCATGTAAAAAGGGAAAATTAGTTTTGTAAGTGAAGAGTGAAGAAATTTTAACACCTATGGTAGCAATCATGCACCCTTTGAAACGTCCTAACTTTACCCCTTTACAACACCCCTGGGTATCAATCAAAGTGTTTCTTCAGCTGGTATGGCGGATATATGCCATCAGACATGGCAACCCAGTTGAAGGCGAATGCGAGCATGCGCAAATCATCCTACAACAAGGCGTGCATCTACCCATCTGTCCATTTGGAGAGCTGTTTCGTTCCTCAGAGTCAGCGTGAGGGAAAGCTCCTGACACCTTTTGTACACGTCGTGTATTTTAACGGAGAGGAAAACAGCGACAAGAAGAAATAAGTAAAGACTGAATTCTCGATAAACAGCAGACAGACAGTTTTATCTGTGCCCTGTTTGATTCAGACGTTATTGTCACATAAAGTTATTGCATGTCGAAAAGTCTGGCAAAAAATGCAATAAACAATAAGAAAAAATAGAGTCATAGCAAGAAACTTGACATAAAGATTATAGCTTATTGTAGGGATGTGTGTTGGCCGATATATCACAATGTATCCTAAAACTACAAACCTCCATTCCAGTGAAGACGGGGCGTCGTGTAAAACGTAAATTAAAACAGAATACAATTATTTGCAAATCTATCCCGACCTGTATTCAATTGAACACTCTTCAAAGACAAGATAATTAATGTTCAGACTGAAAAACTTAAATGCTTTTTTTTTTTTGGGGGGGGGGGGGGGGGGGGGGTATTTACTCATTTTGAATTTGATGCCAGCAATAGGTTCCAAAAAAGCTGGGACAAGGGCAACATAAAACACAGGAGAACAGGTTAACTGTGAACAGGTGAGTGTCATGATCGGGTATAAGAGGAGCATCCTCGAGAGGCTCAGTCATTCACAAGCAATGATGGTGTAAGCACTTTGTGAACAACTATGAGCAAACAGTCCAACAGTTTAACGTTTCTCAACAACAATTGCAAGGAATTTAGAGATTTTGTCATCTGCAGTCCATAATATCATCAAAAGATTCAGAGAATCTGGAGAAATCTCTGCACCTGAGCAGCAATCCAACACTGAATGCCATGACCTTTGATCCTTCAGGTGGCACTGCATTAAAAAAACATCATTCTGTAAAGGATTTCACCACGTGGGCTCAGGAACACTTCAGAAAATCATTGTCAGTTACACAGTTTGTTGTCACATCTGTAAGTGCAAATTAAAACTCTACCATGCGAAGTAAAAGCTATACATCAACAACACACAGAAACACTTTCAGCTTCTTTGAGGCCAAGCTCATCTGAGATGGACTGATGCAAAGTGGAAAAGTCTGCTGTGGTCCACATTTCTAATTGTTTTTGGGAATCATGGATGTCATGTTCTCCAGGCTGAAGAGGATAGGGCCATCCAGACTGTTATTAGAGCAAAATTCAAAAGCCAGCATCTGTGATGGTATGGGGGTGTGTTAGTGCCTGTGGCATGGGTAACTTGCACATCTGTGAAGGCACTATTAATGCTGAAAGATAAAAACAGGTTTTGGAGAAACATGCTACCATCCAAGTGGCATCTTTTTCAGGGACGTCCCTGCTTATTTCAGCAAGACAATGCCGAGCCACATTCTGCACATGTTACAACAGCGTGGCTTCAGAGTAAAAGGGTGCAGGGACTAGACTGGTCCAGACCTGTCTCCCATCAAATGTGAGTGGTGCATTATGACGCACAAAATATGACACTGGAGAACCTTGACTGTAGAGTGAGTTAAGTAAATCAAGCAAGAATGGGAAAAAATTACACCTACAACACTTCAACAATTAGTGTCCTTAGTTCCAAAACACTTTATTAAGCATTGTTAGAAGAAAAAGTGATGCAGCTCTGTGGTAAACATGCCACTGTCCCAGCTTTTTTGGAAAGTGTTGCAGGAATCAAATTCAAAATGAGTGAATATTAACAAGAGAACAAAATTTGTCAGTTTTAGCATTAAATATCTTGTCTTTGTTGTGTATTTAATTGTACCAAGGTTGAAAAGAATTCGCAAATCACTGTATAATGTTTTTGTTTATGTTTTTGTTTCTCAACTAAAATTCCCGTTTATATTCTGAGCAGTTTTCTCTGTGCTTTGTGATGGAGTCAGTGAAGTAGGCCAAAGAGTAAAGCCTCTCCTCTGATTCATCCCTCTGCTGTTCCCTTTTTCACTTCCATGTGTTTGTTGTTTGTGCAGCTGAAACATGAAGCAGTTCAGGAAAAAGTGGTGTGTGTTACTAATTGACCACTTCCCTTTGCCCTAAGTATTGTCCTGGAACATTTCTGTACATGTATTATATTTACCCTGCATTTGCACAACATTTTTATAACAGAAAAATGACATGAAACTCTAATTCTTTTGGTTTTAAATATGTTGGGTTGACTGACAAGCTGGATTTCAAAAGATCTGATGAAAATCAAAGACAAAGAGAAAACAGCCCAAAGAAAAGTTATTATAAATAGTGCTTAGTAGTCCTCTTGTCGAAGACTTTGTACTTTGTTATTTGGCGCCTCCCGCAGGAATGAAACGGTACTGCAATGGCATCTTCCTATAGTCTGTTTTGTAACCATTGGGTGTCGCTGTTTGCAAACTTGTGCCACAGCTGAAAATGAAACCCAGCGAATCTAATCTACACTGATGTGGAATGATAAAATATCCAGTACCACAAAGACTTCCACCCTTCTTCTGAACAAAGACTAAAATTTAGAATATGAAGTGATAAATAAAGGGGGAATTCAGCTGTAACGGAAAATCAATTGAATTTCTGTCTTCTCTAGGGTTTCTTGCAATAAATCTAAAGAAATAGCCCAACACTTACATTTCTGTGATCACAAAAATCTTTTGTTACAGGAGACAATTAAGGCCAGTGTGAAAAAAAAATGTTTTCAGTGGTTGACAATTTATTTCAAGTCTGCGAAAAAAGTGAGAATCATGAAAAAAATATCAGAAGCCTGAGATTAACACTACAGTTTCTAAGATGACTCAATGTCTCTTCTTCAACAGAATATAGGCTGATTTCTTAATAAAATCACACCTTAATCTAAGAGATAAATCAATCAATCAATCAATCAATCAATCTTTATTTGTATAGCGCCAATTCATAACAAGTGTTATCTCAAGACACTTTACAATAGAGCACAAAGCTCTTCATATTATGGATACACATATATGCATAGATACATATATACATATAAAAATACACATATACATATATATACAAATATATACATCCAACACCCAACATGAATCCATATAGCCAATCATGAATCCCTCCATCATGGCGGCAAGAAAAAACCTTCTGTTAAGCAGCAGGAAATCTTGAATGTGGACCCCAGTCTCATGATGAACAGCAAATCCACACGATGCTGTGTTGGGTGTGTGGGCAAAGGGAGGGAGGTAAGTGGAGACAAGTGGACTAAAGTAAGAACTAAAGCTAGTGACAGATCAATGGACCAATCATAGACCTGTCGTCGTCAAATTTGTTTCTGCTGCAAACAAATTTATTAGAGGAGGGTCCTCATGTCTGTGTGGTTGTGGTGAAAAATTTATAGAAGTATAATCAATAAAAGTCTTACTGGAAGTAAGAATTTATGGTAGTGATGAACTCATGGGTGACCAGACCACAAGTGCATCCCTACCATATTTGTCTCCGTTAAGTATAAATGTATTAGTGGTAGACCTCTTGAGATGTGACACCTCATTTTCAGGAGGGATCTCATGTCCATGTGGAGCTAAAGATAGTTACTATAGATGTATCAACCATGGATAGAAAGATCATGTTAATATCAACATTAACAGCTATAATGATTATGAACTGGAGTGAGATGGCCAAATATGTGTTATGTCTGTAATTGTAGTTATTGAGGCTTCGTGACTCCACAGCAGCAGGCAGTCTCCACCAAGGATCCCAGGCCACCTAAAAGACAAGAGCCAGAGATGAGTACAGGAGCAAACAGAAAGGGGCAGAGGCAGATATGGAGAGAGAGTGTGAGAGAGAGAGGGATAGAGCCCAGTGTGCCAGATCCCCCCGGCAGTCTAAGCCTATTGCATCTTAACTATATGTCTAAACTATGGACTATGAGCTGGTCCCTAACTGAAAGCTTTATCAAAGAGGAATGTTTTAAGTCTAGCCTTAAAGGTAGAGAGGGTGTCTGCCTCCCGAACCGTGGTCAGTAAATGGTTCCAGAGAAGAGGAGCCTGATAACTGAAGGCTCTACCTCCCATACTGCTTTTAGAGACTGATGGAACCACGAGCAGGCCAGCATTTTGGGAGCGTAATGTTCTAGAGGGGTTGTACGGCACTACAAGCTCTTTGAGGTAAACTGGTGCCAGTCCACTGAGAGCTTTATAGGTGAGAAGAAGAATCTTGAATTCTATTCTATATTTAATGGGAAGCCAGTGCAGAGAGGCTAATACTGGAGTAATGTGGTCTCTTCTCCTAGTTCTAGTCAGCACACGTGCTGCAGCATTTTGGACCAGCTGAAGCGTCTTAGGCGACTTACTGGGACAGCCTGAAAGAAGAGAATTACAGTAGTCCAGTCTAGAGGTAACAAAAGCATGGACAAGCTTTTCAGCATCGCTCTGGGACAGGATAGGCCTAATTTTAGCGATGTTACGAAGATGAAAAAAGGCTGTTTTTGAAATTTGCTTTATGTGACAGTTAAAGGATAGATCCTGATCGAATAGAACCCCAAGATTTCTAACAGTTGTGCTTGGCGTCAGGCTAATGCCATCTAGGGCAGTTAAATCATTAGAAAAGGTTTCTCTAAGGTGTCGAGGGCCCAGCACAATGATCTCTGTCTTGTCTGAGTTAAGAAGAAGAAAATTTTGGGCCATCCATGTCCTAATGTCCTTTAGACACGCGTCTAGTTTAGATAACTGATTTGTCTCACCTGGCTTCATCGATACATACAGCTGAGTATCATCAGCGTAACAATGAAAATTAACGGAGTATTTCCTCATGATATCACCGAGGGGAAGCATATAAATGGAGAAGAGAATTGGACCTAGCACAGAGCCTTGAGGAACTCCGTAACTTACTTTAGTGTACACAGAGGACTTGTTGTTCACGTGTACAAACTGGTATCTATCAGATAAGTAGGACTTAAACCAATTTAAGGCAGTCCCTGTAAACCCGAGTAATACCTCTAATCTCTGTATAAGAACATCATGATCAATGGTGTCAAAAGCCGCACTAAGATCTAATAAAACAAGTTCTGAGAGAAGTCCCTCATCTGAAGCTGAGAGTAGGTCGTTAGTTACTTTAACTAGAGCAGTCTCTGTGCTGTGATGAGCTCTAAATCCTGACTGAAAGGCCTCAAAAAGGCTGTTGTCTTGAAGGAAGTCACATAGCTGATTAGCCACTACTTTCTCCAGGATCTTTGAAGTAAATGGAAGGTTTGATATAGGCCTGTAGTTAGCCAATGTTCCCGAATCGAGGTTAGGTTTTTTAAGGAGAGGTTTGATTACAGCTACTTTAAAAGACTGTGGCATGTAGCCTGTTGATAGAGATATATTTATTGTCTCCAGCAGGGATGGACAAACTAGGGGAAAGACCTCCTTGAACAGTTTAGTTGGGATCGGGTCTAAAAGGCAGGTAGATGGTTTGGAGGAGGAGACAAGAGAATTTAGCTCCTGAAGGCTAATTGTAGAAAAATGATCTAACGCAGGTCTGACTACAAGTAATGGTACGGTAGGTTCAGGTGAAAGCAGGGAGTTGCTAATTTTATCTCTAATTTTAAGAATTTTATCATTAAAAAAGCTCATAAAGTCCTCACAGCTAAGAGCTAGAGGAATCACAGTCTCCACAGAGCTCTGACTCTGTGTCAGCCTGGCTACAGTGCTGAAAAGGTACCTAGGGTTGTTTTTATTTTCTTCAATTAGTGAGGAGTAGTAGGCAGCTCGAGCATGTCGTAAGGCTGTCATGTAGTTATTATGACTTTCCCGCCAAAGTATACGTGACTCCTCCCTCTTATTGGAGCGCCATATTCATAAATCATAATTGGTACTTTATAAATCACTTGCCCTCTTTATTCTATTTCTCACAATTATTTCTCCTCTCCTATTTCTGCTTCTCCTTCTTAAAAATCGAGTATTAGGGAGATGTAGAGCAACAGCTGATCCTGTGGAGCTGACCACTGGCCCTGATCAATGCAAATCATTACCTCTGCCATGAAAATCATGTTTTTGCTGGCGTCTGTCTGTCTGTCAGTGATCAAGATAAGGCAAGGCAGCTTCATTCATAGAGAGCCATTCATGCATCCAACAAATAATAGTGCTTTACAGAGTTTAAAACAAAGACAATACGATATTAAGAGCATTAAAGACACAAAATAAGCAACAGAAGGACAGTAAAATATAATTTCAAGGTTAAAATGGTAAATAAAATATTAAAAAAATAATAACATATTTGAAAAAGAGAAGAAAACTAAGAAGAATCTGAATTTATGAGAAAGAAATTGTTAAAAACAAAACGTTTTCAGATTTGTTTTAAAAGAGTTCATTGATGTAGAAAGTTTCAAGTTCTCTGGTAGTTTGTTTCTCAGGTGAGGGGTGTAGAAGCTAAAAGCTGCCTCACCCTCTTTAGTCCTGACCCTGGAGGCAGTGAGTAGACCTGTCCCCAAGGACCTGAGGGGACTGGATTTCTCATAGGGGACTAAGAGATCCAAAAGGTATTTAGGCCCAAGACCATGAAGTGCTTTATCAACCAGGAGAAGATTTTAAAATCTCTCCTTCCACCCACAGGAAGCCAGTGTCCCGATCTAAGGTCTGCTGTGATGTGATCTACTTTCTTGGTGTTGGTGAGGACTCGAGCAGCAGCATTGATGAGCTGCAGCGGTCTGATGGACTTGTTTCAGTTAGACCTGAATAAGCACTGTGATAATAATCTAACCTACTTAAAATAAAAGCACGAGGAAGTTTCTCTGTGTCTTTTAGACAGAAGTCCTTTGATTCTTGCTCTGCTTTCAAGGTGGTAATAGGCTGATTTTGTGACCATTTTAAGGTGGCTGTTAAAGTTAAATTCTGAGACCAGAATAACACCAAGACTTCTGGCTTTAATTGTAGGTTTTAGTGTCACTGAGTCAAGATACTCACTGACTTTGAAACTTTCCTCTCTGTGACTAAAGAGGAGGATTTTCATTCTATCTTCATTTAGCTGTAGGAAATTCTGTCACATCCACTTTTTGCTTTCCACTCAGCTTTTGGATAACTAAACAGTTGTCTCCATTTTTTTTTAATTTCTGAGAATGTTGGTCATGGCACAAGGAAGAGGTGATTAGATTTAGTGACCTGAATCCACATCCTTAACCTGGAATTTTTAAAGGTTTCAGTCACTAACATTATGAGATTGGGCAGTTTTCATCATGTTCGCTAAAAAACTCACTGCACTTTGAGCACTTCTTGTTGGCTGTACTTGCATTATTTCTGATTGACTAATTACTCCTTTACACATCTACAATATTACTTGACCTACAATTGAGAATCTCAAGCAACATATTTCTTTTTCCTCTGAAAAGAAATCCACAGTGGGTTAAAACAAAGCACAACAAAGATGCCAATGATCTTTTCTTTTTTCTCAGACACAAATTCATAACTAGAAATTCCTCTAAACCTCTGCAGAGGCATTGACTCTGGATCTTGATCTGGATCCAAATTTACCTGTGGTTTTGCATGGAATCATGTCACGTACCTCTGCATGAATATTTCAAAGCGTTACTAAAATCATCAGCCGAGTTATAAGCAAAATGGTGGAAAACTGCTCCATCTTTAGTGGAACATTTCTTAAAAATTCCTGGTTCCAGATCTGGATTTGAATCACCACAAAATTGAACTACTTCTCCCTTATCCCATGACCAACATTAAAAAAAAAACCCCATCAAAATCTGTCAACAACTCAGGTGCTGGTTTGGTAGAGTGGTCAGCAACCTGGCATGTCTCATATAGGCTTCAGCCGTCCAAGGTCGAGTCCTGCCTGAGGCCCGTTTGCCAAATCTGCTCTCTCTCACCTCTTTCACAAGCCTATTCCCTCTCTCCCTCTCTATGGAATAAAGACAAAAATGCTCAAAAAATCTACATAAATAATAAAAATCTGTTGATAACTGTATATCAACAGATATTTGAATATCTGTTCAAATGTGGGGGTAAAAATCTGTACTAGAACTGTAAATGTACAGTTTAGTGGAATATACTCAGTTCAGCAGCACATAAGGGTGTCCGGAGCAGTGAACCATCTAGTCCAGCTCAACCCAATCGTCCATTACTCTCTTTACTTTAACAAAAGGAAGTACACCTTGAGAAAATGGAGGACAGATAAAGACACTTCATGGAAGCACTTTGGGCTCCCTACCACTGATGGTAGAAAATAAACAAAGACTAGGCTGTATGTTAATTATATGCAAAGCAGCTGGCCCACTCCTCATCCACGACAAATCTGCAGGCCTGCTTGACACCCAAGTGTCAAGCTGCGCCCTGTCAAGTGCTTAGCCTTAAGCGGCTGTATGCCTGAGGCTATGTAACACCTACACAAAGACAGACACACACACTCACAGTGCTACTCTCAACACTTTCTGTTCCCCCCTCTCACCAATAAAGAAGGGAGGAAGAAGTCCTGATGCCACTGACTTTATGTCTCGTACATAAAAGTGCTCTATAATATGGAGGGAACATGTAAAACAAATTAAAGGGCTTATAAAACTCTAAAAAGAATGGTATTGGCTCTGTACAACAAAAAGATAAAAACTACTACATGCTGGATGCTGCATTTTGACATGATTTTAATTCTACTTGGTGTATCGGCATCACCTTTTTTTTTCAATGAAATGTATCTTCTGTTTAACCCAGGGCAGGGTCAGCTTTATTGTCCCATTAGGGAATATTTGTCTATGGCGTTGTGCTAGCTCTAATATACACTTGGGTGCAACTTAGACACATCATCAGTGATGTATCCTGGGTTCATTGGGTGTTTCGGGTCTCACAACATCAGACACCCTCGCCCAGGTGACCCAGCTGGGGTTGATCAGTCCCCGGCTTGTGTCTAAGTAGCTGTTATGGTCCACGGATCTCCCCTCTTGATCCACAGCCATCTGGACGCCTTCTCTGCTGCGTCTGTGATGTTCTTGATGGCTCTTCTGTTTTGCAGTCCCTTCACTCCCAGCATCTTGAGTGCCCTGACGAATCCTCTGCACCCGACCTCGATGGGGTTGCATCGGGTCCTCCATCCCCTGCTCCAGCACTCACCTGCCAGCTCCTCGTACTTAGCCCTCTTCCTCTCAAAGGCCTCCTCCGGTCTTCCCAGGGAACAGTCAACTCCAACAGGATCACTTGCCTTGTTGTTTCTGACACCAGGACTATGTCTGGCCTGAGGCCTGTGCTACACTATTGCTTCACAGGGCAGAGAAGATAATTAAAAAATAAAATAAACAAAAAAAATGAATACAATCTCATAAAAACACAGGAATTGGCAGACTGAAGACAGGACTAAAACGGGAAATACATTATAGTGACAACACAGGGACACACAGAGACATTAGACAATTTAAAGTGCTAAGAAAAGTGCCAAGTGCTAAAGTGCTTGTGTTCATTGCAAGTTGCTTTATTGCACTGTTTTCTTGCATTGTTCAACAGCTTGATAGAAGTTGGAACAAATGATAATTTGAGACGATTTGTTGATCTCAAAAGGACTTTGTGGTTTTATTTTTGTAGATTTCTCAGTTCTGTTTCTGGAGTGTGCTGTTAAACTGTGATTTTGCAGTTATTCAGAGAAATAGTGGTTGTTTTGTATGTTTGTTTACCATTTAACTTCATTGTCTCTTGCTGTGCAGAAGGTGCATACTAACATCAGTTTTTGTTGGCAAAGTGAACTCGACGAAATGCTGGTGCCAACAAAAAAACCAGTATGACTTGTTTTTGTGAAACAATAATCATGTGTGCTTATCACCGTGTTGAGGCATGAGTGACTCACAGCACGCAATGAAAACACAGGTCGGGCTGTTAATAGGACATATCTTTATCGACATGCAGCATAAATCCTTCATCATATGTTTGAATGTCTTTGTATCGTCTTGTATCCTTTAAAGGTCACTGAAACACGTCATAAACCTTTCACTTCCTCCTGTTATCAACTGTCTTCAAATGCTTCTCTTCCCAAAGCAGGTCAGTAGTCATGGTTGAGAATGTAAAAAAGAAAATAGCTATTTCTGCTCTCATATTGTAATTCTGCATTTTGATCAATCTACGTGACTAAATGAGACACAGAAGTTTACTGTTGTCCTCAAGTTTCTACATGCAGCTGTGTGTGTGTGTTTCAACAGGTTTGTGATGGAAAAATCACACCCTCTTAAGCAATCAACGTGTGAAATCTAAAGGAGGGAAAAGATGCCAACGTCTGATGTGAGGACTCAGACAGTGTTTCCCACAGAGAGGTGGTAGAGGTACCAAGTGGAGGTTTTTGATGTCCCAACAATTTCTGTGTATGCAGATTTAATCTCTTTTGACAATACTTATCAACAATATGTTTCATAAAGATGCTTTTGAACATTGACTGTGGCAACACCTTTGCAGTCAAGAGAGCTTCAATCAGAACTGACCGGACTACTTAAAACTCCTCGAAGCAGAAAACGTGTAGGTAGATCTGCCTGATTCAGCCTGTAATCACACAGATTCATCTTGTCAAGCTCCAATCTACAACAATAGCCTCTACAGCCAAACTAGCGTCCTGGGAGCTATGAGCAAGACGACAGCAGGAAGCTACTGTTTGTACAGAGATTAGCACAGGTAATAAATAGCCTTAGTAGCAGTGTTAATTTAAAATGCCAACACCAATGCAGCACGGCAGAGGAAATAAAGCTGCAATAGTTGGCTGCAATTATTTTATTCATCATTACAATATGCATTTGTAAAAATGGCTCAAATTTGGCTACTTGCAATTGAGTTTAAGAGTTATTATAATTGTTAAGTTTAGTTAATCAAACATATTGCAACACTGTGGCCCCCTGGCAATAATGACAAACAGTTGTGAAGATTTGCTGTCGTCACAGTAATTCTGAGAACAAATACTCTCAGCAGCTGAAGTGCAGGTTACAAGCCACAGCAGGCAGAAGCTGAAAACTGATTAAACAGAACGCAGGGCATAAAAAGTGTTTCAGTAAATTTAAGCATCAGATGTTACACTGCAGTGCATTCAATAACAGGAATCATTACTGGACATCTCACCTTTGTACAGAAGTTAATTATATTCTGATTTTCTTAAATTGGAAAATTAGTGGGAAAATATTCTCAGGAGGCTGTAAATGTACCAGGTACACACATGCGCAAGAAACCCTGGTTCTTTTATGGCTGACCACCACAGGCTCACTGAAAAGTCAAAAGATCACAGTAAGTTCTGAGCTGTTTGTGTGATGTGATAAAAACAAATAAACGAATGAAGGAAACCTTCCCAACACAGATGCTGTCTCACCTTTGCAGTTTTGAACATGCAGCACCTGTGCCAGAACCACCCCCTCTGCTTCCAGCTCACCTGCTTAAACCTGCTCTAACTGTAGATGTAGGAAATTCTCACTGGGCGTGTAAGATTCACTCAATCATTTTTCAGCTGCAGTCAATCTGATCCCATCATGACCTAGAAAAATTCAAGTGTAAAAATTGTAATACATGCTACAAATCAGTAGTCCCCAATCTTTTTCGCCCCACAGCCCAGTTTTATAGAAGACAATACAGTTGCTTTTATTCCTTTTATTGTTTTTTTTGCTTTTTTATTGTTGTTATTTATTCCGTTTTATTTACTATCTCTTGTAGAGCAAAAGAAAACTGTTGGTTGGTGGTGTAGATCAGATGTAAGGGCTTGGGCTGGGGATCTGTGGGTCGTAGGTTCAAGTCCCAATCAAACACACTGGACGTTGGTTATTTAACTGGAGAAACTGACTTCATGGGGCACTGCTGTCAATTATGGCAGCTGAAGGGGGTTGGCACTCTTTGCCTTGAGGTATAGTGTTTGCACCATTTTGCCCTTAAATCTCTACAGATGACATGGCTGGTGGTGCAGATAATTCGTCAGGAATGGTGAACGGCGAAGTGCCAACCTGGCTTGTGCTCCCAAAACTACTTGACTGGCCTACATACAGTCCAGACCTGTCTCCCATTGACAATATACGTATAGTTCATAATGGAGCCCAAAATACGGCGACTAAAATCCTGCACTGTTGTGCAACTTGAGATGTTAAGAAAGGAAAATAGTGAATTCAACTTTCAGTTTTTCAACAGTGAGTAAATTTGGGTCCAAGGAAATGCTTACGGGGTGATGTTGGACAAAATGGTGACAAAACAGGGTAAATGCGCTTCTGTCCAAACATTTTTGATAGTGTTGCAAATTTGTTATATAAATATCTGCTGTGTTCAAAATAATATGGGTGAAAAAGACTTTGCAAATGACAGGATTATAGTCTTATTACCCTTAACACCACGTCCCAACTTTTTGGAACCAGGTTTGTATAACATAAAAACCATCAGATATTCTGAACAATGAAAAAGTAGATTTATGTCTCTGTTCAGTTTATCAAATTAACCAGTTTATCTGCATTTGAATTTCAATAAATAAATGTAGGTGTGATAAAATCTCAGTAAAGGCATTTATTTGCTCCTCTAGTTAAATTATCTAACTATAGAGCTCTAACAGAGTATTTGACCATTTTTAGCAGTATAAATATAAATAAGCCAACTCAGTGACTGAAGCTGCCCATGTCTGTTCTTTCCAATAAATCAAAACGTTACCACTTGCTTATAGTTCAAGGAGTGAACAAGTGTTGAATTACCTGAGAACTGTCGATGAACCTGAGCTGTAATTATTAGTTTTTACATTTTTACTAGCAGTCATTAAACTTAACTTACCAAATGATCATCTTACAAAAAAATCTTCTCAGAAAATCCCCTCCTGCATGGCTTTGCATGACAAACATACTTTCAAATACAAGAAGCATATTTTTTTCATTTATTTTATTAAGACAAAATACGTTTGTAGGCATTATTTCTCAGAACATGTCCTGGATCGCACAATTTACAGACATATTTTTTTCTATTTGTACAAATTTGAACCATTACCCATCCAATCATGTCACTTATTCCATTTAAAACAGCACAGGAGTAGCAAAATTAAGATAAAAAAATTCATTCATCAGCCCAAACGACATTTTGAATCAAATGTGGCGGCAAGGACAGAAGGAGGTGGAGATGATGGTCATCGATCTGATTGAAGAAGAGCTGGAGACAGAGCGGGAGTGAAGAGATCAGGGGGAATTTGTTTGTTGCTCCGGGCTCTCCTTCTTTTCAGTGTAAATGTCTGCAGGATCACGAGAAAGACACAAACAAAGATAAGATGAAGTGAAAACAACAGGGACAGCAACACAAGGAGATCAAAACAAGCTCTGAGTTCGACATTAAAAAATTAAACTGGTAAAGCACTGATGGCTCGTGATGCACGATATTGGATTTCTGCTGATATTTCCGAACTCATTATCGCCGATACCAGTATTTTTTGTCAAAAGCACAAAGTCTTACCTTACAAAAATTAACTTGTTGCTTTCAGTGTGACAGTCTATTTGTGCGAGGAACAAACGTAATTTAAGAAAAACAACAATTATCTCTTAAAAAAATGAAAGTCTTGATTTTTAAATGTACTCATGCTGTGTTGATAAGGTGAACATTATGGTAGATTTGTGTATGCAATATTACAGCCAATATATGGCTGATATATCGGCTGTAATTATCAGCAAAATTTCAATATAACCAATGTTTAACTTTTTAGACAGATGTCAGCTGATACCTATATTGACCTGATAGTATCGTGCATCCCTGCTAATGACATTTAAATCATATGATTTCAGACATCCTTAACTGAAAAACCTCAGACAGACTGAAGTCACATTTTCTACTCATCTTACCAAGTATTTCTCTCTAGTGCCAATAATGACGAGGTCAGACTACATTATTTAATCAAGATTACAGCCCAACCCAAGAGCTGTAGGGCTGCAGGACCCATTGGCTGTGAAAATCAGTTGTTTGCCTCATGTAGTATGTTGCAGTGATGACAATAAAAGACCAGTCCTAGACGCCCCACAAATCCTCGACAGAGAGTCTAACATGTTTGACTTTTGTCCTGCCTCCTACTATTTGTTGCCTGATGTCAGAAACATCGCACAGTGAGAGCACAGTGAGTTTTGTGTGTGCAGCAATCATGGGTGTTAAGAAACCAGAAACAGACCTCCACAAAAGAGGTCACTAAGACTTGAAAGTATTTTGTTTGCTGAAAGGGCGACAGCACAAAAAGCTTGGGAACAACTGAGTTAGTCAAAAACACTTCAGCTGTCACGCCGGTGACTGATGTGTGTGTGTTGACACTGAAAACTAACAGGAGCAAACATCAGAGGACTGCAGGATAGACAGCACAATATGTTGATTCAAAGTGAAACATAACAATACTTCAGTTATTGGAACAAGAAACTCAAATTTGTCAGTATGTTTATAGTGAGAAAAGGAGGGTGGAGCTGCAAGGAATCATTCCTGCAGTTCCCTGAAACCCTTGAAAACATCTCTTATAGCTTTTTAATTAAAGATAGCGTGTCCTCAGTCTTTTAATTCTGTTTTCTGTTAGAATTTCCTTTTATGTCGCTGTGCGTTTGATTAATTTAGTGTAGGTGTTGTATGTGAATTGCGAGGGTGGGTGGGGTCTTTTATTTTTTGTTTGAAAAGAGCTATACAAATAAAGTTTGATTGATTGATTGATTGATGGTGGTTCGGGGGCTCCTGGCAGTGAAATGCAGGTACTGTTGGCTTGAACGTCATTACTAAGCATCATCGTCTGGTGTTTGAAATGAAGCTAATATGGAAGAACAAAAACTTGCAGTTCTTCAAGTGTCCTCTAGAGGCTCTCTGCGTTTGAAAGACGGGTGTATCAACACTCGATACAGAAGTATCAACACTTTTGTGAGTACTCTTTTGGTATGGAGTACTTCAATAAAGTATCAAGCAAGTACTCTAACAAAATATACATCTGCATTCTTCTTTAGACTGTTATCAGTCTTTCTAGTCTTTAGACTGGGAGCAACGACAATGTTCTGTGTCATGTGACTGTGAAGACGCTCTGCTGCAGCTTATGAGCTCACAAACACATAAAGCAGTTTGGTAAACAATCAGAGTGAGAATTACAGAAATAATTCAGGCTTATGCATTCTCAACAGAATATTCCAAAGTGACATATAATTGTTGATTTTTTTTTATTTTCAAATACTTATAAATGAGTGAAACATGTATTTTATTTGTTGTCGGATTTTGGTTGTATTTGTGTTTATTGAATAATTATCTGTTCATCAAAAAATATATTTGACTTCGCTATTTAATGGTATAATATCTCAAAAATGTATGTTCTTTGGACTAGGACTTAATATTAAACACACTTTTAAGATTGTATGGTGAGGACTATGTGTTTCCTTTAAGCTTTTGGTCAAAAAAAAAAAATCTCAATTTTAGGAGATAATTGGTATCAGTATCGAAAAAAATACAGCCAGAGGGATCGCATATAGTTAAGTAAAGGTCTTTAAGTTATGAGTAATTATAAGCACAGTGGTGCAGTTAGGTTGCTGGTTTGATCCCCGCGTTGGTCAGAGCCTTTCTGTGTGGAGTTTGCATGTTCTCCCCGTGCATGCGTGGGTTCTCTACGGGCACTCTGAATTCCTCCCACAGACCAAAAAAAAAAAACATACACATTAGGTTGATTGGTGACTCCAAAATTGCCCATAGGTATGAATGTGAGCATGAATCTTTCTCCGTCTCTATGTGGCCCTGCGGTTGGCTGGCAACCGATTCAGGATGTACCCCGCCCAATGTCAGCTGGGATAGGCTGCAGCCTTCGCAACTCCAAAAGAGATAAGTTTGTTTCAGACATTTTTTACTGCAGTGGCTGCTGTAAAATCCCTCTTTAGTAACCAAATAGGTGACATCACTCAAACTTTACAGTTTGTGGTCTTGAATCAGGAGGTGAAACTTCAACTAATGGAACAAGTTTGATCGGTTACCAAACAGGGTGCAAACTTAATGACAGCAATATAAGCTTGTGTAAACATTTGCTTCAGGCTACTCACACACTTATATCTTATCTACAGGTTATAGTCAGCAGGAGAAAATCTGTAGATGAAATCGGATCTAGGCAGAAAAATCAAAGGCTCATAAAACAGTGACATGCATCACCCACTTATGTCTTTATAGATACCAAGTGTGACACACCAGGAGTGTTTTGAGTCTTAAAAGAGAGCAGGAGTCAAGGGTAGGGCTGAACTACACTGAGATAAATGAAGTGGTTAAACCTGTCCTCTCCGGGATATACATTTTGACATACTGTATCTTTGAAGAAGTTACTTCCAGGGGTGAAAAGAGTGCATAACTATTAAGATTTCGCTCAAGTGCAAGTAGATGTAGCACTCTATAAATCTATTAAGTAAAAATAAGTTCTCCATGTAAAATATACATAAACTATTTAGTATTTGGAGTGCTGCTCAAATAAGACAACAGGTAGAGTGTGGTGATTAAGAAAAAGTCATCAGTTTTGATAAATAATAGTAAAGTATGTATAGCAATATAATTAGAAAATGCAATATATACCCCTGATTTATTTGTAATAATTAAAACTGTAATTTGCAAAGTTGCAGAGCATAAATGAATCTAAAGCACATGAATTAATAAATGTATACTCTTCAAAAAGCGTTTATAAAAGTTATGTTAGTCGATTATTTCTCCCCCTTTAATAATATAAATTGGACTTGTAAAACTTGTAAAAATCATACCTTCATGGATTGAGCAACAAAGACAAGCATGTGGGTAGCACCACAAAAAATGTGCCAAAATCCCCTGCAACTGTAAGCTGGTGTTCTGGTATGCAGAGGTGCAGCATTATTTTGTGTCAGCCTGAACCATTTCCAAACTTAGGACTAAGTTCTGTGAAACTGTTGAATTCAAAGCCAGACCGTGAAGTGGGCGTCCCAGGAAGACCGGTTTCTCACCCTTGCTTCACCGAGGTACTGTAGGCTTTCTTCCAGGGAGAGAGGGGATTTTGGCCCTTCTCTGAGGCCACTGCCCACACCTTTATCTGTGCTGCTCATTACGGGAATGCATAATCCTTGAACCTCGTCATAAAGGGGCCTAATCAGGCTTTCCAGTAATATAAAATACAATACCAGTTTGTGTTGAGAATGACTGACCTAAATAATTTTTCCAAACTTTTTTTGAGGAAGACAGATTAAGAGTTTGTCCTGATAAATATGAAATCACTTGAACTAAATAAGCCAGTTTCATAAAAGTCCATCATGCTGGCTGTCAAAACAAGACATGTACTATTAAAGCAACAATATTAAAGATTCTCTGGATTTGAAAACTTTTGGAAACATCTGTGGTACTTTAGTGAGAGAATTCAACAAATTGTATCTTTAAATTAGCCAAGCAAAGTCTCCTGAACTTTGAAACAAGACGGAGACATTGCGACAAATACGTTACTCCTCTTGACAGCTCTGCAATAAGCAGAACAAAGACAAGCTCTGAGGTGTTTGGGTGTGGACCAGCTCCTAATCACTTGTGCAATGTTTGCAGCTGACTATAGACAGATTTTGACAGAGCTCAACAAGACATGAGGAGGGCTATGTATGCATATTTTAAAAAGGAGTGATATGCCAACAGTGTGGGAAACCACAAACACATCGACCTCTTTTTCAGACGATCACATGCTGAAATGTTTGAATTTGCCAAATGATGCCAAAAGCAAGAAAAGAATTACTGCCAAAACAGACCCAACCAACGAGGATGGTTTTCAGGATGAGGTACAAGGATCGCTCTGAAAATATACAGTACATACAGTATTTAAAAAAAATCTCCCAAATTTAAAATAAAACATGAATTTTCAAGTTTAATACAATTAAAAATGTTACATCATAAAACAACAAACAGCCTTTTAATTGGCCCCAAAAACTGCACCAGATGAAGACGAGTGCTTTGTTTCCCACCTACAGTTAAACCAGATTATACTTTTACTTGGACTGAGTAATAAGGACATACTCGTGATTTTAACAGAAAATCACCGAAAGCATCTGGACCTTGAAGGGGCTTTGTCGTAAATTGGAGCTATTCAGAAGAAAACAACACACTGATTTGGAAAATGTAATATTTTTATCCATTAAGAACTACTGCATAGTGGGCAGATGCAGGATGAATGTGTTTCATGAATTACACATGAGAGTCGTGTAAGATCATTTCTGCACCAAAATCTGCAAACTAATAAACGAGAGCTGTTACTTCCTATACTTGAGCTTTCAATTTAAGATTCATATTTGTAGTTCTAAGTATTTTCCAGCAGATGGCCCTGTTTCCCAATTTAGTTTCCATGGGTGTAGGTGTGCAGGTCTTCAGGTAAAGGGAAAATAGACAGGGGATTTTCGCTTGAAAACTTACCCTCCTTGGTCGGAAGAATGTTCTTTTCTGCCGTTTCAGTCTTCTTCAGCTTTTGCTTGTCAAAACCCTCCACCTCACTTTTGACTTGGCAGTCAGGTGGAATGAACTGTTCCTGGTGGGAAAGAGAGTCGAGTTAAATCAAACATGTCTATGGATACTGAAACACAGGAGTGAAATCACACACATAGGTTGATAAGACAAAAGGACAATTTCTCTCTCTTCTCTCTTTGCATCTTGAGTGAGGTGTATGTCCCTCCTCATGTGTAAGCTACATAACTAAAAACATAAGCTGTTTCCAAAATTACAAACTCCAATCCAGATGAAGTTGGGACATTGTGCAAAACAAATTAAAACAGAAAACGATGATTTACAAATTATTTTCATTCTGTATCCAGCTGAATGCACGACAAAGAAAAGATATTTTAAGTTTAAACTGATAAACTTGATTGTTTTTTATGCAAATATTCACTCATTTTGAATTTGATGCCTGCAACATGTCCCATAAAAGCTGGGACAGAGCATTTTTAGGACTGTGTTGCATCACAATTGCTTTAAAAACACTCAGTACGCCTCTGGGAAATGAGGACACTAATTGTTGAAGTCTTGTAGGTGGAATTATTTCTCATTCGCACATTTTCAATGGGAGACAGGTCTGGACTGTAGGCAGGTCAGTCTAATACCTGCACTCTTTTACTCTGAAGCTTCGCTGTTGTAACATGTGCAGAATGAGTCTCCAATGTCTTGCTGAAATAAGCAGGGGTGTCCTTGAAAAGGACGTTGCTTGGATGGCAGCAAATGTTGCTTCAAAACCTGTGTGCACCTTTCAGTATTAATGGTGCCGTCACAGATGTTAAGGTTACCCATGCCATGGGCACTAACACACCCCCATACCATCACAGTTGCTGGCATTTGAACTTTGTTCTGATAACAGTTTGGATGGTCCTTTCCCTCTTTAGCCCAGAGGACACCATGATTTCCAACAATAATCTGAAATGTTTCCTGAAGTGTCCCTGAACCCTTGTGGTAAAATCTTTACAGAATGATGGTTTTCAAAGCAGTGCTGCCTGAGGGATCGAAGGTCATGGGCATTCAGTGTTGGTTTTCAGCCTTGTTGCTAAGCGATGAACGTCACTTCATCATTGCTTGTAAACGACTGAGCGATGCTCCTTTTAAACCCAATCATTACACTCCCCTTTTTTTTAAGCATTGATTAACCCCCCAGTCTTTTGTTGCCTCTGTCCCAGCTTTTTTGGAACGTGTTGCCGGCATTAAATTAAAAATGAGTGAATATTTGTAAAAGACAAAAAGACATTGATCAGTTTGAACATTTAATATTTTGTCTTTGTAACGTGTACTCAATTAAATATAGGTCAAAAGGATTTGTACATTTACGTTTTACACAACGTCCAAACTCCACTGGAATTGGGTTTTTACCTGTAAGAACATTAGTAATTGATTATAATATAGAAAGTCAGCCCAGGGGGGTTTACCTGCTCCATGGTGCGCGATGACGACAACCAGTCTCTCAGGTGAAGTGCGTCTATGTAGTGTGTGTGAAGTCAGTGGTCTATATAGAGGCAACACGCCCTTTCTACACACAAACAGGACTCGTTCTTTGCCTCTCATTGGCTCCTCAGTCTCAAAGGAGGAGCTGTTTTTGGACAGGAGGTCTCTGAAATATCGCAGGCTGATCAGAGGTCACAAAGCTGCTGTTGTCTCCTGAATCATGTGATCCTCCCATCACCTGAGTGAGGGAATGAACTGCCAAGATCCCTGCCCAGGTAGGAGAGGGTTTGATGTGTTTATTTTTAGCACCATCTACTGGACGTTATATGGAATTACACCTGCATACAAAACAGACAGGTGGATGTACTGCGTTCAGGCTGTGTGATGCAGGCCAGAAGTTGAATTTCAGACATGTCTTTATTTTTCTGTTGTGCCATAAAGTAAAAAAAAAATAAAAAATCAACTGTTCAGCCACATGGGTCAATGACAGCCAGGCCTGTTCATAAAAAAGCAGCTGTGTTATATCAGGATATTATGTTACGAGTATTCAGGATAGAAGAGTGCAAACGCAGGATGATTTTCTTTTCATGATTCACTGTGAGAAAAACTTCAATGTGGTCATGAAAGTCAAAATGACAAGATTTGATTTGAATTACAATTTTAAGGAAAGTCTGCACGCAATGTTTAGAGCCATGTCGAAATGCATAAAGAAGAAAAGGTTAGATTTCAAATAAATAAGAGGAAATATTAAGAAACATGTTAAAATACAGTATCAAGAATAAAGGCTACATTTCAACTTTTTATTGTGGTTAATATTGTTTAAAAAGTCCTCATCTCATTGTTTTTCTCCTGCCTGATCACAACATTTTTTGTGGCCATGCTGGAGAAAGAAACCATTTAAAACATTTTTTTTTTAAAAATCATTTTTCATTTTTTTTATCTTTTAATTATCAAATTTTGACTAAATTCTGGACATCTCGACTTTTTCACAAACTGCATCATGACAAAAATCCTTTTGTCTCATTCCTGATCCAGATACTCCCTGCTACAACAGTTTGTAGTTTTGGGAATCAAATGAACATTATGAAATTGAAGCCGTTTTTTTTTTTTTTCCTTTCTCCTTGTATTTTTGTTGTATTTCCCCTAACATATTACTGCTTTTGGATTTTTTTCCTTAACTTTAAAATTTCCAACCATTGGTGTATATTTTGAAACTGTGTGTTGTGTTTTGGTCTTTCCAATATCCACGTTAAAAACAACATACGTTTCATAACTTAGGGGTAGTAAACCGTGATTTTATCACATGAATTGAAACATCTCAATGAGTATTATTGTGTTTTTGGGGAAAGATATATCTACTGAGACCACCTTTTGAGGTTAATGAATTTAATAATTGGATGTGAATTGTGGACTGTGTTCTTTTAACATAGCTTCAGGTGATCTTCAGCACCTGTAGTTATCCGATTAGATGACTGAAGACTGAGGCAACCTTTCTGCCTTCTACATAAAGATATGAATGTTCTTGTCGCTGCAGAGACTTTCTTTAAAATGCCTTCTTTCTCCTGCCCGGCCCCAGCACTGCCCAGGCAGGAAGAATGTTAGGATGTTACATTTTTTACATCAGCTATCATTAGGAAAAAAATGCAGAATGTTAGGAAAAGGTCAAAACATAAAGAATAAAGTTAAAAACAAGAGTCAAACTTCATTCTCAAAATTATTTTCAACATTTTTCACTGTTTTCTCTAAATTACATTTCAGCATGTTTTTGTTAACTTGGTGCACTATTGAAGCATCTTCTCCTCATCCTCATTTTTCTAAACCCTGTCCTAAATACTCTTCCTCATTACTAGGGCATTTTTTTTAATCTCTTTGCATTTAAAGTAATAAATAAATATTGTAAAAAGCTAGTAAATAAAAAATAAAGTCAAACATTGGTAATGAAGTGAAATTATGGAAGTTGACTTTATTCTCAACTTTTTATTTTAACACTTCTTTAAACATCTCAACTATTTTCTCAAAATGGTAATTCAGCTTTACTCTTTAAAGGAACAGTTCAGTATTTTTGAAGTTGGGTTGTAACATGTACTTGATAATAATCAGTGAAGTGGCTGAAAGGGTTCCCAGCAGTGCTGCATCTATCTATCTATCTATCTATCTATCTATCTATCTATCTATCTATCTCCAGTCTTCATTCTGCAATAGTTATTGCATTATAGTACATGTGATCACAGATAAACAAGTTACAAAGGCTCTGTCAAAGATGAATCATTTTGTTGTGTAACATAATTTAATGCATGATAGAAAATATTCGTTCCGTTGGCACTGCAGGTTTTACAAAAATCGAAAGTAATCCTGAGTGAGTTGACAGTGTACCACAGTGCTACATAAAAAGTACATTTAATGCACAACCAGCATGTTTCCATGAACACAAACATACACAGTAAAGCCTCCCAAAAACAAATCAACTTCAGCCCAGGATCTAGTCATCGGGTCCATTGTATACGTTAAGTCATTCAGGTTAGATATGAAACATTTCTCTCATTCAGTTGATTAAATGACAGTGACTACATGCCCTGCACATGCCCATATTTGGAGAACTGTGATGTTTCATGGCTTTACACTTTAAGAAAAATGAACCCTGATACTAATGCCAAATACAGAAAGCCCAAGGTAACAAAAGGATCCAGCCCTCTGGATTATAGAAATAAATGTCCCCATAAAGAAACCAGTATGTCAGACCTAACAAGCTTGTTTCAGTTAATAAACATCATTAAAAAACATCTATGACCGTGTTTATAATGCAGTTAAATACAACAAAAACTAAACAAACATACAAACAAATATACTGTAATGTTAACATGACCTATCAAGTTATGACCTCTGAGGTATTCTTATACCTTTAGTTTAAATCCCTGAATCTTAACATTATGTAAATGAAGACTTAAAATGACCTCTAAAAACAAAGAAGAAAATTCTTTCCAGAGCAAAAGAACACAGTATACAGCAGATCTGACAGGAAGTGGTGCAAATCAAAAGATTATGCTTGCGAGGGGTTTGCCTGAGTTACAAGACAAATATAAGGCACATGTCATTCACTACGTCTGTATGTGAACTGAAAATCAAAATGATCCCTGTAATCTGCATTCAGACTTACAAAACCGGCAGTGTTGTTTGAACCAGGCAGTGGTGTGTTTTGGGATGATGAAATGTGGAGAAGTTTTTAATATACAACCCTCTGTATCATATGGTAACTACATTTATGCATCCATTTTCTGTAACACTTATCCCTCTCAGGGTTGCGGGTGGCTGGAGTCTATCCCAGCTGACATTGGGCAAGAGGCAGGGTACACCCTGAACCAGTCACCAGTCAATCGCAGGGCCACATAGAGAGAAAGACAATCATTCAAGCTCACACTCACACCAAAGTGCAATTTGGAGTCACCAATCAACCTAATGAGCAGGTTTTTGGTCTGTGGGAGGAAGATGGAGTGCCCAGAGAGAACCCACGCATGCACAGGAAGAACATGTAAACTTCACACAGAAGGGCCCTGATATTGAGGTATTACAACTTAACGCTCCGGTGTTGAGCTATAAACACATTTGTGGATTCATTAAACTCCACAAACCAAATACACACTGTTTTTTGAGCTACGCATTTACTTTAGTGTGTTAAACATATCCCCTCCTTGTGATAAAGCACTTCTTTGAACAAGACATCCAGCCCATGGCATCAGGACTTCTCACTCTTCCCCTATAATCATCACCAGCAGCTGCCTAAAACGTCTTGTTCACCCAGCCCTGATAACATCCTACCATTGTTTCATCATCAGTTTAAACCCACTGGCTCATGGTGCAGAAGAAAGATGTTAAAATGAACGCAGAGCTGTTGACAATATGGCGCATAACAGCAGCGAATCGACCAATTACCATAAAGTAGACCTGTAAACCAATCAGAACAGACTGGGCCCACTTGGGAAGGGACGCCTAGGAGGCAAGAGCTCAACAGTGTCTCAGACAGAGAGAGAAAACAACACCATCAGGGGAGCTCTGCATATGAAAAGCAGGTTTCTTGAACATTAGTGATCATGAACATACTCTAACAGTCATCAAATCAAATATATGAACATGACTTAAGATAAAATATGACCTCTTTCAATAAAAGCTGCTCAATTTTAATTATTTTCTGAATTTTCAGACTGGATTTAAAACCAGATTTAAAATTATTTGCCGCATCACATCCCTAGTTCCCATATGAACTGGGTCATTTTACTATTTTAGAAGCACCTACACTTAGGCCAGCTGCCCTGTTAGGCCAAGACTGTCCTCTTTCCTCAGTGGCCCACTGGCCTGCGCTCCCACCACTAAAGCCGTAAACACGTACGTAATAGAGCAGAGCAGGAATGAGTCCAAAAACATTGAAGTGAGTTAGCATTTAGCACTTCCTGGTTCCCAAAGCCAAAAGTATGTGGGAGTTTCAAATAGCTTAATGGATAAATGCCTGAAAGAAGGTTTATAGATGAACACACGCATATGAGATTTGAAGTTTGAGTTAAGATAATAAGAAGCATCTGATATTGCCGTTTTTTTTAATTTAAAACAGTGTGTGTCTAAAAGGATAGCTCCTAACTGCTAACATGGACAACGAAAATGGCTGGAGACAAGCATTTCTGGTTGTTTTTTTTTATAATCAATAACTGATTCACCATTGCAACAGCCACAAGGGCCAACCTGCAAGGACCAACCTGATCAGCTAATCTGATTAAGAGGAAATTCTCAAATAAGGTAAAAACATGATGTTATGCATTAGAAATATTTGTTCAGCGAAATTATCACAAAGAACAAACATGAGTCTCATAGTTTTTTGTTCGATACAGACCTTATAATACAGTAACTTCCATGTTTGCCTACAAATATATGTCTTCCCTGCATATCTCTATACAGCAGTTTACAGGAAGTGTAGCTCCAAAGTTGGAGCAACACAGACACGGCCAAAATTTTGTGTCTTATTTTGAGCCATTTTGATCAAATAAAGTCCCCTAATGTGCTCCCAATGTTTGACCTTACTGTCAGAAGATGTGTTCTCACTGCATACCCTGTGCTCATGCATTTATAAGAGCACTGTGCTGCACATAAAGACATGAACCACGTTGAGACACCTCTCTGACTAACCCTTGCACATACGCCGTCAACCATCTGTAATCTGTAAATTAAAGTGAAAACTGTTTTAGTTGGGGGGGGGGGGGGGGGGGGGGCAGAGCAAACAACGTGTCACAGGAAGTGAGAGTGTGCTTCACTTAGCATGCAAAACAAAACCTTTTGTGCAGCACAGCATGTTACACATAGATTGTCTAGTCTCGCTTACAAGTAGCAGAAATTGTGTTCTTGAAACTGTAACTCCATTAACTGACCAGCACTGGCATGTCTGCAGGGAAAAAGGCTGCACTGCTATTACTCAAATAATGCCTGGAGTGTTTATCCAAACTTCTTCTCTTATTATCTCATTACACTAAACATAAGTCACTTCTGCCTGACAAAGACAGATATAAAGAGCTCAAAGTAAGACCTGAATTTCATCAAATAACTAAAAATATCAGCCAGTCTAGCAAGCAAATTTAACAAGTAGGGATGCATGACATTATTAGTACATCTGTATCAGCAGTTTGCCCACAGTGTTTATTATCAGCTCCGGCAGATACTAATTTCTCCAACTATTTACAATTGTTAAATCAGCCTTATATTTTGGCAACATTTATATCATATCAGCTGTAATACCAGCAGAATATACAAATTTACAATAACTGTTCCTCTGCTCCCCACTAAATGTCTACATTTAAAAGTCAACAGTGTCATTAAGTGGAGAAAGAAAAGATATTTTTCTTTAAAAAAACAAAAATGGACGTTCACATTAAAGGGAACAGGGCAAGTCTTTTAGTAGAGACTTTGCACTCTTCACATAAGTACCGGAATAACAACATAATCAGCAACTGAGCTTGAAAACATCTGCACATCAGATATCAGCAAAAATCTGAAATCAGCCATCGATTATCTATATCCCTTATCCTTTTTAGGGTAGCAGGGGCTGGAGCCTATCCCAGCTGACATTAGGCGAGAGGCTGGGTACACCCTGAACCGGTCGCCAGCCAATAGCAGGGCCACATAGAGAGACAGACAACCATTCACACTCAAACCTAAGAGCAATTTAGGGTCACCAGTTGACCTACTCATACTCACACCTTACTCATAAATTTAGCCCTTTTATTTAATGACTAAAGCCTTTAATCATATTATTTTTACCTTTCCCATAATTTTCACATTTTATCTCAAATTTATAAACTACTTATAAACTTTTATCTCACAATTTTGATCATTTATCTCAAAATTTTGATTTTTATCTCACATTTATCAGTATTTCTCTCATATTTTTCAACTTTTTCTTTCAACTATGACGTTTTCATATATAATTTCGACTTCTTTTTTGCAAATTTACTGATCTTTTTGTTTATTTATCTTAACGTTTTGACTAAAGAGCGTTTTTCCTAATCAGGGTATCACTTTTCATGTCGCGAAAATAAGATTCCATAAAAAAACACACATATATGGTGTGAGTTACACTTTTTTCTCTGTGTAAAATCGATTTGGTGTTACAATTTCAATCCTAGCTGCATTATTTGAGAAGTTAAAGTTTTGCCTCACTCCCGAGTCCATGACAAGCAGACAGACACCAGTCTTCCTTGTTACTGCAAGCACAATCTAAAGAATGGTGTCTATCTGCTTGACTGAAAACAAAAAGAAATGTTAGCGTATCCCTTTAAAGAGTGACAGGGTGGTATTTTTCACCCTTAGATCCTGGAGAGTGTGCATGATAAGGCAACGTGAGGGTTAAATGGTGTCACCATTTCTGAGAGGTTAATCATAAATACATTGGATAACAAACGTCTCCAACAGCATGTGGTCAGCCTGAGCGTGCCTGCTGCCTGTCGTAGATAGCCGTGGTGATGCCCCATGTGATGCATGATCTCAGAATAACCAGGGAACCCCCTCGGTACAGCAGAACCACACTCCGCTGCCGAGATGTCCACAGCATCCTCCAGCACGCCATGACCCCTCTGCTCTCCCCTCCCACCTGCGCCTGCATGTGCGTGACCAGCACAGACAGCGGGTAGAGAACCAGGCCGATGGGGAGTGTCCCTGAGATGAAGGAGGAGATCATCGGAGTGACCCCCTGTTCCTCCAGGACAGCACGCACGGGGCCCTTCAAGCCAAAATAGAGGGAGCTACCCAGAGCGTTCCTGGCTAGGATTGGCAGGAAGCCTCTGTAGAAACCTACAGCCAGTCTCTCTGACTGCAGCCTCAGGAGGACGCTCTTCATGGTGGGCAGCTGGCGGTCGTTTTGTCCATTCTGCAGCAAATTCTGTATGCGCTCGAAGGGAGTAAAAACCATAGCTTCCACAATACCTGCTCCAAACCCAGCCACAGCGTGCAGAGATGAAGCAGAGAGGACGTTTTTGAATGGCCTGGAGAGCTGAAGACAGAGAGTGTCCTGAAGGCCAAAGAGCAGCGTTCCATTCAGCGCCCTCATCAGGAGAGGAGGGACCACGCCCCTGTAGAGCTTCTTTGGACCCTCCTTGTAGAGCTGGGACACTGCCCCCTGAACCGGGCTGTTGTGGAGCTGCTGACGGAAAACAGTTTTGTAGACAGGGAAGACGATGAGGGTGGGGAGAGCAGATATGAGGTTGGCGGTCCCACCGTGGAAGTAGCTGTAGAAACGAACCATTGAATCCTGAGGGCCATCTCCATCCATTTTATGACCAGGACCTCCTGCCATCTTTAAACTGAGGATAGATCAAATAACTGTCATGAGGCCATTCACAAATATTGTTAAGGCTTAAGGACGGTGCACATTCCTCTAGCACCTGAATCAGTATTTGTGTGAAGAATTTGGTAAGAATTTGGTTTACATTTTTCTTTAAAGGTATATTTGTGGTCTGAGTGCTGCACAGGGGGTTTGTGTGGACTTTTCCTTTTGGTGTGTTCTGTTTTCAGATCTGTTTAATGTTTCCCCTTTTGTGATCAGTGCGTTTCCTCTCACCTGCATTGTCTGCAGGTGTGAGGGTAGTCACACTTGAATTCAGTGAGGCTGTGATTAGAGCTGCAGGTAGCAGAGTATATAAGGTGTGTGAAATCAGCAGTCTGGTTGGTGTGTGGCACATTGGAGGTGAGGCTATGAGGAGAGCCATTTTTGTAGGACTAATTTTTTTCCCCTCTGCAGGGGACATTTTTGGAAAGAGTTTGATCGATTTGCCGTTTTTTGTCATATTTTTGATGTGGCCTAATAAATGTTCTCCTCATTTTAAGAATTCACGTGTTTGAGATTTTTCCCTCCACTCACACTGTCTGTCATCCAAGAGTGTTACAATAACAAATCAGAGCTGCCTTGATAAAGGACTGTAATTCTGGATATTGCTGAAGAAAACCTGAATAAAACGAGAGACAGAGCTGACATATGCAACACTGAAGCATCTCATATGACAGGTGTGAAGGGCAGCAGGAGAATTATTCAATCTTAACTCTTTATATTTGTTTTTCAATCAATTTTATCAATTCTTACCTTAATAAAATCACAATAATGACAAAGTATAAGCGGCAGTGCTACTTAAATAGTATAGATATACAGTGGGTTTTTAATCAAATAAACCAATAAAGTGTCTTTACAGTTTTGATACATATTATTTAGACATAATTATGATTCCCATGCACATTTAAACCTCATAAGTACACAAAGTGATCAATATTAATCATTGTACCTCATGAGAACAAGTTCTTTACTTCTGTCAAAACTAGATAAAATAACAAATCAGTGTTGTCTTGATAAAGGACTGTAATGCTAGATATTGCGCAAAGGGTGAGTAATACTGACAGCAGGCGCAGCTTCATAATCAGTTTGACTTCTCTGATATCAAAACTGAAAGAAAATTAGTGTTAAAAATGAGAAATAATCGAAGTGGGCTAGAGATAATATAACATACGGAGTATCAGAACAAAAATAATCAACTTTAAATGCCAAATTGTACTTACCAAGCTGGCTGAACCGTCGATAAATGCAAATCTCAACGTCAAATTTATTGTTAAGATGGATAGCACGTGCCTGTTTTCCCACCACACCTTGCAACGATAACAACGTCCGTATATCCGTCCTGATACGACGTAAGCACGCCTTTCACCCTTTTTTTAATTCAATCCTTTAATATAACTGTCCGCCCAGTCACAGTATGGTCGCTGCGTCTGAGTAACAGAGAGCGCTAACCGGTCTGTGATTGGCCCACCTCCTGGGGAATGAGGATTGGAGCAATAGAGGCGTTTGAGCTTACGTTGACGTCGTACGTCAGCCAGTGATTGGACTGCTGAACCTGTCAATCAAAATAATGCTCCGGAACTGGGGGTGCTTCACAGAAAACCGCATCAGTTGAAATAAATCGATTTCTTTTTTTTTTTTTTTCATTTTGGCAGCGCCGGCCGCTTTTTGTAACAGAGGGATTTTATTGTCAACATGCATACTCACAGACTGCAAAAAAAAAGGGAAAAAACTACTTTAACATTTTAAAAAAGACTATTTTATGATCAAAATATGCATTCACGTACATTAGAAAAGACATTTTAATTCTTATTTTATAGGACGACGCATTTTAACTTTAATTCAGTTGAAGACATGAAGCCAATTCCTGTTATTATTATCATTATTATTATTATTATTATCATTATTATTATTATAGTTGTTTATTGCTGTTGCTGATTTCCATCTCTTGTCACATAAAAAATACAGTGTAAAATATTGCACTACACATGAAAATACAACAAATCATTGGCGAGTCTAGATATTTTAAAGGGAGCCTGAGGCACCTCCTGGATTTCGACTTAGCCTCACTAAAATAATAACATATGGCCAGTTCCTAACTTGATTTCTAATAAAACAAGGACAAAAATGACCAAAAATATTAATAAATAATTTTCAGAGCTCTTAGTATGATAAATTAGTTAGCAAAACACACAATAGTGAATGATGATTTTATGTCAGCATGCAGTGAAAATTTCATTTCTTAATAAATGGCAGAAAAACACGAGAAGTTGGTTATACAAAGACTGGGGTTTGGAGGGAAATCATGGGTTCCAAGGCCCTTTTAATCAACAGAAATTTTAAAAAACATTTTTTGTGAAGGGGACTGTATTTTTTACTCAGGCATAAAAGGTAAAGATGTAAAATGAGAAGGTGGAGCGTCACAAATCCATTTATTTATCTATCATATAGCCTACAGGTTGTCTCTTTCAGGGTCGCAGGGGGCTGAGCCTTTCCTAGCTGAGATTAAGTGAGAGGAGCGGTACACCCTGAACTGGTTGCCAGCCAATCACAGGGCCACATAGAAAGACAGACAATCATTCACACACTCATCCATATCTAAGAGCAATTTAAAGTCATCAAGCCAATGGACATGTATTTGGTCAGTAAGGGAAGCCAGAAAAACCACTTAAAACACAAAATCTCTAGTGGTGTAAAACCACTATACTGGTATTTACTAGTAGTGTGATTATTTAAAGTCTCTCATTTAGAGAAATATTTCTTGATGTTGGTTGTTTGGGGAACTGAACCCTTACAAAAAAGAGGTACATTTTTATGTCATAATTTCTGCAAGGGCCGACCTCCAAAGTCAGACCCTAAAATGGTCGCTGGGATGCAACAAAACATAAAATACGTAAATTTCATTAATCATAATAAATTAGCCATGTAAAAAAACACAATAAAAAATGACTGCAGCTCTGTCTGGATTCTAACCAAACAATGGTTTTTATTCCCAAATTGCTGTGCATTTTATTGTTTTTTTTCTAGGTTTTTCCTTTTTGTTCATATATGTGCAATAAATTTAGATGAAATAAAATAAATAGAAGTAGTTATTGAATGTTGCTTTGAAAATGTGAAAAAAGAAAGAAAAGGAAATAACGATGAACATTAGAGGGTTCTTTATTTGTGTTTCTGTTGGGGTGGGCAGCAGCAGTTACAGGTAGAAAATGTGGAAATACAGCAAAATAAGATGTACAGAGGTCTAATTACCTATTTCATGCTGTTTTCTTGAGCTGTCCCAATTTACCTGTTGTCCAAATTTACTCAAATTCACCCCTAAATCTACAGAAAGGACAAAGATAGGGCTAGCCAAGCTTTTGTAACCTTCATCACCATCACCAAGGGTAAAAATGACAGAGACAGACAGTTATTACAGAGAAAACAGCAATTAACCCACAGGGTAGATAACTTCTTTATAGCATTCTTACATGTTTATCTGTTATAATTAGACATTTTGCAATGATGCAATGTGCTAGGGTGTTAAATTGCCCGTCAACTTAAGGTTTACCGTTCTTCCAAAACAAGGTGGCGGACGTCGTACCGCGCATGCGCAAGAACAGAAAACTTTTTTGGTGATCACTATGAAACAATGTCACGTAGCTGAAACCTGAATTTCCGTTTTTCAAGGGCGTCTCTCAAAATAGCGTCAAACAGATATGATAAGAAAAAAAAAACAGATTTCTACTCACAAGTTACAAGTAGAAAACTTTGAAGGTCCAAAATTAAAAACTGACCTGAAGACCCTCAAGGGGACATTCAGGTGCAGCGTTTACCCTGAATGTGACTTTGGAGCTTTTCAACAAAGACCTGGAAACAGGAGACAGAACAGACATCTGCAACACTCAAGCATCTCATATCAGAGGTGTGAAGGGGAGCAGGAGGAAGTGTAGACTTATTCTGTCCTTCCTGTTTATATTTGTTTTTCAATCAGTTTTATCAGTACTTACCTCAATAGAATCACAATAGTGACAAAGTATTAGCAGCAGTGCTTCTTTAATAGAATATACAGTGGGTTTTTAATCAAATATACCAAATAAGGTGTCTTTACAGTTTTGATAAATATGATTTAAACATAATTATGATTCCATGCTCATTTAAACCTCATAAATACACAAAGTGATCAATATTAATCATTGTACCGCATGAGAATCATTTCTTTACTTCTGTCAAAACTTAACCATGTTGGAGATGTTTGTTATCTCCACACTCCATTTATTCCAGTTCCACTCCACATGTGGTGATACAAAAGCTTTTCATTGTTCAGACATTATGAATCTTGAAATTTAAATTTCCTCTGAAATCATAACCTCCCGTACTATCAGGAAACATTTTCTGAATATTCCCGGGTAGCCTATTTTATCTTGGTTTGTGCGTTTTTGTGCAGTTCTGATCTGTCTTGTTCAAGGACACATCGACTTGTGACAGCCGGAGCTGGACTAAAACCCTTGACCTTCTGATTACTGACACAGCGCACTACCAGACTGAGCCACGAGACCCCACCTGTAATATTTTGCTTTCATAACAAGGCAGACAGAAGACAGGTTTAAAGGCTGAAAACGTTTTGTTCTGGATTACCTATATGTAATGTTTATCAAAGCTTTCCAATTTTATTTATTTATTTTAAAATCTTTTTATGCTTATCTCTTAGCTTAAATTTTAACTACCCTCACTGGCCATTTCATTAGGCACACCTTGGGGTTATACTGGGTTGGACCCTTGCCTATGGCAGGGAGTCAACGAGGCCAAATTATGAGGAAAAAAAATCCAACAAAAGGCAAAAAAATAAGGTGAAAATAAATTAAAAAGTCAATATTGTAAGATGAAAATTCAAAATCGTGACATGAAAATAATACTTCTAAGACTGAAAAGTGATATAAAAGGAAAGTCATGAATCTGTGATAAAAAAGTCAAACTTATGAGCTATGAAGCCATCTCATATTAGAGTTTTCCTTATTATGGCTTTTTGTATCATAGCACTTACATGTTATTTCATAATTTTATCTCTATTTGTACTGATGGCTTTTCTCTCATGACTTTAAACACTCAGTGGCCACTTCATTAGGTATACCCAATTTCACCCCCTTTGCCATCAGAACTGCCTTAACTTTCTGTGGCACAGAGGAAACAAGGCTCTGGAAATGTTCCTCAGATTTTGGCCCACACTGACATGATAGCATCACACAGTTGCTGCAGAATTGTTGGCTGTACATCCAGTATGACTCTGCCTGTCCTCAAAATGCTCTATTGGGTTGAGACCTGGTGACTGCAGAGAGCACTGGAGTGCAATGAACACACTGTCACGTCAAAGAAACCAGTTTGAGATCCGAGCTTTGAAACATGGTGCATTGTCCTGCTGGAAGTAGTCATCAGAAGATGGATACACTGTGGTCACGAAGGGATGGACATGGTCAGCAACAATACTCAACAATACCTAGAGTGAGCTGAGAAAACATCCCCACACACCATCAAACAAGCACCAGCCTGAACAATTCGTTAAAAGCGGGATGGATCCATGCTGATGAATTTTGCTGATGCAAAATTCTGACACTACTATCTGAATGTTGCAGCAGAAATTGAGACTCGCCAAACTAGGCAAAGTACTTCCAGTCTTCTATTGTCCAATTTTGGTGGACCAGTATGAACTGTAACTTGAGTTTCCTGTTCTTGGCTGACAGGAGTGGCACTTTGTGTGATGGTCTTCACTTGTAGTCTATCACATCAACATACTGTATGTCTTAGCACACTTTTCATCAAATCAACCTCATTTGTGGCCATGTACTTGTAAGTTTATAAACTGGAATTTACACATTTCATCGAAGGATGAAACGTGCAGATACTAGATTTATGCTTACTACTGGCTACTTTATTAGCATCCTGTGTTTATGACCCTGGATTAGGGAATAAATATGGTTTTATTTATACCGATGTGGGCCGACACAAGTCATTAGAGTCAACACATAAAACACACAGCTGTCCTGATATATATGATAATCCATTCTGTGCTGACAAATTTTTCAGTGTACTGCTGCTGTTTCCACCCTTGTTTGATGCACAGAAACAGGATGTTGTGCATTTAACTTCGGATAGTGTGAAATTAAGCCACACTTTTGACAGCCTCTGTCTTCTGTCAGAGGGTGTCTGGGTCAGCGTGGGGCTGTCAGCTTTAAGATTGTCAAAACAAGGTTTACATAGAACTAAAACACCAATAACACACTTACAGCATAATATGTTCAAAAGGCTCATGATAGAGGGTTTCGTGTGGAAGGCTTAAAAGGCCTTTAATGACATGTCTTCAGCTGTCTTTTTGTGCTTTCAAGGAGGTCTTATATTTCAGTCTGAACTATGATGGGCATGTCTCAGCACTCGAGTCAACACATTTTTTGGTTTTATGTCAGTTTGTCTTTCACAAGATTTATAATTTATATCAATCACAGCAGCATTTATGGCAAGTATGACCTTCACATTTATAGGTTATAAACAGGAAAAAAATGGATGTTGGGGAAATGCAACTTAAAGGAAATGTGGCTACAAAATGTAAAAAAACACAGACCTCCCTACAAAATATGCAAGGTTTCCAAAGCAACAAGTCCCACACATTCAGAAATGGTTAAGGTTTCAATCATTTTTCTTCAGTTGGGTTTAAAAAACAAACTATAAAGTCACAAAATTTCATTCTAAAAAATGTGCAGAAACCCACCCTAATAAGAGTATGTCTGAAGGCTTATTCTCTCTAGATTTCAACTAAATTCATGATATTTTGGACTGCATTGTATTACCGCTTTCCTGGAGAGCTTGACTTGTTCCATGTACAACTTAGGGGAGCTCTGAAGGAATAAAGATCAGAAACCAAAGCTGTAATGGACAGTGAAGCAGGTAGTATACACATCATTTAGTGTTGAGCCTAACAGAGCAGATACCACAGCCCCATATATGTGAGGTGCACTAAAACAAGTACAGTAGCAAACACAAGCACCAGGATTAAGATTGGACTCATATTTATTTCAATAAGAATGCTTCTGCAGATAATTGGCGCATCCACACTACTGAAAAAGTAAACATGAAGGCTTGGATTACGCACATTAATGACAAATCCTTCCTCCAAAACAATAAAACCACAGAAAAAAACAAAGCAGGTGAAATAACTGAAGGAAGCTCCAGCCTGCAGAGACCCCAAACTAAAAACCCCCAACAGCTTCTCTGTAGACACGACTTTCAACATCAGGGCGACCCCTGGACACTGGGCAAACCCCACTCAATGAGGGCACCTCAAGAGTTGAAAAAACATCCTGAAACATCGACTACAGCCTAATTGGACGCATTCATGCTCTTCATTTATCTAGAAAATTAACAAAGCTAAAGAGGACGGTGGAGAAGGAGGAGGGTGGAGGAGGAAGTCATTTTCATTTCAGACTGTTGAGGCACTCTTGGTTGAGTGGAGCTTCAGTGGCACAGTAAACTAGATCAATACACATTCACTTCATTAGTTATAATCTCTCAAACAGCAGGATATACAAGAGCAACATGGAAAAAACTACACCCGTTTATTGTAACAAATAGCACTGTAACAGCTTAACATGGCAGAAGCTTCTCCTGACCACCGGAACCTGCAGGAACATTTGTACACAAGGACAGACTGAAGTGACTCCTGAAGAAACGAGCGGGCCAGGAGAAACTCTGGGTACACATTTTATGAAGGGGGAGACAAAGTTCACAGTGGATAAACGCTTATTTATCCGAGGACAATAAATACGCTGGCCTAAATAGGTAGTCTGCGGTTGCTATGGTACCCTGGACATGAAGGACACAGCTGAGGGGAGCGCGGGGCTCAAATGTGTGGGGTCAACATTAGTAACCGACGTGACCGATCGTTCTAGTTTTCATGGTTGGTTAGAAGAACATCTTTGCTAATGGATGTGTTTTTGGTGGGGGTTTTCCCTCTTCTCTTATTTGGTGTGACAGCAGGTAGGAGTAGATGGTTGACACTATTTGTTACAAGGGGACGTGGCTGAACAGATACGACACAGACTCGCCGTTGTGAGTTCTACGGATGGCCTCTGCAAGGATCATGGAGATGTCGATGACCTGGAGGGAGAGAAGACAGGATGTTGTGAATATGCTGACTTTATGCTCTGTTAGAGGACATGATGATACAGTATAGTGCCAGTTAGAAAAGCCTTGTTTCCACTGAGCGGTCTGGTTTGGTTTAGTACAGTTTGGAGCAGGAAACCCTGATCTTGTTTGTGTTTTCTATGCCAGCTGTACCTAGAGCTCTATAAAATCTGTGATCACGGGACTGTGGACGGAATTACAGAACTGGACATTAAAAGCGGAATTTAGTATAAACACGGAATATCACAGACATGGCCGACATTTTTACAGAATAAAAAGGAACGTATCTCTCGGGAAAATGCTCTGAGGGGGTCACTAAGGCTGGGGACAATGCAAGCTTCACTTCCCCTCCCTTTCCTCCTCCCCCCATTAACAATGCAAACATATTGAAGCAGCCGCCTGAGACACCGGCTAAGTTGGCAAAGAAGCTACGAAACTCCTGGCTAATTCTAAAGTACAGAGCAGAGCAGTTTCCCAGTGATTATTATGTGTCAGCTGATCAAATGTTCTGCAAATTTTGTCAACACACTTTTGACTGGACCCGTAAGGAAACGTGTGAGGACCACCTGAGGAGCGAGTGTCTGTATTTCATTACTTTATACTGTGTCTCTGGGTTAAATTTGTGTAAAACACTAAAAACTGAATTCTCAAAAATTAAAAGAAAAAAACAGATTATGGGAAAAAATAAAACAAACTTTATAGGGCCCTATGTACCTTCACTAACGAGTGGGGATGTGAGCAAGGAGGGGAGGTCGTGCCGGCTACATCAACGTGTGACATCACAGCAGCGCGACAGTGAAGTGGTCTGAAGTAGAGTGCGATTGTAAACAAAGAGCAGTAATGGAGGACCTCCAGATCTCTAGAACTCAGTGAAGCCTTGTTTCTTTACAACAGCAGAAGACAAATCGCTCTAAATCCACAGCTTATTTGAACATGGCGAGGTTTGTATGTTGACCTTTCAATTTCGCTGATGTTGCCCGAGAACTGACGATTTTTGTGATCAATCAACTGACTTAAAGCAGTTATTTTTACCATTGCTTCTGCTTAAAGTACAACAGTACTGTACTGAGTAAACTGCCACCCTGTATTTGTCGGTGCGCTGTTTTGGTCGGTTGTGTCCTCACTGCAAACAAACTGCGCCAGGGGCTGATTGGAAATGACAAAAACAGGAATCGATCGCTGTGTTGACATATATGTAAATGATTCATGCCAAGCACTAAATGCCCACTTGGTTGGAACAAATCTCCCAAACAATACAGAAGTGAAAAGAACCTTAGATTCAGCGTTAAAATCTCTAATGCTTCATGTGTTCATCGTAAACCTAATGCAGGTATAAGCAATTCTAAAAGCCCTCAGACTTTTGGCCTTGGGAATCTAGAAGTGCTTGATGCTAACTCACCTCAGCATTTTGGACTTACTCCTGCACCACTCATTTAAGGGCACCCTCACACTCAGGCCATTTGCTGTGTTAAGCAAAAGTATTTATAGTTGAACAGAATAACAAGTTAGGAGCAAAACCATGATTTTCTGACCTGTATTTTGGGACAATGCTTCATCTTTTCCTCCTGAGGGATTGTGTTGGTGACCACCACAGCTTCAAAGCATGCATTGTTTATACGTGAAATGGCTGGACCAGAGAAGATGCCGTGGGTTAGGATGGCATACACCTTTGTCGCACCAGCAGAAATAAGTCTAAAGGGGAGAGATATAGTACTTCATATTAGGCATCTCAACATGGCTAGATAAACAGTGTGTGGCTCAATTCTTTAGCCGTACTGGCAACATATTCGTTCATATTTGTCATATTTTCATAAATAAATGAAAGGTAAATGAAGGAGCTCACTTGTCAGCAGCATGGCAGATTGTGCCACATGTGTCAGCCATGTCATCCACTAGAATGGCAACCCGATCCGTCACATCTCCAACGAGAACCATGCGGTCCACTTCATTGGCTTTTTTCCTCTCTTTGTGGATGAGAGCGAAATCCACATTCAACCTGTCTGCTATTGAGGTGACTCTACAATAAGAAAAGTACACATCAACAATTCAGAGCTTGCATGCAGCAAAAGGTTTGAACACTAAGAATCCATGAAGCAAATCAAACCCAATTATTTGCTTGTATAATTTAGTGTCTGATCCTATGCTATTCTCTCTGTTTATACAAAAAATGCTGCTGTAACATGTTTTTTTTTCTAAATCTAAATAAATACAATAAATTAAAAGGTAGTTTTCAGTCTGACTGCACCAAAAGCTGTGAAAGCAGGACAGTTAAACCACACACTTTGCTTTAACCCAATAAAAAATGTTATTTTAACACACTGTGATAACCTCAAGACAGTTGCAGAGCTTATTAAGGCTCATATAACATAAACGGTAACTCTGTGATGAATTCTGCGGCCCTACCTCACAAATTTATTGGGTCCATTCATTACATACATTCATCTATTTTTACCCCTTTGATATCACTTTATGTCCTTTTTGTCTTTTATTTAAGCTTCTTCTTAAACAGCAAAATGTCTACTGTATAATTTTCTTACTTATGCAGAGGAGGTTATGTTTTTGCTGGTGTTTGTCCATTTGTTTGTTTGTCTGCGAGCAAGATAACTACAAATAAACCATAAAAACTTTAGAATAGATCTTGATAATACTTTCATGGAAATTAGTCATTGTATAAGGAATAAATGACAACATTTAGGTAGTGATCTAAATCTAGATCCAGGATCTTTATTAAAGGATTAGTTAAAATTCCAACATACAGTTTTCCACGTTATTAATATCTTGTAAAGCTCCCTCTGGATTTTGATGAAATCTTCAGGAGAACGTTAGTCATAGCACAAGGGACCGGCATAGAACTTTATGTGTGAGTGTGGATCCAGAGATATTTTAAATATTTTTGATTAAATAACTCGGCTAAAATTTTCAGAAATGCATTGGTAGAGGTTTGTGCTCTTTGAGCACTACTAGTTTATTAACTGTATCCAAACTCTTCTTAACCAGGAGTTCCTTCCGGACACAAGGACCTCTTTTAAGGGTTCACACACTTGGTTAAAAGTAAAACTCAACACTCCTTAAGCACTTTCAAGGTGCACTTTCAACAAGACAGATGAGGATACTAATTCATTTAAAATATACATACTGAAAAGATGACAATGCTTCTTTATTACATCAAAATGGTATTAAAATATTTTGTAAAGCACACACAACAGTTACCCAAATGCATAACTCCACTGAAGATAAATTGTCAATAAAATTTGAATGTAATAGGGAAAAGAAAAAAAAAAAAATACAATCAATTTATTTTTACTTGCACAGCTGTATCATAACAAATGTTTTCTCAAGACACATTACAAAAGAAAAGGTCAATGTCATATTCTACTTCTTATTTTTTCCCTTCTAATTTCCTTTTTTTAATATTTATTTGATTGGATTATTTTTTCTATTTTATTTGACAGATGCAGCAAGTCAAAGAGGCAGGCAAAGACAAAGAGCTTAAAAAGGAGAATCCATGAAAGCAATAACTTTTAGATGTCCAGTCTATAACTTTGTCCATGTCATATTTGTCTCTGTTGAATATAAATTTATTAGAGGATGAACCTTGAGATGGAGCATCTCGTTTTCAGGAGAGTCCTCCTCTCCATGTTGTTGTAAAGGAAGTATTTATGGTGGTATAATCAATAACAAGCATGGATAGAGAGAACATTCTCATAGTATCATTTACAGCTTTATTGATTTTGAAGTGGAGAGGACTGATGTTAGTCGTCATGGCTATAGTAATGGATGTGTTATGATTGCAGGTACTATTGTATATTTTCACTGACTGATCCCTCTGAAGTTAACATTAGAATCTGTACTGATAATGGAATGAGGCTAAAGGAAAATCAAATATTTGCGCCTGCAGAAGCAGAAGTAAAACAATGCAAGATACCCTGAGATAACTTTGTTACCACGGGATTTTCCTCTAAACAAAAACTGATTATTTTTCAAGCATTATGTAATTAGTCATGTTTTTAATAGAAGTATTATTCAGCCACAAATGTGACAGTATTTATAGGATTTCAAGCACGTTTATGAGCCCAGTCTAGGACCATGGAGTGCTAGCAAAAACGAATGAAATTGTGTATTAACAAAAAACAACCAGCAGCACTAACTGGTAGTAAGTACTGGTCAAATGACTTAACTCTCCTCTAGTTGAAGGTGACTCTGGAGCTCTTTCACCAAATACAGAACAAGTTCAAGAAGTTTTACACGAGGTAAATCTACAAGACCAGGACTTACACCTGCTGATGTTTTTTGGAGTCAGTAGGGAAGATTAATAATGAAGTTGTCCATGTGCAACCTTAAAAAAAGAGGATATGCACAAATGTTCCGCCTCCATGTTGGAACAGACCTGAAAACTTTATCTACACACAACGATGTGTGCAGACACCTGAATCGTTATCACTGAATTGAATTAAAATTAATCTTAATTTAATTAAGAGTGAGATTTTGGAGGCTAAACTAATCTCAGTGACAGGATATCCGTGTCAAGACATTGTTTTACCTCTTGGCTCCTCCTGCATCAGGCGAAACAATCGTGCAGGTCTTCCAGTCTGCAATGTTTTCTTTTATCCATTTCAAGACGGCTGGCTCAGCATACAAGTTATCAACAGGAATATCGAAGAATCCCTGGAGAAAAAAAGACAAGAAGATGGCTTACAGACCGAGGCCACAGGAGTTGGAACAGAAACTGCAGCCTGTGAAGCCCAGGTCAGACCAAAGATTTCACACAATGACTCTCTACACTCAAGTTCCCACTTCTGCATTTCTCGCCTTTATTCGAGCCACAAATGACTTGTAGTGTCTGTTCTGAAAGTGAAAGTGTGTCACTTGTTACAGCTTCAGTTCTGCCTTTGCTCCCATGACGTGAAAACAAAAAATACCAGATGACTAAATATGGGAGCTTGAGACTGGATATCCCATCTTTTGCTGACCTTCCCAATTATTCTCAGAGTAGTTTGGTCAGTTTTTAAGGCATTGATGTCGCCTCTAACAGGAAGAGCAAATGCCAAATACAAAGACTGTATTTAACTTTAGAAATGACTGAAAACAACTGTGCTCTTTTTGACGACAGGTGTGCAAAAACCATTGATAAACATACATTAAAAATATAATAACATAGAAAGTGTAAAACTGTCACGACCAGCTGCCTCCCTCTGGAACAGTGATTCTCAAATGATGTGGAGGGACACACATGTGTGCCTGCAGGCCAGTCCAGGTGTGCCTTGACAAATTTGTAAAACCACAAAGTATTAATAAAACTAAAAAAAATGATTCATGATGTTTGAAATGTAATGTAAATACAGCCATTTACTCACTTTATTAATACATATTTCATGAGTAATGCAGTTGTTTTTCATATTTTATCATGCACTTGTACAATAACATGCAAGAAATATACTGTTTTGTGTGTGTAAAACAAGGTTTGCCTGGACATTTTGGATTGGCATTAGGTTAGCCTTGAGAAAAAATAGTCTGATAACCACTGCTCCAGGTGATGAGGTACTGACTGGCTGTTGAAACATAATATATATCTAAGGTCTGATTCAAAACACACCTCTGCCAAAATGTAACAAGATGCCAAAATGACAGTTCGGTCCACTCACAGGAGTAGGTGACCGCAAGTCTTGTTTGTTTAAGCCTTTATTTTTGTGCTAAAATGTCATAAAATGAGATAAGGCAGAAGATGAACTGTCAGTTGTGTATTTTCTAAATCATGGTTTATTTAGTGGCCAAAGGAGGGCTAAGAAATACCAGAGCTCTGCATCACCTGAATGATCAGCTGTAATTTCCATCTCCCCTGAGGTCTCCTCTTTTCTTTTCTACCATTACTGCATGAAATAAACTGCTGCTCATTATTTATCAGCTCTGTACAGACACTATATTCTCCTTTCAGCTTGTCATGGTTCATTGGACTCAGAGAAGCTGTCAGAGCTGGAGCAGAAACTGCACCTCCATCTGGTGGTTTGGCAAAATATTGCAGAGAATCACTAACAGACCTGTTCAGCAGTAAATGAGCTGAATACAGCAGGGGTGTAGCTTTGAAAGAGAGATATAAATCAAGCTATATGCTGTAAAACCAGTTTTGGTGACTTGAGAACTGACTGACAGGCAATACTGAAAACTTGAATGAGTGGAGCTGCCATCTTCCTCAGCGACATTGATGCACAGCAAATTTTTGTCTGAGCTCAGCTAAAGGCCTTTTTAAGGCTGCTCTCTCTGATCAGTCTTGCCAGGGACCAGAATTATCCATTTGTCCTTCAGTCAAGGTGGCAGGTAGCCAAGCATATGGTTTTACCTGCCAAAATATTAAGAGGTGTTTTGTGTTGTACATTTGTTTCAGTAAATTTAATCGAGCTAATCCTGTTTTATTTTCCACAATTCAGATTCAGACTGAATAAAGAATATTTACATGCCACTATCCTCTGATATTTACCCATCAAAACTTGGCACTTGGCAGATGTTTATTTGGACCCAGTGTCCTGCATCAAGTCTTAAGAAAATCAAGGAAAACCAGAGCCTTCATTCACAACACTTATACAAAAAGGTCCTGCTGGTAAAAAAAAAATTCTAAAAATCTTTTTTCAAATCATGACATTTACCAAGAATTTCCCATTAAAACTTAGGACTAGATCCTTATTCAAAAAACACCTTACTCCCTAAAAGAGCCTCTCAGTTCAAAGTAATGAGAGGAACTTTTAAGAGGCTTCAGGATTTGTTTGCAAAGGTAAAGCAATGAAAGAGACTCAACAGGAAAACAGATGGGAGTCTTGAATTTATGTTTTCTTCCTTTATTAAAGTGAGGATAAACAGAATGATTTTGCAAACATTTCACCCTGTATCTGGCCTTCGAGAGAGACATCGAGGTCTTACATGATGATGTACCTAACAGTGGTCCATAAGCATTCTTTAAGCTATGTTTACTTACAGTTTGACTAATAATTTGATTAATAGCAATGTCTTAAGAATCTCATATTATTACCTCCACCAAGAAGGTTATGTTTTTGGTTTGTTTGTTAGCTTGTTAGCAAGATTTTGCAAAAACTACTGGATGGATTTTGCTGAAATTTTCAGGAGATGTTGGTAATGGCTCAGCTTAAAAATGATTCCCGATAACCACCATTTGAGAACAATCGTTTTTGCTCAATAAATGTCTAATTAATAATGATATCAACATGATTCTGAGTGCTACTCAGGAGCATAGAACTATTGCTTGTAGATGTAGATAGATGTAACAGCAATATGTGAGCTACCTTGGTGGAGGTCTGCGCTCTTTGAGTGCTGAGTAGTCACAATAATGCAGGTCTTTGTTTAGGTTGAGTGTTTAGTTCTATGTCTGCTTTGAAAATGAGAGCTTTATCAGCGTTTTTTTTCTCCGCTGTTAGACTCGTTCATCAGAGCTTTTGAAAAAACTTCATTCTTAGTGACAGGGTCAAACCATATCCTCACTGATAGAAAGGCTTCTGGAAAATTCTTGGAAAGGTATGAAACATGGGCCCAGGACTCTGTTTTCATTTTGGTAAATGGGTTTGCAAAGTAGAGTAAAAGGTTCAGAGGAAAAAAAAAGAAATACCATGACTGTGAATCAAATGTACTTGTCCTGCTCACCTGTATCTGTGAAGCATGCAGGTCCATGGTGATGATATGGTCAGCGCCTGATACAGATAACATGTTGGCCACCAGCTTGGCAGAGATTGGAGCACGGCTCTGAAATGAAAACAGATCTCTTAAGTCACATGGACTGAGCAAAGAGGCGAGCATGGCTTGTTTCTAATAATAACATTTAACTGTTGGCTTAACACACTGGAGCATTTTCATTCCCTCAAGTTACAACAGGACAACAGCTAAAAAATACTGTAGTCTGGCCCTAATGCAATAGATTCTTCTTCTACTGAGTGCACTTATAACAACTTTGAATGAAACTTTATAGAGCTGGGCAACACATTGAGCTCTGCAGATAGACAAATTTATATTTTCAACAAGAACAACAAGTTAGAGGCTAAAGCAGTGTTGTATTGATAGAGTTTATGTCAGGGTTGATTCAGAAAATATATGCCCACTGCTAAATAAACAGACTGTTTACAGAAGAATCACCAGAAATAAAATACTTCTTAACTACAAGATCATCTACTTACAACCTACTTGTAATGCTTTTTGGATATGAGGACATATCATTTTCACATATTTTTACAATGCAGGACACTGGATTTTTTTGATCAACAGCTAATATGCTATATCTAATAGTAAAATCAGGCATTTAAGGGGGCAGAAAATTTAAATTTGTAAAACTTTGCAAATTTTGTGCTGATATAGAGTATACGGCTAAATTACCCGCTGTAAATATTGGCAGAAAGTCTCATATCTGCTTATACAGATGACTGGAGGCTGCCTCGTGAGTTTTCCTTTATTTGGGTTAAAACACAACACAAAAAAGAAACAAAAAAGATAAAGAGTCGAGTAATCATGTTTCACCAGCCGTACAGCAGCTTGAGACCAGGAAAAGGTTCCCTGAAAAATTTGCACTGTTTCACTTTCTCTTTGAATTTTTCTGTGCACTAAGTTCACACAAGTGGAAACCTCAGAGTCTGAAACAGGAGGCTCAGGCAGAAGTGACAAAAGCTGTAGCTCAAGCGTCTGTTTGAGGCTGGCTCCTGCAGCCCTGGAGGTTAGATGATAGGAAACTGACTTTTTTAAGCCTTAGTAAACATCTTTACAGCCTGGTTAAAAAAAACGACTTTGGTCTGAAAGTGCTCTCACTGAATAAGGGGATTATTTTTCATCAATGATTTCTATATTAGGGACATGATTGACATGGCTACAAGTCCACAAGATTATTGGTCAGACGGCCTGAAGTCCTGCCTCAATACAGGCTCTTGGTGTGAGTAGGTTGATCTAAAGTTTGGTTGAGATGGCACGTTCAGTACGGTAGCCTCCACTGCTACGCATCAACATTTCAAAGGATCCTATGATTACCAAACGACTGATTGTTCAGGTCTTATTACAGTCCAGGAGTGGACAGAGGAAGCCCTGCCCCTTCTTGATTTTAATTGGTCAGTGTGTTAGTATTTATTGTTCAAAACATTGAACGCTTTTTAACTGACAGCACTGAGGGCACCGGTCAACTAGGCCTGATCAGTACCAGGCCATGGAGAGACAAAATGAACTCATTTAATTACGGTTTGTTGAATACAGACACTAAAGGGTTTTTTATTTTGAAAGGATGACCCGATCCTCGCCTATCTGCCCCCGTAGCTTATGGCCCTCTGACTCTGTCATCCCTATGATGAACAAAAAAGTACACCTTGAGGTGAACTCATGGTTTAGCCTTGTGCTTATGCACTCCTCCACCTGTGCTCTGGAAGTAGCTGTAGGTATATCTGATTCTGCACTTCGTGTTTAACTGGAGAACAGTCAAGCTCAACTTCATGATGGGTTCAATTTAGGATGTAAGAGCTAATAAACAACCAACCAATAACCAATAGAAACATCTGATTAGCTCAGACTGTAATTAGTTACCGTGTCAACAGGTGACTTTCAGTTAACTTCAGCAGCTGATAAAAACACAGCAAGTGCTCTTGAATATCTCTTTATTAGGATTTAGAAACAAGCCCATGGCCCTCTCTGATCCTTTGTTATGGTGAGTCATATTCTGCATAGAGTGTGTTGGGCTTTGTCGTGTCCCCCTGCGAAAACTGGTCCCCACCTGCATCGTATGACACAGGTCTAGGCTGTGGTACCAAAATGGCTGGGAGCCACTGCACTGGGGTGTGGAGCATTGAATGACATTTTTTTCTCTGTTTGTATCTATTTTAATCAAAAACAGGCATCTGCCGTCGGGATGGGAACTGATAAGATTTTATTGATACCAATGTCATTAATGATTCTTTAAAGGAGAACTATTATACTCATTTTTGGGTCTTTGTATTTGATTTTTGGACTCCCATAGAGCAGCTACACACAGAAAGCTTTGTAGATGTTCAGGACGCTGTGCCTCTTGCTGCACCGCTTCCTTGTATTCGCTGCATCCCGCAAAAACCATCTGTGGTATTTACTCCACCCCCGGCCCTCCTGCATGTACGCCTCCCGCCGAGTCCCACCTCCTTATTTTGCCAGAGCGGGAGTTGAGAGTAAACAGCAAACTTAAAGAAACCATAAGAATTTCTCTTTTAAAAATGTCCCGTTTTGAAATACAGCCGTACACCGATAAATTGTTACAGCTTCTGACTCTTCAACACAACCAAGTAACGTCGGAAAGGTGTCATCCTTCAGCAGCAATTTACCGGCTAATCCAGCTTCGTTTGGGCCCATGTTGACAAAACTGCCCCGTGTGAAGTGCCGTAGACAGACAAACATGGAGGTACGTTTCTTTTGCTGACTGGGAAAAAGCAACTCTGTCCACTTCTGCCTGGTGCTTGCCTCTTCAGGAAAGCAAAACAAAATTAACTTTCTCTCACACCCAAACAAATATTTTCTGGGAGCCATTGCTCAACATGCTAACGCTATGAACTCAGTGTAGACAGCAGAGCAGTGCACAACGATGTAACTTCAGCAGAGTGGGGGAGGGCAGCCTGAGAGCATATGCCTGGGCATGACCATGTAGGGGAGTCCGGCATATGTTTACGTCAATGGGACTGAAGTGTTTAAAAAAAAAAGACTGTAAAACACAGTGTTCACAGCATCCAAAACAGCTGCAGGGCTCATTAACAAATGCATGAACCTCATTATTTAACGCTTTAGCATCGTTTAACATGAGTATCTGACACTGCAACATTTATAGGTCAGAAAAGAGGAAAACTTAACAGTTTCCCTTTAACGATTCCCTGATCAAGTCCAGTTCATTTTTGTGTGTGCAGCAATTGGCCTACATAGGTTTTTTAGTGGCAGCCATGTCAAACACATGGCACTCCTGATATTAAATGCCATAATGCAAAGTTAAAATGCTTCTGCAAGTTGCTGGTGCTTCCACTTACAGAAAGTTACACAAAAAGTTTATTTGTGTCAAAAATTAAGCTAAAATTTTGAGCACTTCTGCCTGCTGGGATTCTTGATTTCTTTATCATTTCGGCAGACTGCCTCTGATGAAAGCGTGATGTCTTTGATTTGCAAGGTACCCAGACTAAAGCAGAAGAAGCTGATGAGCAGAAAGACTAATGATAGAGATTTTTTGAGGGAGTTGTTATTGATTCAAAGCTGGAATTGTTTTTTGTTTCCCGTCCCTAATCTGCAGCACCTTAAACAAGGTGTATGGACACTGGCCTTAACTTTAAAGCTACACTGTGTAGTTTCTTCTCCCATCTAGTGGTGAAACTGTTTTTCGCACTCAAACCAATAGTGCTCTCTAGTGCCTCGCATTGTTTGCCGACGAGGTATTCCTCCTCCTGTGGCATGACGTATGTATGATCTTGCATTATGAACGAAAGTGCAGTGCAGGCTTTCAGATTTGCCGGGGCAGTGACAAGCGTGTCTCACTGTGCTCCTTCTCCATTTCAGTCTCGCTGGCTCTGAGCGAAAACGCGTTTAGCCTTAGCCAGTAGTGCTACGTAGTGCTTTATATCCCTCTGCTGTTCATAGTTTTTATAGACCAGAAGGACAAGGAAGCCTCTATAGGACTTACCCATTCTATGTAAATACAGATGAGAAATTCTTCGCTCAGGAGGAAAAGTCAGATTGTTGGTAGAGGCAATTTGACACAAGTGAGGACATATTTATGAATATAGACATTGTTTTTAGCTCACAATTACTGAAAATGCTACACATTGTCCCTTTAAAATATTAATCTGCTGAAACTGATATGACAAAAATTATATGATGAAAACCTAAAGATTTAGTTTAGGAACCTTTTTTTTTGACTAAGTTTCATAAACATTTTGACATCGTGCGGGTCACTGTTCATTAAAGCGCCTGTGTGCCATATGATCCGGGTAGATTTGACTTGGGATTTAGTTTTCATCACTCCTTTATAGAAAAAACATAGATACATACTGTCAATCAGCATTCATCTAAAAAATAAAAAATATGATCAATTCTTAGATCCATATTGCCCAGCCCTGGTTCTTGCCTCATCATAACATTTGTCATTTAGCTTTTATAGAGCCAAATGTCAAACTGTCTTTCCATGCATGTGATTTAAAATGTTGGGATGAGTGTAAACAAAAGATAAATAGCAACACAAGAAAGAATGACAGTGGAACTGCTGAGCATACAGAATGAAAGAGGGAAAAACAAACAAAAGGAAAGTAAATATGCCTCATCAAATGTTTACTGATGGACATGGCTGCAGGCTTCTTGTCATGATGCTTGATGGCAAATGGCATGACAGAAGTAATTAGACAGATATCCCTCACCCCCACCTTGTCCTTCTTGTCTTGCCGGGCGTAGGGGAAGCAGGGGATGACAGCGGTGACCCTGGAGGCGGAGGCAATCTTGCAGGCGTTGATCATGATCAGGAGCTCCATCAAATTATCATTGATCTCCCCACAGCCGCTCTGAACGATGTACACGTCCTCCCCACGCACACTCTCTCCGATCTCCACGCTGCGGCGACGGAGAGGGGACAAGACAAACAGCACTTAGTGCCATGGAGGGAACATACCGTGGCAGCTTTAAGACAGATGAGGCAGAGTAAACAGTGCCCTGTGTGAACAACAGTTAAATTAAGAGAAAGAACAGCTGAGTCACAACCTGAGAGGCTCTTCATGATTTATTATGTGATGCAGCAATTTCACTTCAATTATAAAAGGAAGGTGCTGCTAAGAATTTTGTGCCTCTTGAAAAGACATCACATTGGGCTCCAGCACAGCTCAAATTAACTTGTAACAATGGCTCTCGCCATGCCTTCATTATGCAAAATCAAAAACAACAGACCTACCAACAGATCCTTTCAACACTCGCCTAAATTCATCTCTCAAATCTCCTAAACACCATCTTGTAAGTCTTGTTATGCAAGCAAATGATGACTGCCATGTTTTTCTTTTAAATACAAAAAACAGCAGAAACAGTGATAATAACATACATCAAATAATAACATACAGTGAGTGATAAAATAACGCCACATATATAAAGCCAAATTTCAGACACTGGTGCTATTTCAAGCACACAACAATCTCTCATTTTGTTCTTTAAACCAGGGATCATGAATTTAAGGTTAGTTTTCTGCTTTGAATTGATCAAATCCAACAGAGCATAATTTATTTTTCTGTCAGGGTTGCTGCACACTTTAGCATCAAATAAGATATTTTGAGAATTTTTTAAACACCCAAACAAATACGAGTCAATATCAATTTTGCTCTGTGAAGCTACTTTTTTTGGACTTCATGTGTAAAAAGCTGTGTAGCACATCTCAGGCCACAATCCTTACTTGCAAAACATTCCCTTAAGCCAATTTAACTTGAATCCACGTTTCTTCTCTTCCAATACATACTCTAAATGTTTAGGTAATACCACTCTGAGAATCCTAACTTGATTACTCTGTTTTTTCACTTAAACAAACTATCCACTGAGGGATTCAGTAAAAAATGTATAAAGCTAAATGGTGGGCAGTAGGACTGAACAATATGTTGATTAATCATAGCAATTGCAGTATGAGCAGCAAAAGTCACACTGCAGGCTGTACAATGTCTAATACTACCATCATCAGGCATGCTTATCTTATTTTGCATGGCATTACTGTTTCACCATTTCATAGAGCAAAATCAATATTTCATTAGTTAATAATTGACAGACATTCAGCACACTTATTTTGCATTATAGTTCAGCCACCTGCTGCCAGTTGTCAGCAGGCATTCAGCGATAGGACTGTGCTTCTCTCAATTTCTATTTGTGTCACTAATATGTGTTATTGTCAGATTCTTGCTAATGCAAACACCTATTATGCAGACATTTAGGCAAACTGTTAGACTACTACCCCTCAAGAAATGTTTGAGAGTAGCACTTCTCACCCGGTAAGACCCAAAACTAGGTTGTAAATGTGGACTTGGAAAACCTGAAAAATTTAAGTTGCTTTCCAAAGATTTTAACTTCCCTTATCCTGGGAAAAAAGCTTCTAAAAAACACCACAGAACAAGTCTACATACTTTAATGGGTAACACAGTAAAAAAATGAAGTAAATAACCTAACACTGTTTGATAATTGAATAGTAACTACAATTTTAAACATGACTGCATATTTGTTCCTTCTGTACCTACATTTAGTGTTTTAAAGAGAAGTTCGCAAAATCATGTACAAATTTAATATTTACTTTACTTATTTTAATTTTTTATTCAAGTTACCTGCTATTTACTTCAATCCCCTGACTGTTTTATTCCCCTATTAAAAATTTCCAAACACAAATATATCAAGTGAAATTCTATCTAGATGCCTTTAGCAACAACAGCAATACAACACAATGCTGATTCTGAAAATGCATGCACGTCCCCTAGTGCTTGTATAATTGAAGTCTTTCTAAACATGTTCATTTTGTCCTAAATCATTGTGAAATCATAGTTTATTCCATACATGGTTAAAAACATGTACATTTATTTCACAGTAATAGGACTATGCATTGGCATGAATCTGGCAATACAACACAATACCGATATATCATGTTATATCTTTATAATAAAATTTAGAGGCCAAAACATCACAATGTTTTTCTCTTAAAAGGTACTTTAAGTTTTCAAACTGTATTAACAAAAGACAATGTAATATTAATGAAAATACAGTTTTTAATTGGTTTCATGGATGAAGCATGGCAACATCTCTAAACGTATTTTTGTCAACAGAAATAACAGCAATAACTGTAACAGAGAGGGAGAGTCAAATGGCTGAATGACTGCTGCCAAATGAACAATAATAATAGTACCTGCAGATATTTGACTTATAAAGTCATTATCGGTATTAGCAGATATGAACACACAATATTTAAGCTGTACAAATTTGCCAGCCATACCCCAAACACTGGCTCTAATATAGTCAGAATATAGAAATTTACCATTATTCTTTACCTCTGCATCACTGGATATCCAGTTTTAGACATCAGATATATAATTTATTGAAGTATTAAATGTTGTTTTTCTTGTTTTGCATTGGTTTTGTAAGACAAATAAACTGCATAAAAGTAACAGGTCAGTATGAGTTAAGTGGAGGTTCTGTGACCTTTACAAACAATATCTTCATATTGGATATTAGCAAAAATCAAATATACATCCCTATAAAATAAAAAAGTCCCTAACTCATGCAAGAAAGTGTAATAAATTATCATGATATTGCACTAAAATATAGATACAAAATACTAACTCAACAAAACAGTGCAATACATTAGTATATCGATATTTCCTACACCCCTACACAATAAATTTGAATGACTGAACATTTTCAAACATGATAATTTCCCTTAAAATGGTTGGTAGTAAATTCATGAGCTAGACCAGCACAGAAACACTGCTTAAAATGCAAAATATTAATCTTAACATGTGTAAACATGAGTTAAGGAGTACAGAGTTGGCCTAAGTGTTCTTGTTTTGTTTTGTTTAGTTTTTGCTTTAAAAGCAATTACTGACATTGAACTTGTACTTATATCAGTGAAAACAGTAGTCTCTCATGAATATGGTTGATAAATGATACAAAAGAAGTACGTGGTATAAGAAATATAAGATTATTTATTAGGCCCCTGTCAGCGATGGGCCTTTAAAATGATCTTTACAGTTATATCTACGAGTCTCTTCGCAATATGGCACAATAATTCAGATCTAATGATGAAAACGAAGTGTTTTAATTGTTTAAAACCTTAAGAAAAGCTGCATGTAAGCAAGAATTCTCAGACATGCGTGGACTACAAGTTCCTAACAGCACTGCGCGGCAATTTTACCGTGACACCACATTTCTGACCACATCCATGGCGCAAGGCTACAACATTTGCATGCCTTCTTCTGTCACCCCTTTAAATAAAATCTGCGTCAAACAAAAAGCTCACCATGTTTCTTGGTTGCTGAATTTCTTCGTGACCACCTTCCCCAGCTCCAAACCCAGGCGGTCAGCTATCTTCTGAGACAAGTCCGGATGTGAACTACCGCTGAAGATTTTGATATTCGGCATTTTGTTGCGGTCCAGGGCGTCGATGATGATCAGCGGGCTGCGCCACCGAGTCAAAATGAAACCACGGATGTCAAAGAGTCCAACACAACAACTGGAAACTCCTCAACAGTTGATTAGCGGCTCCTGCTGAGCTAAAGCGTGTTCCCTACCTATCCACCATTATGTCCCGCACAGCTAGCGTGAGGGTTTTGCTCCCGGGGTGGCGCGCACGCTCTAGCTTCGTTCGGACGTGATGACGTAAGTTCCGGGCAAGGGAGCAAAAACCGTGGGCACGTGAGCGGGTGATTTTATTTCATGACGATAAAAACAACAACAACAAAACAACAATAAACAACCTCCCCATATTCTCGGTGAATTTCTTATTCATAAATTCGAATTTTTATAAACCTTACAAATGCCTCAGAGCATTAATTATAGACATTTTTAATTAATTAAAAAAAAAAGATTTAAAGCCCACACAAAAGCAATCGGTCATTCTGTATTTGTATAGCGCCAGTTCATAACAGGTGTTATCTCAATGCACTTTACAATGAAGCGGGCTGAAGCCATACTCTTCATTTTATAGATCCACATACATGCATATATACAAATACACACAAATATATTTGTATATACACATACAAACATCCAGAGATGTATCCAGAAGGGACTAAAAATAAGAATTTATGATAGCGCCAACCCATGGATGTCTAGATCATAAATCTGTCCTCACCACATTTGTCTCTGCTGAATATAGATTCAATCAATCAATCTTTATTTGTATAACACCATATTTGTCTTTGTTGAGGATACATTTATTAAAGGTAAGCCCTTTGAGAGGTAAGGTAAGCAAAAATGAATAGATAAAAGCATCATTGTGTCAATAAACTCTGTCACAAAGTAAGAGAGGTTTTGGTACAGAGTTACTGGGATGAATTTGGCAATTATGATTTAATTCTGGGGATGCACAATATTTTATTCATGACGATATCTGATATGTCGATATTTCTGAATTCATCATCGCCCATACTGATTCCAAAATTTTTGGTCAAGAGCACAAGCTCTTCACTTAAAAATGGACGTGTTTATTTCAATGTGGCAGTCTACATTTGTAAAGAACAGTTGTAATTTTCTACTTTTCAGTTCTTCTATCTATACTTCTCCTCTAGCTGTCTTCTGTCAGCATTTCCTCAAAATGAATATTAAATAGTACTCAGATCAATCCACCATTCAAATAACAACATAAATAATTTGCTTTACTGTAAAATCTTGAAAAAATTAGTTTGACACCAAATTTAAATCCTGCGATCAAACAATAAAATAAGATATTCTTTTATTGAATAATAAGTAATGCTGCAGCAAGCACAGGGTTAAACATTTACTTTTAACACTTACAAAATATGTGACTGAAAATAATGGTTTAGTCTAGGAGAAAGATAAACCATAGTGCTTCTTAAGCCAAGCTGTTTTATATTTTTGGTAATTCTTTTTCTTTTATAAGTCTTAGGTATGGCTTTACCATATGAGCCCAGTAGAGCCCTCAGGTCTTCAGGTATAGCTCTTTTAATGGTTAACAAAGTAAGAACCAAAACAGCCTCCATCTATAGAACAGTCTCCCTGAGGACCTGAGAGCAGCACCTACTGTTCATTTTTTAAAAGCAAACTCAAGACCCACCTTTTAATCTGCCTTTAGCTGATTTTTTGTTTTATTCTATTATTCTGCTTGATGTGGTTTTACTATGCTTTAGTGTCAGAGTTATTATTTTGTATTTTATTATCTTTTTTAAATTTATTTTCTTTGTTTACTTTTCAGCCTGTTTTTTTCACAATTAACTTTCTGCTCTTTATTTTCTTTATTATATTTTACCATGGTTTTATCAGCTTAGTCTTAGGTCCTGTTTTACCTAATTTTTAATTCAGTATAGCCAGTTGTCTGTGCCTGTTTGAAGACTCCTCACTAAGTGTCCTTGTGTGCATATTTGTGTATTTAATGTAAGTTGGGAGGTTTGGTGGGGGTATTTTATTTTTGTTTCCTATGATACTTATATGCTTGCAGTTTGAGCTGCATTTTTTAATATGAAAAGTGCTTAAAAATATGGTTTGATTGATTGATTAGTTGATAGTTATTTATCAAATAAAATATGTCTTTGAGATAAGTGTTGACAAGCAGAATATTCCTAACATTTATTTATTTACATTAAAGCTTTGACATTATAAATTAGGGATTATCAATGATGTTCTGATGCCTATATTGCAGTTGAATGATTGTTAAAATATTAGAAAATGGCATATTTATGAAAATACTGCATCAAATAGCCTACTATAGGTATTTTAAGAGATAAATAGTAATCGTATTAGAATCAGTTTGAAAAAAAAAATAAAGCAAAAGTATTGGTTTTATATCAAATTTAAAATGCTTGGTACTGGTCATCACTAATCTTCTGATTTACCTGACTTTAAATGTTCAATAATTTTTTTTTTAAGAAAAAAGGGCTACAGGTAGCAGATAAACTACAGTGAATGCCGGTAGGTGAACACAGCATAACCCAAATAAGTCTAAAACCTTAAATTATCATTCATTGAGTCTACTTTTAGCTTTAAAAATGTTTTTGGGGCATTTATTCAAGTTCTTGACATAAATGAAAGTCATGAATCCATCTTTTTTGCTCAAAAATATCTTCAGCTAGCAAACATGCATTCATCTCAAAGGGTGAGGAGCCGTGCTGTATGTAAGCTGTGAATCTCCTTTTGTTACCTTAATTTAAAGTGTTAAAGCAATTTAATTTGCATAATTATAATATAGTACAGTTTTAATACAGGTAACAAAGTGTCCATGTCATTTGGGTCAATTCAAGTTCCTAATTTTAGGAAAGATGCCAGAAATATAAAGAATAGTGGTATTTCATCATGGACTTCCTAAAATGGCGGACAAAGGACCACAGCAAATGATCCCAAAATCTAAAAGTGAGAGAGGTAAGTTGAACATTTTTTTCCTTTGAACATTAACACTCTTGTGTCTTATACCATTAACAATTGGGGGGGCTCAAGATGCCATTCAGAAAAATGGAACACTGAAATGATTCTGTCGTGTATATTTTACAAATTATTTTAGAAATGTACATAGAAAATACATTTATCAGGCACAACATGACCTCTGACAGGTGAAGTGAATAACACTGCCCAACACATCGCCATAGCACCTGTAAGTAGGTGGGATGTGTTAGGCGGTAAGTGAACATTTTGTCCTAAAAGTTGATGAGTTAGAAGCAGGAAAAATGAATGCAAGCCAGGCGGTAACCTCCTGGTGTGTAAATGGAGGCCCATGTGATAGTTCCAAAACCTGTAGTACCCCAACTGTCCACTTGAGGCTGGCTGCAGTAACCTGACACCTTACTGATTGTATTTGGGGAAAAACAGTTTTTAAAGCCTGGTTTAAAAAAAAAAAAAAAATGCTTCAGTCTATGTGCTCACACTGTGAGGGGGGTAAAAAATTTTTTATAACACGTCATTTTAATTCTATGGAGGATTTATTGAGGATTTCTGGTTTCTGAAATGCTGCGTTGCTATAGGTCAGATAGCGTAAAGTCCTGCCTTGACATGGCCTTTCTGTCTGTGAGAAGGTTGATCTGAAGTTTGGTTGAGATAGCACGTCCAGTATGTCAGCGTCCATTAAAGGGCATCAACCAAACATTGAGAAGGTGGTCATAATGTTATGCCTGATCAGTTTAAAGAAAATTTGATTAACTATCACTGGTAAGCTGAAATAGAATAAAAACAATTTTATATAAAAAAGTGTGTTTTCACTAGGGATGCCCAATATTATCAGACCAATAGTTGTATTGGCAGATATTTGCCTAAAAAGTTGATTATTCATTTTTTTGCGGATATTTTAAATTTGCCATAAAAAATACCACGTACTGGCTGTAATGTTGGCAAACTTTACTGTAATGATTTACCTCATTATCACACAATGTCCACTTTTATCAATCCACAGAATAATTTACAAAAGAATAAAATGTCATTCTTGGTTCACATCTGTTTGTAATACAAATGGACTGCAACCATGGAAGAAACAGGTCAGTCTTAGTTAAGTAGACACTTTGTGCTCTTGACGCAAAATATCGGTATCTATACCGATATCAGTGATAATGAGTTTAGAAATGTCAGCATATCTAATGCTGGCAAAAATCCAACATTGTGCATCCCTAGTTTCCTCATAACAGTAATAATGTAGGTGTCTGCTCCACGGACAGTGGGGTCCCTAGTCTTTGGCAATGCGACTTTTGGGGTTTGGGAACCCTGCCTGGTATGACTTAATTATTATTTTACAGTTAGTGTGTATTAGTTCAGATAAAAGTAGACTATTTAAATGCACACGAATAATATGATTATCTGACTGAAATGGTACAGAGTTGAGTATTTTAGAGTCAAACTAAAACACAAGATAGTAGTGACTCCTTGTTGTTTGTTTATGTCTGACGGAAGTGAAAAACTGGAGTTGTTGAGCATTAACACCAGAGGCTATTGTACTTTAGCTTGATTTTCTTTCAAACTCTTGCACATAAACAAGCCCGTAATTCAGTGTTTATATCAGAAGATTTCTCAGCTTGCCATTGGCTTCAATCTGCTTTAAAATACTAAACAATAGAATAAATAACAGAGAAAAAAAAAACATTTCAAAGCAAACCTTTCTTGAATGTCAACAACACAAAGCATTTTTTTTCTGTTAATGGTTGTTTGTGTAAAGTTAGTAAGGTGTACACTGTTGAGTCAACAGTAGTTTTTGCCAGGAGCAACACTGTAGTAAGAATGTGCCGGTAGCAGCAAGACAGATATTAGCTTTCACATGATGTAATTTGTTTGTAGGCATTCAAATGAACATCCTGCTACAACACAATACCACATGCAATGTCATCTCCAAATTCTCTGAAAGAGTTTATATAATATACTTTATTGCTTTTAAAACATGAGTTAACTTTGTACACAGACAGAGGACCACAGTGACGACAAGATCATTGACAGTAAATAAAGACAGGAATGAAAAGGTGCACAGAAAGAAACAATGGATTAAGCCATGGCGGGCTTATTGTGTGAATGAAACACAGACAGATCCACACAGTTTAGCAAAACAACTGAACAATGACAACCACAATAAATGTTCATCATAATGTCAAAATGTTCAAGTGCTGATGAGAGAATATTGTCCGCATATTTCTGTTTATAAAAATAAACATGTCCCATGCTTTATGCTTGTAATATACTCTTTAAAATATATGTTTTGCTATTAGTCTCTATGTTACATAACTACTATAAATAATAACCTTCCAGACATGTTTTATCTTTTCCTTTTTACAAAATAGTGAAGAGTTTGGATACATTGAAATGTTACAAGTAAGGTTTTAAAACTGTTTGTATCCTCAAGTATTTTATCTTGCTATTTACATTTGCAGTGTAGAATAATACATTTTCATACAGAAGGTAATTTGCAAAACACTAACATACTGCCATCATGGCCTCTCAAATTAGCCATTTTTTTTTCCACTTTGGAATTGGAAAACGTTTTGTATGAACAGTCTCATCACCAACAATTGTTGAAGAATCTGCCCTGAAGGTTGAATATGTAAGGGAAAACATGCAGTACAGTGAGAGAGAAAGACACTGCATATGGTTATGGAAAATGCCACTTCAACAGCGAGGGACAAACTGTTAAAAGAAAGTGCTACTCAGTTCTCTCAAATGTGTTCTGAAAGCAAAAAGTATGCAAGAAATCCTGCATTTTCATTTTGAAAATTAAACTGCTATTATAAGGGAGGCTTCAAAACGAAATTGATTAAAAAGTCACACCTTATGAGCAAAAACTAACATAAAATCAAAGTGTATATAATTTACACAAACAACTAAGATTTCCTTGGCTTAATAGAATTCGGTGTATTTAACCCAAGGGTCCCCATGGCCACATTTGGAGACTTTAACATTGGGGTTTTATTTTTATTTTCCACCATTAATTCATATGATGGAGGAGTTAGCAGAAATGTCCCTTTGCTATTTTGAATTTAACCTTTGGTATAACAGACCTGTTGTGCTCTTTGTAATCGAAATAATCACACTAAGCCCATTCAGGCCATAAACAGCCACATTAAAACCCCTTTTAGCAAAGGATATTGATCATGATTAATCATGTGGCTCCTGCAGAGTAAAAACATATGTCTGATGACATGCTTACAGTTTAAAAGCCATGCGTGGTAGTGTTTACTTTTGTCCAGCAGATGGCCCCTCCCCTGCATTTTAGTGCCTCAGGGTAAAAACATGACCAAAGGGTTTTGAGACAGGGATTTTTTTTCTTACAGTTTAGACAACACAAAAGGAAAAATGTTCCAAAACTGTTTTTTTAATCACTGACTTGTTACAGATTGTGTTAACGCCGAGAACAGGTTTTCTTCAGTAATTTTGTTCATGGTAAATAATCTTATGAGTGTCAATACCACTAAACAGGGTGCAAATTGGAAAAAAAGTGTATATAAAGAGTTATATTTTTGAAAAAGCGATTTTTAATCTTATGAGCAGAGCAAAATACTTGATGCAGTGAAAGCAGAAATTGATATAATTTTAGGCCATTTGGGTGGCGAGAGACTGAGTTTGGACCTTTTAGGCTGACATAATGAAAAAAAAATGTAAATAATCTTTGAAATATCCCATATACACAAGTTAGCAAACACAGGTACATCACTTGTTCAAGACGAAAGACAAAAAGACCCACAACACGGTTGCTCCCAAAAACAGTGTTTATTAGAAAATGTTTAAGAATACACATCCAGTATTTTTGGAGCAAAGTGTTGCAAGTCTTTTTGCCTTATATCCCATGTGACTGAATTTTGAAAAGATTTTCCTTCTATCATTTTGTGTATGGGGAATAAATCTTTTTAGTACACAAACTGGACTATAAAGGGTTAAAAGTAATAATATCTGATAACTTTATTGTCATTTTTTACCTTTTGAGACACAATGGACATAGCTTGACTCTTTATTTAAGGCTGACTAAGCATATAATTATATGTTTAACAGTTTTTTCAGTTCATAATTGACCTGTCTCAGACTGTGATGACTGAAAATACATAAATACATTTTTTAAAAAATCCTCACCTAAAATATTGTTCATGGAAACTGATGATAATATTTTTATTGTCCTATTTATGACCAGGACTGAAGGAAGTTAAAAAAGCTGATTTATCAATATGGCACTCCTTTGGTATGTCCACTTTTAGGATGCAGTGTGTTATTTTTCTGATAGGACATGAGAGTTAAACTCCAAATGTACTTGAGCGTCCACAAACATACCTACAGAGTGCCAGCTGTGTGGACTTTAAATATCCTTATTTTTTATACTACAGGTTCATTAAATAAGGGGCAATTCTATAAAATACCTTGACTCATGATGGACTTTTTAAACCACATTTAGAATTTCATTAACCTCTGTTTCAATTCAACAGAGTGTCAGGTTTTATCCCAGAGGGTTGACTAAAACATTAAATAAAAAGAAGCTGAATTAGGTTTCTTATCTTTGTAATAAAGCAGCCTGTTTGTGACATTTCACATAGCTTTGCAGCACTTTCTTTGAACAGCATGTCCAGTACACAGGTTAAGCCAGCACAGTTAAAAACTTCTGTGATTTATTTCCAAGAACAAGAGGATGAGACACAAAGAAGATTTCAGACAGGAAACAGATGTGTTAGTTTTATTAAAATACATAGAAAACTACTTTGTGTGTTTCTTATATATTTGCTAGATTGCACAATGTATAACAGCACATAGAAAGCAAATTTGCTTATTCTGTATTTGAAAACCTGAATAAAAACAAAGGATCCTTTAAATCGGGTAAGCTTTAGCTTTAAGGGGATGAAATGTGTATAACTGTTGGTGTGGACTCAAGTCAGTTATTCAGCAGCAGAGTGAATAAAAATCACTTAAATGAACATTGAAAGATACAGTTCAGCTTGCAGAGCTAATTTCGGAGGTTTTGCAAAATTCTAGGGAAAAGCTTACTCACTTGCAAGTGGACGGCTAAATTTTTTTTAACTACAACAATGTGATTGATGCAAGTGAGACATGGATCAGTGATGGTGTAAAATACACTGTGCATCATTAAGTACAATATAGATATTCCTTCTGTACAGCGGAGTGAACAACACTCACTGCTGTAAAGTGATAAAACTATGACTTGGTTCTCTGCTACATTGTCTGCCCTGAGCAGGTGTGTTCATACCTGCACTGTTAAAGTGAGAGAATGGGCCTCTGTCATCAGTGGAGTTAAAATGTAAAACTCATCTGTCAGCCGTTTGCATTGTCCAACAATGCCACTTGAATTTTTAGGCCAGAGATATACTTGCTGTTAGCTATGCAGACGAGGATAAATGGTGGCAGCCATGCACCCCTTTTGCTTGATTAGTGTGTTGGATGTGAGAGTCCTTCAGAATTAAAACAAAGTATGACTGATAGGATCGGCATAAAGTTAGAATCCACTCAGCAGCAGAACCTCAACTAACTGAAAAAAATTTGGTTTGACAGTTCAACCAGTAACTTCAAAATAAATATGTTCAGGACTGTATTTGTATTAATGTAGGATACATAACTTTTAAACCTAGCCTACTCTTAACGAAGGCAATAAGCATTCATGAACATTTACGGGCATGTTGTGTTGGAGCCATTTTTGTACTTAAGGTGCTGTGAACCCAATGGACCAATTTGTATTTTAGTGGTGCTGATTAGCAGCACAGGTGGAAACATCTTGTTAATTTGGACTCACAAGCTACTAGGATGATTGTGAGTTGTTGGAACTTTATCAATGAATAAACTGATGTGCATATCTGACCTTGACTTTCTGGTGGGATATGCATATATATCAACAGCAGTTAACTTCATTTTTTTACAGCTGTTAGTCTGATCAGAAAGAATCTGGTGAAGAGGTAGCAATCCCAAAGATACTGCATCAAAAATGCTTTTAACAGATTACCCAAACAAAGTAAAAATATTATGTCTGATAGGATGGAGTTCACTATTTCCCCTTCTTTCACACTGTGGTGTAACACAGCCCTCCCCTTCAGCTCACATCGGGGGTTAAATAAAGTTTGATTTGATGGAGTAGCCTACAGGGAGGGCTGGTGATGGTCACTGGTAGCAGTGAATCATATTTACATATCCCTTACTGCAAAAAAAAATGCATTGGTCTTTTCAATGCTGTCATTGGTCACAGTGCTCAGCTAGAAAGATAATGCAGACAAGGGAAAAAAATATATTATGTCTACAACCATATTTTGCTTTGTTTGAATGTTATTCTCTGCGAGTGAAGATGAACCTTGTCGTGCAAGCAAAAACATAACTTAAGTGAGAGCCTATAAGGAGTTTCAATGTAGGGTTCAGTGTGGACTTAACACCGTAACTCAAGATAGCACTAACAAATGGCTTCTGCAACAGGCTGCCAAGGAGTATATTTTTTTAGCCTTGCATTTTAGCGACTGTAAAAATAAGGGTCGATGTTTAAAACTACAATTCGGCCAATACTGATACTAATTTTTAAAAATGTCTTCTTTTGGTATTTCCCCCCATGAAGACAGACTTCATGGAGAGGTACTCAAGTGCATCTTGAATATCACCACTTAACACAGACATGGTCTCACTTAAAACCCAAAGGAAACAGGGTAAAGTTGCAGTGAAGATGGTGATGACGACTAGCCTGTCCAGTGATAATTTGTCACCTATGTTTGCCTGATGATGGCATTATGTACTGTTTGTTTTATCAGTTTTAACCCTAGAATGAATGTTGTCACCATGTCTGTCGTTTACTTTTGACACAACAGGTAGTTTTATACAGTCTGAGCTCTCTTATGTGTCCTTCAGTGCTTACATTCAATAAAACATATTGCATGTAGGCGGGTACTTTCACAACACTGCTGATGCTGACGGACGCAAATGTGAGGACAAACAGCATGTATATCTCTGGCCTTGTTCTAATATCAGTACACCAAAAGCTGTCAACTAAGCCAACAGTGATTTCCATTTTTTCATCACAACAGTAAGAAAATTCAACAAACACACACATCACCATCTAGCCAAACCAACGCTTCAGACTACGCAGTTCACAGAAGTCCCTACCCAACAGATTCTTTGAAATATTTTTGTCCAGAGCATACATTTATTTCTGATGATTTATTGTAGTCTTTATACTTCTCTTAAATCAATACATTTCAAATATATTCTTCACTTTTTTCTTCACAAAACTTTATATTATTTGCTAAGTAGACACAACTCAAATGTACATTACATATAAAATATTATACTATAATGACTTTTGTATATTTGAAGTACTGATGAGGTGATTAGCCCTGTGTCACCCAGTCTGTCATAGGGTTCTTACTCCATTGTGCATTAGTTAGGTGTATCTTTATATTTCAAAACAAGATCCACGAGGCTACCTCAGGGCCTGTAAACATGAGATGGAACAGGTTCATTTCCATTTGCACTGAGGATGATTAATTGCATGACTTTTTAAAAAATGTAAACAAACAAATAATGATTTTTGATCGAGTAGTCTGCCACAATCTGGACCGTCCCTGCCAGAGGAGTTCTTACTGGGCAGGCAGAGTTTTGATGGGTCGGGTGAGAGAGCTCATGTTATTGGTGTTTGAGGGAACTTGAGGGCTCACAGTCTTCGTCGGCAAGCTGCTTGAATGTCCCATTGATTCTTCTGCTGCACGTAGAAGCAGAGTGTAATTGATAGCTACCTCCTCAACTTTTCTCAACAGCTGCAGCCTTTGGTTCTCAGATCGAACTCCCCTGACTAATTTAATAAAAGTCTGAGTCAGTTCGCACAGCACTTGAAAGCTGGCTGATACAACGGCGAGCATACGCGTTGGGCTTTTTTCAACACTCGCCACTCGCCGACAAGATGCTCTGAATTCTTTGAAGCGCACCGCCAATTCCTGTTTGTACTCTGTAATCTGTGAGGCAGGAAGACGAGCTTCACCTTCGGCTTGTGGGCTGTTGGCGCACTGACGCAGGATGGCGAGCAACTCATTAGCATCCAACTGGGCATTAAGGAAGCCATCAGGCAGACTGAAACTTTTTCCCTGCAGAGCTTGTACCCGTGCCAGACTTCCCTCTAGAGTACCACAGGCTCTCAGGTCAATTTCTTGTGTCTGCGCCTCCTCCTCTTCCTCCTCCTCCTCCTCCTCTTCCCCGCTACAGTCCTCTGCGTTAAGAACCTGGAGCGTTTTGCTTACTACAGGGAAGGTGCGTGAGTCCAGCTCCATGCCCGGGAGGACTTGAAGTGGTATTGAGTATGAGAGCTCATCTTTCTCACTGCTTTCATCTGCTGCCTCACACTTCCTGTAGCAGAAACAGAATGAGCAGCATTTATCTTTGTCATCGCTGTCTTCACTGGGCAAAGTCAGCAGCACCTCTCCAGGCCCATCTTTGCTGTCACGCCCTAAATCTTCTCCCTGAATGAAAAACACTCCCTTTTTACCCTTGTCCTGGTGAGATTGAGTGTGGATAGGCTCGATTGGGGTGGGGAGCCTCAACCCTGTGGCCCTCACTCTCTCCATCTCCTTCTCTAGACTCTTTGCTTTTGGCTTCACCTCAGCATACACAGGTGTACTAGTGCTGTTATCTAGCTCTCCAATGCTGTATCGCCTCTGGAGCTTCTTATACTGCGGACCTCCCATGCAATCTGTTTGTGAAGCACAGGTGGGCAGGCAGGAGCTCTGCTCCCCTCTTGGCTCTCTTGACTCAAGGCTTGTGGAGCGTATTCTTGTGGTCTTGATCTCTAAGGTCTGAGGTCTCCTTGTAGAACCTTGGTTGTGAGGGACTTTAGAGACTGCTGGAGGGGTTTTTGAGATAGTTCTCTCTCTGCCTCTGTGTTGTGTCTCTGTTGTGGAGCCAACTGGTGTGTCAGGTAGTCGCATTCCCCGACACATCCGCTTACAGTCACAGCTGCGCCGCTGCTCCCTTGAGATACCTGGTGCCTTCAGGACGGGGCTGGTGCGGAGCTGGCAGGCACAAGGAGTACCTGAGGGCACAGGTGAGGATCCCTGGGGCAAAAATTCCCCCTGGGATGACTTGGGTTTCAACAGCTCTTCTAAGAACTCAAGCTCATACTGACGGACTTTTTGCAGTTGAGCCCGTCGCTCATCTGTTTCTCTTCGCATTCTTGCTGGGAACGTAGCTGATAGGAGGTTTCTAAAGCTCAAGAAAGGGGCACTGCGTGGGGACTTACCCTTACCACTGCCTTGTTTCTTTAAATCTCTTGCTGGGAGAGTGGATACTTTATCAACAGAGCTGCTAGGTGCTGTTGGATCATCTAAAATTGGTAAAGATTTTGCGGTGCCTTTCTGAGCCTCAGAATTGGATTTGCTTTGGGCAGCTTCAGTCTTGCTCTCAGCGGCTTCCTTTCTCTCTGCTTTTGTAGACAAACGAGGGGAATACTTTGTTTGTACTTGAGGGCTGTGTTTAGCCATGCTAGAATCGCCTCCTACTTTGACTGAATTTTCCTTACTGTTAGCCATCTGGAGACCTTTTGCCCGAAGACGCTCATCATCCGTAGGAGAGGAGGTTTGAAACACCACTACTTTCTGAACCTGAGGGTCTTTAAGTCTCAGTTGAGGCCCAGTCTCCTGTTGCACTGGGCATGTGCAAAAAAGGTCATCAACTGTCAGAAGTTCGGTCGAGCTTGAAGGCTTCATGGTCTCACTAGAGGCAGTCTTGGCATCTTGGCACGTGTTTGTTGGAGAAATCTTGGCAGAGGCAGTTCTGTCCACAGGCAGGAGGATAGGTAAGGCTTTGCTGCTGGAGCCTGCTTTCAGAGGTGTTAATGTCTTTCCCTTTTTACCCTCAGACAGATTTTGCGGCTGTGTCTCCCCAAGAGAATTTGTTAGCTTCTGATCTTTACTGACTTGAGTTGTCAGCAAAGCATCTGATGCCTTAAGTTCCTCAGGTGACACAGAGGGGGGATTAGGGGGGTTTGCTTTGGTGGACTCAGTGTTTGCTGTAATTTCTGCTTTCTGTTCAGGATGGGTAGATTCTTGATTTACCACCTGCTCTGTCATAACACTGAGCACTGAGGATTCTTGACCGGGACTGACTTTAAAGGGAACAGTCTTACTAAGGATGACTTGCTTGGGTGGACAGCCTGCACGAATCTGACCCACAGAGAAGGCCCCAGTCCCAATGGTCTTTGCAGTACAGCCAGGTATAGCCAGGGGAAAGTCGCGGCGGCAGAGGATACGTTCCTTGTTGATGTGGTGAGCCAGCAGGTAGGCCTGGTTCTGGTTCTGCTTCATGGCCGACACCATCTCAGAAACATCTGTAAGCTCAGACGAGTTGGTCTCATGGCCAGAGTCCAGCGATGATTCTGGTGTGATGGCAGCTAATACAATCAGCCCTGAGAAGGAAGGAAACAAAAAATATTTTTAGGATAATTGATACAGTCAGTAATCAAGAAAAATTTGTAGTGATATATATATTTATATATATATATTCTTATTTATATATATATATATATATATATATATATATATGTATTTAACTTTTAATTGTTGTTTTGATTAAGACATTTTACAACTGATTAACCTTAACTGGATCAAAGAACAGCAATTCTAATTTATTCTTTTTTTCCCCGCTGAATTGAAAAAGTAATTTTGAATCAGAGTTCCAGCCTTTTTCTGTACTTTTATTAGGTCAAACACATCTCAAGTCAGTCAGTAAAAGTAATAAAGATGTCACTTGTGTTGCTTTTGAGTTTTACATGCCCTCTGGTGTGTTTTACTTGTCTCCTTTGTGTGGTAGAGTATGTTCTATACACAAGACAAAGTGTCTACAGCATTCAACCTCTTCCACTCCCCTTGATTACTGAGACAGCAGCTGCCTGAAATAGCTTTCGTCCTGCTCCCTCAAAAAGACCTACCAGTGCGACATCATACCATTATTTCATCTGCAGTTTAAGCTCATTGGCTCAGGCTGGCAAGCCCAGTGTAGAGCACAAACTGTAGATTGAATGCAACGTTGTTGACAACATGGCACCAGCACTAAACTGACCAATCTCCACAAATCACCTATCAGAGTCAACCAATCAGAGCAGACTGGGCCCATGTGAGGAAAGGGGCCTAGATGTAACTTGAGCTCCAACAGAATGTCTCAGACACACTGAGAGTCTGGGTGGATCAGGGGTACTCAGTATAAAAAAAGTTTTTTGAACATAAGTGATTGTGGAAATACACTATTCATCACTGAAATTGAACATATGGACCTCTGTGAATCAACATTTTGCTTAAGCGCAATGATTAGGCCAAAATATTAACATTAAACACCTACCTTTATACTTTCAAATGTAATTATAGTATTGAGTATTGTGATACTAACCTCAGTATCAGTATCCAAATCAAAATGTACATTCTGTGACAGCACAGCTGTGCACTGCTGGGCTACACTGCTTGAAGCTTTTTATTGTTGCAAACTATTTGCAAATTCGTACAAGGATCTCTACTCAGATTTACAAATGCTGCACTAGCCAGCAAATAAATAAAAAGATTTGTAAATGTGTAAAAAAAAACAAAAAACACTTACAATTCTTCTGCAGTGAAAGATCTGGAAATGCTACACAGATCTGTATCTGTGTCTGCGTGGGTTTTATCTTGGCCTCAGCTCAGGCTCACAGGCTTGCCAACAGCAGACATTGAGCCACTAAACGGAAATCTCTTGCAGTAAGTTTAGGTTTGTGTTACGAGACTTTATAATTTCTGCTGAATTTTTACCAGCCTTTAATTGAATGAAAATAACAAGAGAATTATAAATGATATGAATATGTGACGTTTGCCAAGCTAGTGTGGAACCATCCTCGTACATCAAGTTTCTCTAGCTACTAGGCAGAGTGTAGCAAAGTGGTACACAGCCATCAGGCAAGCCTGTGAGCCAAAGCCAAGTCAACAAAACCCCTCATGGTCCCACACAGACCTGTTTACTTATTTACAGATCCTGCACAGCAGGAGTGTTGCAAAAGTTATGTGTGAACAGGCTCCCTCCAGTTGCTCCTGACAACTTCTGTGCATTTTTACAACTTGAAGCAAAAGGATGTAGGGTTTTTCAGTCATTATCAACCAAGTACACACTTACAAAATAGTCTACACATTTGCAGATCTGTGTTCACATTCGTGGACCTGTGTATGCATCTATGTATGAAATTGCGAATGGTTTGCAGCAGTACAAGCTCCATAGCTACTGTTTATGAATGCAGATATGCCTGCTGGAGAAATAAGCAAATACTGGCAGATATTTTAATTCCCTTTTCATTAAATCATAAATTTAATAACTGAGTTTCCTTATTGAGGTCTTATTAAAACTTATCCAACACACAATAACCCAACTCTGGCTATTGTTTCTTCATCCCTGTAAAACCTGAATATGAGATGATATTTGATGATTTATGGTAAAAAATAAATTAAATTTAGATTATTGATCAAATGTTAATTTTTAAAAGACCAGAGGAATCCTGGTATTTAATGAGAAGACTTCATAAAAAGTACGCTAAAAAGTGTTGGATCAGTATTTCTCTTATTCTTTGCGTGAGATGTGGCATGACTGAGGCTGTTAACCTGCAGTCTGTGTCGGCTGTTGAGGGTGGTGGGGGTAGTCCTCAGAGGCTGCCAAAGCTTCCAGTGCCTGTAAGGTGGACACCAGAGCATCATCAAGCTCCTGGGCATGATCACGGACCGTCCTGGTGGACACGTTGTCAATTAGCGTCACAGGTACATCCTCCTTGGCTTGGGCCTTCTTTCCACCGGCGACCGCTGGGCTGACACCGAGCCGAGCCCTCCTCCTTCTCTTTGTGTCGTCCTCATCTGAACTGTTGTCCCTGAAGCCCGGCGGTGGTGCCGCAATAGCAGGCGGCGGTGGTTGTAGCTTTTCTCCACCAAGCTCTACCTCCTCCTCATCCTCCTCTTCATTTCCTGGTGGTGGAAGGGCCATGAGGTCGACAGCACCTCCATCTCTGGAGGCACAAGCGCCGGAGCAGTGTTTCCCAGAGCTCCCACTGCTGTTGACAGCTGCTGATAGACCCTCTGCTCTGTGCCTCGCTTTGCAGGAGTCACAGAAATATCTGGAGTTTTTCTGGGACTGAGTGATTGTTTGGGCTCGGATTCTGAAGCTTGCATTATCAACAGGTGGGCCTTCAAGAACCCCAGCTATTTCCTCTGTACTCTGCTGGGTTGGGTCCGACTTGGTTCGACCCCGCCCAGGTGGCTCTTGGGAAATAAAGTTCTCATTGATGTCAAGTTCAGCCTCAGCTTGTGTTTGAAGCTCTTGAAGATGTTGTTGTTCTCTTAGGTGGACGTGGCACAGGCCGAGATGCTGAGGCTCCGCTGGGACCAGGGCCCTCGCAGACTCCCTATGTGAACTTTCCCTCTCGTCCCCTCGCCGCCCTCCGCTTGACAAGCCAGTTGCTCCAGCACGTGGATGAGCATGGTAGGAGCTTCTGTAATCTGAGGATAGAAGTGTCAGAGCAGTGGATAATTTTGAGGTGTGAGGAACTGTTGGGGATGGAGAACATCCAGATGGGAAAGAAGAGGTGACAGCTGGTGGTCACATGGATATTGATATTTCAGAGATGGATTTTGAGAGTTGAATTTTGTTTGAGGTTGGAGGGTTAGACTCTGGTGGAATGTGATGGTATGATGATTCCTCTTTCACGTGGACTACAGGCTGAGACAGCAGATGGCAGAGGCTCTGTTCATGTCTGAACAGTGGATGTTAATGGTTACAGCAATAAATACAAATCATTCCAAAAGTCCATGAGTTTTTTCTGTTAGAAACAGAAATATGGAGTATCCCATTCCAATGAGTCAAGACTGAGATGAGAGGAGAGACAGCAGAGGGCGCCATGGGATGGTAGGTCCTGAATAACTGGCTTACTACAAGCAATGGATTCAGCCAATGGAGTAGCAGATAAATGTCCATGTAGACTGAACGTACAATGAAGTTGGCCAAATATTTCCTGACATGCATGTGATGTTAAAAGAAAGACAAATTCAGTATGCAATCTGGAACCTGTTTTTCAAGTTTCATGCAAAGCCTTCAGATAAACAACAGTCGTTTTTTTCTGCTTTTGATGCATTTTTTTCTAATCAGAGATATAAAAATGTTTAAAATTAACTCCTGCATATTGAGTAAACTTCTAACATACCTGCCTTGGTCAGCTGAGACTGACCAGGGGTCCGAAAGTAGATGGTCCTTTTTGGGTCTACAAACAGCTTGTAGTATCCAGAGATCAGACATGCGAAGTTACTGGCATCAGGCCACTCCATGAGAAGGACCAGAGGCTGCGAGGGGTGGTAGGGAGGGGAATTAGGAGACTTTTTAGGGGACAGGCAATAAACATTGCCTGCTCATTTTGTAATGATGTAAGAATTATTTTATTCATGAAGCAGTTCAAAAGAGAGTCTTTCCTCTATGATTTTTTTAACTTGTTGAATAAAGGTGTTTGCACACAGAGTCAGTTTTTTTTTCCAGATGCATTTTTTTTTGCATCTGTAATCCTATGAAAAAACATCATGGTCACAAACCTGGCACATTAAATTAAAAAAAATTCTCAGAACAAGACAGATTATTATGGAGATTCCAAGCAGTAAAGATGACTCTGTTGTCTTTCCTCCCTAACAAACATGAATAAGAGATAACTTGGTCATATTCTCTCAGAACACCAGCAGTGCATCAGCATCAGTGATTCATGACTACATTGTGCCAAGACTTAGAAAAACTTGTTGGAAGGAGGAAACACATCTTTTAAATTCAGTTTTTTTGTGTTATGTGAGGTAGTAAGTAGCACTACACAAACAATCCAACTTTACCATTTTTACAATATTAGACTTTGCAATTAACACATCAAGGCAATCTGAACATATTGCAATAGACAAAGGTTTGTGGTATAACAGCTCTGCTTTTAAGCCTTTTGGTGCAGTCAGATTAAGTTAAAGCTGGATGAAAGTTTCCTTTATATTTATTAGTGCAACTTCAATTGAGAAAAAGTTTCTTTGAATTCTTTTAGACTCAGAAGAAACATGTTGCAGCTGCAAATGTTGTGTAAAATGGGGAAAAAGCATAGACTCAGACATTAAGTAATACCATGTATGCACTCTATGTTTTGTTCAATTGTCGCAATCCATATCTTCATTGCAATATTGAATAATGTTGTCGCATATAACATGCTTTCCTCATACTGCTCAATCTAGTTGTAAACAAAAATTTGAGCCTTATTTATTCTGTAAACTGGTTGAAATCCACAGTGCTGGCACAGCACCATGTGTTCAAATGTTATGGTGCATAAGATACAGAAAGTGAGCACGAGTGATGGATCTTATCATGACAATATTTTATTTTTTTCAGTACAGGGTGCAGCAGCAAGATATGTGGGCTCCCTGTCTCTCTTTCTCTGTCCCTCCACCAAAATGTAGGGATTTTTAAAGCCCTTTGTTCCAATACAGTTGAAAAATACAATGAAATAAGCATTTTTCTTTTGGATTGTTTCACGTTCATACTACTGTATCAACGTGAAACAACCCTCTTTTTGTGCGGCACAACCTCACAAAAACACGACTGTCCTTGCGTCATTAAGCCACCGTGTAAGTAAATGTGACCATGGCTACATGTCTCGCTCTGCATTACAGGAAGTTAGACAGCAAGCTAAACTAAGTGAGTTGTTATTTAAGAAAGAAGGCCAAATGCCTCATGAATTTTTAAGCAGATGAACATTTTCCAATTTCTCACACAATTTGGAGGAGGTTATAAAGTTTTTTAGTGTTGACAGTGGACCACAGAGACTCTAGATAACATGGTACCTATCTACAACTTAACACCTGTAGCAGCATTGGCAGAGAACCTGTCAGCGATATTGAAAAGTAGAGAGCAGCTCTGTAAAAGTCGAGGTTAAAGTGAAGAAAATTGAACGAAAATTATAAGCAGGCTAAGTTCTAAACACTAAACTGTTCTGAAAAACGTTAAGATGAATGGATGTTTAGGACTCAGTGTGCAAAAATGATCGCACATCATAAGAATGTATGTTTTCAAATGTGTTACAATCTTGGACCAATAACATTGACTCAGTGTGCAAAGACCTTTATAATCAGGTTTTTGTGGATTACATGCAGGGTAAATAATCTCACTGTTACATATTGGTATGCTCTCTCAGTAACTGCAGTGTGCACTCAGAGATCGTGTTGTAGTACCTTGGCCTCATGGATTGTCACCTCCACACGAGCCACTCCTTGACTCTCTCTGTAGAGCTGGATCTTTGCAACCCTACTGAACTCTGCCAGAACAGTTGTGAGGTTGTTTTTTAAGTCAATCACGTGACTTATTCCATGACGAGGACCCACGAGTAATGTTGTAGCTGATTGTTTGTCGTCCTGCGGAAAAAGATAAAAAAAAGAAAATGTTAAAATGTTTATGTATATACTCCACTAATTTAGAACATTGAAGTAATTCATGGTGCCCCTGAAGTGCAAAATACAACAAATAAAATAAATGGCAACAGATTAAAAAAAAAAAACACTTCAAATCAAATCATAAAACACAAATACAAGGTACTGAAACACAATAGCAAAATGAAGCAGGGAAACAGATCAGGAAATGCTGTTACAAAAAGGAAAATGAAAAATCACCCAACAAACTGTAAAAAAACTAGAAATTAGGAAAACACATCAAAACTTTAAAAACAAAAACAAAATGTAAGCAAACAACAAATAAAATAACACCAACAATAATGTACCAAAACAAAACCAAAAACAAACAAATGAAACAGGATAATAAATTGCAATTGAAAGCAACTGAAACATGTTGTTGTGTTTTTAATTTCAATATACAAAACCCAAAACCAGTGAAGTTGGCACGTTGTGTAAATCGTAAATAAAAACAGAATACAATAATTTGCAAATCCTTTTCAACTTATATTCAATTGAATACACTGCAAAGACAAGATATTTAATGTTCGAACTGAGAAACTTTATTTTCTTTTGCAAATAATCATCAACTTAGAATTTAATGGCAGCAACACATTGCAAAAAAGTTGGCACAGGGGCATTTTTACCACTGTGTTACATCGCCTTTCCTTTTAACAACACTCAGTAAACGTTTGAGAAACTGAGGAGACCAATTTTTGAAGCTTTTCAGGTGGAATTCTTTCCCCATTCTTGCTTGATGTACAGCTTAAGTTGTTCAACAGTCCGGGGTCTCCGTTGTTGTATTTTACGCTTCATAATGCGCCACACATTTTCAATTGGGGATAGATCTGGACTACAGGCAGGCCAGTCTAGTACCCGCACTCTTTTACTACGAAGCCACGCTGTTGTAACACGTGCAGAATGTGGCTTGGCATTGTCTTGCTGAAATAAGCAGGGGCGTCCATGAAAAAGACGTTGCTTGGATGGCAACATATGTTGCTCCAAAACCTGTATGTACCTTTCAGCATTAATGGTGCCTTCACAGATGTGTAAGTTACCCATGCCTTGGGCACTAATACACCCCCATACAATCACAGATGCTGGCTTTTGAACTTTGCGCCTATAACAGTCCGGCTGGTTCTTTTCCTCTTTGGTCCGGAGGACACGACGACCACACTTTCCAAAAACAATTTGAAATGTGGACTCGTCAGACCACAAAACACTTTTCCACTTTGCATCAGTCCATCTTAGATGAGCTCGGGCCCAGCGAAGCCGGCGGCGTTTCTGGGTGTTGTTGATAAATGGCTTTCGCTTTGCATAGTAGAGTTTTAACTTGCACTTACAGATGTAGCGACTAACTGTAGTTACTGACAGTGGTTTTCTGAAGTGTTCCTGAGCCCATGTGGTGATATCCTTTACACAGTAATGCCGGTTTTTTGATGCAGGACCGCCTGAGGGATCGAAGGTCACGGGCATTCAATGTTGGTTTTCGGCCTTGCCGCTTACGTGCAGTAATTTCTCCAGATTCTCTGAACCTTTTGATGATATTACGGACCGTAGATGATGAAATCCCTAAATTCCTTGCAATAGTTCGTCGAGAAATGTTGTTCTTAAACTGTTTGACAATTTGCTCACGCATTTGTTCACAAAGTGGTGACCCTCGCCCCATCCTTGTTTGTGAATGACTGACCATTTCAGGGAAGCTGCTTTTATACCCAATCATGGCACCCACCTGTTCTCAATTAGCCTGTTCACCTGTGGGATGTTCCAAATAAGTGTTTGATGAGCATTCCTCAACTTTCTCAGTCTTTTTTGCCACTTGTGCCAGCTTTTTTGAAACATGTTGCAGGCATCAAATTCAAAATGAGCTAATATTTGCAAAAAATTACACAGTTTACCAGTTCGAACGTTAAATATCTTGTCTTTGCTGTGTATTCAATTGAATATAGGTTGAAAGGGATTTGCAAATCATTGTATTCCGTTTTTATTTACGATTTACACAACGTGCCAACTTCACTGGTTTTGGGTTTTGTAATATTTTGGTTATTGATTTACAGTTGTATTAACTTAATGTTGTATTCTTTATTTTTGTTGTGTTTTTTGATTTGTTGTGGTATTTACTCATTAGTTGTTGAGAATGTGAATTTGTTGTTCTGCTTATTAGTTTGTTGTTATTTTTATTTTTAAGACCTTGTTTTTCATTTACTCTTCTTTGTCAATTTGCTGTTTTCTTATATGTTGTCATGTTCTTTTATTTTTTTGTTGTGTTTTCTAATTTGAAGTGTAAGTTGTGTACTATTTTGGTTTCTTTTCCTTATTGTTGATATTTGTTGTTATTTTTCTCCAGTTGTAGTTCCTTTTTTGTTATTGTATTACTAAATTGGTTGTTTCTCCTTTTTTCTTGTGTTTTTTGATTTGTTGATTTTGTTTTTGTTAAGTTTTAATTTATTTTATTTATTATTTTATATGTTGTTGGACTTCCTAATTGTCGTTTTTTTAATTTGTATTTGTTGTGTTGTATGCCATACTTAAACTGATAGTTCTGGATTCTGTGTTGATTCTTATATGTTGTTGTGTCTTTCATTTCATGTATGAATATTGTAATGTTTCCCTTATTTCCCGTATGGTTTTCTATTTTTGTGGTGTGTTTTAAGTTTGTTGTTGTGTTTTCTTACATTTTAGTGTGTTTTTAATTTCTTATTGTGGCTTTTACTTTGTAGATGTGTTTCTTTAATTTCTTGCTGTTTTATGTTGTTTTTGGTCTGGTTTAAATTTTGTTCTGTTTTCTTAAGGGTCAGGGCTAAGGGTAGAGCCTTAAAAAAAATCATGCACTTTGTGAAACTACAACTGCTGCTTAGGGCACATACATAAAGTGAATGGGGCTACAATTTAACTTAAACAATTAAAATTCATTCTTGTGCCAGTTTGGAAAATAATTACCAGTCCAACAGTTTGAAACAGTATTCCACCAAATGGCGGCAGGTCGTTGAGCACTCGGATGTATTGCAGCTTTCCTTGGAGTGGAGGGACCTGACAACAGAATGAAAAATGAGAAATCACCATTCATTTTCTTCTTCGTCCTCTTGGGGGCACTGTTGAGCCACAGATCTTGATCCTAAAGTCTTATGCAACAGTTACATCTTTAGAGATGAAGGGCTTAAACTAAAAGATAAAGGATACGATTTAAAAACAGACAACCAAAAAATTAAATTAAATGATCGTTTTAAGAGGCAATATTGATGTCCTGATTGAATTCAATGATCCTGCAAGCTGACTATGTTTTTGCAGTGCTCATACATACGTTATAATTAAAATATAACCACATGCGGTAAAATCATCCACAAAAACATAGCTTCATATTCAAATCATGATAAGGTCATTAGAGATACCTTGTTGCCTGAAGGCGGTGGGTGCTGGTAGGTCTTCAACAGCTGAGAGAGGGTCTTACACACATTCTTCTCTTTGACTGTTGGGAGCAGAGTGAGGGGTAGAAAAGGCTCTAATCCCCACTCTTTTCTGAGATAAAAAGCAAAGAGAGGGATTACTAAAGTATGCATGCAAGAGAAGAAACAGCAGCAGAGTTTTTAATCACAGTCCAGAGGCGTCTTTATCACAGCAAAACCACGGAGTGTGGGAAACGAAGCTTCCTCTCTCCTCGACCATCTGATGTCTGACATGGCCAGCTGCAGTCTATTACAAGCTCTGAGGATCTATTCTGCTTCTGTGATTGTAATGGCAGAAGCTAATTACTTGCTAGGTTGAGGTACTGGAGAATAAATGAGCAAATTGAAGGAGAGCTGTAATTTCACAAAGCATTGGATTTCTCTCTAACATAACGAACTAGAGAAAAAATGATCTATGAGTAATTTGGGCTTTTTGATATAGCTCTGATGAATTATTAATCACTGAGACATTTCTGAATGAGCAAACTTCACTCTGTGACTCACGGATAAAATATGTAGAATTTGTTAATGAAGTAAAAAAAAAACAATCCATCAGTTGTATCAGTAATTTCTCATAAGTTCATTTAAGAGCTCAGAAAGTTTGTGGACTTACTCTACGTGTTTAAGAGAGATCTTCTGATTGGGCCGAGCAGAGGACACAGTGATGTAGATGTGGAGAGCAGCCAGTCGTAACGTTATGTCTGATTTCCAGTCCATGCTAAAACGCTCCTTGATGACATCATTTCGACTCTGTTGAGACACGATCAAGCGTTAGTTTGCACAAAGCCGACTTCAAAAGACATTGCTTAAAACTGGAGACCTTCTTTGACTCAGATCATTGATTTAATCACCAATTACCAGACTGTTTGGTGTCTACAGAGAGGAGGCAAAAGAAGCATTTCAGCTTCCCACATAAATGCTAAAACCTTTTTAAGCCATGGATGAGAGAAAGAGGAGGCAGTGGGTAAGATGACCCATACGCTTTTGTCTATGGCCGTTTATTGTCATGTGATTACACACATGATGCACTACTTCTATCACTTTATATTTGATACATGAAGATTCATTCAAACTTCAAAAATATTCATAATCAAACTGTCGGGAACTGTGCAAATTGCAAAAAAAATGTGGTTCAACAGCACATCAGGGCACCCTGAACAGTGAACCATTGATCCAACTAGGGCTGGGGAATATATTGATTAAATTGATTAATTACCTCCGCCAAGGAGGTTGTGTCTTTGCCGACGTTTGTCTGTCTGTCTGTCTGTCTGTTTGTCTGTTTGTGTTCAAAATAACTTGAAAAGTTCTGAACGGATTTGGATGAAATTTGCAGGAATTGTCAGAAATGGGATATGGAAGAACTGATTAAATTTTGGGGGTGATCCGGGTCACCGTCTGGATCCAGGAATTTTTTTAAAGGATTCTTTAACATTGCCAGATAGGACCATTTTCACCAAAGTGGACCGAAGCTGCTTGGCGGAGGTCTGCGCTCTCTGAGTGCTTTTCTAGTTCAAATTACTTTTTGCAGAAGACTTAAAAATTAAAAATTGAGATTTTTTCTCTTGACTTACACCAACTGTAAGTTGTTGCAATGCTTGAAAATATAATACTGAAAATTTATGGTGTTCCTGATGATAGATTTAAATGAGATTAAATATTGATCAGAGAGTTCTATGTTAATGTACTGTGAAAATACCTCAGCTTTCAGTGTTTATGTAGACAAACCACCTACATTTGAACTACACAGTCAACATTTTATGACACACACTTCAACTTTAAGAGGGAAATTCTGTTAAGTTTGGGAATACCTTTGACAACATCAAGGCAAAACTTGATTCATGTCATTTTTGTGTTGCTTTTGTTTGAGAGGGAAAAAATCTATTAAAATTGTAAACTGAGTGTTGTGGAAAAAAAATCGTGGATTTTTAGGCCATAGCCAAAGAATGATGTGCTGCAGAAGCTTTATTAACCTTTTAAGGGCGGAGGAAGTGGAAGACGGAGCAACAATTTACATTTCCCCAAACTTAGTCAAATGTCAAGTAATTGCATTTACAGTGTTGCAATTTTTTTTTCACTGTTTTATTCATCCTTTTTTTTAAATTTAAAAAAACATGTTTTTTTGGTATGGAACTTAGTTTGAAAATAAGAGAAGTAAATAATAAATAAGTAAAAATTAAACCAAAAAATCACAAGGCACTAAAAAGTAAGATAGAGATAAAACATATTTAGATGAGATAAACTATAATGGAGCATCACGAAGGCACAGCAGGTAGTGTGTGTGCCTCATAGCAAAAAGGTTGCTGGTTTGAACCCTGTATCAGTCAGGGCCTTTCTGTGTGGAGTTTGCATTTTCTCCTTGTGCATGTGTTGGTTCTCTCTGGGCTCTCAGGCTTCCTCATACAGACCAAAAAACGTGCTCATTGGGTGAATTGTTGACTCCAAATTGCCCTTAGGTATAAGTGTGAGTGTGAATGGTTGTCTGGCTTTCTATGTGGCCCTGCTATTGGCTGGTAACTGGTTCAGTGTGTACCTTGCAGTACAGATATGGATGGATAAAAATGGATAAAACAAAATTACTAGGGAAACAACTTAAGCATTGGGACAAAAAGTGTAGGTGTTTTGAATTCAAGCTGTTCTGTTGTCCCCACAAGGTTAAAACTGTGAGGAATTTGACAAATTTGAGCTAAAACTGAGACCAAAGAAGGAAAACACTTTCTTATCTGCCAAACATTTTTTTATTTATACAACTGTATGATGACCGGGTCATATTTGTCATTTTGTCAAAGAGGATTAAACCAAGTATTCAGCTTTCCTTGGTTGTTTATGTATTTTTGAGGCAGCTCTGAAAATTAAATATAATTTAGAAGGCACATTGATTATGAAGTGATGTATTGTAAATTGAATGTATGCCTACATTGAAACTTGGAAACCAGGACAGTAAGTTTACCTTCTAATGGCTCATTTTAGCCTTACGCTTACCTGAATAAATGAATCTGTGCCTGGGTCAACTTGATCTTGAACCCTTATTTTTAAAGTCATATTTTAAAGGCCATTTGTTATAATGCCATTATTATATTTTCAGTTAAAGGCAATATTCTGTTTTTACTTCCCTCCCTCCTCTCACACTTCTGTCCTCTAAACATAATACAGTAGATAAAGTTGAATTGCTCTTGCTACCTTCAGGAACTTCTAGTGGTGCCCTCTTGGCAACAGCTGCTCTTGAAGGAGACAGCTCTCCAACAGTGTCATGAGATTGAATGACATCTCTCTAAATCCCTCTTTAATGCAGTGCTCTACCTGTATATAGAGGTACTCAAATGCAGCAGGGTCCCTCCTCAGCAGGTCGGCAGGGTCCTTGGGGAAGAAGCAGATGCGGAATAGACACTTCATCCCCTGGAAATAGGTTCTATGCACCACCTGAGGAAAGGTGATAGTACCAAGGAGATAACCAATTACATGGTGGCATTAGTCACATATAATCACACTATGAGTTTGAGCAGAGGAAGAGCATTCTCAGACATCTGCATCACTGAGTATGATCAAAATGCAAACACAGCACTGATTTGTATATGGCTTACTGTGGGAAAGCACAGAAATGTAGAACCATACACAATAATTATGGCTGTCAAAGTAATATATATTATGTAGAGTATATTTTTATCTTTTACATACTTTGACACAAATAGGAGGTGTTGTTTACCAGTTTCTTGGTTCAGTAATCATTGTAAAGAAATATAAATAATAATTTTTAGATCATTCTGATGATGAGTCAGCTTCAAAAAGGTTAATCAAGTCCACAATCATAAACATCTAAAAAATGTGTGAAACAGTGCAGACACAAACACATCAGTTTATCTCCCTGATTAGACTCTATTTAGGAAGTCTGGACATAGGTAAATAAGTTTGGTGTGTTCATTCAACTGGTGATCATGTCAACTGGTAACTTTGTGTTGACACCATAAACACTGTCTGTGTTTATGTTGGCTTAGTTTCTTTGGTTGTATCTTCTCCTATATAAACAACTGATTGGTATATTTTATACAATTATACATTTAAAAAAAAAAACTTAACAATGACACATGGGTGAGTACACCCGGTATTTTTGCCAGTACTTTGATGATGACATCTGTCAACACAGTCAGCCGCAAGTCACCAGTTAACACAGTCACTCATAAGACCATAACACCGAGACAGTTACAACAGTTCACTGAGGAAAATACTGTAGAAACAGAGTGCAAGCAATGCTGGCAGTCAGGATTGACCACTGGTCATCAGTTGTCAACAAATATTTCATTATGGTATCGATAATTGGTGTTTATTTTGTTACTTTTACTCTTTTACTTCTAACACAACAAGCAGTTACATACTGCCGGAGATCATTTGCACCCTCTAGTGGAATACTGCAATATCACATCACATACAGGCAAGGATATGAACAAAATCACTCATGACGCTAACAAACACAAATGCGAACGCAACAAAAAACTACAAGTATACCTCCAGATTAACATAGCTTAAACTTTAGGTAATACTCAGGATTGTGTGTATAAAGTGACTCTCTAAGTCCAATGATCCCTTGTTAATACACTGCCTGGCCAAAAAAAAAAGTCGCAACCTGGATTTAACTAAGCAAATAGGTACGAGCCTCCTATTGGATAATTACCGCATGGGCGATTGTCTTTCAGCTGGCAACAAGTTATTAAACCCCAGCTGATGCAATGAGTAGCTTCTCATTTCTTAAACAACCATGTCGAAAGACACATCCTGTGTTCATGGAAAATATGTTAATCTGTTCAAAAAGGGTCAAATCATTGGCATGCATCAAGAAGAGAAAACATCTAAAGAGATTGCAGAAACTACTAAAATTGGATTAAGAACTGTCCTGGAGGAAGGTCATGTGGTCTAATGAGTCCAGGTTTACCCTGTTCCAGAGTGATGGGCACATCAGGGTAAGAAGAGAGGCAGATGAAGTGATGCACTCATCATGCCTAGTGCCTACTGTACAAGCCTGTGAGGGCAGTGCTATGATCTGGGGCTGCTGCAGTTGGTCAGGTCTAGGTTCAGCAACATTATGTGCCCAAAGAATGAGGTCAGCTGACTACCTGAATTTACTGAATGACCAGGTTATTGCATCAATGGATTTTTTCTTCCCTATTCCAAGATGACAATGCCAGGATTCATCGGGCTCAAATTGTGAAAGAGTGGTTCAGGGAGCATGAGACATTTTCACACATGGATTGGCCACCACAGAGTCCAGACCTTAACCTCATAGAGAATCCTTGGGATGTGCTGGAGAAGGCTTTGCATAGTGGTTAGACTCTCCCATCATCAATACAAGCTCTTGATGAAAAAATTAATGCAACACTGGATGGAAATTAATCTTGTGACACTGCAGAAGCTTACTGAAACAATGCCACAACGAATGCATGCTGTAATAAAAGCTAAAGTTGGTCCAACAAAACATTAGAGTGTGTGACCTTTTTTTGTGGCGGCGACTTTTATTTTGGCCAGGCAGTGTATGACAGCATTCAACACTCTAACCCAAAAAAATGGTATATGGTCACACTAGTAGGGTCCTGCATCCCTGCTGCTGTAACTTAACTATGGCATGCCCAAAATGAAATAGCTTGTGATGAATGTGATTATTTGAAAAAAGCAATAATGTTGGACCTTAATCTCTTTAGGATTGATTTGGGTCTTAGGTTTGGGGTCTTACATGTGTTAAAGGCTGGTTCTCCTGCAGCAGATGTAACCTCTGGTTCTGGTCCAGACCGCCTGCCTCCAGCACCAAGGCAAAGTGCTCGATGTAGCGCAGTGAGAGGCGGTCCTGCAGGGAGGACATCACATCCTGGAGGGAGAGACAGATTAGAGATTTGAACACATTTATAGAGTATTTTCTATTGCAAATGAAAAGGTGTTCTACCTGATTCATAGAGGTTGTTTCCAGCTTGAATTATTAAATGTTTGCGCTGTTTAGAGTGGAATTAATGTCCTTGAGATCGGTTTGTGCTCTCTACTCTGGCATCATATTTATTATTCTGTGCTATCGAGAGCTCTCATACATATTCTACAGAGTGAGAGCATCCTGTTGGAAAAAAATGTCCCACACACGCAAACTTCTGCTTGTGAACAGATGAGTATCAGTAAATGATGTAGACCTTACTTCAAATCCTCCATCGATGATGTAGAAAACCCTCGATCTGTTTATCCCATTTTACCCTGAGCTATGCCTGAGGATTAGATTATTTCCTTGCCCTCCAACATATTTGAAGTGTTGATATTAAAAAGAGAGCAGTTATTGTGATATATTTGTCTCTAAATCTCAGTTTGAGACTCATTAAGAGCTGATGTATGTTCACTAATGGTTTGCTCTCCATAAACAATTTAATTGACAGCCACTGATGTAACCTCAGCACGGCCGTCTGTGAAAAACATGGCTAAGCAGTTTTAACAGTATTGACCTGCACGGTTTCATTAAATGATGCCTGGGGAGGCTGCACAATTAACTGGAGGACCCTCAGAATGCAGCAGATTGTCGCCTAAAACACTGCAGCAAAGCTTTTTTAGATGACAGACTGCCTAATGGGTACACAACTGGGCATCCTTTTATGCCACTGATTTTAACGTTGAATTGTTTTATTGATCCAAACCTTCTTATTATGCTGATATACCATTTAATTAGTCTGACAGGAGAGAGCTTTCTCCATCCCTCTTTTAAAGTGCTGCTGTGTTCCCCCATAAGAAGAGGAGAGGTCTGTGAAATCTAATCGTGCCTGTTTAATGGGTCTGCTCGGAAATATAAGCCTCATCCTGGAGCCCGTTGGAGGGACTTAAATGACCTCGGCCTGAATTCATTCATTGCTTTTTGTCCTTGATCACTTTTCAGATCTTAATGAAAAAAATGATAGCTCAGTAGATGCATATCTATTATGTATTGAAAGAGTTAATAGTGTGGAAAGGCTTAATTGACTGATTGCTAGAAAGCAGTAATAATTTCATCATACAGTTTAATTGCTGACCAAACCCAACTACAACAAAAAAATCTGGAAATACTACAGATGATCAAAAGTATAATACGTTAGGACACACTTGGACAGACACTTCATGAGGTACGTCTTTCTAGTACCAGGTTGTTCCCTCTTCTTACTTTAAAACTGCCTCAATTCTTTTTGGCATAGATCATTTAAGGGGCTTTAAACATTAGAGATTTGGGTCCAAATTGATGCAGTATGGCAGCTGAACATCCATAATGCAATCTCGCGTTCCTTTACATCCTTAAGGGGCTCTGTTGGATCAAAATATGGCGACTGTCGAGGCCACTGGAGTACAGTGAACTCATTGACATGTTTGAGCAACCAGTTTGAGATGATTTGAGTTATGAGAACAGGTTCCTTATCCTGGTGGAAGCACCCATCAGAAAATGGGAACACTGTGGTTACTACAAACAGCATCACTCAGGCTGGAAAAGGAGGCCCATGCAGAAGTACCAAAAGCTGTAGTTCCTCAACTATCTGCTTGAAGCTGGCTGCAGGGACCTTGGAGGTTACATGATTTTGCTGTGAATGGACATTTTTTTAATGCCCTAAATAAACATCTTGACAGCCTGGTTCAGAAAAAAACAGCTTTGATCTAAAACTATAATACATCTATGTGCTCTTACTGTACGGGAGTTGAAATTATTTTTATGGTGCCCATTTTAATTTTGCTGAGAATTTTTGGTTTTGAAAATTGGGGACATGATTGACACGGCTGCACTTCTGTGGGATGTTGCTATAGGTCAGACAGCCTTAAGTCCCAGCCCCCAACCAAAGTTTGGTTGAAATGGCATGTACAGTATGGCAGCGTTCGATACATCATCAGCTTTCCAATGGCTCCTTTAATGACTGTCCAATTCTTTCTACAGTCCATGGGTTAAAAAGGGACTGAAACTGTCAGCAATGATGCTCAGGTAGGCTTTGGCATTTAATAATGCTCCATTGGTACAAAGGGGCCCAAAGTGTGCCAAGAAAATGGCAGGATGGATCAATGCTTTCATGTTGTTACAACTTTAGTGAAGCTGTGTGAATCATAGCTCTGTTTCCTGTTTTAAGCTCACAGGAGTGGCACCCAGTGTTGTCTTCTGCTAATGTGGTCCAAGATTAAACAAGATGTGCATTCAGAAATGGTCTTCTGCATACCTTGGTTGGAAAGAGTGATTATTTGAGTTACTGTTGCCTTTCTACCATCTTTAACCACTTTGGTCTTTCTCCTCTGACCTCTGGTATCGACAAAGCACTTTTGCTCAAAGAACTGCCACTCACTGGATATTTTCTCTTTTTTGAACCCTTCTCTGCAAACTGTATAGATGATAGATGAAAGGGATTGGTGAGTGTAGTGAGTGAGTATTTCTGGATAAATGTAAAACTGATGCTAATTAAAGTATTTGGTAGAATTTGAAAAGTTCATCTACAACAGCAATAAGTTTAGTCAAAATAACTTTCACAAAGTCCTTTTATTTGTGCACAGCAGGTATTTTCAATCAGACCAAAGCTGTTTGATTTTCACTCATGCTGGACCTACAGTTTCCCTGTGATTTTAATGTCCCAGACATATTTCCAGAGTCATCGTAAAAACTTGATCTGCTTTTCAGATAAACTCTTCATTTGTATAATTGATTGCGGGTTGCATATTGCACTACAAACACAACCTTGGCAAAGTATCACCTCCTCAAGCTGTTTGTGAGCAACAAGCCCCTTAATTATGCTCCAAACAGACACGGAGAAAAACTGTAATTCAAGCAGATTTACGTGCCTGGAAAGCTGATTAATTCACATCCAAACTGAACTCTAATTCTCATTCTGTTTTAGTCTTTACCGGGTCCTGAGCCATTTTTATGGCTCTTAAAGCAATACATTTCCTATATTCAGCTGCTTGTGGTTAGTTAAAGGTGTAATCTTAAGCTATGAACCAATCATATTGTACTGTCATATTTTAAAGAAATTTTAGGGGTTCTTTTTGGACTAACATCAGCCGGCAAATGTTACATTCAACTGTTTGTGTGTTCAAAGACCTTCAGATCAAAAGGCAGGATTGTGACAATCATCAAGAAAATGCTTTTAACTGATTTATCACAAGGGTAAAACATCATATGTGCAACACTATTTTAATAAGTTTTGACCCAAGACTCACTTCCTGTTTGTGACTGATTTTCCATTTCTGCATAGAGACTCACTTTGTCTGTCAGAATTATTTTATTCTGAAATTTTTTTAGGGTCTGTTCGTGTGGCTCTTTGTAAACTTGCCATTGCAACCCTTAATATTGTGGTAATATTAAAGGTAACAGGGAAACGCAGCCATACCATAGAACACTTGCCTGGTCTCAGAGCCAAAGCGTTGCAAACTAGAGACTGCACCTGCGTCACCCATATACTGTATGTCTGTTTGAGCCATCATATGTCACACATAGCTGGTGCTTCAGGTTTTCAAGACTTGGAGTTGCTTTTTGCGTGCAGTTATTTGAGTGGTTGTCTCCAGTGCCATTATGCAAATGCCACTGAGCAGACCAGAGGTATTTATAATAGGGCTGTCAAGAGATTAAAAGTTTAAATTGCAATGAATCAACAACTTTTAATAGTTAACTCAGACTTAATCACATATTTAGAGTAGTTGTACTTTGCTTTTTATGTTTGGTTTTATGGTGGAGTACATATTGATAAAGTACATCAATTTTACCAGTTTACTGATACAAGAATCAAGTGCTTGCAAAAAATGTATTTTATGTTGTTTATTTCTAGATATATTATTATGCAAATTGTTGCTCCAATGAAACATAGATATGACCTGAAACAGTGACTCAGAGGCAGGAGGCAGATTTAGAGTCCTCATTCTGTCCAATACATTGTTTGTGAATTTGCTGTTCATCCAAAAGTGAATAAAACTGCATATGCATATTTACTCAGTGATATCCACTGATCGTCTGTGGATGTGACAGAATGTACACGTTTCAGGAGTTCACCTTTATTTGATTTCTCTAGGTGAGTTCAGTAGAGGTTATCTATTAAGTTAAGAGATTAACTATGAAATTTTTATTTGTTGTAGTTATATTCTGTAAATTGTTCTGGCTTTAGCAACAGAAATTTTACTTCCTGTCTTGATAAACTGGCTTTTATTTTGTAGAATAACATAAGGAAGTTCGATAGTCATTGGCGTTAGCATAATCACAGAGAAAACTGATCAAACTGACTGACAACAGTTAACGAGAGCAGAAAAGGATGGAATGATTGTTTAACAGGATGCAGATTACTTAGGACTCATCCACTGAACTTTCTGTGACTTATTCCTATCAGAAAAGTAGTGTCCTCTACATCAGCCCAGGCGAGTACTGTAGCTCTAGTTCGTGTTTTTAATCAAAGTCTCCTCTCAAAGAAGGGAAGGGGGGCTCTCTACTCGGTCAGTCAGCGGAAATAGAGACTCCACAAACCCTGCAACTAGGGATGTAACAGTGTGAAAATTTCACATCACAGTTATAGTGACCAAAATATTCAAGGTTATCATTATTATCGCAGTATTGTTGCAATGTGCTTAAAATATTCAAAAAGTAGTAATACAACCTGAAATCAATTCACAACATTTTTATTTAGTTAAAAAATAATGTGAATTTATGAAAGATCTGCAGTGGTCAGAGCCTGACCCCCTTCACTTCTCTGGTTCCTTGCTGAGGTCTTTCTCAACAATCCAGCCAGGCTGCTCCCCTCTGAAGCTGCTGTGGGGGTGTTTGTGGTTCTTCCCTGCCTCCCTTAACATGGACTTTTTTCTGCATTTTCTGCAGACAAGGGGACCATCCTCGGCATCCTTGTATAATCCAAAAAATCTCCGGTACAGTGTCCATGCAGGCACCAACTGCCATAAATTCTCTTTCAGAGGCCAAACATTGCAAACTGCACATGCGCGCCTGCGTCTGAGGGACTGCTGCTGCTTTGCTGAGGAGCAGACATATAGTTCTGGCTTTTCCAGGCAATGAGCAGCATCACCATGGGTTATCGACAAAGTGAGGTAATCAAACATGGTTCTAACAGTATTAAAATGGAAAACGATTATACCGACCATTGGAAATTTTACTGCAGTTTATCATTTTATAGGTAACCGGAGTAACATAGGTATCATAGGTAAAAAGGAGTAAACATCACAACAGCGCAGGACCAACAGGTGTTTTAAGATTCTGTTTCATGTTTGCAAACGGAGGGGAGGGGTGCTCTCAGCTTGGTCATTTAATGGCATGGGAGACAACACAAATATCGGTCATAGCTCAAGTCACACAGAGAGTAAAATACAGAAACTTTGGTCTGTGCAGAGAGTAATCTTGCAGAGCTTTAAAGGTGATCTTGCTGTATTAAAAGACCTCTTTCGTTGTCCTTTTCTGCATGTCATTGTTATTACTGCTGCGTTCCTCTTCAGACTTGTATGGACGGGGCCATGGGTAAAATTTAATGTGTATGCATTAAGTGGCCTTGAAAGCACACTAAAGTTAAGGCATTTTGATCACGATAACTTTGACAGCACTAATCTTTAACACTTTACTAAAAAGATTCATGGTGGATGACAGCAGGAATTTATTTTTGATTTTTTTGGAGAAAACACAAATTTGACATGTTAAGATCAGCCAAGGGGAAAAATGCACTACTTCCTCTGCAGAGACAAACTAAGCATTCCTCACAGTGTGCACTGTTTTGATTTGATTTTTTATGGTGTTGTAGTCCTTTGTATATTTCGGTGATATACAGTTATGTTCATAATAATAGCAGTGTGTTTAAAAAGGTGAGTAAACCTCAAAATTATTCTAATAAATTTTATTTTAATGCACACAAATGCATTGGGGACACTGCACAATCTATTTCAAAGCAAGATAATTGGAAAAAGTAATTGAATTTGATAATATTTTACAGGAAGTCAAGAAATATAATGTTCAAAAAAATAGCAGTGCTGACATCTTTATTTACAAACTCAAAAATGTAGTGTATAAACTAAGAATTGCTTGATGATTCAACTTTCCTGAGAATCATAAACTAATATTTAGTTGCATAACCACGGTTTCTGATAACTGCTTCACATCTGTGGTGCATGGAGCCTACCATCTTCTGGCACCGGTCAACAGATATTGAAGCCCAGGACAATTGTACTACGTTCCACAATTGCTCTGCATTTCTTGGTTTTTCCTCATGAACAGCATTTTTTATGTCAGCCCACAAGTTTTCTATGGGATTAAGGTCCGGGGATTGTGCTGGCCACTCCATTACTTGAATTTTGTTTGTCTGGAACCATGATTTTGCTCGCTTGTTTTGGGTCATTGTCTTGTTAGAACACCCATTTCAAGGGCATTTCCTCTTCAGCATACGGCAACATGACTTCTTCGAGTATTCTGATGTACTCAAACTGATCCACGATCCCTGGTATGCCATAAATAGGACCAACACTATAGTACGAGAAACATCCCCATGTCATGATGCTTGCACCCCCATGCTTCACTGTCTTCACTGTGTACTGTGGCTTGAATTCAGTGTTTTCAGGTCGTCTGACAAACTGTCTGTGGCCCTTAGACCCAAAAAGAACAATCTTACTCTCATCAGTCCACAAAATATTGCGCCATTTCTTTTTAGGTCAGTCAATGTGCTCTTTGGCAAATTGTAACCGCTTCAGCACATGTCTTTTTTTTTAACAATGGGACTTTGCGGGGGCTTCTTGCTGGTAGCTTGGCTTCACATAGACGTGGTCTGATTGTTACAGTACTCACAGGCAACCTTAGATCTTCTCTGATCCTCCTGGAGCTGATCACTGGCTGAGCCTTTGCCATTTTGTTTATTCTCCGATCCAATAGTTGTTTTTCTTTGTCTTCCTCGCTCTCTGGTTTTGGCTGCCACTTTAAAGCATTTGATATCATTTTAGCAAAACAGCCTATTATTTTCTGAACTTCTTTATAGGTTTTCCCCTCTTTTATTAACTTCTTAATCAAAGAACGCTCTTCTTCTGAACAATGTCTTGAATGACCCATTTTACTCTGTTTTTCAAAGACAAATGCACAGCCAGCATATGCAGCGCCAGTTGCCTTGATCCTTAAATAAGTGCCACCTGTTTTACACCTATTATTGTCACACAATCAATTACCTCACTAATTAAACTCAGCACTGCTATTTTTTTGAACACGCCCCTTTCAGTTAATGATTCAGTTTCACAGAATCAGCAGCATGCACCTCATGCCTGTTGGGTCTGTTGGTTTTCTATACCTTTACTAAACCTTCTAGAAACTTACTTGCAGTGTAGAAGTTGAAATTCTAACAAAAATAGTGATTTATCTTGCTAGTGATGTGGGACTGCTATTATTTTGAACACAACTGTGAAGGCCTCGACCTCCACTCATTTAAGTTCAATTTTCCATATGAGGGATAGGACCAGATACATTCTTCACTTTATCCTTCAACCTTTCCATGCTTCTGAAAACCCAAGATCTTTGTCATGATTTTCCATTACATCTTCTTTCTTTGCTTACCAATGTATTTTATTTATATATTTTTAAGATTTTTACACAAACACTTACTTAAACACGTCTCATAGATATAAAAGAAAATCATAATAGCTTTAATAAGTACATACCCTAACAGTGGTACGGCTATCAAATGTGAAGGACTTAATCTGCCCATTCTCCAAGAACACCTTCAACACATTTGGTATGAGTAGCAAGGAGTCGTCCTTGAGCATTGTCTGAAAGAGACAGAGAGAAAACAGCTTTGTTAAGTGAGTGAAAATGTGCCAAAGAGGTAATCTAGATTTATTTGTACAACACAAACACAATCAGCAGTGACAATGGCCCAGTTTATTAATTAAACTAAATAGTAGTGCAGCAGAAGGATGACTTTTTAAAGGAGTGATGAATACCAAGATGGCTTATGTTATATAATAATGATATACTTGAGAGAGACTGTAAGCAGAGTAGCATGTTTCAGTCTTAGGTTTCCCACTTGATTCATTGTACCTGGATCAAAGCAGGTCATATTCAATTTATCCAGTCACTCCATTCACTCTGTATGCCATGCATGGGTGATTGGATGGTGGGATTGAATGTTTTGTGAGTGGAGGCAAGGGGGGAAAGGCTTTATTCAAGGTTACTGCCTTAAGTCAAAGCACTTGTCAGACAAAAGTTATGATATGCAGTTCAGCTCAGGATCTGATGTGACGGCCATTCTTCTTCCCCGTCCCTGCCACTCCTCTCAGCCCCCCATCCTTTTTCTTTTTATCTCACTAAGGGCTTTTTGAAAAAATGACTCAGTCCTCATTATGCAGTTTCAAAGAAAACTGTTGTGATTAGAGGGAAAGGAGAGAGTGTAATATAATATGATGGACCTGGGGGGCTGAATGTGACATGTGTCAAGGATGTAGAGGAAACAGTCTAAATCAAATCATCCAGAATTTCAGGCCCAAACTCAATCAGTCCTCATCCTTTTCCTGTATTTCCTCTTTTTTGTCTTAGATGATGAGATTTGTAAGAGAACACTGGCAGACATATCTTGTGACAGTAAAAGGATGTGGATTCATTGAATCAATTAGTCTAAGAAAATGCATTTAGCAGTAATGCAGAGCTTTGTCCACAACAGATGCCCTGCAATCTGTTTTTTGGAGAACTTAAGTATTCAGAAAGCTAAACATGCTGTTTATCTGTGGAAATTGGAAGGCACTAAAGCCTCAGTTATTAGTTAGTAGATCTTCCTCTACACAAGGGGATTAAAGCAAGGAGAAAACCAGGAAGAAATGCCACAAAATAGTCTAAAACCTCATAAAACCTCAATTTCCACACAGTCCACCTGTGTAGCAAGCTGTGAAATTCAATGCAAATTACTCACAGTCTTGTCATTCAGCTGGTTTCTAAATCTTGTGCCTTGATCGTCCCAAGTGAGAGCCAGTAGTGAAGCCCCATGCTGGTTTGCTGGAAATACTTGGAAAGTCTACTTCAAAAGGGTGCTGCTTCAGCCCAGCATCAATCTGTGCTAAGCATATTGACCCAAAACAGGAAACCAATGCTAGGAGTTTTCAGGTGATTTTAAAACAGAGGAACTATGTGGAACTGGAACTGATGCATACAGCTAATCAGCGTCAGACAGGCAAAATAAAAGCAGTATTTTTTCCTGTTATCTCGTCATCTGTCAACTACCTCATGTAGCTGTAGTTACCTCCGCCAAGGACGTTATGTTTTCTCCAGCGTATGTCTGTTTGTCTGTTTGTTTGTCTGTTAGCAAGATCATGCAAAATCTACTAGATGGATTTACATTAAAATTTTACCAGAGGTGTGGTTTGGTCCAAGGAAAAAGCCATTACATTTTGGTGGTGATCGGCATATTTGTCTGGATGCAAAAAATTCCCAAAATGTTCTCAAAATCTGATTAGTTAACATTGGGGCGTATTAAAAAAAAAAATCATATCTCTGCCATTTCTGAATGGATTAGCTTCAAAATTTACAGGATAATATATATAATATGTCTCTATCCTCAAGTTAAATTTCATGTGAATCTGATCCTGACTGACGTCACAAAAACAACAATAACTTGAACTTTATAATGGGAAACCCATTCATTTCTCCTCGGCTGCTGTGAGGATTTCTCGCCCTTTACTTCATCAAGGGAATTGTAGTTTATTTGCAAACTGACATCAACATTTTTCAAGCCTATGTGGTTTCATTTCCCAGCTTCCCTTGCAATGCCAGCGAAGGAGCTCTCCACATGGAAAGACATAAACAGAGACTTGGCCGTCCAATCGGAGCGTGTGGTAATCCAGAATTGTATGTTTTACAGCGGTTGTGGAAAAGCCACTGCTTTAACTGAGCTGCTTGGCAGAGGTCTGTGCTCTCTGAGTACTTTTCTAGTTCTCTGATAATCTTGTGATCAAGTTTCAAGTTGCTCAAGGCTGTGCTCCGCTGTGCAGTGCTTTAGATATGCTTCCAGTGGTTGGACTATGTGGAAGTTGTGGGTTATGCTGGCCTCAAACCTAATGATTTTTCCTGTGACCTCAAGGTTACAGACAAATTTCCAAAGTTTGAGTAAAATTTTAAGAGCCTAACTGGAGTCAGGGCATGATTGTGATTTTTAGAGGATAGGTGGGCTTATACGACCTGTTTTTCTCTGTTTTGAGGCAGTCTTTCTCCAGTTTGACAAAATCAAACTTGTTTAATAGTATTTTAGGTCTTGTAGGTTACAGTCCAATAACCGCATGCTTTGAGCACCAAACAGGAAGCAACTGGTAAATAGAAAGGAGATCAAGGAACATATGTCTCTGTGGGACTGTAGGAAATAAGCAGAGATTGTTGAATTCATAAGAGGAGCAAAAGTCCATTTTGATATGCCCTTCTCTTTCTGTAACAACAGTGGGGAATGTGCAGACTACCCTTGATAGTGCTGTATTCTTTATGCATCTAAGATGCTCTGATAGAGCCTCTTTCTCCCTTTCTCCACATGGGCCCAGTCTGCTGTGATTGGCTTACAGGTCTACCCCGTGCAATATTGTCAACAACTCTGCAGTCTTTCTATCATCTATGCTCTTTAATGGGCTTGCTACTCCGAGCCAATGGGCTTTTTATTTGGGAGTTTTAGGTCTTAATGCTTTGGACTTTTTGTCTTGCTCATAGAAGAGCTCTATCACATGGAGGAGACATATCAAACACACCAAATAGTGTATAAAACTACAAAAAGCCTGGAAGGTTACAGCCATTTCAGCCATCATTCTTCTACGTGTTTTGGTGGTATAGAAGAAGCGGCACTTCAAAGTGAATTCATTCAATCATTTGATAAATAGACCCTGGAAACATACTACCTCCAATGGTAAAGTTGAAGAGTATAATTAAAACAATATCTCTCATGGATGTTGCACATTGTTCCTATAAGAAAACTACACCAACACGGTGTGAGGATGTTTTGATATCACATTACTGCAGTTGGAACATAAACAATCCAAAGCACTAATCTGTCTAGCTCAAAAAGGTTTGTAGGTGAAAAAGCAACTTCATTGTTTTGAACCCACACCATCTTTTTGTCGTTGTCAGTGTCGGTCAAATTACTGCCTGTATTAATCAAGCTGAAGGCACATTCTGCTTCCTCCCCCATCTCACTTCTTGAATTTGCTCCTATTGTTAAAGCTCAGTGCTGAATAAAACTGCCAGGCTGATTTGGCGGGGAAACCTTGACAACCATTCTCCACCAGGAACAGCCATGCCTGTTAACCCCTGTCCATGCAGTCCTGAACCAGAATCTGACACTTCAGGGGCCAATCTCTCATGGGCCCCCTAACATCCCTCCTCCCTAAATTATGTCTAAGATCTGCATACAATTGAATGAAACAAACCTATCTAAGATAAGATAAGATAAGATAAGATAAGATAAGATAAGATAAGATAGTCCTTTACTGATCCCCAAAGGGGATTTTTGATTTCTGAATTTTTAATCCCCATGGCAAAATCAGGGATTTCCCCATGGGGATTAATAAAGTACCTATTTATTTATCTATCTTTCTGTCTATCTGTCTGTTCATTTATTTATTTATATAAACTAGCATGTAACAGATAACCCTCCATTGTAGCTGTTTAGCCCTGAGGTAACTTGGTAACATTTGCTCATACATACTGTATGTGGCTTTTCCACTATGTGATATAAGCTCATCTCAGCTTGACTTTACTTTGTAGTATTGGTTTTCCATGAGGAATAGATCCAAGTATCGGGCACAGCAGAGTTCCAAGCGAGCTGAGCAGAGACTAAATGTGACTAAATGCCACGAGTTGGGGGTATCTAACACAGAAATTAAACACCTCTTGTTGTCGACTCTGTGATGACTTCCCAAACTCTCCTCTGCTTTAGATAATGTGTTATTTTGCAGCTTGCAACCATCTTTGGGACAAAACGTGACAAAGGCCACGTAGGGGCCAGCAACGTTATGGCTCTGTCTCTGTCTCCTCATTTGTTGATGTGAGGAAGCCACAATAGTTTTGCACAGCTACATTATTGGCCCTTTTCCACCAGCCCGCCTTGGCCCTACTCTACTCTACTCTACTCAGCTCTACTCGGTTTGCATTGCGTTTCCACCGGCACAGTACCTCCTGAAACAAACCAGTTTTTAGTACCTACTCTGCTTTGGTTCTAAGCGAGTTGAGTCGATACCAAAAGGTGACGTCGACCGACTGCCGGCTACTGATTGGTCAGAGAATGTCGTCACTGCTGGGTCATGAGCGCGACGTCCAAAACAGGACTGCAGTACATACGCTTTCTTACTTTATGGCAATAACTTGATGCCATCACATTGTTAAACACAGGACTTTATCATTACAAGCTAGCTAACAAGCTAGCGGTAGCTTCCATTAGCTTACCCTCATACGTCTTTTCTTGCAGCCCGATTGCTCTCGTCCTCGGCTTCAAACTGTTGTTGTTGTATAGCTTCCAAAACTCTCCTGTACTTCACAAGGGTATTTCTACTCGCTGCCTGCAGCCTTCTTCTGCTTTCCTCTTTCATTCGGTTTGTAACAAAAAGCCACAGACCGAGCATCAAGTATACTATTGCTTCCAAGTCCTCCATTGTTTTGATTGTTGTGTCGCGCTCAAAATGACATGAACGCAGTAGCCCAGCTGTTTCACGGCGACCCCGCCCCTGCTGGGTAGGGAACCGGGCTGGTGGAAAAGCAGCACAATGCGAGTAGAATAGAGCTGGGTAGAGTCGGGGAAAGCCGAGCCGAGTAGAGTAGGGCTAATGGAAAAGGGCCATATGACAACCTTGCCTTCCTGAAAGAGGTACAGTCAAAGTCTATACTGTGATGGTGCATGGCACAAGAAATATCCCAACTGTGAGGGGCCAAGCAAAGTTGAGAAGATACCACAAGTGGAAAAGCACCAATACACATAGTGCACATGTTATCAGTTTGTGAAGAACTGTCTGTAGACACTAGCATAGTCATGTTTTTGCAAAATTGGTAATATTCTGTTATTCTGTCAGTTTTGATGACAGTACAGTTGCATTTATATACCTTTGGTTGGCGCCAAAGTGCTCCAAACCAAGTTAATTTATTTCAGGGGTTGGGTTGCAAAATTCCATGAGAATGAATAAGAATTAACGGGAATTTATGTGAATTTATGTGAATAAACCTGGAATTAAAAAAATTGAAGGTTGGCCCTTAACAGGGATGTTAAATATAGGTAGGGAAAATAATTTTGGCATAATCTTGACAGATATGCTTATGCTATTCCTCAAACACATGCACATAGCACAATAAACTGGAAATTTTCCAACCCATGTGGTTGGGTGACTGATAATTTTGATCAGTACCAATCATAGTATTCCCTCCCTAATCTCTGTTTTATCAATGCCTTGTGCAGCATACTCTAAGCTGTGACCTGCTACATTCACATTTCTAATAGGGAGACAGTGAGATGGATTAGTTCAGACTGTGAGGGGGTTGAACCCATGAAAGCTGTGCTTTTGCCATAAATGGGGCCACTGGCCTTTTTCTGGATTGTTGGAATATATCTCAATTTAACCGAAGACTTAATTTAAGTTTAATAAAAGGATTCTCAGGGGGTTCACATGGTGTTGACCACAGGGGCTGCTCGGTTAAAATCAGCTGTAATGAAAGCCAGCTCAAGCTGTGAGCTCAACACTCTAAAGGTTATCAGAGAGCTGATGGTCCATGTGATGAGCAATCTCCTCTTGTCCACTGTCTACCATTAAGTTCAGGTAAACAGAAAAAAAAGTGATGGAATACCTATCCTCCAAATCCTGAGTCTTTATTGATTGCTTTATTCTGACTTATGCTCCTTCTTTATTTACTGTATAACCTGGCTCTCCATAGATTTTTATTGACCACTAGGCTTGAGTAACCGCTCAGAATTATTTGAATTGTGGAGGAGATCATAAAAAATAAATTTATCATCATTGTGGACCCTTTACTTTGTTAAAGCTCCATTAAGTACTTTTCAAACAGTCATGGCAGGAGATGAAAGTCATCGATGGCTTTCAAGAAAAACACACACCTATGGAATTTCCTTTGGCAAGTGAGAACCCCACACTGTTAAAAATATCACCACATTTTACAGTTAATTACATGCGAGTAGTTGCCTTGATTTCACACTACGAGTTGCATTATAGATGTCCTGATGTGCAGAGAGCTGAACTGCCAAACAGACATCTTTTTATTCTGACATAAAATGTGTACACTTGAGCAAACTGTCACTGCTTTTCCTAAAAACTATTCTATGGTTGTATAAAAAGGCATGCCTTTATTGATTCTGCACTAATACCAATTTTTACATTCCCTTGTTGATTCTTGTGGATTTTCTGCATGAAAAGGAGGCCTACACAGGTTATGCTTGTCAACAATATTAAACATGTCACTCATGATATTTAAATCTGTGCTACACCAGCCACCCTGAACACAGTAAACTGTTGTTGAACAGGTAAAACACAGCCTCTTTAACCAGCTCAAATATTAAATATAAATAAGGGAAATTTGCTTCTTTTAAACTGTTGAGTGCTTGTTAAATAATCTCCATGATTAAATGATTCAGGGAGCTTAGTTTATTTGAGGCCTAACCATGGAATAGCTCACAGATAGACACACACAGCAGAGATGCTCAGACTGAAATAAGAGGCTGGAAAGAGGATACTTGAAGCTTTTTTGTAGCTGCTGATCAAACAAAAGAGTGGACAGGGAAGGAGGGTGGGAGAGTGCATCTGCATGCATGTTAAAGAGAGAGAGGGAGAGGTGAACTCACTGAGTCTGGGTCGCTGATGGACACTTGCTCGGAAAAGCGCACTTTAGGCGGGTTGGTTCGCAGGCGGGCCTTTTTGGCTGCGCTTATGAAGGCAGACTTGGGTGACTGTGGATACAGATAGAGAGAAAGAGAGAGAGGGAGGAACCCTTGAGTCAGCTTGAAAGAAGACGTAGTAAATGAGAGAAAAGCCCCTGTGACTGCCAGTGCTTAAGAGATGTATCTAATACTGCTGCAATGCGACACAGTTAACATAGATCACCTGCTAAAGGTTTAAATATCTGTCATAGTCTCAGGAAAGCAATACACGTTAGGCAATCTTATTTTTTTTCGTACAACAGGAAAGTGTGATACTATCCACTGGGCCAAATTTTAGTGGTAAAAAAGTTTTCTAAGTATTTCAAATTTCTTTTCAAAATCATGAAGAATAAGGAAGTGATTGGTACTCTGAGAGGCTTTTGGTGTGTCCGTCAAATATACTGAAACCATACAATGAAAAATGATCCTTTCTCTATGTTGGAAAAAGAGTTATGTTCCTTTCCTACATATGTATTTCAGACATCCTCTTTAGACATCTTCTTAGAGAACTGATCTATCATTAGACACACAGGTGATTTTCACACCGAACTTGTTTGTTCTGGACCAAACTAACTAAGGTTTGCTTTTCTGGAACATAAGTATGTCTGATTTTAAGGTAGTTTGAAGGCGCACATGAACTCTGATGCAGACCAAAGAACCGAACACTGGTCTGCCTGAAACAGGGGGGTCTCAGTTCGAGGTGAGTATGAAAGCTATCCGAACCAAACAAGAAACAAATGGGGGAAGCAGACCAATAAGCAGGGCATTATGACTTGGATCTGGACAAATATCACAACAGAAAGCAAGCAAAGGAAGCATTTATAAAGTATATTCCTAAATGCAGCCTTTACTTAATCAATCAAAATACTACAGAGCTACTTTGAGCTAAACAATGTTTTGACATGTAGCCAGTAATATACTTCTTGGTCAAAGTGCTGCAATAGGACGGATTTAGGGACAAGGAACACAGCTACAGCCCCAAGTGGCAGGTGGCTTTATTTTAGAGTATTCGACAGGTTATGGTGTGCCTGACAAAGAGCAGTGTGAAAGAAAACCAAACCAATTAAAATTTTCAATGATGTTGCACCTTCGCCTCCACACCGAACCAAGTCTGTCGAACTTTATCTGTCAAAGTGATGTCAGTTTAGCTGAACAATTAAGAGAATTAGCCATGGTGGCAACTTACAAGTGTACTTTAAGCAACTTCACCAGACTGTGAACAGGTAAAGCTGAGGTCTGAATTATAGCCCAGGAATGAGTGTGGTTAGAAAGCTAGTAAAAGACTGTACAGAGATAAAACACTCAGTGTTTCGATACTGTTGTTGCACGGACGTATGGGTTCATACACGACCTTAGTTCATCACTGAGCCCCCTATTTGGCCTGGTCCAAAAAGAAATAAAAATCATTTGGAAGAAGGCTTGAGTAAATGACATGCAAATAAGATCTCTGATTTTTCTTTTATTCTAATAATTATTTTTCTTTTTAACAAAAAAAAAAAAAACATGATGAAAGTAAACTTAATTCGGTTAAAGAATTTATGCTGTTTTGAAGGCAAAGGGTGGTCACATGAAATATTGATTTTATTTGAATTCTCTGTTCATTCACTTTGTGTTTGTTAAGTTGTAAAACAATAACTATTTGCACTTCTATTTCAGAAAGCATTTTACTTTACGGTATTATTTCACTCCTAAAACTCAAGCATTGTATTGTATGTTAGTTGTATCAGATAAAAAATGCAAATATAGTCGGCAAACAAAGCAGGATGATTGATTCCTTCCTGAAGTAGTCTATGTCCCAATTATATGCACACACAGCCAGAAGTAAGTCTCCTCTTCATCCTTTACAGTCTTGCCTGGGAGCTGACAGCAGAGAGGATACTGCTATGTTATTTAAAAGAGGAAGACAGGCAGCTCGGCAAAAACAGCCACACAAGCATGCTGGAGGAATTTCAATATAGAGGCATACTCTAAGGATGGTAATGTAGATTTATGTTTTGACTATTCATAGTTTTAATTGGACAATAGATCAAGCATCCATATACTAGGGGTGTGTATTGGCTAGAATCTTGTGACATGATCTGTATGCAATATGCAAGGATACAATATGATACATTACAATAGCGTATACAAGGTGATACATTATCACTGTCATTATCATGTTGTTTTTCTAACTTTTTAAATCGAATTAAGAAACCACAGTATTGAATCTATCAGGAAAACAGCGTTTGTAATCAGTGATTTTTAATATAAGCATGGTCCCTGCATCATTTCTAATGTTTACCGTCCATATCAGTGATGGATAATAACACTACATTTTACAGTGAGTGAACTAAAGCAAATGGTGCATGACAGGTTGGGGCATGTCTGTCTATATTTTACTATTTTGATGTTGCAAGGTTTTTCATAAAGCCAGGTGCAGGGTGCAAAGAGGATGGAATATGTATTGCAATTAAATATGGGTTTGTTTTAGGTGCAACACAGTTCAAACCAATCTTTGTGTCACTTTTGATCTCTTTAAATCAGTGCGGATTGGGAGAACGGTGTTTTGCTATTTATGCAACAGAGTTCACTATTGGGTCTGTGTAGATTCTCATTCATCCAGGTCATGGTCATCCTGAAGATTCAAAAGCAAGGCAACTGGACTGTGTAGAGTTTGTTGGGAAGACGTTTCACTTCTCATCCAAGAAGCTTGGAACTGAAGAAGCTTCTTGGATGAGAAGTGAAACGTCTTCCCAACAAACTCTACACAGTCCAGTTGCCTTGCTTTTGAATCTTCAGGAAGAGTTCACTATTGGTATGAATTTCATTTAAGCCCTCCTTTTATTGTGCCACTAAACTAAAGAACACACAGAACACTGTATGAAATATGGTAATTCTCAGATTCACATGTTTTTTTTTTTCATTGAAGCAACCAGAGCTTAAAAAAGTACCAGTCAGACACTTCAGCGTGAGGGTTCAAGTAAAACCTCATTAACCTCTTTAGCACCATATGACCCAAATTTGGGTCTGCTGGGGCTCAGGAGAAAAGCTCCTCGACACGATCGCACAAAGCAATGAACTGTGTCTTTAAGACTATTGTCATGTTGGCTTTTATTTGACAAAATACATATATTTTTGACCTTTGGCTCAATATGCACTGTTTCAAAATCCTCGCCTGACCATATTGTTATAAAACCTCTTTAATTTTGCTCTGCATCCTTTTATAACAATAATCCTTTACAGAGATGATGTAAAAATATTGTTTTATTCATTTTTAGAGTTTTACAGCCACTCCAGCATCATTTCTAAGAGATATTCACAATAAAAAAATGTTTTTGTTTTAGGCAAGGATGAAATTTAAAATTATTCTGACTTCTATCTTCATTTTCTCTGTCCCAGTAACACATGTACTGATAACTACACATCTGGACAAATCTCTCAAGTGTTACTTTTATTACGACACCAAAATTATCCAAATAGACTTTGTGGGTTTCGAGCAGAAGGCTTAAAAAAGGGGGTGGGGCTGAACAGTTAAAACTGATAGGATCACACTTCTGTATGTTTATGATAAACCTGTTCACTGTTCCTCAAGTACCTGTTGGCTTTACACACTTTACTTACTCATTTTCCTGCAGAAATCCGTGACTTTGTTTTCTATTGTGTGCTTAAAACACACTGAACAGCCCGTTTTATTATCCAGGAGATTCATTGGTATGTCTAAAATATTTGAAATGTTGATCTGTTTTGTGTGAGGACCTTCAATTGCCCGTGAATATTACCCATGCTGTGGTGCACAGGAATAAGAAGAGTGCTGCAATAACTGCTGTCTCTTCGCTCTTTGTCCCATTATAAACTGTAAACTGACTTTTCCCACAAATACTCTAATATTTAATGTAGAGGTGTACTGCTGGGCATCTCGAGGATGTGTGTCCATCTCTGTAATGTATCCTCAAAATAGCAGAAACCCTCTGCCCTACAGACTTTACACATTAGACCAGATATAAGGAAGTCTGAAGCACAGTCAGTGTATGTGTCCTCAGGCTAAGAACACAACAACGGGAGAGCGCTTTCTTTTTTTAACAGCGTGAGTCCATGATGTAAAAATGCGTTGCAGGGAGCAGACGATAGGACCTGGAGAGTCAAATGGATGAAAGTCTGCTGTCAACTAAAAGGCCAGAGGCTTTACTAAAGTACAAAAAGAATGTCCAGAATTTCTGTAAATTATTGAATAATAAAATAATACAACACTGTATTGAAAATATCAACATGATATTGTGATATATTAGTGTATTGTTATTTTCTTTCACCCCTACAATATACCAGTACACAGTGATGGATCATTACACTCCTATTTAGAGTGTTTAGAGACAATTTCATAAATTTTGCTTTACAAAGACTGTATTTGTTAAGTTTCTTGGTCAAAGAAAACGATGAAATAAATAGAGGGGCAACTCATGCAGAACTCCTTTGAAACTTTCTAGCTTAATTTTAAAAATGTGATTGTAAACATCTATTTTCCATTTTCAGATCAGTTTCGGGTTCAGCTGGTCAGCTTAATAATCGCTTGTCTTTGCTCTATATGGATGGATACACACACAATCTCTATTTAAAAAAGCCGCATGTAGGTGTTGATGCACTTAAATGAAGCTGTTCTAAAAGGAGTTACCAGAAAACGGAATTACTCTCAAGTGTAGACCTGACCATGGCCATGAATACTAATGTACAGTATGTCTGCACTGCACTATTGTTTTCTGTTTGAACAGAAGTCTGTTTTTTGTTGTCTCTGTATGATTCAGAGCGACAGCAGTGAGTTAAGACAGATGAAGAGGGAGAGAGAGAAATCCTGCGGGAGAGAACATGAAAGAGAGTGAGTGTCCCATTATACTACCTGATGGGGCTGCAGCACAGTGAGAACTATAGTCTCTTTACAGCGTCTGTGGAGAGACAATAGAGAGAGTGGAGTGCGTTAGATAACGGCCCGGACAGCACAGTATTCGGAGAGCTTCTGCAGGTTTATATCTGCCATTTCCTTGCTGTCCTTCAGCTGCAAAAAGGACTGACTCATCGACAGGTTTGTGCCCATGTAACACATCGCCAGCAATAAGACACAGTTTGTTCCTTTTGATCTGCTCTCTTTGCCTGCGTCCTCTTTTATCTCCACTTGCCCGTGTTGCTGGTAGCCCCCTGGCCCCCTCACCTTCATCCTCTCCCTCCCCCTCCCACCCTCCTGGGACAGTAAAGGATGTTACCTTACAAGGTCTATGACTCTCTCTCGGGGCGCGTCGCTCACCGTCTCTTCGTTAATGGCCAAGATCTGGTCTCCCGGAAGAAGCTTGCCAAAGGAGGGGCCGTCTGCCAATCAGATGGGAAACACAGCCAGCATACAAATTTGTGTTGATATGATAAAAGCTTATTTTAATTGAGTCATCAGAGAATTGACATAGGCTGGAGATACACTTGCTTTCTCACCTTGCCTTTGCATACATTACCTGCTGTGTCATGAGTGTAACATATCACATACTTGACTATGCAGTACATGTGTTACAGGGGGAAATTTTCAGATGCACACCAGAGAGCTCAGGCTACATACTAGTACCTAAGTGCATGATTTGAAAACCAGACATGGAGACACTCAAGTTACAGCTTCAATAAGTGAGTGAAGAATAAATATACACCGGATCAGGTGACTAGTGACCATCGGTTAAAACAAGCACTGTGCCTGCTACACTGCCCTACAAAGGCAAAGTGCAGTATCTGCAAAAATGCCAAACGGAGAAGAACAGCTTTTTGTGTGTTTTTTTTTTCACCAAGTGAAAGTATGAAATCATATTTAACTACCAAGTGTATGATTTATTAGATTAAAGGGAAGAGAATATAATGCATATTGCATATTGACATTCATGCTAATTTTGGCAGTTTTATAGGCTATACTGCACTTTGCCTTTGTTTTACTGCAGTATAATTACATGACCATACAATGACGAACTGCAGTATGTACAGTAAGTAAGGCCATTTCACTTAGTTTTTTTTTTTTTTTTTAAATAATAGTTAGCATATTAATTTTCAATACTGATATATTATTTTTTGCTGCACACACCACTACTGCAAACACCGAATGTGTAATTATCTCCTCCTTAATGATGATAAAAAGCAACAACAGAACGATAGAGTAATCTATGAATGTATTTTTTGTTTTTTGTTGTCAGAACCGTGTTTATTTCTCAAGCATTTCATGTGTGACTTCACACTAACACAAATTAAAACATAAAATCAAACCATCAGACTTTATAACAACATTCTACATTGGGCTCTAATACATAAAATGCAGAGCTGATCAACAAACGAACACTATAATGTAAATGTTCTACAGCAACAGGTTAACTTCTTACTCAAGTCTGAGTGAAGATGGCCCAAATTTGGTCCTAAAAGCAAGGCTAACTGCAGTATCTGATATTCTTCATGGTGAAACCAAGGCAAACTGCAGTAAGTGCAGTTTCTGCAATTTGCCTTGGTTTTACAGGGCATAACAAATGGCAATATCTCAGAGAAATTAAGCAGGAGCCCTATGAAAGTTTGAGAGATTGAAGAGCAGATATTGCACTTCTGATTAGGCAAAAAAAACAACAAAAAAAAACAAAGTGCACTTTGCCTTTGTGGGGCAGTACAGTTTTCAGCATTTTACTCACAACAGTCCAAGACATGTTTCTATGCCAGTGTCCAAAACAAAATGTGTCTGTCATTAAATATTTTGACCAAAGGGTCAAAGCTAGAGGGGGCAAGTATTCAGTGCTTAGCCCAAACCCTGAAGAGTCCCGGTACTGCTGTTTTTCCTATTCGGCCATCAAGCACACTATTTTAACCAGGCCTGTGCTTAAAAAAAAAGAAATAGGTACAGCAATTTATTGTCAATTACGATTACTGATGCATGTATCGTTATGGATTTTACAGAATTAATATAGCCCTAAATGCTGTGACAGCAGTTGTAAAACTTTTCTCATCCATGCATCCTGACATCAGTCAGACTACAAAATACAGTTTATGATCCAAATCTTAAAGTGCTTCTAAGATCTCTGTATACCTCAGGGGCAGATCTAGGATTTTTCTAAGTAAGGGGCCATCAAGGGGCCACATTCCTCACAGAGGGGCCAAGTATTTTTCCAACATGAATGCAGTCACATTTATGATAAAGCACACCCAGTCCGTCCTTTTTCAAACATTTTAATTAAAGTGTAGACAGTAAAACTCTGTTTTTCACATCTGAGGATGTGAGTAACTTCAAAGGAAATAAAATAGTATTCAAAAACATGTCTCACAATTTTGTACTCAAAAACATGCACTTTTTTACGCCGGAGGATTAGGGCCACATTAAAAAAAGAAAACAAGTATGTTAAAAAAATACAGTTATAAGAATAAAGTCGTAAAGTTATAAGAAAAATCTCACAAAGTTACGAGGATAAAGAGAATGAAATGAGAGCATCTTCTTGATTAAGGTATGCTTATATTGATCAAAAGTTTTGACAAATAGCCTTCTTAAAGTCTTTATTCTTGTAACTTTATGACTTTATTCTTGTAACTTTATGACTTTATTCTTGTAACTTTTTGACTTTATTCTCGTAACTTTCTGACTTTATTCTTGTATCTTTATGAGATTATTCTCATAACTTTTCGACTTTATTCTTGTAAATTTATGAGATTATTCTTGTAACTTTTCGACTTTATTCTTGTAACTTTACTTTTTTTTTTTAACATGGCCCTAATCCTCCGTCATATTTTTTTTATTCTTACATTTTGTGTTGAGTCAATGATAGTCTTATTCTGTCAGCGTTATTGATGGTGGACCTGCCTATTTGATGCAATACTGCCACCAATGGTTGGGCATGGAATTGCATTCACCCATAGCCTGACTGTCATTCTCTATCAAAAGGACAGATCAGTGACAGGACAGGGACACTTCAGGGAGCCAATTAGACTTCACATGGGGCCAATGCCCCGGCGGCCCCGCCCCTAGAATCGCCACTGATATACCTGAAGTTTTAAGTGTCTGAAGTAATAGGATCCTTCAAACTTTGTCCTTACCATTTCAGTTTTTACAAAAAAAACAAAAACAAAAGTTTTCAGGATTTCTGTAAAAGGTGTATTCAGCATCGGCAGTTGATGTATATAGTGTTCTGTATGTTATCGTGGCCTCTGTATCGAAACATTTAGCATCATGTATGGTGCTTTCCATTTCATCTCAGAGGTTGGATGACCGGGTTGCAAATTAGACATGACACTGGGAAAGCGCCATGTGGTTGGAATTTCTACTCAGGAAGTCATACGATCCTCAGTAACCCTGAGTTTACCAGCTTAGAACTGGAGTCAATTTAACTGGGATGTGATTTCCCATTTCCCACTACAGAATGTCTCAGGTAAGCAGAATGTACCAATAACCAGCCCTACTCTAAACAGCCATTCATCCATCCATTATCTGTACTGCTTATGCCTTTTGGGGTCACAGGGACTGGAGCCTATCTCAGCTAACATTTGGGGTGAGGCGGGGTACAACCTGAACCATCTGCCAGTTGATCGCAGGACCACATAGAGAGACAGACAACCACTCACACTCATAACTAAGGGCAATTTGGAGTCACTAATCGACCTAATGAGCATATTTTTGATCTGTGGGAGGAAGCTGGAGTTCCCGGATAGAACCCATGCATGTACAGTGAGAACATGCAAACTTCACACAGAGAGGCCTTGACTGACATGGGGATTGAACCAGCTACCTTCTTGCTGTAAGGCACACGGTCTACATGTTGCACCAACATACCATCACATTCTAAACATCAATACAAATAAATCTGTCAACAATTTGGGGAACATTTGTTTGTTCAACCACCTTGAAAAAAAACGACCCATGAAATAATGTTTGATATCTGATCAATCTGTCAGTCTGTCTGATACCAGAAAACACCATGAGATGGATCAAGAGTTTCATTTTTTTGCTTCATTGAAAAGACAGAAACATTTTAATGTTCTATTCTTTTTAACATAAAAAAACACATTTTGGTAAAAACAAGAGTTAAAGATCATATTTTGGTAAAAACAAGAGTTAAAGTTCCAACTGACTTTGCAAGCAAATAAAAATATTTTAATTTCGGCATTTAGTCTGCAAAATAAGTTCTTGGGCTTGTTCTAAAAACTACAGTGCTCACTTATAAAAGGCTGTCTGTGGTTGGCACAAGGGTGATCGATGAGCTGGTCTCTAAAAATGTCAAGGGTCTGGGCTCACATGCAGGTGTTTTGAATTACTCTGGCTGATTAGACCAGCAGAAGTTGAAAAATATGGGAAGCTACGGTGAAAATTTTTGATGCAGCAGATACAAATCACCAACAGAAATGATTACAGGTCTGAAAGTCCTTCTTCCAAGTAAGGGGCTACAAATTTCACAGGATTGTTGAGCTGTCGGTCAAACAAACTTTTCCACATGCACAGAGTTCTGGAAGAGGTGTAATTAAGGTTTTTATTTTGACTGACACCTGTGTGGGTGTCCACAGGCTTAAACCATTACTGATTGACCATTTTTGATGTCACATCCTCTCTGTCTCTATACCTTCCCCACTGCTGGTTGGCAGGTCACAACGTCAAAAATACATGGAGGAAGTCAGTGTTCATAATATTAGGGACAAAGCAGTAGAGCCTTACGCTATGATCATAATTTATATCCTTCTCTCGGTGATACATGTTAATAAGCATATCAACAGCACCTATGACAGAGTTGAGCGGAGCATTGCAGCACACAGGAGAGAATATGAAGCAGCGTTACTTCATGCACAGTGATTACACCGGAGAAAGACAGCTGCAGTGTTTTAGCTCTGTATCCAACAGCAGTGCGAAATGGCTCTTTGGATGCACGGGAAACCCAGTTATGATTGTTTTTGAGCAGACGTTCGACAGAACTTCGTGCAGGTTGCCCAGGATGATGTCATTAGCCCTCGCCATCAGTGAATTACAATGATTATTTTCTGCTGCGTTCACACTTTGGCTCATCCAGACTTACACAAGGAAATTTTTTCAGATAAAGTCTGTGAGGAAAATTCAGGGTATTTTTGTGAAGTGTGGATGGGTTTCCTGGGAGAGTTTGATTTGAACCCTTCCTTTACTGGCAAACACAGAAAATATGGGAAAATCCAGTATGCTAACTGTTGTTCCAGCTCCTTCAAGTGGCAAAAACAGACTAATTTTCTGTCCCCTTCGTGGCTGGAGTTACACATGATGCAAGTAATTCAAACATAAGTAATATTTATGGAAACTAATTTTACTGGAAGTAAAACTGAAATGCTAATCTTTCATCAATGATGGAACAACATACATGTACCTAACTTTATGTACTGCAGTAATATTTAAGGGCACACGCAGTGAACACTCCAGAAAGATCCAGGGGATGTTAGGTGACCATCATGCAGTGACTCAAGTGTTAAAAGCAAGTATATCGTCAGCCTTAGTGCAATTCAAATCCTTGTATTTCCTCTGTTGTTTCTTGTCCTTCCCTTCACACTTACCGGCAGAGACGGAGCGTACGATGACAGGCCTCTGACTGCCTGCAATAAAGCCGAAGCCTTGAGTTGGGTGGCGCTGGATGGTTACCTGTCGAGCTGAGGCAGGACTTAGGGTACCACTGTCCATACCATCCTGGCTCTCCTCTAACATTGCAGGGCTGCAGCACATAAATAAAAATCACATGAATATCTAAGGTGCATGTTTTTTTTTTTACTATTCAAACAAGTGTTGAGGTGGTATAAAGCATGGCGTACCTGTCACATGCGTTACTGTGTCCATCCTGGACCTTGGCCATCCCCTGAGAGGAGGGAGCTGCATGGGACAGGGTCGCACTGCGAAGACCGCTCTCTGTTTCGCAATCATTCACCTGCACAAGAAGAGAAATGAGAGGAGTGGAAAATAACAGTCCCTGTTCTCTCTACAGTGGAAACTCTCCTCTGCAGCAGTTGTGCGGTGCTGGTTCAGAGCACGTGTTTGTCTGGATTGCGTGCCCTGTGGGAACAAAGGGTTGATTGCTTGCCCCCCAGAAGTGCTAAGCGCATGTAGAGCATGGTGGTCGGGCTGCCTGCACCCTTCTTGAGAACCACTCATCCAATCGACTTCACACTTGACACGTAATTCCCATGAGTCCAAGGCAATACAGTACCGTCAAGCACGATGTCCATCGGAAGAATAATTTTTGAAATATGCACAAACGTCAGACCCATGCATACAGAACAGACAGTGGTTCTTTTCTTTACAGACACACATTTCATCCAAATGTGGTTGCAAAAACACAAAGAAATTCTGTACTGAATACCCAGTATCCTAAATGTTATCTTTTCTGATCTGTCAGATAAATGTTTGGGGCCAAATTCAGTGATGACATGAGGGGAAAGATATACAGGGAAAGATACATAAAATCAGATTAGAAATAGTTTAAAAGGACCAAAGAATCACTTTTGATCAGGGATGGGCAACTTTGATGGTTAAGGGGGCTACACAAGATGGACAAAAGTGAAAGCATCTGTCAAGAATGGTTTCATTAATCACGATCGAAAGTCGGAGGTCTGAAGACGATCAGATACTGTCATAGTTCTGACCATAAATGAATCCCATGACCTACCAGGCAATGTTAGTGAAACCTAAGTATTTGGGTTTTGGGGGGATTATGTTTGCCAAGCTGAAACTTAAAGGACTTGATGGAAGGGCAACACAGGAGTGGACATGCTGCCATAACTGATTATCTATTAGCTGTCTTAATCTACACAGCGCATTTTAAGTTACCATCATGTCAATTAAACATAACTTTTAAAACTTCCAAAAACAAGCACAATGTTTTTGTACAGACTGATATTACGACACATACCTCCTCCCTTCCTCCTTCCCTGTTTTAGTTTGCCTGCACAATAATTCAGAGTGCTTAAGAAAGGAGGACAAGGGGACATCAATTTTTAATCTAATGGTTCTCATGATCTTTATCACTCTTAGACCATGATACAGCATGATGATTATCAATAATGTTATTGCTTCATAAAACTTCAACTGGCTTTGTCTATTTGGCAACAGATTCAAGGTTAGACCGTCCTGAGTTATAACTTTCTCACTAACATGCCATTTGATAAAAACATTCAGAGCTGAAACCCTGTAAGGCATCCACTGGTCTCACATTTGAAGGACAGGATGTAGAAGACAAAGTAAATGAATACCCAAAAAAGAAAACAATGCAAATGTTACACTGAAATGTAATCAATTTCCATGAAACTAAAGCATACATTTGTCATATGTAGATTTCTTTTTTTCATAAAAAAATCACAATATATATATCGCACAAGAAAAAAAACTGCAGTTAGTTTTTTCCCACTATCATTCAGCCCTACTTCAGACAGATGATAGAGATTCTGTCTTTAAATGGCTTTTCAAAACCTCACCTAATCTAAGCAAGGAATAAGCATTAATAGACGATTGGGTGATGAAAATAATGCTGTTGGAATTACTGCTGGTTTTAAGTCCATAACGCCTCTTAAATGGTATTCCAACCTGTAAGCAAGCCCTTTCCTAGCCAGAGCTGTATCTCCTGCAGATGGCTGCTACCGTACTGCTTTACAACCTACAATCTAGATATAAACAAACACAGTGGACAAATAGCATCTTAAGGATAAAACATGTGCAGCTGTAAAGTCATTTAATATATAATATGTAATTGGGTTGTACGTCTTCTGAGTCAGGTTTGGATAACATGTCTGGAGCTTGGTCTCAAGGTCTGTGGATCATTTGGTGCTGGCTGTACTGAGATGAAATTAATTTATAGTTTTGTTTGGAAGTATCGTTTTTATATATATTTGAATCTGTAATACTGCACTGCTACTGAATCCGAATTTCCCTGAGTAAGGTTTTCCAAGGGGATTAATAAAGTATAATCTAATCTAATTTTAAAAAAATAAATAAATAAAAAGATCTTTATTTCTTTTTTAGAAGACTCTGCTATGTGTTCTCTTCTGAAAATTACAGCATTATTGCTAAGCACGGATGGGAACTGAAAACCAGTTCTAGCTGAGAATTGATAAAAGCTGGCTTAGGAATTGATAGAGTTTTCCTTCATGCTTAACAATCTCCTTATCCATTCCTTCAACGCTGTTCTGCATGCCAACTCAAAGGCACCACGCTCTCTCTCAGTGGTTTATCTACATTTTCCAGTAGCTTTGTAGTAGCACTGATGTTCTCTTAGTAAAATAGCTCCTCAGTAGCTTAGTTAGTTTATTGACCAAGAAATGTGGCAGCAACCTAAAAAGCAACTACAGCAAAGAAGGACAGCCATGGTGCACAGCAGAGCAGCATAACTATATATAACATAAGTTTGTGTTCATTTGTGAAGATATTCTTGATAAACATAATGAGTAATAATAATTTTCCTTTTAGTCTTAGTTTCATCAGTAATCCACAACTAATATAGCGCAGTACAATTTGTGTACCAGACTGGCAGTTTAACGCGCTGAGTAATGGAGAGCATCATCTAGTAATTGATACTGGTGCTAAGAAACAGGTACACACCTTAACTAAACTGTAAGGTGTCATTTTCATAAGGCCTAAGTATTTTTAATGATGTTCATTAAGACAAAAGTAAATTCTAGTCTGATTTGTGGCCAAAAATGACTAAATACACTTTTGGAGCCGTAAAGGTACGTTTATAATGCAGCATTAATTTTCATATGCCATAGGATGAAGCCCTGTAGGGACCACTACTCTGTATCTGTGTGTTTTGTGTGTATTCAAAATTCAAGATTGATGAACCCATCCTGTCTCTGAGCATACAGCTTTAGCAGACGTTTAACTGTCATAGCCTTTCTGCTTATGTTTGATGTGACACCCAAACAGAAACTCTAATTTCATGAAAAAGATGCCAAAAATAACTTCATAATTGGCCAAATAGTAGCCATATTCATTGAATATATAAGCAATTTGTGGTAAATAAATTGACTTAGCTTTGTTTAAGTTGATCTAAACTGGGCTTCTCTGGGTTTTATAAGCATGAAACAATTTGTAGGCCTGAGTGCCTATTTATTTAAAATACTGACATTATACACCTGACATTGTGGCCTTAAATGTTCCAACATCAGCTGCTCATACACTGCCCATGGGGAAAACTATTAATCAATAATGGCTTAAGTCTAAAATCTGTGCTTCTTGCCACTCAGTGCATAGCATTGTGCATATTCTCCACAGAGGATGGTATACTGATGGAACCCATACGACTGAAAGCTCTGGGTTGGCCAACTAAAATGCGTCATCCCTGCATTGCTCTTAATGGTCTGCACTTTTCCCTGTCCACAAGCTGCACGTGACTTCTCAAAGGTTCTGAGTTGTTTTATAAAATGCACAGGACAGACCCAAAAATGATGCCACTTCCTCGAAAACAAAAATGCCAGAGTGACATTTAAGGCCCACCTCAGTGGAAAAAACTGCAATTATAGTGGACCTTTAACATAATGCACACTCTGCAGACTTAGTAACACATTAAGGTCTCTGAATCTGCCAACCTTTTTTTTCTCCAAGTGAGAACCAAGCAAGCTACTGCTGTGAACCACACATGCTCTTTCGCAGATGCCTGTGTGGGAGGCAGTGAAAGCAAGATTACTGAAAGAGTGTGTGTGTTTTTGTTCGTGTATGTGTATGACATGTGGATTTTCTGTATTTGTGGTTTGAAAAACGACTTAAATAAAAAAAAAATGATGGAAATGATTGTGTGAAGTAAAGGAAGCCGGATATTTAAGCCTAGATTTGTGAAACTGTGATGATTGCTGGCTGAAGATGCGACGCTGATTGTGCTGTTGATGGCGCAGATGGGGGAGATGAATAAAGACTTGAGGAGCAGTGTTCAGGGTTATTATTTGGGGCTTCGCGGTGTAGAACAAACTCTTTTCTGAGGGCCACAGGCCGAGACAGAGTGACAGACCCAGAAGCCTGAGTCACATTTAGTCAATAGTTCAGATTCATATTTCTGTCACTTGTTGTTTCTGATAACAGTCGCAGTGGGGTGGGGTGGTGGGGGGGCTCATTTACAGTCCCACTCATGCATTGCTGATTTCTACCAAGCGTCATACTATCAGATGAGGGTTGATGTGCCGCTGATAGGCCTCATATTGAACCCAAACCATGACTAAAAATCCATTAAACTACTTGTGCTTTGAATCCAAATGACACTAATCATTTAAAAAGATTAGTTTTGACTCAGAATGCCTGTTGTCAATATTCAGCCGACTCACAAAGGATCATCCGTCGGTATCAAAGGTGCACAGCGGTGACAAATGACACCGCAGCAGCTGGTTCTGCCTGTAAAGGGGATTACATGCATTTGATTGAGAATGATTATTTTCTCCTCTGATTCTCCCGACGGATTCTGACAGTGCACTTCACTCACCATTTATTCTGCTTCAATCTGCCCCTCTAATGTCTTCTTTCCTTACCATCTATCTCCCTCTGCAGACGCCTGAAAGACATTCCTTCTGTTGGATCTTTAAGGGACTGTCGAAGGCCGGGCTGTTCATCAGAGGTGTGTACATGTCTGTGTCTTTATGAATGTCAGTTAGTGACTCCTCTTTGGTGCCAAGGAGACAAGATTTGTGACCTCAGAGAGGAGACAATATAGATATCCTGGTTGTTAATAGCCTGCTCTTTCACCTTGACCATTATTAACAGAGACTTTGTTGTACTCTTGAGAGGTTTTGTAGATATCAGAGTCAAATGGGAGGCTGAGGACTGGATACAACCATTTAATCCTTTTAGAAGCACAGTGCATAAACTAAGCTGCCAGGGGCTCTTGATCAATCAAGAATAATAAGGCATATAGAGATGTGCTGTCAGCTCCACCCACCTTCACTTGCTTCTTTTTTTTATAATTTAAAGAGGTCACGTTATAGGAAGTTACAAATAGAGTAACAGGTCAGGGTCTTGAATTGGATAGCATACGATCCAGAATTATGGGCTAGGAAAGGTATCACGTCTTTTTGTTCCCTCACCTCAAGCAGACAAATACAGAGTTATGAGTAAATTTCAGACACATTTGGACTGGAAAAGCAGGACTTCCATAGATACGTGCAAGTCATAGACTATTAATAAAACATTACAGGTCAAAGAGAAGAGGGAACACAATTTGATTTCTTTAATATTTCATGATGCATACCAAAAAGACAATAAAAAGTTGGTCTCAAGAATATATGGAAGTATGCAAGCCTCCAAAAATCATTCTACGTTATCCATTAAACAAAAACGGGAGAGTGAATCAGAAACACAAATATCAGAAGAGATCTGGATGGAAATATGTGAGACACAAGCGACCACTGCAAACTAAAATCACTGACAGAGTTTGGCTGGAAGAATGTAGTGAGATTTTTTAACTCCTAAAATATCAGCACTGCAAACAGGCACACAGGGCCGAGGCTGTGGCTGTGGAACTGCTATGGCTAATCACTGTCATGTTTTTGGGCCTGTCCGAAAATCCAGCCATTTGGAGGGAGAAGGCTACCGAGATAAATGAAATATCTGGGGTGGATTTAGATTGCTCTTTTGTTACTTTATATCTCATAAAATACCAGAAACAGTCCTACAGAAGGATAAATACTCATTGAAGATAACCTTGGCAAGTTCTAGGAAAGATATAACTAGGAAATGGTTGTAACTAGACCCTCCAACATTGGATCATCCAAGAAATTTACTGTATGGAGAGACTTATTTTTGTGTTAAGGCTTCAGTTGGAGAAATGTACTGAACGCTGGGAAAATGGATTGTGTATGCACCTTGAATAATATGATATTATACCATGATGTATGTGTAACAGAATTCTTTGATTTTAACTGTAACATCCATGATGATCTCATGTTCTTTGTACATGTAAATAAATAAATAAATAAAAAAGTAAAAAAAAAAAAAAAACGAGAAATGCAAATCTGGGGCAGAGGACAGACTGTGAATTGCAGAGCAATACATAATACTGAATAGCACTGAGCTGACCAGTTACCACAGAGTGGACTGGTCAACCAACATCGGACTGACCCCACGCAGGGGAGGGAGCCTAAAGCAGCTCTGATTGGTGGGTTTGCTACTCTAAGCCAGTTGGCTCTTCTGCTGATGAAACATTGTAGGATGTCAGCCTGAAAGTACTTGTTCTTCCAGGCCACCAAATAGACCTACCACTGTTTTTTCAGCAGCTCCAACAGAACATCCCAGACGGAGTGAAAATAGAGAAAAGGTTGCTTGTTCCATGATACTTTATCCTCATCCACCCATCATAACATGACATGCAAACTTTAAGAAAACTTGCCATGAGGGACAAACTGAATAAATGAATTGGGGGATATTAGGATTGCATCCGTGACAAAGGTTTAATAAACAGTGGCTACGTTTATATGCAGTCAATATTCGGGTTAAGATCAATATTCTGGTTTCTGAAACATTTGGAATAACCCAGTTTACATGCATGAGCAAATAGGGTTATTCCTCTATGCATAGTATCCCGAACAAAACAGCGATGCACAGAGAACGTCATCACGCACGGAGAAAGTCGTGATGCAATGCGCGTCATTTCCACTTCTTCTTCCTGTATCCAATAGCAACGAGAACAGCAGCAGCACGGTGGATAATGAACGGCCCGGAGCAGCTAACAGTCGGCTTCATTTGCGCTTTGGTGCTGGTACTGACCCACCACCAGTACTTGACACTATTCTTTGTCAGTTTCTTCATTAATGGAAGGCGAGAACATGAAGAATTAAGAAATCGAGCTGGAGCTGTGCCATGTTACAACAAGTACTTCTTGTATCAAAAGACCAAGATTCCTTGCGAAAAGAACATGCACAGAACATAACTTAATGTTCCTTTCGATGAGGATATCCCAATCGGCGTATACATGACCAAATATTCGGGTTAGAAAAGGAGTAACCCGGGGGGGGGGGGGGTGTTTAAAAAACGGAAAGGTAGTATATTCCGGTTTTTCAAAAGGTTTTCATATTTCGGTTTTTGGTGTTTACATGGCTGCACGCAACCGAGTTATTGCTAATATTCTGGTTATGAAAGGTTTAATGACTGCATGTAAATGTAGCCAGTGACAGAATGACAGCTCCCAAAAGTTGTTCCTGCTTTCTTGAAGCAGTCTGTGATGTACCATCCAGTGTTTTCACAGCTTCAATAAACATGTCCTGTCTTATCATGGCAGCTCTATCAGCTGCTGCAGCAACAAGATAGGGATGGTTAGAACTTAAAGGATTACTGGTTTGTCTGACTTTGGTACCTTTTGGAAGTGTTTTAGGTATTAAGAGCTCAGCTAAAAATATCTAACAAACAATTAGAAAGTTTAGATGAATTTAAACATTTCAGTGAGGTGAATCTACTTGTTGTACCTCTAAAAGCAAACACAGCAGTTGCTGTATCCAAAACCAAGGGATGCATCTGTCTCTGTCTGTTTTGTCCTGAAACTCTGTAGGTACTACACAGAATTTACAGCTTTGAGTCCTTCACTTGATTTAGGGATTTGTTTTGGCAGTCAAAGTAAGTGGTGGGGGGGAACTGAACAGAAGGGAGAGCGGTGAAGCCAGCCAGCGGGGGGACACTGCGGCTCACACTCCTGCAAAGATAAACAACCATTCAGCAGAGGGGCCGACCTTTTACTGAGCGAGGACGCCGAGGAATTCTGTCAAGAAACCATCCCCAAGGGCATCGGCTGGCCCGCTCGTTGCTATGACTACTGTTCACGGTAGCTTGTTGAGGCTCGGGTAGATGGAGGTATGGTGGGTGGATGAGAATTGTGATGTGACTGCTACAACTAGCCAGACGCTCACCAATCACCCCGCAGATGCTGTTGCCAGATGCCTGTGTCTCCTCGGGCTGCAGAGGTCAGGGCATCACATACCTGCTGCGCTGCAGAGTCTCGGATGGCTGAGGCTGAGCTGGCCTCAAGATCCAGGAAGAATGACCTTTTACTTATCATCCTTTCTGGACTTCTCTCTGACAGGTCTATCGTTGGCTTGGAGGGACACTGAATGTCATACAGCAGTGCTTTAGAGCTTAAGTCCCAGTTGCTGAAAGTCAGTAAATCTGTACAAACTAGAGAAGTTCTGATCCCTTTTGTTGGTGATGGTACCAGAGCTGATTGTCTGTTAGGAAACGTTCCAATCCTGATAGCAGTTATATTTAATTTTTTGATATTGCAGCTGGTCTAGTGGTTGGTTGGTCTACTTTGCTTTGTAGTAAACTGGTAGTAAACTGTAGTAAACCTGCTGTAGGTGGCAGCATGACCTAATGAAGGGACCATCCTTATTTTGGATGGCTGCTGGATGCATGAAGGCTTTTGTCAATGTGGGCAGCCAAGGTTTGAGTTCAGTCCATTGCTCCACTCCAGAGTGTCTTTCCTCAGCTTCCATCTATGTCTACTGTCCTCTCTCTTATAAAAGTGATAAGTCCAAAATTACATCTTAAAACAAAATGACAACTTCACAGAACTTAGTCAACAACGTGCTTTCTTTTACTTTGCTCAACAAATCAGTACAAAATCAGTACAAAAGCATCCCAAGGAGCAATGCAACAAGTACCCTAAAGCAGTTTTTAAAAACATTTTTAGCCCCAAGGCACACCTAAAATCAAGCCTAAATCTTAAGGCACGCCTTATTAAAAATAATGCAAAATAGCCCCTTTAACATGTGATGCAATAACTTCGTGTCTGTACAAGTTTATTCATATCTAATGGCTAATATAATCAGACAGAAAGCTGTAGTATTGTTGAAATATTTATCCAAAAAATATGCAAAAGTTCATTTGAAGCTTGGGAAGATTTCAAATATTCATCAACATTTCACGTATTATATTTTGAACTGAGTCTACTTTATCTACATTTTTTCCAATTTTGGTTAAACTTGGCTGTTTAAATCACTGTTTTTTTGTTTGTTAGAAAGCATCTTGCAACCTCCTACTCACCCTCCAACTTGAGGATATCTCCCCTTCAGGAAGGACAACTAGGTTACACATTGTGATGATTTATTACTTATATATGATATCTTTGGGAGAAAATTAACTATAATTTAGCACTAAATTTTAGCAATAAATAAGCCTATCAAAGTTCAAACTGTGCAAATAGTCTAGTAAATAAAGGTCTAAGAATGCTGATACTGTTGGATTATGTGACTTTGTTCACCTGAATTCTACCTTGTTTTCTTGAGTGACTAATTTTTTAAAAGTGGAGGAAAATGAGTGTTATTATCTTTAAGATGCTTTGTCAGGCTTGTGTTAAGCGCAGCTAAAGAAACACCACATTGGAAAGCCTGTTGTTCCTTTTCTTTTCTTTATTTTTTTCCCTTTTTCCTCTTGAAGTTGAACCTGTCTCTGGCTGGCTTTTTTAAAGGCTTCATTGGTGATGACAGGTTGGCTGCAGTGTCTTTCTGATGGTTGTGAAACAACAACCTGGTCTGACCTGTCAGAAGCTCTGTACACAGAGACTAGAGCAAAACAATATTGGGAACAAATAATACTGCAATATTTTTTCCTTCTGTGATATATATTGCAATATTTGTAAAACTTTTTTTAGTAAATGGTGTCTTTTTATGTACAATTTAAACCAAGCCTTTAACTAATTCCTTAACTAGAAAGCACTCAGAGAGCGCAAACCTCTGCCAAGGTAGGTTTTTGTGGAGTTATATGCACAAAAAATTGGTCCTATCTCCCAATGTTTAAGAATCCTTTAAAAAATTCCTGGATCTAGACGGTGATCCGGATCACCCCCAAAATTTAATCAGTTCTTCCATATCCCATTTCCGCCAATTCCTGAAAATTTCATCCAAATCTGTTCGGAACTTTTCAAGTTATTTTGAACACAAACAAACAGACGGATAAACGCCGGCAAAAACATAACCTCCTTGGCGGAGGTAATAAACTCAGCAAATCTTACATTGCACACTGCATCAGTTTTCCTCTTCTTAAAGTTGGCTTTTGAACTTTTATTCTGCAGAGAAGCACACTGAAAGTACAACTGTTGAACTGTAGTACATTTTCAGTAGGAAACCTGCTATGGGCTGCATTAGCTGTGCTCAAAGGTGGAAGAGTTTGAACGTAGGTTCTTACTCACAGAGGAATTTACTTTCTTACATTTGAGGTGTTGCAACAGCTGAGGAAGTTTAAAAGTAGGCTTCAGTTTGAACATAACTTTACACCTACCTCCTTGTAATTTTAAATTCCTTATAGAAAATGGTTGCCATGACAAATCATTGTTAAAAGTGGAATAACCTGAAGGATAAGAGGGGCAGAGTGAATATGGAGCTGTCTGGTGTCAGCAGTGTGCTCTTTGTGAATGATAACATCCTTCAGAAATAAACCTTGCTGATGGTTTTACTGCATGTTACTTCTGTTTTTACGTCACTATGTCTGTGGATTGAGGCTGTAAGCTTTAGTTAACTCCTTATCATAATATTTTGACATAATTCACATATGTTTTCATTGCTGTATATCAATGAACTGCAGTTACCAAGCTAATTTCCAGTTGTTAGTCTGTGCCAAGGTGTGTTGTGCTCCAAGTGCTCTGTAATTTGAAGCCTGCGCTGTAGAAAAATTGGACAAATAAGGTGAAAGATGCGACTAAACTAAGATCTTCCCCAGTTTGAGCAGAGACTTTGGTGTGGACTACACCATAATCTAAGAAAGAACTTGTGCATAGCTGGTACGGCGGGCTAGTGGTGTTAGCAGCCACAGTGGAAACCATATAAATGCGGATATTTTGAGAATGAACATCTGATGAAAGCTTGATTTTTTTTTTATTTTCAGGACATTACTAATACTGTGCTGTCGATGTTTTCTTTCTTTGTTGAAATTTTGTCTTTAGCAAAAAGAGAAGGAGGCTTCTTTGTTTGTAATGCATCTTACACTTCCCATTGCAACCACAAAAAAAAAGTTTTCTCATGATTTTTCTCTTCAGGGGCTCTTTTCTCTAAGAACTGAAGACACTTGAATGTCTATGTTTTCTGTGGTTAACTAAGTCTTGTTAGTTTCACCAAATGAAGTCAAAGTGAATCCTATTTAGCTTGTAATGAATAAATGCTTATACACGTTATTAGCCTTTAAATTGTCTACAAGTGTTCTCATATAGAAAGCATGGAGCTTTTCAGCACTGATTTATGCATTAGGGTTAAATGAATGCAACATTATTTCTGCTCGTGCAACATTATTCAGACATAATTAGTTTAGTATATTCCCAATGTGCAGGGGCTGCGGCTTAGCCTTTTGGAAGCTGCCTCTCAAATGTAGATTCTTAATTGCAGTTTAATAGGAATTAAAGAGTCCATCCCAGTGACAATTAGCATGGCACTTCCACATGGCACTCCGGATTATCTGCCTGCTTACCCTGTTGATGCTTGAGGAATTTTCACTTATTTCACTGTTGCTCTAATTGTTGATCCCTGTGATTAATTACGCCGAGTAAATGGATGAATTATGAATTATAATTTGAATCAGAGATGGAATCAACTGCAGAAACTTGGGAGTTGTGCAGCACTAATTGGAAATTTGCAGAGGCCTAAGTGGCTGGATGTTATTGGATCACTGCCTTGAGAAGCAAGACAATAGTTGGGTTTACCATCTCAGTGATTATTTATGACTGGCAGACAGAACTCATAACGCCAGCTGACTAAATTATTCATAACCACCAAAATGCATCAGCATCAGCAGTGGCATTTAGTAAATTAAATCTGATATTACTTTTGTGGAATGCTGTTTTGTTTTGTTTGTTTGTGCTGTTATTAGAAAACTTTTATTACTTTTCATTACCTAAGCTTAATGCAATCGTAGAGGGCCTCACAGGATGAGTTTAAGGTGATCAGACAGCCTATAAAGTTGGCCCAGTGTGGCCTTAAGGGATGGCATTATCAGTTTAGTTGTTAATTTACAGCTGAATTTTGTACTAAACAGCTGAAAATTAGACCAGACATTTAAAATCCTCGACCAATGAATCTTAGAGTCTTTAGGGATACCTCACCTTGAACCCTTATTTACACCGTTGATTTCTGATTGAATAATTACAAAGTTAACAAACTTGCACAATCATTAGCTGCACTTTCTGATGCAAAGCACATCTGGCATAATCAGAAATGAGAGAGCCCAGGCTGTACACAACTGCCTCATGTTTTAGATGGGAAGTAATGACATGAAGACAGAAAGCAGAACATACAAAATAACCATCAATGTTCAACAGTAACATCAGATCAACTAAGACTGGCAGACGCTTACACTGTAAGCACCTTGCCTGGACATAACATTACCATGTTAAGGTGTAATTGGTGACCGTGTTAATTGGTGCCTCAAAGCCAACCATGTCCTTGTGAATGGCTCTTAGTTTAATTCATTTTAATATCTCACAAGATGAGTACCATAAAATCCAGAATATAAATCACACTGGTATATAAGCTTCAGTCAGGTTTACAAGTGTCTCAGAGGCAAAAGAGGTTTTAAAGGTCTTTCTGTGCTGGTTTGACAGATCCACAACCTGCCGTTTCTGTACAAAAATGTCACACAGTCATACATAGGAGCAAATAATCTGTGTCACGAAACAAAAAACCTTAAAAATATCATAAAATAATGATTTTTGGCCAATTACGTTGTATCTAAAAGTGGAGCTGTCGGCTCTCTTTATGGCTTCATAGTGTCAAAAGTCTAATTAGAAACTGTAATCAATCACAGCAATAGCATTTCTTTAACGCCTGAGAGGGTCAAGGGCTCTGCTATGAATTACTCACTGGAATAGAGCCAGACAGTAAAAGGAAAACGAGAGTATCAGAGGTGGGTGGAGGTATGAGCCTGCACAGTCATCACTGTAAAAGTTGTCATGAAGCGAGCTCGGTCTCCCATGAGAAATCGATGAGTGCCTTGGTTTAAATGACGAATATCAGTGTGGGAATCTTTGACACATCACTGAAAACATGCCGGGATCAGGTGTGAGGGTTGTGGGTTTTTCATGATGAGCATCATGTTCCTGTTAAAAGCTAGAATAACTTATGTAAGGGAAACAGGTCACACTGTGATGCAGACAAATGTAAAAACACACTTATGAGACAGTAATCAAGAAGATAGCAATGTTTATAAACTGAAAAATACTTTTTTTTGCATGTGTCCAAAACAAATTACTTGTCTTCAATTATCAGTCTATTATCATTAAAGGTAATGATCAATAATAAAGGGTCAACAAATGTTACTTTTAAAATGTCTGTTAGTATGCAATATAGTGATTATAAAGGTTGGGCGTTTTCACATGAAATATAAAAAAAAAGTGAAAACACTGAAATATGTTCCTTTTAATAGGTTATTTATCTTCAAAATACATACTGCAAATCAGTGTATAAAAGTCATTAAAAATGAACATATTACATTTAAATGAACATGTTATTTCAATTATTAACATTATAGAATAGCAGCTGGTAGTTTTCAAAATGTTTATCCATGTCTTTGATTTTATCATAAAGAAAATCCCTGAATAACTCGGTGAGAAATCTGCAATGTAAACAGCTTAATGCTTCTCCTGTTTGATAAAAGACATGTCTTAGTCACAGCCAGGAAATATGTTGAATTGTGTCATCTTTCCCACAGACACGGGAAACGATAACACAATGCAGAAATGGCAGCTCTATAGCTTTCAATAACAGCTATATTTAATTTTACATCCATATGTATATGAAGCTATGTTAAATTCACATCCTCTTCAATCAATGAGGGATCCTGCGTCATCCTGGTGCGCTGGCTGCCAGCATTTCCTATCAAATGTAGCAAAGCTTTGAATCTGCAGAAATCCTGTTAGGATTATGAAAGAGGCGACACAATAATCTCCCCAGTGCGCTGTGAAATGAGCCGCCCTGGACAAAGTCACTGTGCCTGTCACATGTCTGGCCTCTAGGAAGCTGTGAACATTAAAGTGATTCTGGCAGCGAGGTCACCACTGTCTTCAATCTGTTTTCATTCCCCTGTTGATGATAAAACCCACTGCTAAATATTTATGCTGTTTATTGAAAGGATTTGGATTGTGATGGACGGGCTTTTGCATTGAGAGGGCCAATCAAATGAAGTCATCGGCATCAGGCCTAATCCTTTCTGTCACTGCAGGCTGTTGCTCTGGATGGTCCCACTGAACATCCTGCAGGACAACTCAACCCATTCACACAGCAGGGAAAGTTTACTCTAACATTAAAGTAAGTCCTGGACTTTGGTAAACATCAACTTATGTTATTGTGACTTTTATCTGCAGGATTTTATGATTCAAAACCTCAGAGTAGGGACGTCTAAACGTTCTGCATTGATGGATGCATACTGAAAAATACAAGAATGACACTTGATATACCTGACCTTTAGAGTACTGAAGTTAAATATCATGTTGTAGCCAGTCAGATTTCAGGGACTTTGGCTGGCTCTGGCACCCCCCAGTCAGGACAAGGATAAGACTAAGGTCGCTTTGTCACCTAAAGTTTGGCAGACTCAGTTTGATTTGTTGGAGAAGTTGCAACATTATTACATTTTACCCTTGGCTTGGTTTTCACTCCCACTTCACTTTATCAGGCAGGGCAAAGCATTCAAATGAAGTGTAATTTAGCCACCCACCACTAGTTGTGACTATAGCTGTACATTATTACAGTATAACCCAGAAATACACAACTGGCCTTGAGTAATAGTGTTGTTTAACTTGAAGCAGTTTGGAAGTTTTCTGTGCCATAAAATAAAGATAAAACTGCATTTAGGCTGTGTCAGGTAGCACTTGGATATTGACTGGAGCTTTGTGTAACCATATTCTGCACAGATTTGTAGACATTTCCCCCTTACGAGGACTGGATGCTGGTGGTGTTGTTACTAAGCCACTCTTGGTATTGTTACTGAACTCTGTGTTAGCTTCCTTACTCTTGTGATATTTGTCCAAATTAAAGTAACGACTCACTGCTTTTTGTTTTGCATGCCTCATTTGGTTCTTGTTTTGATTGGATGGCTTTCACACCCACTGTGAAACCAACTCTGGTCTGCTTGGGAGCAAACCAAGACCCCCTGTTTTCAGGAGGACCAGAGCTCAGGTCTTTGCCTTAAGCTTTTACACCACACCAAATCAACTGAACTTTCCAAAAAGTGAACCTGAGTTTGTTTGGTCCAGAACAAATGTATTTGGCATTGAAACAACCTAAAACTTAACAGTAAACATTTTGACTCCCTATTCACACACAGGAAAGCACAAACTGCACAAAACTGCCAAACTTTATAAAAGTGTTGAGCATTCAGATGATTAATGCATGAATATGACATATAGAAGTATAACGAGAGTTTTCTTGCGTTTTAAGTCATTTTCAGAAGGCCTAATAACTTTGACGATGTTCATTACATAACATCATCAAAACTTACTTTCTTCTGATTACTGTTGTCAGCCTTTGCTTCATTTTTACTGATCAAGTTAAATGCTCCACTCACTTGCTCTGACCTCTACTACTCTCTATTCAGTTTCCCCTTAAAACCATATATTTCATGGTGATATGTTACATGGAAGGGTGAGACAGATGTGACACTATTAAAGGAGGCTCACTATTCCACACCTTGAAAACCCCTGTGTTAAAATATTTAGATGTGGTGAGTTTGAGTTATTATGCTCATCTAAGAGGTGATGAGCAAGTACTGTTGGATATTTACATATTAATAATTCAGATGTATGAATGTTCTGCAGTTTTTTTAAATGAAGAAAAAGAATACACTTCAAAATATGGAAAATGCTGAAACTGCCCCTGTCTTATCCATATGCCAATAAGAATAACAACAGTGACAATATAGGCTAATATTAATTGACTGTTGTTTTTGCCCAATTATTAAATTAAACACATTGTTTTCTTTTCAGTTCTAAATTAATTAATGCAAAATAATATAGTATTATAATAATACCAAGTTAAAGCAACAAGAAAACACATTATAGAGCAGTCATGTGCTTATAGATCTCATGTCATCATAATAATGTAGAGTCAACAGCTGCTGTCTAAATTTTGAGTTCAAATGTGTTTTGCCGCTCCAGACAGATTTTTTTGGTGGGCAAAATGTCTCTTTTGATTGAAAAGGCTGCAGACTTCTGGCTTAGGGGATCAGCCGTTTCTGCGACTACTGGTGCAGTGCACAGGGCTAGGGGAAAGGTCAAGGCTTTGTTGGTTTGTGCATAGAAGTACTATATCACACAGGAGACACAGATAGAGCACACTCAAGGGCATTTGAAACTGAAAACAGCTTTAAATGACTTCTCTAATTGTGGCAACTATTACACAAAATGACACCAACAATGCAACCTGAAATCTTTGTAACTGTGTGATTTTAAGTGAGGTTGGAAACACTTGTTGATGCAACATGGCATGAACTATCATAAGTGTCATGTGTTTGGCCTTGTTGACACATAAACATGCCTCTCCACAGGAAGTAAATCTACAGGAATCATTAAAGGCACTGATAGGCATTTGATAAATAGGCAGAATCAATAAATAAAATGTGATTTGCATCAACAAAAATCTCACCAATTTTATTCCTTCTTCTCACTCTATCTCACATCTAATGTGCTCTCCTAGATTTCTCCATCTTTGCAGCATGTTCCTCCAGCCAGCCCTCCTTTATCCCAGCTCTACGGTAAGCAATAAAAACTCAATCTCTGTAAGCCTCACTTGACATCCTAGCTGCTCACAAAGTCCACACGATTGTCACATCTGACAAATGAAATACAGTTACAGACAGAGGGATTTGTGCAGCTTCAGGCTCATTCCTCACTCTTTGTCCGGCTGTGTTCACCTGCTGGCTGTATTCTGTCCTCTTTTTTTACATAAATGACCTCCCCGGCTGGGCCAGATGGCCCTCATTTAGCCAGGGCACTTTCTGCTTCCTCACTGTCACTTTTAGAACTTGTTACCCTCCTCTGTTGTTTCTTTGCCTTTAGTATCTCACTGTCTGTGCCCTTTTTGACTTATTTGACTGTCAGTTTGCTCATTTCTGCTCTTCAAACAGCTAAAACAGGCTTTCCTCTTTTGACAAAAAGATCCTAGCTGATTGTGAAAATGTTGGCTTGATTGGTGATTGAGGCAGCATACAAAAAGAGCTTTGGCTGTGATTGGGCTCCTTTTTTGGTGGAACTCTCCCATGAATGTTATTACAGGGAGTTGAGCTCTTTACTTTTCATGTCTTGTCATTTAGTGTCTTTTTTATGTGCCGTGTCCTGTGTTGGGCCAGCAGGCTGGTTAATTATGTTGCAGCTCAGTGGAGGGAGGTTGTTATCTCAGATGTGCACCTGCTGTGGTTTTGTCACAGAAATGTGTGATCTCTGTTTTCAGCCTGGTTTGGGTGTAATCATGGCTTCCCATTCCTATGATGTGTTGATGTTCTGAGTTGCACATGTGAATGTCTTATCATTTCTTTGGCAGACAACAGTTTGTTCTATAAGAAGAATGGACCTCATAAACCACTGTCTCCCTCTGCCTTTTTCTTAAATTTGTTCCTGTAGACATCCTGAGAAAAGCAGAAAGACTGGTGATGGGCATCAAAACCCGTTAGTAATATGGTACCAACACATTCAGTGCTAGAGATGTGGTTTATTGTAAATTTAGGTCTTGATTACTCAGGTTTCCTCATGAACAAGTACTTTTATTTTTATCATAAAGAATAAAATGTGCACCGAGCTGCCTATGGCACTCTCTGTTGTTAGTAGTAGGTCAACTGTACTTAAAATCTCACTTATTTATCAATTTACAAGTGTTAGTGATCTAACCATTGACACAAAATAAGACAACACTTCAATTGCTGAGGACACAATTGTACACAAAGTGCAAAACTTCTGTTTATACCCTTCAAAACCATGTATGCACTGGCCTGCAAAAATACGTCATCTCTGCACCACCCTGTTGTCTTTATAGAAGATTTTAGGATGGACAGTCATATATCAGGGGGCCTTCATTGGCCAAGGCTACCACTCATTGGGCCCTAAGTCAAAATGTTCATTGCTTGTCTCCACTTTTACACTTGAAACAAAGCAAGTCATTGAGGGCTGACAAAATGTCCATGAACTAGGAAGGTACATGAAGGAAACAGGCACATAATGCCCTGTAAATCAAATCTTGACTTGGAAAAGATTGTGAAGCAAATAAAGGCAATTAATGCAGTTTGTCTTCATTAGTTCATTCAAATCCAATATTGGCAAATTTCATAATTTTAAACTTGCTATGGGCCAAATAAAAGTGGATCATGGGCCACAGTTGGCTTTAAAGCCACAGTTTGGACACCCTCCTATAAAGCATAAGCAGATGTGTCCCACATCCCACCAAACGTCCATCACAGCTGCTGGTAACTTGGTGATCACTGAGGAGGCTACATAAAGCCGATCACATACAACTAGACTGAAAACCCAAATAACTCTCTCTGTGACAACAAGAAGAGTAGTCATGCAGACAACTTTGAAAAAGTTTTGACTTGAAAAAAATCTGAAAAGTAAGATTGATTCTTGTTTACGGATGTGTTTTCTCTGTTGATTACTTCTTCATGGTGTCATTGCTTTGGAAATAGGAATATAGAGGTGAAAGAAGATCTGAAAAACTAAATCAGGAATGGAGTGGATGCCTATTTTTCAAAATAGAGTTCACTAACCTACAGGGGTAGAGTCGCAGTCCTCTCCAAACCAAAACATGAAATGGAATAAACTCTCGACCTAGATTGGATGGTGTGACTTTGAAGGGCCAATATGAGGTATGTAAACAAACTTTTCTCTCAAGAATGTCAGAGAGGCCTGCAATCGTGCTGGAACTTGACAACAAGTAGAGCTGCAAAGGCGTTCCTGAATGTCCTCTGTATTTCACACACTGTCCTCTCTTTAACAGGATATTTTTTCCTCTGTGCTGATGTGAAAGTAAAAAGTTTATTGTTGGCATTGAAAATAAATGAAAACATCCACAGAAGCAGCACACTACACCAGTCAGGCATAACATGGACATCTGCCACCTTGCCTGGTCTGTCACTGTAAAGCCTGATCCGTAACAAACTGTAACGCACGGTGTGTTTTGACACCTTTCTATCAGGCCCAGCACTAATTTCTTCAGCCATTTAAATAACAGTCTGTTGGATCAGACCACAGACGCTCGCCTGTTGGATTGGACCACACGGCCTCGCTCCTTGTACACGTGTAGTTGATGATCCCTGGCCTAGACCCTGAGGGCCCACCCATTACATGGCAGCTGGCTCCATCCATACATATTCACTGCTTCTCCAGAAGATTGACTTTTATATCCCAATTATCATGCACTACAGAAAACATACTCACGAATTATCCACCCCGTTTCTGCCAAATCTTACAAACTGGTGATGTAACTCACTGACAGCCCATTCTTCCTACAGGGACCAAGTCCATCTCTCTCCCTCTCTCTATCCGTCTTGCTTTCTTTCCTCGCTGAGTCACTCTGTTTTCGTTAGCACCTCGACCAAGACAAATGAAGATGAATGGTAGTGGACAAGCTTTATTATGCCGTGTCCTTTGGTGTTATCTGAACAGTATAAACAGATTAATCTAAGATTGCCACACATTAATGATTCATTCGTGTGGACTTGAAGCAAATGCACAAACCTTTTTTTTCCTCACATCTTTTATAATCTAAATTTAAGGTCTTTTATATTTCTCAATATTCAAGAAATTGACTTTATTGGGCACTCTGGGATTGGCTGTTTACCAAAAAGATCAGACCCACAAACACTTTCTAAAATCTAGAACTAGGCTCCTTGTTCTGTCTCAGGGATTCCCTTGATGGGGTAAAATCTCTATCAGGCCCATCCTGGTGTAAAAACAGATGAGAAAGCAACATCTGCTCGTCCACATGTTTGGAGTCTTCCTTCATTCCAGTCGAGTGGACTTGGCTGACCCGACTGTCTCAGGCTTAGCTGCTCCTTTGACACTCTCCTTCATTATTAATGTGATCATCACACCGCATGACCTTCATCACAACAAAGAGATAATACCCCACCCTCCAGAGTGCCCTCTCAGCAGACCTGTGCAACCCCTAAGCCTCTGTACTTAAGAGCAGCAATGGCGCCAGAGAGAGGTTTGCTCCGACTGAACTAAAGGTTAGAGAGCGTAAACACATCCCTGCTCCTGTGTGCGGAGGCCTCTGAGGATAGTGGGACATTTATGGAGTGTTTTTACATGGACTGAAGCACTACATGGACATAAATATCCTGGTTCAGATTGTTTTTTTATATCCTGATTATAGAAACCAGGATAAGCCCTTATCAAACATTTCAGAAACCAGATTCTGTGTGGAAGAAAACTGGGCTGTTGCATTTGTACACTATCCTGTGGTCTTCCCATGGCTGGCAACCTGCACATGTACAGCCTCAGCCAAGCTCAGGGAGGACGGGAGCCTCCAGAGAATTACAAAGGCAACGCTCCCTTCATCTTGATTTTCAGAATGAATACAGACCATGAAAATACGGCTTCATGATCCTTCTGATGATGTAGGTTTCTATTTAATATTTAGGTAAAAAAAAACATGACTCCATCAACAAGAAGGGCTTTGACCTTTGCGCTCACAGTCTGTTGTGTTCATTCTAATGTATTACATGTTTAGAAGGAAGTTTGACCTCAGGTGTTTGCTCAGTGACTCAGAAAATGTGTCTGTCATATTTTTGTTTGCAGAACAGGTTTGATTTCTGTTTTTTTTTTTCAGTATCCATCTTAGTTATTTCAGATATTTTTTTGACTATTATAGATCTAAAATGTGCACATTTGGTCCAAACCAAACAATCTCTGGATCATTTTTTGGGAAAGTTTGATTGATTTTGGGCGATGTGAAAGCTCATGTGAAGAACTGAACTCAAGTCAACTTTGAAATGGGTTTTTTGGTTTGTAGTGGGTGTAAAAGTCATCCTCACCAAACAAGGACCAAACAAAAGAAGGGAACTAAAAAAGCAGTTCTTTGTGGCTTGAATCTGGCTAAATACAACAGTGCAAGCAAACGCAGCATTAATAGACAATATCTAACAGTAGTGGTTGGTGATTAATTGACTTTCAGTTATGATTACGACCTCTTACAATCATAAACATAGACTAACACATACCGACTCTGCGGAGGCACACCCTCACTCTTTCCTCCTCCTGCCCCACGTTGATGCTCAGCTGCTTTGAGGAGTTGAGCCTGAGCATGCAAACTGAACACTCTAATATTTGACAAATGGTGGAACAGTTCAGTGTTTAACTCATGGACAAGATGTGACTGTGGTTCACTGTAAAGATAGTAGACGAGTGAGTGTGATTCAAGAAACGTGTAGAGTTTCAAGCTGTGCCCGTGTCCAGGCTCACTCGCTCCAGCCTGTCAAAACCTCATGGGCTTCAACATACAGCAGTTAGATACCTGCGGTGTATTTCAAAGTAAAAGCCCTCTTCTATTCAGTGATCATACCAACATGATGCTTTTATTCTGAAAAAGCCAGTTATTCAGTTACTGATGTGACTCATGTAACTCAAAAAGTTGTACAGTGCTTTCCCTCCATCTCTCTCTTACAAAACACAAGTTTTAAATCACAAAGATAATGTACATGCTGTTTAAACTGTGTGAAATGACAATAATAGTAGTTGTGTTTAATGAGACATCCCCTTCTTGACCCCCTGTCTGTCCTTTATTACTTGCAGGATTTTTTTTTTACCTATATGTCAGTGAGGAGTCATGAGATTGTTTAATTGAAACTGAAGTCCTGAAAACCTTCAAAACAACATAAACTATCTCTGAAATGATATGAAAAACACTGTTTGTCTTTTATTTTAGAGCATGTAAGATTAAAAGTAATTGAATAGGTTTATTTCATATATAAATTATAATTTAGTTGATCACTTTGCTCTTCAACTTTCAGTCCAACTGTATTATTTGTTGATTCGGTTAAAACAGTTTTTAAGGCGATGCAATTTGTTACACAGATGTAGGTCCATCTCAGTGCAGCCTTAAAACAGCTTTATCTTTTTTTTACTGACCAAAATACTTACAAACTGCTGAGAGCGAAACAATGTTACCCTCAATGTCAGCTGTGCATTTCAGGGTCATAGTGCAACAAAAGGCGGGATGGCAGAAAGACTGCAGCTACAGCCCCAGCTAGTAGTAGGTGTCTACATGATACATTTGACAGCCTTTGGCCTGCCTGTGAAAGAGAACCAAAACATTAAAAACTAAAAGAACGTTAAAACTTCAACACTAAATTGAACAAAGTCTGCTGATCTTTATATGCAAAGACCTTAAGGTGCAAAGACCTTATCTGCCTGAGCAATGAAGAAACACACATTTCATGTTAATCCAAACCAAAGCCAGAGAAAGCAGGACACTCAAGCGACATATTATGACATGATGTAAAAAAACAGGGTTCAAAATAGCTTTACTGTAAACTTGTACTTTCCCTTTAAAATGTGTGCTTTTGAGAACCAAAAAATATAGCAGGAAAGGTTTAGACTGTTTCTTAAAGGAAGTTCTAATATTTTGGCAAATAATCAGTGGCTGTAAACAGTTTTGATGATCTATTAATGGTTTCAGTCACTTTACACATATTTACAAGCAATTTACATTTGTTTTAACCTCTACAGTTTTAACTCTAGCTTATATTTTCTGTTGTATAACTTTTTTAATTGACTATTTCATTGTTGGATGCTGTAGGGGCACAGGAGACATGAAATTGGATGACACGTTCTCAGTGATCAGTTTTCACTGTGATAATTGGTATATTAATTTAGGTGAATATAATTATTAGCTGCAGCTCTGTAAACAAACCCAACTGTTGAGTGCTCAGAACACACAGTGATAGTGCTTAATAAAATATCTTCAGCCTAATTTGGTCACCACAGGCTCCTGTAAGCCAGCTGTTGTTGATCATTGGCACTCTCCCTGAGCTGCCAGGAGAGTGTGCATGTGTGTGTTACGTTGCACACACCCCAGTCACCCAGTCCTGCATGAAGGCAAGTGAATAACCTGTTTTTGGGGTTTTAATTTTATATTCAGATCACAGCTTAAGTCGAGCGACACCATTAACATTGACCATCGGGGCTAATGCAGCTCAACACAGTCGTTTAAAGAGTAACAAAGTTCGTCTGATGGTCTCTTTCTCCTTCAGCTGGAGTCAGTTAAAACATAGATTTGCTGTAAAGACCCTGAGCCTGCTTCACTGAGTAAGGATCAATATCCTGGCCTTCTCGCTAGCACTCGGATGGACAGACGGATATGGAGAGGAGTGACGACAAGTGGTGATGGATAATCAGAGGAGAGATGGGCGGAGGAGGTTAGGCAAACAGATGTTCAGGTAGAAGCTCTCTGCGGGTCAGTGGGCGGATGCTGGTTGATAACAAAGGTGTGATGAGGTTAAGAAATGCAGCTCATCCATGTAATAGCTTGTTACAAGTTTCTCTCACTCCAGTGCAATAAATAGCAGTTTTATGGAGGGCAGAGGGCAGAATTTAATGCTGTGGAGAGACTGCGGCACCCCTGTGGAGGTCATAAATATTAAGGCAAACATGGCAGTGCTGTCTAATCAAAGCCAGAACTTGTTAGCTCGCTCTTTCCCCTGCTGTGCATCCTTATGGACAATATATGAGTCACCGAACAAGTTTCAGACTCCATATATTAAAATCTGACTGATGATTAAGGCTTGATATCTGAGTGTCTGGTTTTCAAATGTCGTTCATTTTGACTTTTGAAAGCAATTGGGTTTTGAAAAGATGGCCAGGGCTTTAATAAGTTTTGACAACACATGTAGTTTTTATGGCTGTAATTAAAGCCTGTCTGTTCCTTAAAACAGATGTCATGGAGAGGCAGTGGTTAAAATGGAGATATTATGCCTCGAGCCAAGGATTAAACCAAGCTTCTTCAATATACCATATTTTCCTGACTATAAGTCGCTCTGGAGTATAAGTCGCATCAGTCAAAAAATGTGTCATGAAGAGAAAAAACATATATAAGTTACATCGGACTATAAGTCACATTTATTTATTGCTCTGATAGAGAGGTGGTTGCCTTGTATGAAGTGGTAACACCAAGAAGGCTCACTGCGTCCTTTCCGCTGGCATTGCTGTTAACCAACACATCCACCAGGGGGGCTCGAACAAATCTGTCTCGCACAGACCTCCACTTCTCCTTCGCTACGGACCAACTGATATTTAATTGCTCTCCAGTCTCCTCCCAGCTGTTTTTTTTGCATTTGTTTGTCCTGGTATCCAGGTGAAGTAACATCATTACAGATGTTTGTAATTTCAAACTAACTTGCAGAGTTTCTTTTCAAAAAGTTCCACCATTGTTATTTCTTCTTCGTGTCTTACTAGAGCCACATAATGGGTAGTAACAGCAACACTGCCCACACGGTTTCCAGTGGTACCGCTCCGTTTGGCCCGTATCCGTAAGCTTTATGGAAACGTGCAGAAATACAGACAGAAGGCTCCGTCCGTATCCGGATCCGTCGTTAATGTTGAACATAAATGGGCCTTTAACAAGCCTCTCCTGGCAGCACATTGTTCAAGCACCCATCTGTGGACTCGTTCCTCCAGCTCTGGTCATCTTGCTTTCTTCATTTTCTTCACTGGAGTAAGAGTAACCCTTTTTGCCCGTCCCACATGAGTTTCTCACTCACTCCAAACTTTGTTTGATTACCGCGGCATATTTTGCTACCTGCGGTTTGTTATCTGCAGAATAGGATTTTCATTTTGGGGGCATTTTGTGTATATCTAGCCTAGCCTAGAGCGCCTTCTCACAGCTGTAGACGGTAATGTTTACTCCTTGGTTCATGTCTGTAAGTGTGAATTGACATTTAAAAACATATTAAGTTATGTATATTTTGATATATAGGTTGCACCTGACTATAAGTCGCAGGATCAGCCAAACTATGAAAAAAAGTGCGACTTATACTCCGGAAAATACGGTAATACATGCTGACACATAGTCTGTGTCAAGGCTTTAAGGTGGACAATTACACTCTGCAGAGCAAACACACTTATATGGTGTTGTCATCAAACTTACAGAGGAGAGAACACATTGTAGAAACACACTGTGCATGCAAGGGACGCTGTGTCATTCTGTGTGAATGTGTGTGTGTGTGCTTCACTCTGCTGTTTGTGTGAGAGAAGTTCCTCTGCTGCGCTGTCTCATAAAGAAGTGACTAATCACATGGCATTACTGCATTTCTATTATTAGCCCAATAAGATAATTGCATTTTTCAAAAACATGCTGATAGTCCATCCTGGTATATTGCGTCAGCCCTTGTAAACATGGGTGTGGTGAATAAAGCTGAAGCTGTGGTTAAATATGTTACACCTCTGGGAGCTGTACATTTTTTATCACCAAACTTGATCAGTTAGGTGAACCAGGAAGCTTGGTTACAGTAGCATTTGAATTCCCTCTATGAGAAAAGGTTTTATGGCAGAAGGAGTTGAAAGTGGCTTGAGTGTACAGCTGCACCTTCATAGCACTTTGGTTAGGCAAATACCACTGAGGCAATCTCCTTAACCCTCCATGTGGGGCCACTTAAACCCACCAATGAAACAGCACTCTGGTCTCCTTCTGATGACTCAGTGTACAGTATACGAGAGTAAGACACGAAGAAACATTACAGCTATCCTGTGGGATGCACTGTCTGATGTTTGCTTGTTAGCCCAATGAACATGCATTAAAAAGAAATGAGATGGAGGAAAATTCATCTGAATGCTGAATTACTGAAGAAACACCTCATTAAATGATGTGCTTACATGTGTAACTCCCAATCTGTAACATATCTACACACTAACAGTCCCTGCCTGTGTGTGTGCATTCTCTTATCTGATAACCCCTCAAAGACAGTGCTGCTAAAAACGAGGTGAGCTAATCGGACTAGATTTCAAACTGAATATAGCAGCATGGATATAAATAGAAATATGTAAAATGAAGTATGAGGCACAGAAAGAAACTACAAGGAATATTTCCTTGAGTGAAATGGCAGAGCAGGGAAAAGTCTGCTGTCACAGTTCAGTAAGTTTCCCCAGATAGCAGGGAGATGCAGTTTCCCTGGCTGCTTATTTTAAATCTATGTTCTCAGACCGGGAAGGTCACACTCCACTACATTTGATTCATCAGTCAGGAGCTGGGAGTCGGCCTGCATGGCATATTTCTCTCGGCAAAGTCTGCCAAACAGGGCTCTGAATATGCACAGTAAGGACTGTGTGCTTGCTCTGACTTTCAGTCCTGATTGATCTGTTGTTATTTGCAGTATCTAACCTTTCAGGGTGCATAGATATGGTAAATGCAGACAGAAGTTTAAGTAAGGGCAGCAGGGCCGAGGTATCATCAATGCTTTTGTGATTCATCTGACCTTTATTTCCAGCCTTCTTTATGCAATTAAATGAGGCTGTTAGATAAATATGTGACTCTCATGGTGAAATACAGTATATTTTGTACCTAAGCTTCAATCTCTCAGGTCAAAATAAAGCCTTTTTTTGGCACCAGTGTTCAGAATCAACACAATATCTATCCATCCAGGTCTCCATTTATTAATGTATCTCTTAGATTACCAATTGGTCAATGCAACTGTAATAACATTCATTATAGTGTCAATCAATCAATCAGTCAACCAATCAATCAGTCAATCGACCAACCAAGTGTCTTGAGATTTATCAAAAATTAGCACTACACAAATGAAGACTGCTTGACTGATCATCATACCCTCAGTTCTTCCATCCATCTATCCATCCCATAGGTCTTCCAGCAATCCATCCATACAGCCATCCATCAGATCAGCCATCCATCCATCCCTCCGCCTGTCCATCCATTCATCCATCCATTAATCATGCTCTCAATCCAACAGGTCATTTATCCGTGAAGCCTTCTGTACATTCATCAAACCATCCATCAATCCATTGATTAACATATGATTCCCTCAATGAATCTGTGAATCTTTGACTCCATCCATCCATGTATCCATCCACAACAGAGAAAGTACATATTAACATAAAAATACAAATTTGCCGGATTGTTTTGTTGTTCTTTTAACTGCAGTGCTCTCCTAGCAGAGTGATTTTTTTGTTTTTACATGTATACAAATTAACAACAAAAAAACCCCATACCAGCTCCCAAAGGCATGTACACAGTAAAGACATGGTCATGTTATTAATGTTATGTGCATATTTCATGTACCTGGAGTAGGGTGACATGAGTTTTAGCTCAATAAGGGTGGGAAGTATAGTGCTTTAGCGCTGAAGTGCAGAGCACATTTAGTCAACAGCACTAAATTTGCATAATGTGTGTTTGCACTCACTGTTGGACAAGGTTAGCATACATAAAAATACATGCAACATTACACAGATGTAGGTGTGTATTTGTACATCACTGTGTGGTGGGACAGGGTCATGAATCTGTTCTATTCTGAGCCACACCATCAGATGACCATTGAAAGTTGCTCATGGCTGAAAAATTCTCTGAGTGTGAAAAATTGACAACATACTACCTGTTAATGACAGAACACTTTTTGAGCAAAGAAGCAACACAAAGATAAGGTGGTTCTTGATTCATTTAGATATTTTAGCCCAACATATCACCATGTCCTCACAACATTCATAGTATGAGTCAGTGACAAAACCAGCTTTGTTACGCTGTATCCTATTTGAGTGCCATCTTTTACATTGATGCCCATTCTCTATTTTTCTCTCTGACATTTGCATCGACATGATTAAGGAACAAGGAACTGAAGAGACTGACATGGTGTGGGGCATATTCTTATTAAATGAGCAGAGCTTGTTAAGTTGTTTTACAGACAGTGGTGCATTAATAAAATCCATGTTTGTGATTGGAAAGGTTGTGATTAAACTTGAATAAACACTGGAGAGAAATAATTTTTGGCTCACCATAAGCCATATAATGACAAACCTTTGAGGAAACCACTTGTGAATATAAAATATTACCCTACTGTTTCTCCACCTGTAAAATAAACCCACTTAATGTACTGTTTACAAGGGAAAGCACACCGCATAGACTTGAATATTTTATTATGCTGTGTGGACAGGAAGCGTTTGATACTGTACTTCAAGACGGAAAGATATTTGCAGTGTCAGGGTTTTCTAAGTTTTAGTCTTTTCTAAGTCCATCATTCCTAGTTTAGTCTTCTGGTATTGCTAATCCACTGTCTCTACAGTCTTCTTGAGGTCAAAATGGTTGCAGGAGAAGGAACAAAAATGTTTGAAATGTTCGATAGAATAACTTTAAGTCCCTAATATCACTCCTTTTCAAAAAGTCAACACTTGTCCCGGATGTCCCCAGAACATACAATCACCGTCCACCTTGTTAAGTAAACATTGCTAGCCTAGCACAGATTGGAACCCATTTATCTTCAGAACTGCTTCATAGATTCAGCAAGGTGCTGGAAACATCCCTCAGTGTTTTTGATTCATATTGACATGATAGCATCAAGGAATTTCTGTTGATTTGTTGGCTGCCTATCCATGATAAAAATCTTCTGTTCTACCACATCCCAAAGGTGCTCTATTGGATTAAAGATCTGGTGGCTGTGGAGGTTATTGGAGTACATTTTCATGTATGTCATGTCCTGCTGAAAGTAGCCATCAGAAGATGAGTGCACAGTGGTCATATACAAGGCAGAACAGATCCATGCTTTCATGCTGTTTATGCCCATTTCTGACCCTGCCATCTGGTACCAACAATCACATTGTCAAGTCACATAGACCACCTTTCTTTCACATTCTGGTTCTCAGTTTGGACTTCAGCAGGTTGTCTTTACCATGTCTACATGCCTGAATGCACAGAGTTGCGGCCATATGGTTGGCTGATTAGCCATCTGTGTTAACAGGCAGTTAAAAAACTGTTCCTGATAAAGCGGCTGTTGGATTTGTTGGAGTTACTTGCCCAAAATTCACTCAAATATTAGATTTTGAATGTCTTTAAACTTATCTGTTTCAGTTGCTCAGAACAGCTGTTAAAGTGTAAATCTTAATGAGTTATGTCTGACCACACTCCTCTCAAGAATTAAATGAACCTTGAGTTTGCCAGGACTGTACTCTAACATTTACTCTGGCTGCACTGACATGCTTGGGCTGAGGGCTGAACAACATCTGGCTATGGGAGTGACTCCCACCAGAAAATGTATTAAAAAAAAAAGATTTGCTTTGTATAGGACCTTTTAATGGATATGCCAACATTTTCTTTGTTTTCATGACTTGCCTCACTCCCGAGTCCATGACAAGCAGATAAGACACCATTCGTTCAACTGTGCTGCAGCAGCAACAAAGAGACTGCCGAAGCTCGCTCACAGCTAGTTAGCTTAGCTCAAACACTGGGAGTCAATGGGTAGTGTTAGCCTGCCTCTGCCTACAGTCATCAGATAAACTCTTCAGCAACTCTAAACAGTCCTGTGTGCTTGTTGTGACTCATTTTTGTACTGCGTTATGTTACATTATCTATTTTTAGACTAAGATTAGCATTTTACGTAATTTTGGAAAGAATACATACAAAACTAAACCACAGGCTGCTTGCACAAACCACCGTGGAAGTGCTTGTAAGTAAATCAACAAGCACACCATTACTGTACTAAAAAACGAGTCACAACAAGTATACAGGACTGTTTAGAGTTGCTGAAGAGTTTATCTGATGACTGTAGGCAGAGGCTGGCTAGCTATACTCATTGACTCCCAGTGTTTTAGCTAAGCTAACTAGCGGTTGGTGAGCTTTGTCCGTCACTTTCTAGTAACTGTATGCACAGTCGAAGGAATGGTGTCTATCTGCTTGTCATGGACCCGGGAGTGAGGCAAGACACGAAACAGAGAAAATGTTGGCAAATCCCTTTAAAGCTCCTGTGAGATGTTTTAAGCTGGTGGTAAGACATCCTGAAATTGACACTGATGCCTCTTAAAGAGCCACAAAACCAATTCAGACCGTCATCTGTGAGTTTTGTTTTAACATTATGTCATCATATTTGATGTCTGTAGATGCTGTAGCATGGTAGGTGTCACATTAACGGATTAACATCAATGCTGCTGGAAGTCTGTCATTATGTTTTATGCAGCAAAGATTCAAAGAAAGTGAAATGTGGCTCCTTAAAAACAAGCAGGATGACTTAAAACACAAAGGGTGAATGTGAAAGCCAATGTAAACTGAAACAGCACTGCTTTATCAACAGTGGGCGCCAAAATCAAACAAATCCCTTCATGAGCTTTAACTCAAAGTTAGCTCAGTTTCAACTCTCTCCCATGCAAAGTTAACATGGCACGTTTAGCCACTTGGGTCCAGCAGCCAGCCAGCAGGCGGTTACACTCCAGCCGGTTGTCCACAGCTGAAAACAGCGAGGCAGAGTGGCCGTGACAGAAGCAGCGCGCCTCTGTCTCTCTGCTGTCACCCTTCAGTGGAGCACGCAGCTCTCAGCAGCTCGCCTGACAGCTGAGCGGCACAGAGTGGCACTCATTCTCTACCAAATACTGCAAGGCTGCTCCCCCTCCTCCTCCTCCTCTCCCTCCTCCACCTCCTATCACTGCCACCCATGAGATATCATCCCCCTGTTCACCCCTCCCAGCTCCGCCCTTCTGTGTGTGCCAATAAAGTGTCCCTCTCCTGCAGTGTGCAGCTCTTTCCCCTCATAATTTTTCAAGTTTTACAGCCATTCCTCTGACTAATGGTCTGTTGTGCATGCAAACAAATGTACTGAGTCAGACACATACCCACAAACTCTTTGTTTCTTTGAACACTGAAGAAACTCGGATCTAAGTGAGAGTATTTGTCCAATTTCAAGACAAAAAACTCTCGCTAGACTTATTCTAATCCACAATTTCCCTACATTTCAGGATTAAGATTTTATTTGAAGATATAAAAAACTAAAAATAAGGGCTGAGTTGCTTGTAATAATAAGTAAAATAATCTGCCAATGAGACAAGACAACTTAAACTTGAGCAGATATTAAACCTTAATTTAAGACCCTCACTCAGTCAGACTTTCCTTGTTTCATTGGCAGATAATTTCTCTTCATTACAAGCAATTGAATGTCTTATTTTGCATTTTATTCCTTAAAGTAAGATATTACGAGGGCTGATTGATAAGTTGTGAGCTTTGTTTTGAAGAAGATAAGCAGGGATGTCCTTTTTCAGCTCTACTATTCCCTGACTATGTAAGGCTGTGTACCTGAAGACTGGTGTCATTTGGTCAGTTTATGTCGAAGAGGTAGCACTCTAAAGTAAACAAGGCAAGTGACTTTTGCATGGACAAAATGCCCCTATTCACAAGTCTGTCATTGCCATGGCTGCCATTAAAGATTGTGGCTTTGAATTGATTGAGCATCCGCCTTATTTGCCTGATCTCGCTCCATCAGACTTTCATCTATTTCCAAAATTGAAAAAAGGCCATTTCCGGTACCCACTTTCAATCAGATGATGCCGTCATACATGCAGTGGAGGACTTTCTGAACGGTCAAGAAAAGGACTTCTTTAAAAGTGGCACTGAGGTCCTTAAACATTGCTGGCTGAAGTGTATAGATACTGAAGGGGATTATGTTGAAAAATAATGCAATATGACTGCAAAAAGTCAAACCCTTAAATATGAGGCTCACAACTTATCAACAGCCCTCGTACCTCGACTGGTTTAGTGAATGTGGATTAGAGATAAGTGTTTTGGATATTTCTAACTTGAAAATAGGTACACACACTGGCCTAGATCTGAGTTTTTGCAGTGAATAACACATTGAAGTGACTTACGAGGACAGAAAAACAAAACACATCCTTTGCTGTGTCAATGTGTCAAAAACAGTAATTCTGCACGTTTCATCAAACACACAAAATGAACCCCTCAATAAGCCACAAGGATCTTCTCTATGTAGGGGCCTTCAACCACCTGACAACAGATTGGTACGGGGCAAGACAGAGATAGAGAACAATTATTTGATTCATCTTTTTGACCATTTCAGTCTGCAGGTTTTTCTTTTTAAAAAAGATTCTCTCACATCTGAGTGTGTGTCTTGACTGCCAGCACTTGACACAATAGCCTCCTGTTTCTGTCACAGCTGGGATCACTGACAAGTTAAGGCCATTATCCTTGTGTTAGTGTCCTCGTCCAGCTACATCATGAGCTTATAGTTGTAAATAGTGACTAAGCTTTATGTGCATCCAGGCAGCAACCTCTGGGGCTGAAAATGGAGGCCCATGCAGAAATGCCAAACCTGTAGTACTCCGAGTGTCCACTTGAGGCTAGCTGCAGAAACCTGAGGCTTTAATGATTGTATGGAGGGACAAGACAGTTTTACGGCCTTTATAAACATCTTTACAGCCTGGTTCAGTAACAGCTTTGGTCTAAATATGTAATACATCTCTACTGTCACTGTGAGGTAAGGCTGGGCAATATATCTATTAAATTGATTAATTCATATTATTTTCTGCAGAAGATTTAAAAATGAAAAAAAAAAATCATGTTGGTAGGCTTAGTCAGCTTCTGCAGAGGCACGTTTAGGCTTGTATTTCTTTTTTAAATGAATACTGACCAGAGAGTTCCACTTTGATATACTGTGAAAATAGCTCATCTTTCAGTGTTCATGTAGGCAAACCTGCCTGTCTGCGAACTACAAAATCAACATTTTATGACAAAATTACAGAATGCACTTCAACTATAACAGGAAGATTCTTTTTAGTTTTGGAATATATTTTGATAACATAAAGGCAAAACTTGATTCATGCCATTTTTGTGACACTTGGTGGGTTTTTTGAGAGGGAAAAATCAGTTACAATCAAAAATCAAGTTTTGTGGAAAACAGGGATTTTAATTTTAGGTCATATCGTCAAGCCAACTGTGAGAAGGATTCTTCTTTTTTATATCGTGCTCATTTTCTTTTATTGAGGATATCTGGTCCTGGAAACTCGTGTGCAGTATAGCAGCATCAAATGGCTGTTGTTGCATGGTTTCATCCAGTTCTTTAACACCGTATGTGTGCATCATGAGAGGAAACTCAAGACACATGATAGAGCTCAGGCTGTGTATAGCTCAGATGTGGGGACTAGGGCTGGGAAATCAATTAAATCTATATTCATTTTTTTTTCTCTCAGAAGATTCAAATATTAAAAACAGATTTTTTTTCTTGACGTACTCCAATTGTAAGTTCTTGCAATGTTTGAAAATATGAATACTGAAAATTTACAGTTTTCACGATTGTATGCCCTGTCAGGTTCTGCACAAGCAGAACCTGACAGGGTTTATATATATATATATAAATAAGATTAAATATTAATCAGAGAGTTCCAAGTTAATTTACTGTGAAAATAGATCAGCTTTTGGTGTTTATGTAGACAGGCCTGCTGACTATGTGATCAACATTTATGACATGCACTTTAACTATATGAGAGTAATTCTGACTAGTTTTGTAATATATTTTGATAAAATAAAGACAACAAGATCAAAGTTGATAAATCGAGTGTAGTGAAAAAAAAAAAAGGGATTTCACATTTAAGCCATATTGCCTAGCCGTAGTGGGGACTTAATTTTAAGACCCTGTCTTAAGTCGCACCAGAAGTGACCTCAGACTGAACTCGGACTCGTGTCTTGAAGACTTCAGACTTGACTTCAGACTTGTGTTGTCTCATTCATTTTATTCTCAGAAAATACTTATTAGATTCAAACCAATACAAACACAACATACACACACAGCTAAAAGCCTCCAGTTAACTTGGACATTAATTTAAGTTATACAAAGATTTAATCTCCATGCAGTTTGTCAGGGAAACAAGCTCATGGCTGATCCTGTGTTATAGTGTGCGTCCACCTACCCCTGTGGGACTGGTCCATGAAAATTTAATATGACATGAAACTGCTCCATGGTACAAAAGAGGTTGAGAACTGCTGCTCCTGAGCTTTGAGATTGGCAGGTTGCAGTGATGTCAATCATTCTGACACATTTAAAGTAAAATATATGATGTGCTCGTGTAATGTGGCATGTCAGTTTGATCTGTCTGCAGGCTCGGGTTCAGACCACAGCGAGGGGTTGATTTGTAACCCAGCCGCCCTGTGGTCTCAGTCTGGCATGCCTGACAGCTTCTGTTGCAGCTCTCCCGCCCCTTTCTTTTCCCCACTGTCTCTCTCTCTTCCTCCACAGACTTATCTAGTGCTGGTATGTTTTAGCGGCTGTGCGCAGAATACCAAGTGGCTGTGTAATTATCTGTCCTGCTGAGCCGCCTGCTTGCTCGGGTTCAGCCCGGACCCACCAGCCCCCAGCCACAGATTGGACCAAAGTCCACTACTGTGCAGCAATTGTGTGGCTTTTGTTCTCCTTGATGTTGTGTTGCTTCAGTTATTTGCACAACCATATATTTCCATCTATCCCACCATTCAGCAGATGATTGCCTGATTTTGAGTGTTTAATGAAGCATCCACTGTGGCTTCAAGTCTTTTATTTCTCAAGGAGCTGAACAGTGCCATCGTCTTTAATGTAGTGCCATCACTCCACTGCATGTGTTCTATTGCAATTTGGCAATCTAATTTAACAACAGGTTCTTTATGGGCCCATATTATATACTTTGAATGAAAGCTTTAAAATTTCTCAATGAGCAGCAAGGCTGTTATTCCCAGTGGTGTAATCTGCTGTGCTCACCATCACTGTTCCAAAAGGGGATATTTACAATCTGTGCTATTTGCCTTCACCATAATTGTCACAGAGGAGTTATGGCAGACAAAATGATTTGAACTATGTGTGTATGTGGAGCTCCTGCTATACCATTCTCATCTCTGCTTCTACACTGCTGTAACCAGGGTCCAAAATTAACATCCGACAAATGCTGTTAGACTTCCTGTTGGGCAGGAATCAACTCAGAAGGTTATATACATAGCAGGGAATGTTTTTTCTTTCAAGAGTTGTATAAGAGATGGGAATCAAACACAATTCAAGTTAGAAATCTATTACAACTAACTCAATGAATCAATAAAATTTGTCAGTTCCCTTATCAGTTCCTTCCACTAAGTTCTGTTTGCCTTGCAGGAGTGGACAGTAATGAAGTAGATTTACTTGAGTACTGTACTTAAGTACAGTTTTGAGTATCTGTACTTTACTGGAGTATTATTATTTTTGGAAACTTATGACTTTTACTTCACTACATTCGAAGGACAGATATTTTACTTTTAACTCCACTACATTTCTATGAAGGGTCTCGTTACATGTTACTTCTAAGTATAGCTTCAGTATAAATAAAAAGATGTAAACAGCAATGGTTGTCCTTTTGTCGATTAAATCAGATTTCTATAGGCCTTGTAGCATATTTTAGTATAAGTTTTTTATTCTACAGGTTCTATAAGCAGGTCAATGCATTCAGTAGGTTGTTTCAGTCATTAGGTTCTGTAAATTCAGTGTGGCAACAATACAATAATGTGTTGACATTAAAACAAAAATGTACTTTTGAGTACTTTGTCTGCCACTAATGCCTTGCAAATCAAAGAAGTCAAGGTCACATCCGAGGCAGTGAGCAGAAACAAAAACAAAGAAGCCAAACATGGGTAGAGACAGAAGTGGTCTAAATTGTAGTTTCATTTCACACAAAATGATGTTAACTGCACAGCATCCAGTGTCTGAGTCTGTGTCATTTCAAACAAGGGTAGAAACACCATAAACCAGCAGCATCATTGGTCTATTAAAAATCAGGCTTTCCTTGTGTTTGACAAAGTTGCTACTGAAAACCTGCATAGGCCTTTTTTCCCCACACATGAAATCAGGAACCAAGGAATCAGTGAAGGAATATGATCAATGAGCAGAATCAATAGTGTAATTTGCATAATTAAAATCCTATTAATTTCTGTTCCTGTTTATGCGCACAACCTTGCTGAGTTTGAAGCATTTTTGGTGTAGCTGCAGCTGCTTTCTTGTGCTGCTGCAGCCCAAACGTCAATTTGAAATCCCAGTAAAATATAAATATAAGGCAAACATGACAAAAGATGGCATTAAATTAGAAAAAAATTGAAATATTCCCAAGATAGTAAATGCTAAACTGTATGTGTTGAGTTCTTCCCTTATAATTAGAGGTAGTTCTGATGGCTTGTTTCTACAAAACTGTCAAACATTAATCAGGTATTCCCTCATTTTTTATGGGGTAAAGCATGATGACAGGCTCTGATGACAGTTGACTCTCTGTCCACTATACATGCAACACTCCTATGCTATGATATTAGAACTTTAGCACCTAATATAAGAGATATCCTGAGGAATCATACTATCTGTTTTCATTACAGACTCCAGCCATCACGTTTTAAAACACTCTTACTCATCTTCTCCCCTTCATGAGCGTCAAACAAACAAAGCTGCATCACAGCTGCCTAATGAAGGCGATTGTATCTGCTCTAAAGAGTTTAATCTTCTGTTTTTGATTTGGTGAGATGGTCCAGGGACTTTGTGACACTCTATAATATTCTGTGTGCAGCTCAGGCCCTCAGAGTGCAGGAAATGAATACATGCTTGGCTGCTCTTGGTGCTTTAATCCATTTAATGCACCCTGGGCAAAGACGAGGAGAGAGAGGGATATGTGGCCCGTGATAGTGCACATATCTAAAGGAGCCCCAACAACTGCTTTGAGGCAGAACCGCTGACTGCACACTTTTTTTGTTCCAGCTGTCATTGTCATGTATAATTTGCTTGGTAGCGTTAGTGTCAGTGCTCAGTATTTGGTTAACTGGTTCCTGGTGTATCGTACAAAGAGAAAATAATAAGCAATACGATTCTGCTTGCATCATTTTTCATGAGCTGTTGACCCTCTGACCTCAGACATGTTCAGCTGTGTTTCCATATGCTAAGTGGTGATGCCAAGCCTTGTAATAATTGCACTTTATTTAACATATCATTATAAAAGTGTTTGACCAGCATATTTTCATGGACAACAGTGTGATGTGTTGTACTCAGCAGAGTAGTCCCTGAGTCAGCTTGTGCTTTTAAGGTAAAATCTACTAAGACAGAGCAAAAGCATAAAGTGCTGAAGCTTAAAATTTAAGGCCGAAATTCATCCTCATTATTACCCGTAAATGGTCTTTCGGGTGTTCCTGGGATGCACCAATGTCAACTCTTGTTACCTGGCAACATTAAATGCCGGCACAGGCACTCTGGATCTTAGGCTGACAGCACTTCCAAATACTTCCTGTGGACAAAAGCCCAACGTTGGTCACAAGTTTCGTGTGTGTCAATCATATTGATACCCTAAAACAGGTATCATACTGGCAGCAAGAGGATCACATTAGGCTTCCCACAGCTTTCCATCTGGCCCCCAGAGAATAATCAAACTCTGAAAATAAGAGGGGACGAATACTTCGGTTTTTTTGCACAGTAAGAAACACAAAAATAAGAAGATACATAATACAGACCTGATCAAAATCTTAAGACCAGTTGAAAAATTGCTAGAATTTACCTTTTGCACATTTGGATCTTAATGAGGTTTTAGGTAGAGCTACAATATGCAAAAGCAAGAAGGGGGAGTGTGACAAAAAGCACTTTGAAAAAGTAATTTATTGAAAACAACTAAACTGAAAAAGGTTGTTTATCAGCTGATCAAAAGTTTAAGACCATTGGTCAAAAAATTACAAAAAACTCTCCAAACCAGAACAAAAAAATTTCTCAGTAGGACTCAGTAATGAGTAGCTCCACCGTTCTGGTTAATCACTTCAAAAATTCGTTTGGGCATGCTTGATGCGAGTGTTTCTAGGAAGCTTTTGGGAACATTGCTCCAAGTGATGAAGATGGCTTCACGAAAGGCATCAACTGTCTGGAACTGATGGACATTTTTATAAACTTCCCTTGCCATCCATCCCCAGATGTTCTCGAGGGGATTTACATCAGGGGAACATGCGGGATGGTCCAAAAGAGCGATGTTATTCTCCCTGAAGAAGTCCTTCGTCAGGCGAGCATTGTGAACTGCAGCGTTGTCCTGTTGAAAAACCCAGCTGTTACCACACAGACAAGGGCCCTCAGTCATGAGGGATACCCGCTGCAACATCTGCACATAACCAGTCCCCGTTTGACGACCCTGCACCACCTGAAGCTCCGTTGTTCCACTGAATGAAAAAGCACCCCAGATCATGATGGACCCCCCTCCACTGTGCTGGGTAGAAAACATCTCAGGTGGATCTCCTTGTCATGCCAGTAACGTTGGAAGCCATCTGGACCGTCAAGGTTAAATTTTTTCTCATCAGAGAATAAAACTTTTTTCCACCTTTCAATGTCCCATGTTTGATGCTCCCTGGCAAAGTCTAAATGGGCAGTTTTGTGGCGTTGAAGGAGACGAGGTCTTTGAATTCGTTTTTTGTTTTTGAAACCCTTTTCCCGCAGATGCGGTCTGATGGTTATTGCACTGCAGTCGGCACCAGTAAGGGCCTTAATTTGGGTCGAGGACCGCCCTGTGTCTTGACGGACAGCCAATCGGATCCTCCGGCTCAGCGCATGTGTAATTTTTTTGGGTCAACCACTTGACTTTTTTGTTCCATTATGCTCAGGATCTTTCAAAAAATTTAGAATGACTGTCTTACTGCGTCCAACCTCAGCAGCAATGGCACGCTGCGAGAGGCCTTGCTTATGCAGCTCGACGATCCGACCACGTTCAAGAAGAGACAGCTTCTTAGCTTTAGCCATCAGGAGGGCATGACCGTGTGAATGCCTGACAGAAAATGAAAATTTTGAGCAGATTTTGGCTTTAATAGCCTCTGGTCTTAAACTTTTGATCAGGTGATAAACAACCTATTTCAGTTTTTTTTTTTAAATTACAAGTTCCAAATGTTTTTTGTCGCACTCCCCCTTCTTGCTTTTGCATATTGTAGCTCTACTGAAAACCTCATTAAGGTCCAAATGTGCAAAATGCATATTCTAGCAATTTTTCAACTGGTCTTAAGATTTTGATCAGGTCTGTATACAGTGCAGGGAGAGGCAAAAGCTCAGAAAGCGTATTTGAAGCCTCCATCTAAGTATGTTAAACATCAACAAACAACATAACAATTGTAGGATTCAGAAGTAAATCAATCAAAGGATTAAGGATTTAACCTTCAGGATCAGATTTTTTGTGATCCATAAAGTGTATTTAGTGTAATAGGCTGTTGATGCATGTTTGACTGATTTAAATCATAACGAAAAACGTAAATTGCTAAGTTCTGTGTGCTGATTTGTCTTTGATGTTGTGTGTTTCTTGTTGGTGGATGGACAATATGTTTGTCATCTCAAGTATGCAATGTCACCTCTCTGTCAAGCTGCTTTCATTTCTTGTAGTAGTTCTTTCCTTCTTTGTCGGAAAGCCTCAAGTCTTGATCGATAAAGATGCCTGTGCCCCTCAAGTTCTTAGCTTGATCAAGAACAGCAAATTTGTCCTTCAACCGTAGAAACCTCACCATGATGGGTCAGTGCTTGTGGTTTTCTCTGAATAGTTTTCTCATTTCTTCCTCAGATTCAGACTTTTTTCCATTTCCAGACTTCTTTATGTCTTCCACAACAATATTATTGGCACCTTCATTGCCCCTCAGTCTTGTTTGAAACTGATAGCAGTTTTTTGTAAATCGTGTCCAGGTCATTCCTCGTTTCACTGCAGTTCTTGGACCAGGTTTTCTTTGTCAAAAATCATCAATTTCTTTTTGAGTCATTTCTAGACTCACCTTGAGATCACAGACTTCCTTTGAGAGCTTATTAATCCTCTTGTTTGAAGATTCAACTATGATCTTCAACTATGATCTGCACACATGTTTTGAAGCTTTTCCTCTGTTGTTCAAGCAAAGATCTCGCTTTTTGTTGGTCCAGCAATTCCCACATTTGAGATGTGGACATTTCTCAGAGGAGTTGTTGCAGGCCTTAGGTAAGAAGGGTTTGGCAAGGCCTACTGGGCCCACACTTAAGGAGAACGGATGAAAATCCATGACAAGATGATGAAACTAGTCCACAATTTCACTGAAGAACACGGTGCTAAGTCTTTTTAATTTACTAAGGGAAAACATTTGAGGTATAGGCAGAATTGATCAGATTTTTGTTAGATTGAAACCAGCCACAAAAGTTAGGAAAATACTTTAACTTTTAGGTTATCTCTTTGTAATCCTGTCCCTACAAGTATTTACACAACCTCCAAACAAATGCAATCAAAACAGAAATGACTTCATGTTTAATCTATTGTACAGAAATCCACCTGTCAGCTAGTATTCAGCCAGGAGTTTGAGAAACTCTGAGTCAAACGCAGCAGTGATTGAAAACATCATGATGTAGCCGTGATATTTTATTTGGTCTTATGTGGCTGGCAGCTGTATGGATGATAGAGAATGATCTCACTTTTAGAGGCCATGATGCATTCAAATCAGAAAAAAATAATTTAATAAATAGCAGTTAAAAAGACCAAAATATTATAATTTATAACTCAATTCTTAAAAGTAACCACCATAAGCCAGCATCAATCGTACCCCCTCGGTTGTTGGAGAGACCAATGTCTAGACTGGACTGAAATAAGGGAAAGAGAGAATTATAACCATTTAGCTTATCAAAGAATGAGAACATTGATATGTTGTCAGTCTAATATTATTATCATAAATATAGCATTACTTTTTTTCTTTCTTGCTTGTGTAGTTAGATTTAGATTTATGTTTGTCTTGTGTTTTGTTAGTAGCTCTCCTCTCCCCACATCACTTGGACATGTGTCTACCACTGCCTTTGTAATGTTCTTTATTTTGCACAATAAAAAAAACTACATAAATGACCAAAGCATTATTGTCTCATTGTATTTTAAAATTCGACCCCCTGTGATGTATGTAAAGAAATAAAACAGCCCTTGCACGGATGTAGCTGATGATTCCCACACTAAGTTGTTGACTTTGCTTGACTGCAGCATGTTGCTCTCACTTGTTTTGGGTCTTTGTGATAAGATAAAATCAATACTGCCTCTGCTGTTAAACACTGTCTTTCCATTTGCAGGGCACCCCTGTCATTGCATCAGTTTTGGACTATAATCAGTGGATTTTACCTGAACTTAAACAGAGTTTGAGCATGTTCGTTCTATTAGACTATTTTTGCCTTTGCAGCATGTTCGCAGTCATTGCCCACCATACAGAAGCTACCTGGAGTTAGGTGTACGTTTGCATGGATGCTTAATCCAACTGTGAGTATAGGTGACCCCCTGAGCAATGCACTCACCGTGAGTTGTGATAAATCAGGCAGCAAATGTGAACTATTACAGCTGTTAATGCGCTACAATCAATAATGTAGCCCAGTATCAGCAACCCCAGGGAGATAACTGAGTCTGGGGGGGAAGGGAACCTGGTGATAATCGATGTGAATGTGGAGATAATTAACAAGATTGCAGGTAATGCTCGGGGCAGTCTGTCGTATTGAACCCTCCGCAGGACCATTTAAAGGGATCAATCAGTAAAATCATCACACAGAGGGAAGCTCTGTGTCATGATGGAAAATGCATGAATTGTAGAAATAGAAGTCCACTTGAGTCCAGACAGCATTGGTGCCTTTTGTTAGTGCTCCAATTTGTAGTTATTTCAGCAGTTCTTTAACCGAGGGGTGTAATTTCTTTTTTCCTCCCTCTTTGACTCTAACAGGCATTCCTCTTTAATAATAAGGTGCAAAAACCTCACTAAATGGAGCCACTAAATGACACATCAAACATTCATTGTGAATTTTTATACCTTTTGTTGTAGTGAAGGACTTGCAAAAAGGATGCAGATGTGTTCATCGGCTGCCTCTCTCCTCGAAGCCCCCTTTCGGCTCTGTCTCATCTTATCGGCCTCCTCATCGCTGTCATGTGATACCCCGTGCTCAGCCATGTGTGTGAAGTCTGAAAAAGCAACCGTGATTGCAAAGTGGTGGTGTTGTGACAGGGGCGCCGAGAGGTTGGCGTGATACAGCATCTGTTTACGTGGATTTGGATGCGAGTTGAAGTCGACTGAGGGAAACAGTGGGGAGGTCGAGATTGGAAGAGTGAATGAGATAACCTTGGTCTGCGCGGGGAGAGACATGGGAAATTCTGCTTGGAATACAATCTAGGGTGAATAGAATCAGAGCCTGCGGGAGCAACATGTGGAGTCAGAGTTTGTTTGCAGGCATGTGGGTGTGTGCACAAGCTGTACTCTGAGCCCAGTACAAACAAATGTCTGATTGCACACAGATAATTAACAGCTGTGAGTTGTGATACTGTATATACATTCATTTCCTTGATTAAGCTGCTCCGCTGAGCCTAACCAAACAGAGCATCAACAGTGGGGAATCAGATTCAAGGTAAAAAGACCAGATAAGCAGAAAAGACAAGAACTTAAAGGCTCATCCGCGCTTCTTTACGTACAGAAAACAGATCCATATGTTGTAAACCTGACTACTCCCTCCACTGCTTTCTCTGTGGTGTCCAACATATATTCTGTTCCCATGTCTATGTAGGTTCTCATTTATCAAGTCATGGTCGTTCAAAGTTAGACCCAAGTGGCAGCTTGACTGGTTTAAGTTCTTAAAGGGATACATCAACTTTGTTTTTCTCCATTTTGTATCTTGCCTTACTCCCAAGTCCATGATGTGCAGGTAGACACCATTCTTTCGACTGTGCGTGCAGTCACAAGGAGGAGACGGGCAGAGCTCGCCCACTGCTAATCAGCTTTGCTCAAACACTGGGAGTCAATGGGTAGTGTTAGCCTGCCTCTGCCCACAGTCATCAGATAAACCCTTTAGCTACTCTAAACAGTCCTGTGTGCTTGTTATGACTTGTTTTTTACCGTGGTGTGTTACACTACCCATTTTTAGACTTAGATTAGCAATTTATGTAATTTTGAAAAGAAATACAAAACTAAACCACAGGGCACATGCGCAAACCACTACAGAACTGCCTCTAAGTAAGTCAACAAGGACACCACTTCCATGCACATTTAGAGTTGCTGGAGCGTTTATCTGATGACTGTAGGCAGAGGCAGGCTAACGCTTCCCATTGACTCCCAGTGTTTGAGCTAAGCTAATTAGTGGTGGGCGAGCTCTGCCTGTCTCATCCTTGTTACTGCACGCACAGTCGAAAGAATGGTGTCTATCTGCTTGTCATGGACTCAGAAGTGGGGCGAGACGCAAAAAGAAAAGAAAAGTTTGCGTGTCCCTTTAAAGACTAATCGTCTGTTCCCCAAAGATGTCTTCAAGTCAAAAGTAGTTTCCACATCTACAGCTCAGTTGCTTTGTTCTGATTCAGCTGAAGAAATCACTACTAATTTGCATATTTCTTTTTGATCATTTCTTGTTCACGTGGCAGCATCTCGAAATGGGCTTAATCCAGGCTGAGTACAACAAAAGGCCTGAGCTGACTCATGCCATTATCTCATTGCTTTGACTACGAGTAACGCGTTGCATTATGCGAGGAAAGGTAGCAGGCTATGACCTTGCAGTGCAGATGGATCAGCCTAGTTCAATCTTGATCCATCTTGCTAAACCCCAATCTACAACGATTGTGAGGGGCAGTTTTGTCAGGTCTCGGCTGCATTTCTTTATGAAATGAAAAGCAAATATCACTACAAATTTCTTGACAGGAAGGATATATTTTTTTAATGTTCTGTCATTTACACCCCTGTAATAGCGCCCAGCTGCTACATTGTATGATTGGTCCGTAATGAATGTGAAGGAATGATTGTCCAGTCACCTGCCATATATGCGTTGAAAGGTTCTGCCTATCCAACCCCTTAAATGGGCTCTTTCCCAGATGGCCCAGGGAAATATATTGAAGGGTCCATCTGACATGTTAGGTTAAACAGGCTAAGCTACTCACAAAGTGATTTACTGATGAATAGCTGAGGTTAAACATCCTATGTAAGATTATATGGATAAGCATATTTATTATTGTGCAACAAACCTTGTGATTTCATTGTAAACAAACTCAGTGCACAAAGAAGAGGGGCATTTAACACTCACTGGTGTCTACAGCAGACCATAGAGGACACCAGATAGCATGGTAACTAATTACAATGCAACACCTGTGGGAGTGTTTACAGAGACACTTTCAGTGCTGCAGAAAAGTAGAGAGCAGCTTTAAATAGCATAAATTCTCCTGCTTGAATGAGCTGGACTGAATTCAGTGCCTGTGGGCAGAAAGTGACTGTGTTATCCAAACTTTTATTACCAAGTGGTACTTTGCCATCTCCCTGGTTGCCTGTTATAGTCACAGTGCAATTATTATCACTACTGCTGCTTATATGACTATAGCAGTGTGATAAGTTAACTTGTCACCTTGTTTGTGTCGGTTGCTTGGTCGAGTCAAGTAACAAGCAACAGTGATGTCATTTTTACATGGGTGTTAATGGAGCCTCCTGCGCTTTTGCACCAACCTCAAGTGGACACTTGAGAAACTGCAGTTTTTTAACTTTTCCACTAGCCCCATTTTTCAAAATGGGAGTTTCTGGCATGGTATAAAATCACAAACAGAAACACATTTCATCACACTTTCTGCAGTCTTTCTTGCACACACTTACACGTGTACTATCTGTTGTCTGCCTTAGACAAAACTGTTTGATTTTGAGGCTTTTTCCATCTTCAAAGTTACGACTTTCCTCCTCTCATCTTTCCTCAGGAGGAATCACACGCTGAAGTCATAACAAGAAATAAAATCGAAACTCTATTTCAACTTAAACATGTTTTGATACACCTAATTTTCTCCGCACACAAGATGAAAATTCATTTATTGGAAAAGCTCTAACGTCTGCACACTCCTCTTTTTTTCTTGTTATAGTTTTAGGAGCGACTCTTCATGCAATCGACTTGTGTAGTCAGACGGCAAGGAGGCAGGCGGGCAGGTGCTGAGCGCTGATATGTTTCTTATCGTCAAGCTGCCTTCTTGGCTCATCACAGTCTGAAGAACATCATACACACACTCACACACCTGCAGCACTGGGTGTGATTTAGAGGCAGATCAGGTAGAGAGGAGGAGAGAGGGAGGGCACAGGAAAATCCATTTACCTGTTTGGAAAATAAACTGTTTGACAACTGTCTGTTTTGACTGTTTTTCTTCAAGCATCAGCAGGAATAAAATAGATTCCAGAGTTAATCTTCATGATAACAAAATAAAAAATGACCTATGGCTGTAGCTTCAGAGCCCTTCTCTTACACTATCTTATTAAGTGTATGGCCAAGCACTGCATTACTCAGACAGTATTTAACTTAAGAGCCATAACGGAGAGGACAATCTGGAAGCAGAGCCAGAAGCTCTGAGGTGACATTTGCGATTTTAAAGATGAGTGTTGCGTGCACTTAATTAAGAAATATCTGGGGACATCAGCTACTCTCCTCTGCACTGTTCCCAAGGAAAGCTTATTTCATGCTCCAGAAAGCTTTCACAACACACACATGCACAGACATATGTGTGCCAGTGTGTGTCTGTGTGTGAGATGTTCACTAAACAAATGAATCCCAGATGGAAGGTCTTGAAGCATGTACGATTGTTCTGACTTTATAAATGGCTTCATTACTTGTACTCTCACTGTTGTTTTAGAAACAAAAACACACAAACTCTCTGTGGCATTTTCTTGTATTTGGCTCATTTGTTTAAATGCTGTCCTAATGTTTTGGCAGCGTGCTTGCATTTTTTTATTATATTAATTTTCAATAACTTAACATACTTTTTGGGATATTCTTGACATGCAGCACAGATGTCACTCCTGTTTTCCGCATGACATAGTTGTCATTTTTATGCTGAGCATGCTGGTTGAGCATGCATGTGTTGATTTTAAAAATGAGGAGTGGTTTGAAAATGTGCAATCATAAGGATGTGCAAAATGACTTGCCTTTGACTAGAGCTGCACAACTAATCGAATTTTAATTGTGATCACTATTTTGGCTGCCATGATTAAATTGACCTGATTGCCGGCGATATTTACATTTAAACTGCAGGCACTGCTGCATATCTAATCAAGCACTTTCTCAACCATTAGTCAGTCAACCACAAGGGGGCGAACGCATGGTTAAGGCTTCATTAAGCTGCCTAAATAACAAGCAAGCAAACCCTCCAGCGGCAGCCTTGAGTCACTCCGTGGACCGATGAGAGCGAGTCATGTGGAGAGAAGACAGTACAGCAGCTGAAAAGTGGTCAAAACACTGGACAAGAAGTGACCCCCTAGTGCAATTATTTCTTCAAAGTGGCATTGCCCACACAACCCACGGCCCCTGAGCTACATGTGGCTCTTTTGCCCCTCACCAGTGGCTCTCTGGACTTAGAGGACAAAGCAAACAACTTGTTCTTTGTCTTAACTCTAATTTATTGATCTTATTTATGCATGTTATAGCACTATCTGAAAACAATGTGTGTTTTCTTTCATTTACATAAACTTAAACGTGCGTCTAACTTGCGCCTCCCTTGTCCTCTGTGTGACCTGCAGCAGCTCGGAGTGAGAGCAGGACGCTGCTGCATCTGTAGCTGTGAGCTCACCTGTGACATCGTTTCAAACATTTTATGCAGCTAATCCAACCGAAGTTTTGAAGAACTCTCTTACTATATATTTTACACAATTGTAGCCCTGAGCAACTTAAAACTCAAAACCACTAAATCACGAGAGAACTACACCTTTTTAATGGAGCTGGTGTACTCTGGAGACAGATCGAGGGTCAGGATGTAGAAACTGACTGATTGACAAGACTGTGGATAATAAGCTGTGATAAAAGTGAGGTGTACAGCTATGCAGACAGACTGTGAAAATTTGCTGGTAACTCTCCAGTACACACAAAATGCACAAAAAACATACACCTAACGGTTCTCATGCATGGAGTTATATTCATTTTAGGTGGGAGAAAATTACATTTTACTATTATTTTATTTCTTTATTGCGATGTTTTAAAAACCAATAGATCTTTCTCTGGGGGGCAGGGTGGAGCAGTTCAAGTCCTAACTGAACCATATCTGGGAGTTGGTCTGGTGCAGAAAGGTGCCACCTGACCTGCTGGGTACTGCTAAAGTGCCCCAGTGTAAGGCACGAACCCTGAAAGCTAGGGGTGTCCCGATACAACTTTTTCACCTCCAACACGATACCAATATTACAGCCTTGAGTATTGGCCGATACTGATATCGATCTGATACGATATCAGCAGGAATCATACATACTTTTATTACTTATCTTGTAGAATCGACTGTAAGAAAAGGCTTGATCAAGTAGGATTACTCAAACAGAGAACAGTAGTCAGCAATAGTAGGTATGAGAAAAACTGACCCATTTGTTATTAACCAATGGGTTAAATATATTTTAACCTTTAACATAAGAATATACTACAATTAAATAGAATAAATAATAATAAATTAGAAGTTCCTGAAAAGTAACCTCAATAAATCCAATAAAAACAAAAACAATTTTTAAATTGCAAAATGACCACTGTGTTTAACTTAAACATAAGCATATTCTACAACTGAATTAAATAAATAAAAAAAATTTGAATGGACTGCTTGTATCAGAGTGCTTATATCAGAGATTTTAGATGCAGGCCGATATAATCCGATATTAGTTTTTTTGCTGATATCGGACCGATATCCGATATCAATATCGGATCGAAACACCCCTACTGAAAGCTGCTCAGCAGTGCTTTCTTCACAACAGGGTGTAAAAGTTGATTAGGATTATGGAGGATTAATAAAGTATGCTTTCTTTTCTTCTTTTTTTCTCTCAGTGATGCTGTATAATCATAACAACATACAGAAGACATAATAGACAATGAATGTTTTTTTTTCTAGCTGTGTTGAATATGTAATAAAAAAGTTCTAACTCTGTGTCATCCCTTTGACCCCTTGACAGAATTGTTATATTGTAATGAAAAGCAGAGGATTTGACAATGAAAAGTTGGTTCAGTTTTATCTGCAGATTTTTTAAATCGGTAAGGTTTTATTTTTGTGCTTACATTTAAGTGGCCAACTCCTCTCTTTGACTGCATCCTATGTTTTAGGAATTCTGCAGTGAAATATGACTTTCACTTCAACATCAGCATATTTCAAAGTGTCTTGTGTGTTTTTTCATTTTTAGTGGAACAAAAAAGGAGAAGAATTAAATGATCCTGTCAAAATCCAGACCAAACACTTACATAATCTGTCAAACAGTAAAACACCAGTTGGCTAGAGCACAATGCTTTAAAAGGAATGGGAGCTGACACCTTGACTGATTTAATGCCTATTACACCCAAAACCAGAATATCAAGACATTTTAGCCATCATGTTTGCATACTGCACCAGGCTCTGCACTGGGAATTTAGATGGTCAAAGTAGGACAGTAGACTGACACGTCCCAATCCACAGTGTCCAGGGTGCTTAAAGGATAAGTTCAGTTTTTTGACACATGGACCTTATTTTTAGGATTAAATACACTCGTAGACTCACCCAGACAATTTTGGCAGAGCTCGGAGCTGTTTTCGAGCAATTTAGATCTATCCAACGGCGTTTTTTCTCATGCCAAAGTAGCAGACGGGGCCAGAAATCGTATTTTGGGGGGCATCAATACGTGTTTCCTCTGGTCTCAAGTCCCACTCTGAGCAGCAAAGGCACTCCTCCTCTGTTGTGTTTGCCGTGCAATGTCCACAACAACACCACCAGTTAGCCCCCATTCGTGGACGTGCAGTGGTTGCTTGTTCTCTGGCCAGCTGTTCGGCTCTCTCCCTCTGCATCCTCCTTTCAAATAGCTCCTCGTCAGTATATTCTGGCTCAAAACGATATGGGCATCCATTATACTCAAAGTCGTCGTCAGACACTTCTACATCGGATAAATACTCCGCCATGTCGCACAAAAATAGCCGTGTAGCCGTGTAGCCTAGCAACAACAGCGGCTCTACTCATGTTCTTGTCTATGACGTCACCAAAAAATACCCGTCCTTGTAAAGCCCCGGATGACCATAACAAAAAAGTTGAGCTGACGTGGTGATAACACTGGCCATTCATTTATAAAATGTAGCTGAAATGAGCGAGTTTCGCAGCAGATATTGTCTAATTTAGGGGCTTCGATTTCTGGCCCTGTCTGCTACTATGGCATGAGAGAAAAACGCCGTTGGATAGATCTAAATTGCTCGAAAACGGCTCCGAGCTCCGCCAAAATTGTCTGGGTGAGTCTATGTAGCGTATTCAATCCTTAAAATAAGGTCCAGGTGTCAAAAAAACGAACTTATCCTTTAAAGCTGCAGTAGGTAGAAAGCCAGTAAATGGTCGATTTTTGTGTCTCATCTGAGTAAGGTTTCGTTCGTCTCTGCCCTGAGCCCCTCCTACCAGACAAGCACGCACACACAGCATTTTTTCCACAGAGTTGCTATCAAGCCACTGCTGGAATTCACCAGTCCACTTACCACAGTTTTGAGTAATGTCCGAGTCAAGCTTCAACCGTACTCTTTACTAATGGCTAGCAGCCAGCTAAACTGTTAGCAGCATTCAACTTACCGGTAGCCGTTTGTCATCTGCTTTCATGAATCTAACTTCACAACACAACTATCACAGCAACACATTTGTCTGCCTTTTTTTGGGTTTTTAAGCCATGTAGGCAGTTGTAGCCAATGCTGGAATAGCTATTTTACCTGGTGAACAGTCCACCATTGCTGCTTGCTGATTCTTTAGAGGCTGAACACTGAGCCATGGTAAGGAGCAGAAACCTATTGTTTGTCTCAGACCACTTGATTTACATTATGCTTGAAGGATATTATAAAATTTTTACTCAATTATACTAAAACAATGTTGCCTACTGCAGCTTTAAGATGACATACTCCAGGCCAGATAAACAGGGCCCAATATTTAATGTAGTGTGTCTTAGTTGAAACAGCAAACAGCAAAAATCAACAAAAATCTATAACATAGCATTTTGTAATTTGAAAACAAGCCAGCCAACTATATTTCTAATTTAATTCAGATTATTTTCTGTCAGTTGATCAATAGATCACTTGAGCCTGCAAGTTAACTTAAAACCATTTTTTCTGCCACATTCTCACATAAGCAGACATACTGTGGTCTCACATTAATCTTTAGGGGCAGGAAGTGAACATAATCCGTCCTGATCTAATTTAGTGAGAAGATTGCCTTTTACATTTTCATTGAAATACCTGTGGACTCGGTAGCTTGTAATCTTCATATTCTTATTCAGGTCTGTAATCACCATAGCAACTTGTAGAGCGAGGAACAAAGTACTGTCTGTATAAGGCAGCAGCTGTAAGCCTGAGGGCCGAGAAACGAAGAGAGGATATGAGTAAGTCGATGCATGGTGCGAACCCCAGAGACTTTATCTACATGAAGCTCTGCATCTACAATAGCATGCTGTTAGTGCTGCACCCCCCCCCAACACCACCACCTCTCTTTGTACATACCTGGAGGCTCACATCAGTCAATTTTATGTATGTCATTAAACTCACTGCTGAGAGCTGAAAATGAAATGTTAACAGACTCTGATGCACTGATTTAAGATTTGTTCAAAGCATGTTCAGCTCTTCAGTGGGTCATGCCACACATACAAACATGTACTGATGTTCACATGCATGCATGTTCAATTCTGATTTCAGACACAGAGAGGCTCTTTTCACACATGCACCTGATATTTCTTAGAAAATACCTGGGGAACCTACCCACACAAGTCCTCGGCTTGCTTGTTCACACTTGGACTGCACAGCTTGAAGTTTTCCTGCCGTTTTCAGACAGTTAATTGAGGGATGGGGGAGGGGAAATACAAGGGAGACAGCAGGTAAAATTCCAGGTAAAGTCTGGGTGGAAAACCCTGCAGTTTGCAGGAGGCAAACTGCATACAGGCAGCTCACTGGGAGTAATTTCAGGATAATTTCAGAGTGTTTTCCACAAGTGTGAATGGGGCAACATGAGACTTTTCTTAGAAAATAGCTGGGTAACTTAGGAAGTTTCACAGCAGCTCTCCCCAGTATTTTCTGGAATATTTCAGGGTTTTTCTGCAAGTGTGAATGCAGTTTGAGTGTACAGCTCTATCCTCATTCACACTTGAACCCTATATTTTCAACTGCAAGCTGCTTTGTTTTGGTACTTATTTGCTACATGACAAAGCCTATGGTCCACTGTATTATGAGGTACATGACTATAGCCTTATGTTCAGGCTAATGCCATGTACCTCATTCAATGTCACTTCCAAAACCCCGAATTACCACTTTAAGGCCCAAGCCTGGAGGAAACAGTTGTAGAAGCACCGTGTTATTGGTGTGGATGATGTAGTTCCTATAGCTGATCATTAGACTGAGCTGATCTGATGTTCTTTTTGATCAATGATTGCCATTGTCTTAGTTCTGATCTCTGAATGTCCACGTTTGCATTTTACATCAGGTAGTTGTTTGTCACCTGAGCTTCACTACTGGCCCTGGATATCCCCCAGTGACCCACATCACACACAGTCAGATATATTCACAGTTGTGTCCTTGTTGTAGCTGTGCAAATCTATGAGCCCTACTCCACAAGGTAAAACAGCAGTTTATCTCAGGTCTTGCCTTTTATTTCATTAAAGGCAGGGAACCTGTGTGATGGATGTGAGAGACCCATTATCTATACAGCTCAGCCATGTCAGGGCTGCTGGGGAATAGAGCCTATCCCGGCTGACATTAATTCGAAGACAAGTTACACCCAGGACTGGTTGCCAGGGGATGACATATAGAGACAGACAACCATTCACACACACACTCACAACTTAAGGGCAATTCAGAGTCAACTTTTAACCCTATGAGCATGTTCATGGACTGTGGGAAGAAACCAAAATATCTGGAGAAAACCCACAGAGAGAAACGCAAACTCCACACAGAAAGGCTTAAACCAAACTGGGGGGTCATACCAGCACCACCGTGCTGCCCAGGATATGACAGAATGCAGTTGTTTTTCTAAATACTTATCCTTTTGATGCACTAACAGGGCCTGAATTTTGGTGTAGGATAGTGGGATTCCAGGAAAAATATAAAATTCCTGCAGGTCCATCACTCAATATGCAGGAGTATCGCACAGTAATTTGCAGTTCCCCCACATATCACATAAAAAAGGTAAGTGTTTGAGTTGGAGGACAGACTGATCAAAAACATCATTTGAAATAGACCTAGACCGTATACCTATGAAAGTCGTTTTGTGTCAGCAACATCTGTACCATTTCAACAAATGTTTCAGCATGTTTCAGGTGTTTCCACAGCTTGGAATCACTCAGTCAATGTGTGTCATATTTCACTTTCAGTGTCATTTTGTGTCAAAGTCAACCACACTCCAGACAGCAGATGCCTCTTTATTACTTGCTGAGCCAAATGATCCAAATCAACAAAACAACCAGAAATTCCCATCACAGGTGTATACTCACTTGTAGCTTCATCAGTTTACATCTTAACATGTTTGCAGCTCTGTCCAAAACCCTCGGCTCCTTTGTAAACTACTACACATTGTCTATGTGGGATTTTTTTTCTTGTTTGTCCCTCCGATACACATCTCTCTCCCTCTCTCTTGCCATCTGTGTTTCAATGACATTGTGTACAAACATGGATATGGACATGTTGAGTTAGTGTAAGCATCACAACCCACTGAAACAGTTAAAAACATTGTTTTAGCACAAACAGAGTCCTGTGCATGTCCAAGAATTATTGGAACCACTGCCTCAGCTGTCTAGTGTTTTAAGGGTTGTTGCATTCTTACTATGCATAACGAATCAAGCAAAGCATTAAGAGTCTAAGTATCTGATTAGCAACAAGTAGTTAATATCAAATGGTTCTGGATATTTGGTTCAGTGAAGGAGGAAAACCAAATGACCAATCATGTTTAAAAGGGTTGAACATCCCCTCACAATTTCAGACTGATCTCACTGGCCCACAACTACCAAACATTATTTTTTAGTGCAAGTCATTTCTAACAACTTAAGGTCTTTAGTTTTTAAATATGCTGCATGCCAAATTCAGAGATTATTGGATCAAGTGTCTTTGTAAAAACAGACCTGTTTATGCATTCAGGCTGCTCTCAGCATCAAAGCCTCTTCTGTTTGTTGAAGTCTTTGAAACTCACATCTAATTGGCCCAATTTTGGAAGTGTCTGCTTTGGGATTAGAGTATGTATTTTTCTTTATCTGAGAAATTCTAGACAAAACACAAATACACAAAAACCAAAGAGACCATTTACAGAGATTAGATATGATTATGTTGTAATCAGTTGTCTTCCACTGGGTAAAATGTGTTTTTTCTCCTGTTTATCTGAGCGAATGGCTTAGATTTAAACAGATCTGAGGGGTATCTTTAAAATAAGACATAGAAGAATGAGAAGATTTTGTTGACATGGTACAGATCTAAATGAAATTGAGCTTTTTTGGTGCTTTACCAGGCTTATGACATCTTAAAGCATATTTTACAATGCAGGGCACATCTATTCACAGCACACTAGGGCTGTCTTCTTATACTAGATATTCCAATATGTGTTTGAGCAGATGAGGGTGGAAATTCTGAACTGTAAATATACATATGAATTCAGAATATACTGTTAAACAGCACATTAGGCTGCCTGGAGCAGTGAACCAGCCACTTCAACAGAGAGTGCTCCCAGTGCAACTCAATGGTCCACTACTCTGTTGACTTCAACAGCCAGGAAGTAGTGAAAAGGACAGGCAAAACTACTCTGAACCTACAATAAAACCATGCAAGGAGCAAATGGGTGGAAGCACTTTGGGCTCAACACTGCCTATGGCAAATTAACAGAGACAGGGCTGTGTGCTGATTATGTGTAAAGAAGCTGGCCTACTCTTTTTCCACAACAAATCCACAAGTGTCAAGTGTGCCTCGTGTCCAGTGGCAGATTGTCAAGTGCTCAGCCCTGTGCAACAACATCCTCCTAGACTTGCCCCTCACCAAAGAGGCGGAAAAAAGCCATCACGGACAAGACTGCAAGATTCAGATACACATTGGATGTGTGATGGCTAATACATGTTAGCTTCAACCAACAGCTTTTAGACTGTGCGTGATATTCTACATTTTGATTTTTAATGTCCAGTGACAGTAAATGAGGAAATATAGGTTTTGAAAAGTGTGCTTGTCTCATCTGTGATATTATTCAGCTGATGTGGACATACATCTCTGCTGCAAACAAGGCAAATATCACTTTATTAGACAATATTTTGGTATAGATATAAATCAACTTGTGGCAAAATTTGGTTAATGTAGTGTCATTTTTTCATATTTCTTACACACAAAGGCAAATCAGTGCCACCTCAGTGAGAGGGGAACATGAGATGGAGGACAGTCAGTACATCTGACTGTCAGCTCCAAAAAATTCTACAACTTTAGCTGTTCCTGCAAAAAGCTTTCAGCATCAATACATTTGCTGCTGCCAGATAATACCTCCTCTTACCTGCTCTAAACAGCCATGAAATGTACACTCAAACTTTATCATAAATACCTTTGGCTAAATTTACTGTTGTTTTTCAAATGGATGAGCGTTAGTTGACTAATTTAACAGGTAGACATAACTTTACACAATGATGTTTTCAATGTCAGCTCAGAAAGATCACTATTAGGTGACTGTATGAAAATTGTCAACACAACATGCGTGACAAGTATAGGTTGTATAAATTATAACAAGAACACTGAAGGAACACAGCTGTTTGGTGGGGAAATTGTGATTTAAACAACATAAGATAAATTCAATGGACCTTATTAAGACATTGCTAACCTTGCAACATTAGCTCTGCTCATTTTATACTAGCTGTGTTAAAAATGTATTGTTGTTCGTCTTCCCACTTTACAATGAAAAAGTGTTAAAGTGGTATCCAGAAGGAACAGAACTGTCAATTTATTAGCATCACAGAAATGATCAAACCCCGTTTCTAGATTTAAGTAAGAATAAACAGAGAGTGGAGAATAGAGGATGACATTTAGGTGTTACTGCATGGATGGACTGACCTGCTTTGTCAGTGAAGATGTCTTTTAAACTCTGTTGGAATAAGCAAAGGTCAGAATATTAAAGCCAAAAAGTCGCCTTCATCTCCAGCACAGTAACCCATGTATGAAAACTCAAGAGAGACCACCACTGAACCACATAAGGGATCATGACACACAGGAGCAACTGCAGGCTGGAGAAACAACAGAAGATATTTCAAATCTCCTGAGGGATTGCTTGGTAAGACACTGTGTCTGGAACTGAGCTCCGTTTCTTTAAACTTACAGTATGGCAGACAAAAGCAAAGAAAAGGGGGAGAGAGACAGGGAGAGGGAGGATAGATGTAGAATATGCCTCAGATGAACCAGAATAAATGGAAAAAAAACTATGTATATGAAAAGAGTTCAAGGAGCTCTTCTCTTGATAATAATTAGACTAAATGGTAAATGCTGTAGCTGAAATACAGAATTTTTCAGCATTTTGTACAGTGCACATATTCACACATATATCATCCCTTTGTAGGTAAAATAGGCAGAAAGTATGTTAAGTCTAGTAACAGAGTACAGCAGTTTTGAAAGAAAATAATCTACTTAAATATTTTGCATTGCTTTTTGCATTTTTAGCTGGAGTGCTTCTATCTACTGTATGTCTGCTGTTATTTAAAAGTCATATTAAATGCAAAGTATACTTTTTTTAACAAAATGTGTCGATGGCCAATCTACAAACCCTATGTCATGTGAAAGATCAATTCCTACCCTCTCCAACTCACTTCACCTCTCAAAAAATGTGTGCTTTATAGTGTGTTTTAAAAATTGATATTCCACCTCCCCAAGTTGAGAGATGCTCCCTGAGCCAGGTGTTCATCCAACCCACTGGCCGCGCCAATGGAAAGAACTCGTCTGGGCATACCTGTGTGGCCACAGTTAACTTTAGAGCACAGCCCTGGGAAGCCAAAGTCACATCTCCTTTTTGAAGGTTATGTGGAGGCTCACCACACAGAGGCTCGTTGTTCAAGGCACTCTCAAACCAGAAAGATCCTCAGGGGAAAAACACAGGGAGAACTTGCAGAGAGGATCTGCATCCACACACATAAATAAATGAATGAAGAAGAAACAAGAAATGCTTTGAGAGAACAAAGCTCCATCACGGCATTCCACCATTCTCGGAAGAGTTATTGGAAAAAATGTGGAAAACTGCCCAGTCTGACACTGTCGAGAAATCCTTCAAAACAATTCTTTAGTCCACATCCAGATTTGGACCACCTCCAAAATGTTTTCACTTCTTCCTTGTGCCATGACTAACATTCCCGGACATTTCATCAAACTCAGTTCATAACTTTCAGAGTTTTTCCGTTCACAACCACGCCTCTTCCAGGGCAAGGACAAAAACCCAATGTCAGAGTGCATTCTGGGAAAGAATATGTGATCTCTAAGTATATTTATTACCTGTTATTCCCTCTTTGATTTGCTATTTATGATCTTTGGATTATGCAACACGTGGTAACATCTGCAGGTGTATTAAGACTTTGTATACAATTAATTTTTCTAGCATACACAACATGTTAAGAGACTTAATTTGGTCAGCCACTGATACTGAACCTATTTACACATGGCTATTTCAGTAACTGATGCCTTTCTATCATCTCCTACAACTCAAGCTATCTTCCTCTTACATGACATCAACAAGGCATTTTGACCCAGAGAAACGCTGCTAACTGGATATTTTCTCTTTTCTGACCATTATGTAATCCCCAGAAATGGTTGTGAGTGAAAATCCCAGTAGATCATCAGTTTCTGAAATACTCAGACCAGCCCGTCTGGTAACAGCTACCATACCACGTTCAAAGTCACAGTGGCATGGTGACTTTCTTCACCATTCTGATGCTCCATTCGAACTTTAGCAGGTTGTTTTGACCATCTCTATATGCCTTAAATGCACTGTGAGGCTGCCATGTCATTGGCTGATAATTTGTTTTTGTTAATGAAGAGTTGAACAGGTGAGCTTCATAAAGTACTCTTGTTGCAGTAATTAAAATAATATGCAGGGGTTGTCTTTTTCACCCAACAGTTGGCATTTGACTAAATTGATGACAAAAGGACCAAATTAGAACTTGAGTTTATTTTCTACTATTTGTTGACAAACTCTCCAAATTATCATACATATTTTTTTACAAGAATATCTGATGATGCATCATTTGAATGACCCCTGGAGTTGCATGACTTCTACAAGCAGACCACTTGGAGCTCTCTGATGTGGATATTCCAACAGTGCGGGTGTATAATAAAGAGAATTGCTTTAGCCTTGAGTCTGGCAGTGTTTATGAGGAGTAATAAGAAAGTGTTGGTCTGAGGAAATGGACTGCAGTCTTTGATTAACTTCATACTTTTGAGTTACTGACTCTTAAGAGAGATCTAGCTCTGACTTTGTCTTAGTTTGCTCAAGGGGAAAGTAAAACTTCTCCAGCACTTTGGACCCATTTAGAAAAGGATCTAAATGGACACTTTAGAGGTAAGACTGGCTTTAACAAGGAAAAGAAGGAAAATTACATCAACACTTCAACCACATCCTGATCAGGGCTATATTTCACTTGTCAAACTCCATTTCAGCAGGTCCATTACTACAATGCCTTAAAGCCTTTTTACGCGTATTTCTGTACCGTTCTTTCTGTAGTGAGAAAAGTGGATTGTCAAGATGAAACTCTCAGAATACATAACGGCTTCATTAGTGCTCCCTCTCTGTGATTAATTGGAGTGCTGTGTCACCCAGTGTGACAGAGCCGCTCACTGCCAGACAGTGTTGTGACAGGAGACGAGCTCAGTGTTGATGAGTGCGCAGTCTGATCGCATACACTTGTCAGACATACATGCACGAGTAAGCAGCATTGTTACACACTTCCTACTTTATCAGATAGTTCTCACTCTCAAGTCGTCAAAAGTGGAGGCGTATTCAGCGGCCGAATAAGGTGAAATATGAGGCTTAGTCTAATGTGGAGAGTTTTCCCTGAAGCAGTTGGTAATAATAAGCCACAGAAGTCATGTTGACAAATACAGTGAGCTCTAAAGTCTGTTTCTAATGGATAAAATACAATACTATATGATTGGACAAAGTAAGATACAATACAATATCATACAAATATTACAAAATTACCCACAATACATCACCTGATGACAATGAATGATTAGTCATTTAACAGTGTTGTAGAATAGGGCTCAACAATACAGTGTTTGTCACCCAAGACTGCAATGTAGGCAGATGCAATTGTCACACTGCAGGGCGTACAATGTTTGTCACATGTTCATGACCCTCTATTTCCACATGGTCTGCCAGTCTAGTATGCTGGCCACACTACAGCTTTGCTTCATCCTCATCGACTGTAAGTGCAGTTAAAACACTGTGAAGCGGTGAACAGCAGCTTATAACAAAAGATTACAACAGAACTACAACTTCCTGAGGAAACTGTGAGTTCACGTGACAACAGGAAGAGCAAGATTTAACCATCAGGATGTATTGTCTACCAGATGCTGATATGCTGTCTGCATCGTTACCATTTCCAATCATGCTGCATTTTGAAACTACCCACAAGCTATGAGTGCTTGTTTCTCTGTGTTGGGTTGATCTGCTTGGTCGAAACTGATGTTTTGCTCAAGTGGCTATGGCTCAAAATAGACTTGTCATGTATTTCCAGCAAACCAGCATGGAGCTGCACTGCTGGCAAGTATTGGGGCTAAAGCCACAAGACCTGGAATTTGACTGATGATGAGGAGGTGGTATTCACTGCAGATTGCATGGCACATACAGATGGCTATGTAGAAATTGGCGTAGGAATGTCATGCTGTCACTTAAGTTTTGGTGAATGGAGACCTAAAGTGCTTTCTTGTTTAAATTTTATGATGACCAATCATTGTAAGTTTGTACAATATCAGCCTTGGTAGTCAGAGAGTAGAACACTGTGCATGCAGAATCAGTGTGTGTCCTGTGTGCCTGTTTACTGACAACACTGCTCCAGTCACAGACATGCGGACATGATGTGATGCAGGCATACGGAGAGGTTGGTTTTTGATGAGTTTCCTGCTTTTAACAGTTGGGCTGTCACATTTCCCAAAAATCAGAATCAATCAATTTTTGAGCGTACATGCTAATAACTGAAGATATTTGATTATGAGTGTGTATGCTTATTGACACCTCCCATGTAGCAACAAACACAAGGCATTTCCATTAGATTATTTCACTATTTACCCCTCCTGAGGCCACAAGTGGGCTGCATGTCCTTGCATATGAAGCCTGTAATCTTGTCTGTGAGCACATTTTTGTGGGCCTCTGCTGAGGAAGGCTGGGCTGAGCACTTGGCAATGCATCGCTGGACTGTGGTGGGTGAAAGACCAACAAATGGCCCCATGCATTTGTCATAGTGGGCCAGTTGCTTTGTACATAACCGACACACAGCAGAGCCCAAAGCACTCCTCACATGATTCTGTGTTGTTATTTTCCACTCAAAGTCTCTTATTCTTCTTCTGTTTGTTTCTAGGAGATAAAATGTAGCTGTAGTTGAGGTCAAGAGAGCACTGCGCCCTCTGCTGGATCAAGTGGTTCACTGCTCCAGGCATCCTAATGTGCTGCTGAGCTCTTTATTTTATATTCCATGTTTATCCACTGTTTGAGTACCCCATGCTAGACCGGATGTTCGAATATTGAGTGTAAGGTGACAGCCCTTATTAGCAGAGCTTTGCCCTGCTGCCTGTCAGTAATTTGACTGAATAAACTGTCCATAGTAGCATTAACATGCTGCTGGATGAAGGGGGTGCGCTTTGTTACACACCACAGAACGACCATGGCATGCAGCACAGCGGCTGTATGGTGGGGATTATCCAGTTTTTCTCGTTGTGAGAGGCTGATAGTGACCATAATTAAAATTTAATAAATTACCCAGCACTAGCAAATGACCCTAGATGAGCTTAAATTACAGTCTGACAGTAGTTGCACAATTCAGCAAGGTGCCAGTTAAAGTTATGAGAGAAAATAAAGTTTCAAATCACGTTAATAGTCCCATAAAATCTTTATTGTTTGCATATTCAAGTGTCATTGTGCGCCCTCGCTGACGAAGCTGCTGTATTTCACAAGATGAGAGAGAAAACTTACAAAGCTTTATCCGACCACGACAGTCTCACTGAGATCACCAAAAAGTTTCGAGAATAAAGCCTGGCCTGAATTCACTCAGCTTCCATAAAAGATGATCTACCTCCAATCAGCTGAATTTTAAAGTTGTGCCAGTAGCAGCTTCAGCGTCTGCCTCAATATTTACCACGGTGTTGATATCAACATGTTGGCACAGGCTCAGCTGTGTCAGCACCCCCAACAAGCTGGCTTCTCCGTATCTGAGCAAGAAAAAAAAAAAAAAAGACTTCAGAGGGCCCTCAGAGCTTCTCAGCTCAAGGGGCCAGAGATAAGAAAATCCCTCATGTTTGATGGCCGCTGTAAGCTCACCATCACAAAGCAGAAGCAGGAGAGATAAAAACAAACTCTCTCCACTGTACACAGAAAACTGAGGGAGAGGAGTCAAGGTGGAGAGGAGGAATAACAGATGGGTAAATGTTAAGAGCTGAGACACTCAGAGAGGGCAGGGACATGGGTCAGGGTGTGGAGATGAGAGGAATGTACCAGAGACTGAGAGTCAGCGTGCTGGTTTTGAACTGGTAAATGCTCCCCAACAGGATATCCAGTCTGGCCTTTGATGGGTTTGTTTGACTCATGTCGGCTCGAATGTCTTTGAACACGTTGTCTGCGGCGAGGGAATGCATCATAGTCCTACTGTAGAGCTTAACTCTACAGACAGAGAAAGAACAGTCAAACTGCAGACTGTTATTTAATCAGTTTGATCGATTTAACTATTGAATCAGAGCTGCTTTAAAGCCGGTAACAGATAAAATGAGTAAAAGAGACCTTTAAACTGGGGAGAGGTTGCTGTTTAACAGAATTTTCTTTCCATTCAAAAGCATGTATCTTTAATGAAACCTTTAAAAGCTTTGAAACAGCACAGGAGCAGGTCTATAACCTGCCCCTGAGCAGCTCGATTGCTCCATGGGGTGCTGGCTAATATCCTTAGGCTTTAAATGCTGATTGGCTTTCTGTGCCAGTAAACCCAACATTTACTCAAGAATCAGTCCTGGCCTGTGAGAGTTTTTTTTTTTTTTTTGATCTAGGGTTTTGAATGAAAAGCAGAAAAATGTGGCATCTCAACATCCAGGATCAAGTTTCACCAGAAAACCACAAAAATTCAAATCTCCACTGAAAGATAAAATCGTTCACAACACTAACCTTCAACCAGTCTTTTCAGCAATATTAGCAAATTGATAATGACTTTGTGTCAAATATAAAGAAGAGAGAACTCAGTGTAAAAATAAAAATAGCGCAGGAAAACAGACCTTAGGGCTGCAGACCAAAACAGGGCCATACATCCTTAAGTACTGGGCCATAGAGAAACAAAAATAATACGTTTGATTACCCTTTTTGGAACAACTGAGACCAGAGGGTGTTTTATTTAGTTTAAAAAGATGACCAGATCCTTGTATGTCCAACTAACTTGAATGCACAGTCTTTACACTAAAGCTCTCTGCCCCATTTACTGGCGTGATGAATGAAAAAAAAATTCAATCTGAGATGAACTCACCATTCAGTTCAGAGGTCACAACTACCCCATCTATAATCAATTGTATATATATCAGACTGATGACCAGTGGATATTTCACACAAAGTAAGCATGGTATTAATGCCATTGTAACAGTACTTTAATCCACACTCAGTAGGTGTTGCGGTTTAATTAGTTACCATGTCATCTGGTAGCTTTAAGCTGTCTGCATATGTCATTGTAAAGCAGCTGATGAAAACAGAGTGAGTCCTCATGAATGTCTTTTTATGAGGTTTAGAAACAACCCCATGGCTCTCTCTAATCTTGTATTACATAAAACCCAGCCATGGCACAAAAAGGTTCGGGGCCACTGCACTATACAACACTGCTGCTTCACTTACGAAACATCTTCAATTGAGTTGAAATCTTCAGCGTAACCATGAGCATCTAGTTTCACATTTTGTAAGCTAAAAATTGGTAGGTAGCTAAGAGAAATATTAGCCTTGTCAAGCAGGTTTCTTTTCTATGTGAAGTCATCAATATTTGAGTTTAAATCATGAAACATGATTTTAAGAAACAAACTTAATCTAACATGGGGCAACAGTCCTAATCCTCAGGTCTGAGCCAAGTCTAAAGTTACATCTGCTTGTCTGCCATGCTGCCAGAAATGCACTTTTGATTGACATTGCCTAAACACGCTCAGTGCAACTCTCGTTCATGGTACTATGAAGTTAAATAACTTGTAGCTTTGAGCAAGTTTGTTGCAGCACCTGAAATATGTTGCACTACAGCCCTGGCATAGATAATAATACAGATGCTTCTCCAAGGTCTCTGACATGGGTACCATTTCTGGAAGGGTGGCAGCGGCTCAAAATAAATGTAAGGATATGGTTTAAACAAGTTCTGTGAGTAATTAAACCAAAATAAATACTACAAACAATATTAACCATTTCTTAAATTTTGGATATCATTGCCTGTCCTTTTGGCCCCTCTGAGACTCTTTATTCCCCCCTTACGGACAGCCTTGCTCTGCATCACTGACTTCAGACTTTAGACCAGGTTTAGGTTTAAGGCACAATCATTTTTTGCCCTAAAGATAGAAATAAACCAGTTTACATCTCTCACTTTTAGACAGACACACCTCTTGGCGCAAATGGGTTCACCATGTCCCTTTGCTATACTAACAACAGTGCAAGGTGCAAAAATCACAGCTGTGCCAGATGGAAAATCAGAAAGATACCTGTGCTGCATGCCAAAACACTTTGCCCTGGGCCTAATATGAGGCTTGTTGACTTTGATATGAGTCAGTTTTGGTCCACACATGGAAGAGTGGTGGTTGTAATTACTCATGCATTAAATAGTGTTGAAGAAATGGTTTAAATGAAAACATCTGATGGTTTGAAGCAGCCTGGGAGCAGGCCTGCAACCTTACTCTGAGCAATTTAATGACTCCATGGGGTACCAGTTAATATCTTCTGGCTATGAGTGTAGTTTTCTTTCAAGAATCTGAACAATAAATTATTTACTTTTTCCCATTATTAACTATCTTTTAAAGATTTCTGATGATGTAACAGCAGCTCTGACTTATTTATATTCTGTATTTGTTGTTTTTTTTAACCTCTAGTGTTCTCATGCTCTCAGTTTCCATTAAACTCCAGCCAACTGATCAGGCTGCAACTTCTCAGCTAAAGCATCATTATTCAGGACCACACACAGGTGAAAAACAATCCTCTCTCTCTCTCTGCTTGTGATAGCAAAACCTTCCATATGCTTGAGTAGCTGTTTATATTCCCCCCGGCGGATCAGAGGATTTTTTTTTTTAGTTGCTCTATCTATGTTGTCTCTCCTCGACACACCAGGTCCTCTGTGGCCTTCTCTCTCAGCGGTTTGCTCAAATCTCTGTGAAGTGCTGAAGGACGCTGCCCCCTCTCTTCTCCCGCGGTAATACTGAGATTTTTCAGGAGTGCTTCTGTCTTTGTGCAGCTACGTGCAGCTCTGAAACTTTACAGGAGAAAAAGTATGTTTTGTCTCCAGGCTTGTCCTTAAAATGAATGTTGTTAGCTTGGTGTTGAAAGTCAGATTGATGAGCTGTCTATCACACCACCACTACAATATTCTAACATCATCATTCATTCGACTGATTAGGGGAGACTTTATACAAGAAATGTGGATCTTTTCAAAGCTTTGTGTCACATCCCCCAGTTAAGTTCCCCTGTTGTTTCTTCCTCAAGTGTCATGTTTTGTCATTGCTTTTTTATTTTGAAAGTCTCACCCTTGTCTCTTGCTTCAGGTTTTGTTTCCTGTCCTCCTCTCTCTGTGTCTCCCTGATTGTTGATTCCCTACGCGAGTGTTCCCTTCCCTCCTGCATCGCCTGTGTGTGAATACTTCATGTGTGTATTTATACCTTCCCTTCCCTCTGGTTCTCTGCCAGGTTGTCTTTGCACCTCGTGGCATACTTCCTTGTGTGTCCCTACGTGTTTCTGATCTTGCTTGAGTTTATTTTTGACCTCTCTTTTTGCCTGCCGATTCTGATACCTCTGCCTGTTTTGGATTGATATTTTTGTGTACCGAATCCCTAACTGATTAAAGGCTTTTGTGATCTTGGACTTGTCAAGTTCAGCTTTGTGACACTTTGGACAGTGATCTTTGAATCTGCAGCCATCACCTTAGTTTGTCCATCACAAATGTCTTTGACCAAATGCCTGTGAGTTCGTCAGCCTACGTTGTACTGGTGTCAAGCTTAGCACATCCTCAGCTGCAAATTTAGATGAGATGGTGAACATTAAAAGAATAATGAAAAGAATAACATTTCCTCTCCTTGCATAAATATGAATTGTAAATTGTATTGAATGCAGTCACGTTTCAAGTCATAAATGAAATGTGAGCATAGTTATTCACTGAGAAGCTCTCCTTGTATTTTTTTCTTTTTTTTAAATCAAAGCTTGAATGATTTTACTCCATGCTTGGGCTACCTAACTTAACACAGCATCTAGATCTGCCTGAGTCAATTTCCTTGACTTGCATACAGTTCTTGACAAATTCAATGGACCACCACGTAATGTAAGGTTTATGTCACAGCTGCCCTAAATAAACAGAACTGACAATTATGTTTCTGTAATGGATAATACACAAGAATGTAGAAGCTCTGTAACTGAAATGATATTTTAATGCTAAAATATATTCATTGTTATCCATATATTTTTAGCTTTACTGTTTTACGTAAAAACATATAAAATAGTGAAGCACATCATGATTTCTTGGTTAAGAATGTTACTGTTAATTTATAGTTATTTGCTTGCATTTCTGAACAGAAAAAGTAGTGGTCGAATGTTATTATTGATTAAATTTTGATTTCTCAGAGAATCCCAGTGGCTCATACTGCTGTTCCAAATGTTTGTCCAATAAAAATAACATTTGGATTTTAAACAAATTTTCAAGATATCTAAAATATTTTCTTGTTTTTATGACAGATGGTGTAATTAAATTGTTAAGCACTGTAAATAAACACAGATAATTAATGAGTAATTACATTGTGCAATTCAGTTGTCTTTACTGAAAGATACTTTTTGCTTTGCTTCTTTTGTTCTTTTCTGTTGATTAAACACTTGTTTTTATTACAAAACCTGATATATAACCATGTCTGCAACAGAAAGCCTGGTCTAGACTTCCCTAATGTTTTATAATTTCATGAATAATCCCATGATTCTTAAATATAAGCTCTCATTCTTGCATAACAAATGACCTTAATGTGAAAGCAAGTTATACCAAGTGTTGACAGAAATCCACACTGAGTGTGGCAGCCAACAAGAAAAACTTCCATCAATCAGCCAAGTGATCTAAAGTTACCGTCACACATGCTTTCACTTGAGCGTGTTAGCTGACCGAAGCACAAGCCACAGCTCACATCATTCATTAAGGATGCTTGTAAACTACAGTCACTGTTGGTGGGCTAAATTATTCTGTCATAGATTACACTTTAATCCATAACATCCAATTGTGTTACTCTGAGAACTTGACTGACCTTACTTTCTTTTTGACCCGTCCTATCATGAGTTTACAGTCTGGTCATATCATTAATGTGGTAAATATCTCAAAACGCAGCCCACTCACAGCAGAGATAGAGGACAAACAGCAGTTTTCCCTTTGACTGACCTTTACGAATGTGTTGATTAAATCTATGGCAGTGATTCAGCTGGAATAAGTGGCCATTTCTCTGATGAATAATGGGGTCATGAGTTCATAACAATTCAAAGCACTGCAGGGATAAACACCATGTATTTAAAGTTTTTAAATGTCGGGTTTCATCGGCCTATTCATCTGCAAGGAAACTTTTTTTTTTAACAATTAATGCCTCTTTGACTTTGTTATGCAATAGAAAACAATGTTATAAACCAGCAGGCTGAGAATCAGGCATTAACAAGGTTATAAACATTTGAAATTAAGTTTTAAAGTCATAAAAATGAAGGAGTAATATTTGCTCTAGGTGCTGTTAGTGTGTCTGTGGTGCACTCACAGGAGAAAAAGGGCCTTTCAGCACCCAAACCGGTGCTTCACTTTTACAATCAAACTTCATCTGTCTGTCTTATACAGGACCAGTGGGCTCTGCAGGTTGAAGCCACCACAGACAGAGCCAAATATCTGCTAAAACAAGAAGATACGTAGTTGTGTGCTCAAATGTGACTTTTATTATTGCTCAATTAAAAAATTCAAGCCCCTTAACGTTTCAGCATCTGTGCAAATTGAAGTCTTGCTTCTCTCTTTCTTTTTGTGTCTGAGATGTTTGAGTTTTGTGATACCTGCTGCTGTTAAATACACCCCATTTCTGATATTACTGCTTCAAAACAAAGGTCATCAATTAACATAAGGGTTAGGGTTTATCATGACAGCTTTGTTCTTCTGTATTCAGAAAGGGTCTTGTTGCTGCCACGTTCATGTTTGTGCTTGATTATGGTGATGTTTTGTTCATGCGCGCCTAGCTTCAGAGCTTACATGCTCTGGATACTGTCCCGGTGCGATGGTCCTCTTTGTCTAAACTTAAACACTGGCATCATTTTATTTATAAGGCAACTTTGGTTACACTCCCATCGTATTGTCTGACTTTTATCAGTCAGAGGAGCACAGGATCCTATAACCTCCGGTCCCAGGATCTCTCTTTCTGCTCCTAAGGTCAGAACTGAGCAGAGCAAGAGGGCTTTTAAATTTGCTGCTCCCTTTACTTGGAATGAAAAGACCTGAAACTCAATGTGCAGGTTTCATTGGACACTTTTAAAAGGACGTTAAATGACTTGGAAGCAGAGGCATCTGGCTGCAGATGTTTTGACTGATACATTTCTGATTTATGTAAATCTTGACAAATAGTCCTTACTGTATTTGTTAAGCATCGTCTTTTATTGCATTTCATTGTGCTGTATTTGATTGAGAATGGCTCTCACTGGCCACTCGAAGGCTAAATCCCTGTTATGTACTTATTTACAATTCTATACTTAGTCTGTTTCCTTCATAATTAAGTAATTGCACTCAAGTGAAAAGTGCTGGAAGATAAAGTCTTTGCTCTGTGATTCAGTCATTCGTTTTTATTGAAACAGAAACATAGACAAGAATACAGCACATTCGATACAATAACGAAGAAGTATCATTGATGCAAGATAAGTATCATCACACTAATGCTCTTATACAGTCCATCCATTTCTTGATCAGGTTCTTACTTTCAAAATATGACAACCTAAACTGTCCAATTGCTCTTTAGATACATCATTATTCTTGTTGAGTTTTCCAAGCATCTTTTCACATGAAACCATTGCCATCATGTCTTCTTTCCACATTTCAATGTCAGAACTTTTGGCTCCTTCCAGAACTGCAGGATTAACCAAACGCATCATCAAACCAGTCATCAATACTCTAAATGTGTACTCGCTTAAGTTAGGCACAACTGTTTTATCTCCAAGGAGACATAACTTTAACGATCTAGGCAAACAACATTTCAACCAATCCTCCATAAGATCCAGAACACCTTTCCATAACAGGAAAACCATCAGACAATCTCATAACACATGAATGTTAGTGCCACATTCTGTATTACACGTCCAACACAAACCATCTTATATAGTCCCATATTATGTTATCTTGTAGGAGTGCAATAGTGGGCCGGCTCTACTAAAGGTTTGCATGTATAAAAACATGCAAACTTGATAGCGCTCAAAAAGCTGATCTACTAACAGGGTGCACCAAGGATTACATCTGTCAAATGAGCAGAATAGCACACACAATCCATTTAGCGGGTTTACCTTCATGAATATGAAGAATACATGCAGATTATCAGTTCATGCAAAATACTGGGAGGAGGAGATGCAAATATTATAATTTTGCACCTGCAATGTGATTTATCCAACCTGAAACTGATTGTGGTCAATGTTTTTGTGTCTAATATAGCACGTTCGAAAGGCAGGTGCAAACTGGCACAGCGTCACGCGCAGAGGGCTGACGACGGAGAGAAAGAATCTTCCGTGTGTGTCAACATGTTTGGACTGTCATAAACAGCATTAACTGAATATTTTTCCTCATTAATCAAATTTTTTGATGAATAAAGGAAATATTTGGCGGCTGTCTGTCATTATGATGGATTGGAAAAAGAGGAAGGGTGCCATCATACTCATGCAGACAGACATGTAAAGTAAGCCCTCTCTGTTTAGTGCTTTTAATACATCATGGAGGAGGTCCTTTAACCTATGTAAAAAAGATCCCCTTCATAGCCAGAATCACTCCGTTTGTCACTCAGAGCTGACTGTGTCACACTCTCCACGCGCTGACAGCAGGTTTAGGAGCTGTGAATGCTTCAGGTCAGTCACAGGGCGCTGTGGCTGCAGATTTTTCTCCCGCTGCAGCATGTGCTTGCAATCACAGTAAACTATGTATTTAGTCACAAGTCAAAAGTGTTCTTCACCTAATTATCTTATTATGTTCTCGGTGCAGATAAATGGATTGTGCGCATTTTCTTTTTTTAAATACATTTTCCTAACATAACGCGCTGATTTACAGACTGGACATGAATTTTTAAGTTGCATAATATCAGGTTTAAGAAAACTGTTTGTTTTATGAACAGTTTGGTTGGGATAACACGTAGGTTTCAAAAAGTAAGCCGAACAGCGCTGAAGGTTGTCATGTTTTGAAATTTTAAGCGCTGAATCACAACCAACTACACTGCTTGTGCTACTATTAAAACTGATTGGTCAAAAGGACACTTTATAAATCAGAACAAACCACACACACGAGGTTGAATGCAATCTTACATTTGCACGAATCATCCTGTTGGAGACTATGACATGCTCTGCTTTCCGTGCGGACAAAGGACGTTAAAAGATAAATGCTTAGTCAGAGTAACTCTTCACATGAGAGGTTATTGGTGATGAAGCTGTGTAACTATGTGCATCCTGTCATTTACATTATGTTTAATTGGAATCAGAAAAGGAAAATTAAAAATGACGGATTAAAATATGGCATGACGGAAAAGTGTCCTCCCAAATCGCATTTCTTATGGCAAAGCTGAGATGTCTCTGCTGAAGTTCATGGACGTGTTTATTTGCCTCAAACTTCATGGCTTCAAACTTCATTTTTTGTTTACGGCCACTCTGCTCTCCCAAACTCTCCATGCCGACGCAAAATCCTCCTTTAAAGAAGATGATCCACACCACTTTTTTGCCTGTTATCAATCACTCAGGCAGTCATAGTAGTTCACCCGCAACACGCCCACGACAATTATATAGTGTGCGCATGCAATTAGCACTCGTTATTTGGGATTTTAGTAGATCTCAAGTATCCCAGTATCAAAGAAGACTTATTCTCACCACCTGGCCCCAAAGTTCGTCTTGATACGAGTAAAAGAAGTCTCAGATGTGCTGCTCCTGCAGACTGGAATCTTCTGCAGGTAAAATTGGGTCTAAAAGAGCTGCTCTGTGACTCTGAGTTGATTGCTTAATGTGTGTTTACCTGTGTTTGGAATTGTTTAATTTCTGTTTCTTGTTCTGCTGCGTGTCTTGGCCAGGCCACTCTTGTAAATGAGATCCTTAATCTTAATTAGGCTGTCCTGGTTACATGAAGGCTAAATTAATAAATACATAGAATTTGACTATCAGCAGACACTTGGTTTAGTTGAATTTCACTTAGATTAAGAGACCATCACCCACTGCTGCAGACATCTTCTTTTCATCATCCCAGATTGAGGACAAGCCAGACAACGTGTAAAACACACCCCCAGCTTGTAGAGATGACAATTCTGCAGCATGACAAAGATAAACCACTTCAGCAATCAATCTGCTTCCCGGTATGAGAAGGGTAGGAGGTGAGCTTGACTACCTGGCTCATTGTCAGAGCAGAAGAGGCAGGCGTCTAGATTTAGGTTAAGTTGGCAGTCTGGGGTGCTGGTTTGGCAGAGTGGTAAGCAACCAGGCATGACCCATAAATATGCTTCTGCAAGCCCAGGTTGAAATCCAGCTTGTGGCCAGGCTGGAGAGTGTCTTCTCGTACTCTCTCTCGGCCCCTTTAACAACCCTATCTACTGTCTCTCTCTCCCCTATAAGGCACAAAAATGCCCCAAAAAATAATCTAAATAATCAAAATAAAACACTGCAGTCTAAACAAGTTAACTTACTAACTAAAAATGTCCTGTTTGCCTGTGCATAAAAAAAACCTTTGAGCTTAAAACAGTGAAAAAGTATTGGTGTTATCCACAATTCTCATCAAATGTAGTTCTCTGCCTCTTGACATTAACATCAATTTAATTCGAAGATATATAGGCCACTGTTTTAACATCACAAGACACGCCGTCTAAACATGCACAGTATGGATGTGATTTTATCAAAACCATCATTGATTCTGCTCATTGATACGATTCTTTGAGGATTCCCTTATCGATTCCTGCAGATTTTCTTTGTGGTGTAGTGTTGGTTTTCAGTGACAACAATGTCGGGTCACTCCTTATATTGTGTGCTTTGCTGCTTGGATAGGTGCTTCTGCAAGTTGCTGGTGTTTTTGACTGTTAAATTTTGTGCAGTACGCTCTATTTTGTTGAACCTAAACCTTATTTTGACTTCTTCCGTTTCCTGTCTGTTACTTCTTTAATATAATTTCTGCACACAATGGCTGGACCTATTATCGCAACGGATATCATTTGACAAACAATCAGCTACACAAACATACTAACCTGAAAAATTCAATCACATATATTCATCTATTCTGAGCTCAATTCTCCCACTGACAAACTGATGTTACAACACCAATCCAAATATACCAACAAAACTGCCCATGAACATAACTTTCATGTACTCCTTTTCTTTCCTCACTCAGCACTAAAACCATCCTGGTACCCACTCTAAAATCAAACTCAAACAGATCATGATACCTATTTGTGTTTTTTTAAAAGTATTTTTTCTTTTTTCTTTTCTTTTCCCCCTCCGTTTGTTTCTCTTGTTTCTATTTTTACTCACTTTTTGTTTTTAGCTTGTTTTTTTCTCTTCTTCCCTTTTGCTCTTGTTTCTGTTGTTTTTTTTCTTTGCATATTTGTCCATTTTCCTTTTGTTATTGCCTTGTTTACTTGCTTTTTCTCTCAGTTTTACTTATTACTTGCAGTAATAGTATGTTTTGTATATATCTGTTTCTATGTCTTTGTATGTGTGTATAAATAAATAAATTATAAATATATACTGTATATTTATATAATTTCTGCTGACTGCATCTAAGAGGGGGATGTACTTGATTTAGAAGGCATGCACAACAAAGTGGAAGGAGTTGAGAAGGGCATTGTAAAAAGACTAATGACATCAATTCTTTGAGGGAGTTAATATTGATTCTCATCTTGAACTGGTTTTTGATTTCCATCCCTAATTGGACAGTGATTTGGGTTGTATCCGTCTGCATTTTGTTGAGATGCATGCCCAGTAAAGTGCTTGTTCTCCCACCTCTCACACTGAGGCTGGACTGCTCTGCTGAGTTGAGCCCAAACACCCTGAATAAGCATGCTCATCTTTATGGTAAATGCCGTAATAAACTGTTAAATTTTCAAGTCATGCATGAAACATGAGAGTAGTTTACTCTGGAGATGAAAATTCTGCATTTATGCCTCAGGAGATAAGAGTTTTAAGCTGTGTGTGTGCTGGTAGGCTTCACCGGGAGCCCACTCTGCCTGTTAGTACATCCTGGGTCTGAGAGGCTGTATGGCTTCCGGGTGGCGTTTTAAAGTAGAAGTCTGTGATGTGGTTACTCTCAGTGAGAATGCTTTGTTGATGCCAGAGGTCAGAGGAGAGTGACCTCACTGCTTTGCCATGATAGAAAAGCAACAGCTTCTCAAATAACCTCTTATTACGGCCAGTGTATTCAGAGATATTTAGAAGGCCTGAAGACTCCTGTCAGCCAAGAATGAAACTGAGGCTAGAATTCACACAGGATCGCCAAAATGGCTGGAAGGTTGGAAAAAGGTTGCCTGGTCTGATGAGTCTAAATATGCAGCATTCAGATGGTAGGGTCAGAACATGATAGCATGGCTCTATGTTGTTTTGTATCAACAGATCTGGTGGTGTAATGGTGAGGCGGATATTTTTTGTTGCACATTTTGGTCCCCTTAGTACCAACTGAGCATCATTTAAATGCCACATCCCATCTGAGTGTTGTTGCTGATCATGTCAAGCCCTTCATGACCACCGTGTACACACACTTTCTAATGGCTATTTCCAGCAGGACAACGCGTCACAAAGCTCACATCATCTTGAAGTGGTGTCTTGAACATGACAATGAGTTCACTGTTCTCCAGTGACCTACACCTTTTGGATGTGGTGAAACAGGAGAGTTGGAGTTATTATTGTATCCATATAGACCAAAGTCTCCTGGGAATGGTTCCAGCGCCTTTTTAATCCATGCCAGCATTATTAACTAGCGGGCCATTTCAGGCCCCCCACAGTTCTCCATCTTGCACCCAGAACATTATCAAATTCTGAAAATATTGGGTAGAAAAAACATGTTGTTGTTTTAAGGGTATATTTTTGTGGTCACATCCCTATAACTTCATTAATCTTTATTGTTATGAACCGTGAATATAACAATAAACGCAACCCCCAAAACAACTGCAATTGAAACAGCTACATCAGGTATTTCTTCACATTTGATCTGACTTATGAAAGCCATTGTTAGCCAGTATTTAATTAAGGGAACACATAAATAGAGTCAAAACCAGTCATGAGAGACAAGAAAGCCACAGTAAGCAGAAAGCAAAATATCTTTATTACCCCATATGGACTGATTTTGTTGAGACTAATATATATGTCAACTCCGTCAATGACTTGTCAACTCCATCAGTGTTTTTTGTCGTACTTTTCAAAAAAGGGAATCTGTTTGATTCCTTGAATAAGATTTGTTCAGAGACTAATGCATTTCTAATGTTCATGTGTATTTTTTATGCTTAAAAATGCTGCTATTAAGTTTTAAGGTTAAAGACAAATGTGAGGGAAAATGACATAATTTAATGTTATTTTATTGATTTCAAGACATGTGTGCAGAATTTGGGAAGTGGGAAAACTCTTGAGAGAAAAAATTTCAGTTAAAATAATTTTTGAACAAATTTTCAACTATATTCATGTGCCTGTGTTCACAAAAATGCACGTGCTGATCCAGCAAACATACGAATTCTATTAAAAAAAGTTCAGCTGGGAGGTTGAACCGAAACAGGGTTTGATAACCAAAACATCATCTGACAAAGATGTATTCATAGATTTTGAAAATGTGAAGTTTTTATTTTTTGAAAATGAAAACCTGTTTTGTCCCTTATCCCAAGAATCCCTGATATATTTATGTTTGTTTTGAATATCAGAAACAAACTGAATTTACAAAAGGTTGAGCTATTTTAAGGGCATGATCATTTTGTGTGACAGGAATAGGTCAGCTCTGTGACTGTCCACCGCTCATTTTAAGACAAATAGCAGACAGGAGTGCGCACTCATTGGCTGTCAAATGACAATCCTGGGTGTAAAAATATGAACTGGTAGAAGACCTGAGACATCTGAGCAAAATACTTTGGCCTCGGCTTACGGCGTGGTCCAAACTGTGTTTAGAAATAAACGATTTTTCTTTATTGGGCCATAAAGTGTTTGAGCTTTGTTTATAAGATAATGAAACAATGCAAGAAGTTATCTAATTAAAAAATTGAATCACACCAATAATTAGAAAAGTTTATCAGTAGTTTAACAGCAAATCACAACACAATTGCTTATGACTGCAGCAAATTTTTACGACTGTGTTGACTGCAGTCATTTAGTCCGTAGCATTATTAAACTCCCTCTCTCTCTCACACACACACACACACACACACACCCTTCTATGGCCATTGGCTGACGTGCCCGACTGTAACAGAGGAGCCACAGATCTGCATCAGCTTTCTACTCGCTGGCATGGAATCAAAGCAGAAGTGCAGATGTTAGCACAAGCTGCAGAGGACACGAACACACTCTCACACACTCACGAGCAGCTGATGCATGTGCGATCACACCTTCAGTTTAACATGATGACAACACGGCCTTCTCAACATGACAGAGTTCACAACCTTTAACTCTGAATAAGTTGTGTTTCTTGTGAGAGCCGGGGAGAGTCGGGGAAGGTTAGAGGGTAAAGCAGAGGGATTAATTATGTGTGACTCATTTGGTTCAGCCTGTTGAAGCAGAATGATTAGTCAGTAATAAAGAGGTTATTGGTTTAAGCAAAATTTATCTCCTTTTAGCCTATGGCTCACATTTCTGAAGGATTTAGCGTTTAATCCTGGTGAGATAAGGTTTTATAAGCTTCTGATGGATCAAACTGAAATGAAAAGAGTTGGAAATCTTTCTCCACACTTTATATTCTGCCAAATAGACTTTCTAGTGCTCAGCTTTTCTTCAAGATGTATAACAGTAGCAGGATGTTAACACAGGGGTCGTTCAGGAGCCTCGCAGAGACAGTATAAAAGTTGAGAGCGTACTTACAGTCTTTAAATGCTCACTGGTTGACAGGAGGATCTTCTTTCAGGCAGAGATCTCCCACAAACACAGGAACGCAGGAGCGTCTGGTCGGCACTGTATGTTCCTGTTGAGAGACACAAACAGAAAATTCATTTTAAATCCTGACAAAAGAAAACTCATGATGTTTTCAAACTCAAAGAAAAAAAGTCACTGAACCTGCCTTCTATTGTCACAGGGTGATGTGATCGAGTCTGTATCTTCTTATAAATACCTAGGTTTTTGAGTGATGATATGTTAAATCTAAAGCTTCATACTGAGCAACTTGTAATGAAGTTATGAAGGATTACTCCTTCATAAATGTAATTAGTTAACAGGGAAAGTAACTGATGCGTTACTTTTTTAAAAAAAGCTGTAGCTGCTTGTACGGCATGGCTCCGTCTCCATGTCCTTCCTTGTTGTTACCTGGCCTGCTACAGCAGCGCTGCATTATCAACGCTATTATCTGTGTTTTTGTTCACTAACATTTTAGAGTTACTCACAACGGACAAACACTTTGATTTGGGACATAATGTACACTTCACATGTATGCTCTTGCCTTTAACTTCTTGTACCTTCATCCTAAAAACCCCAGTTCAACTTCACAGACTGCTCCGGACTCGCCATTGCTACATCTAGCTGTGTTGCCAGATTTTGTGACTGAAATAAGCACCAGGTCGATAAAACAAGCCCAGCTATATTTTTTCTAATGCGATATATTACTTTTTGTAAAAGGGAAATTTACATGAAGCATGTTTTAATTTTCATCTACATTACATTTCAATTTCACAGTGACATTTCTTCTTATTTGGCTCTTATTTTACTTATTCAACATCCTTTTGTTTGGAGGTCGAACATCCTTTTCTTTACACAGAAGTGAAGGGAGGGCTACTGTTGATTATAACTCTGCCATAGCTCAACAGTCTGTCTAACCTTGATTTTAGTAACCAAACAGACAAAGTCAGACTTTTATCTAAGTTTAATGTTGATCCTCTACAGCTTTATTACGGAGAAAACAGTTATAGCTACAATAGAAATAAACTTAATTCTGGCTCTAAGGACTTCTTTTAGGTGGAAACATCATTTTGCCGCTCTTTTTACAGAAAAATTTACATTTGTGTTTAGAGTGGGACAAAATAATTGCTATAACTTCTGAATTGAGTTTATTTTGATGGTAGACCATGCATCAGTTCCCTCCTGGGTTTATGAGCACAACAAGCCCAAATGAGCAACTGCACTATTGGAACAAGCCCAAAAAGCACAACCCACAACAGCCAATATTTACAAGCAGCTTAAAAAAGAAAGATGAAAGTTACTTATAATAAGCGAACCTGGCAACTCTGGTATCTCGTTCACTTGTATGTCTGTTTGCGCGGCAGCTGAGCGAGGCAGGTCGGATAACACCAGCTGGAGACAGTGCATAATAACGCGCCACATTTCACTGTTGGTAATGGCGTTGTAACGTTTGAAATAGTAATTAATTAGATTATCTGTTACTGGGGAAAAAATAATGGCGTTAGTAACGTAGCGTTATTTTTAACGCTGTTATTCCCAACACTGTCCATCGATCATGTTCAGTCCAAACCAATCAGATAATGTAGTGTATCTACTGATGCAGTTTTAAATACAAAACCAAAGCCACTTTGTAGAACAAGCTCTCACCAAAACATGACAGAGGTGGAGGGAAAAATATCCTTTTTTTTAAATCAAGAAATGCTTTCAGTGTTGTTTGTTTTTCATTTAATAAAGAAATGCGGTTACATCTGATAAAACTGCTACTGAAGCTGTTAGCATCTATGCTAATCTCTGTACAAGCAGCCACTTCTTGCTGTCATCTTGCTCATAGCTCTACCTCTTCCTGCTCTAATGGACTCTGATTGGGCCGTGCCGCTTTGGGCTGCTCACAGTCGTTGTAGATTGGAGCTTGACAAGATGGATCTGTCTGATTTCAGAGTAGGGCTGAATGATTTAGTGTTTTTGGATCGAAATCGCGATTTCAGACAACGCAATCATGTGATCGCCAAAGCTGCGATTTTCTGCAGCGCTCCTGACTGACCCAGGATCTGTTGTGTCAACTATTTTTACACATAGTACTTTACAAATTTGCAGGCAATTTGCATTTAAGATTGGCTCACTTAAAAGAGCAGTGTAAAAGAGTCGGCTCGTTCGTGAACGTCACATCTCCACCATGGAAGTGCTGGTAAGCAGGTCAACAATGCAGAGCCTCTGTTTTGGAGTAGAAGTTGGAGTATCATTTTAATAACAATAACAGATTATTTATCATCAATATCAGATGTTGAATAATGTGTTTTGTGCTTTTGATCATTGATTTCCTTACTGTTGTCTATACTGTAAACATAGTGAATATTGTACTGAAGCTTGATTTGAAGAAAATCGTGAATCAAATTGAAATCACAATATCTGCCAGAAAAATCAGTTAGATCTTTCCTGAAATCGTTCAGCCCTATTTCAGAGACTGAATCGGGCTGACTGATCGTCACTGCAAAGTCATTGGTAGCCAGTGTGCTTCCTAAATGTGCTTAAGTCACTGAAAAATTGGCAAACTTTAAAGAAAAAAACAAACAAAAAACAAAAGATGTATGCATTTTACGAACCTCAATTCCAATAATGTTTGGACATTGTGTGAAATGTAAATGAAAATAGAGAACACTGATTCAAAATCATTTTTAACCTATATTGTAGGTTAAATTGAATCTAAGAAGTAAATAATTCAATACAGTGAAAAAGGAGCTGTGAAAGAATCACATGATGTTGCTTTGAACCCCTAGGCTCTCGTATAGATTAATTTAAGGGCATATTTCAGTGTAATTAAGTCCAACCTGTGGGAGACTAAATAGACATGTAGGTGTTCTGTGGTTCGGTTTCTGCCCACACTGTTTCCAAGGCTGCATTTTCAGATCCTTCAACAACAGAAAGATGGTTGTTCTTTCAGTTTGTAAGAATATATCCAGCTGTGTTCGGCAGCACAGAAATACCAAATCGATTCAACAGAAGTCTGAAATAATAAATTATTTACCATACACTCACACACAGATGTGTCCTAGATCCTTGATCCTCCTGATAATCCCTGTGCTGTCTTCTTTTTCATTTCTTAATTTGCAACTTTCACTCTGATGAATCAGCATTTCAGACTCCACCTTGTCTCACACTCTTTTAATTTAATTGCTAATAACCTGAAAATGTAGTTTATACTTTAATAACATGGTGCTATAAATAGTGTTTTACTAGACGTGAAGTCTCTTTTGCATGAAGTAAAAGTGATATGTGCCCTCTGAGCAGTAAAAAAGTGCTGATTTAAAGGGCGTCTTGCTGAATTTTCTATCTAACGCTGCAGTCTATAATGGCTGCTCTCCCTTTTCCAACAACTTTATATATTAAATATTTGATTATTAGAGATGAGATCACAGGCACAGCTCCTAACAGGGATGCCGACCCTCATGTTAAAAACTCCCTCACTGTTTATCAGACTTATTGCATATTTTCATGGTTCATATTAGTTTATAAAATCCCATGTACAGATTATTGAAGGACATTCATCCCCATATCCTGCATCTTTGACCCCTTAAATGATCACAAGGATTTTTTTATATCACTTGGTGGATTACTGTCAGAACATTTTAGCATCGCATTATCATACATGTGACTGAACAGAATGAAACTACTGGACAACTTCTTTGTCCATTAATAAATCTTGAGTAAGAGAATATGACACATAATAAATACAAAAAAAAAAACAAGTTCACACAGTACTGTTAAACAGGGTAATTCATTGTGAAAGAAGTATTATTCTTGTATTAGCTTCTCATTTTTCTTATTAAGAGAAGGTGAAAATGTAACAATGATCAAAATAAGAATGAAATAATAACTACAAAGAAAACACTGCAAATCCTTGAGGTCTCACCAACATGTGGAATAAAATTCATTCCTGAAAAGAAAAACAGCAACAGCAAAACACATATAAATAAAGACTAAGAACCTGTATTTCTATACCCTTGCAGCCCTTCCCATCATCCTTATGTCTCTGGTTTTCATCAAAAATCACCAGGACAAATATAAATCTGCAAACATATGCTGCCTTCTCATATATCCCCAAACCAAATCTCATTCACCTCATAAAAACGCTGCAATTTAATGTTAGATTTGTTCTGAAAAAAAAGCACCAAACGCCTTCAAGCTCTGTTTCTCGTGGCTGTTTCTGACTCACTGTCTTTTTATAGTGATGCTGGCCTCCTTTGTTGTCATTATTTAAGAGATTTGGTTTCTTGCCAGAGCAGTTTTAGTCCTTGTTTCCTGTTTTTGTGACCCGTGTGACCCTGTTCATTCATGTTTTGCACATCTCTCTGTGAGTAGGTGTTCATTAACCCTCTCCACTCCAAGGGATTATTGGCGTCCCCAAGTGGTCACAGTTAGATTTTTACCTTCATCTCAGGAATCTTTATCTTCAACAAGTGTATTTTAAAACTCATTTTTTGTCAATCCACAGCAGGTTCCTGTTCAAACAATATTTACTAAATCCAGACACGAGGGCTTTTTTACTGTAGTTTGCACTTGTAGATCATCAGTGATAAATCCAAAATCTGTATTTTTTTAAATCACATTCCTTGATATAACTTAGTGGCGTTTTTTGTATTATTAAACCTTATTTTGACCCTTAGTGAACGTGTACACTTCCTACTTCTGTTGATCAATCAGATGCACCAGGTTTCCTCTTCTCTTGCTTCCATGTCAACTATCTACAAAAGAACTAAAAAGGAAAATTGAGCAATGTGATGTCACCCTTTATAATATTTGTGACAGAATCTGCTTCCACAAATGACTAAATGAAGCCAGAAAACATCTAGAAGAATATGTGTAAACACGTAAAAACATATTTCTGGCTTTGCGGTATATTTGTTACTACAACAATGGAATTACAGAAAAACTTACATGCACTCAAAGGTAAGAAAAATCATTGAACTACTCATGATATCTGGCATTTTATTAATACTTTACTACTGCTCATATTAATCCAAAGTGGATCAGAATCTGAATCAGAATTACTTTATTAATCCTCAAATAACTTACTTCCAGGCAACATGCAGAGACTATTCACAGACAGAAGGGGGTATTACTATAGAGGGACACTAAATATATAAAAGCACTTTGCTCAAACAAATCTTAAAAGTATGTGCATTTCGCATTGTGGGGTGGTTTTGTGGAATAATATTAAAGGTAACATCAAACTGAGTAAAAATATCAAACAATTAAAAAAGATGCATCAAAACCTTGCTTTCAGGAAATATATTAATTAACAGGAGGGTATAGGTACAAGTGGCTGACTGTAAACTGTGACTTCTGCTGCTCTGCTGTTTTATTTTTCTTTTGTCAAATGAAAACTGACTTTTCTTTTCTCGTACTATGTTGCTGATTGATTAGTGATTACATAATACACCGATGAAAAAAAGGGGCAGGACAAGATGAGCTTAGCTTCGTCCCACTCCATTTCGAGCATTGAACAGCATTAATATTCAAAGAATTTCTGAAAATAATGTTTTCATTTTTTGTTGTTTTTTGTTTTTTTTTAACTTTAATATTTTATTATTGCTATGTTCGAAAGAAAGATTATCCAATCCACTCCAAAGGGGAAATTCGGTTGTTTCAGTTGCTCGTATACACAGTATAGCAGTAGGAATATAAATCAAAGACATAAAAATAAATAAGATCATGAAAAATTAAGTAAAAAATTAAGTAAGCAGGTTGCAGCATGCAGAGTCTTTAAGCTACAGTATATCAGCTTCTTTACGATGAAAACTGTGAGTCTGTGGTGCTCTTGGATTCAGTGGGAAATTGTTCATAGCACCAAGTAGGAAAACCAAACACTCAAACCTTGAAAAATGTGACAATGATAAAAGTATGAAGAGGCCTTTATTGAAGTGGCTAAAACATTTAAAATAAATGAAAATTTGTCTATCTATCTATCCATCTATCTATCTATCTATCTATCTATCTATCTATCTATCTATCTATCTATCTATCTATCTATCTATCTATCTACCTAAAATATTAATAATCCAAGGGCAGACTCATATTTACAGGGTAGATGCACTTCAAAACTCTGGGGTCTAATTATCCTCTAAGGTTCAGTTTTCTATCTGAGGCTGCAGCTGACAGTAACAAGGTCCTTTCGAGCTGATATGTCTTATTTTTTCTTGCAGAAGTTGAAAGTTGCTGGTGTCCATAGTGACTGTAACATTATGTCCCTACACTGCTGCTGATCCCCGCGATGACATGAAGAACACAGTGATCTGACATCCAGACTCTTTAAAGTGCTTTCTTGTGTCAGTAGACAGAATTTTGATCTTACTGTCTTGTCCTTTCATTAATTCTTGTTTACTCACTGCCAGTACTCTGTCCTCAGCTCTTTTATAAGCTGTTATGGTCTTTAATTAAACTCAAACTGGACAGAATGAAAAAGCAGGGCTCATTCTATGATTCTGAACTAACTAATGACACTCCAATCACTGCAACATGCTGCTCTAATTTAATATTTCATCACACTTTTCTGAAGACAGACTGACTGAAATTCTCTCCCTCTTGTCAAGCGCAGTGTTCCAGTTTTAATGGGCCGGAGAAAATCCACATCCATTTCATAATTGCACAAATGATATGTTTCAAAGACGGCTGCCTGCAGCTTTCATGGCAGGAGGCAGAGAGACGGAGGCTCTCTGCAAACTGGAGGACTCGTACGTAACAGCCTCCCACCGCTTCTTACAACCGGCCCGGGAGAATATTTACACGTCCAATATAGAATCCAGGATAAGAATCCGATCTGACACAAAAGTAGGAGGATATTAATTAGCACCAACAAGGCCCAGTGGTGCTTCCTGTTATAGTTAATGTTTCATCAGCTTGCACGTTGCAGGAACCTGCTTCTCATACCACACTATGATAATAGGCTGTCAAACTGCTGCAGACATGGAAGCTGATCAGTGTGTCCAGAGGCACTGATGCTTTTTTTGCCTCAAAGTGTCAAAAGAGAGCTTACACAACACAGAGCTGGACAAAGCAAGGGGAATTATTTTTGGAAATGCTTCACTAAAAGAGGCTAACAACTGATAAACTGGTGGAGTTGTGATAATTGACATCTGTCTATTCTTGTTTTAAGGCTAAGAATATTGAAAGACATGATAATCATTGATAAATATGTGCAATTAAACAAAAGCTTGTTTTGCGGGTGACTTAGCTTGCCTTCTTGTGTGTTTTGGCTTGCTTAAAAATACTGAACATAAAACAATCAAAAGGAAATAGGATAATCTATAGCATTTTTCAGATGAATCAGAACAAAGTAACTGAGCTGCAGGAGTGAAAACCACCCAAAATGTATTCACGGGAAGCTCTAAGGACAATCACACGCTATCTAAATGCCAAGATTAATCTGTTTTACTGCATTTTTTTAAACAAGGTGTAACAAACATGGTGGATGGATGGATTGATATATAATTCAACGTATAAAACAGTTAATGATGGATGTATTAACTGATGGATGAGTAATCTGATGCATACATATAAGGATTGATTGATTAATTGATAGATACATGAACTGATAGATGGATGACAAGATAGATGGACTGATGGATAGACTGATAAATAATCAAATGGATGGATGAATTATCTGATGGATTGGTAAATAATCTGATGAAAAGATGAGTTGATAGGTGATTGACTGATGGATGCATGGAAACATGAATCAGCTGATGGATGGATAATCTGATACCTCTATTGGCTGATGTTTAGGGATGGGACTTGATAAGATTTTATCGATACCAATGCTATTAACGATCCTGTTAATCGATCCAATTCTTTAACAATTCCCTTATTGATTCCTAAAGATTTTCCATGTGGGCAAATGTTGGCCTGTAGATTTTCAGTGGCAACAATGTCAAACACACATGTCACAGCATAGATAACTAATTCTGCAAGTTGCTGGTGTTTCCGCTCACTTAAGGGTGTACAGGAGGCACCTTTTGTAAAAAATTAAACCACAATTCCGACCGTTTCTGAACCCTTTCAGTGGAAGGAATTGATAAGGGAATTGATTAGCAAGAAGACTCATGATATCGATACTTTGATGTAGCTGTTAACGATTCTCAACTGGCATTGGTTTTTGATTCCCACCCCTACTGATGTTGGATGGATGTATGGGTAGATGTATTTTGCAATAACTAAGCAGCCCTAGCATCTTCAGTTATCGAGGCATAAGCCCTTTTCATCATTTTAATCATAAGAAACTTAAACCTCCTCACAGAGGCTTCAAATTAAAGTTCGGGGACAGCCTAAGTGATTATTTGAGAATGAAGTTTACTTTTTTGATTAAAAGAAAGAAATTTAAAGAAGAAACCATTTTGTATTCATGCATAAAAGGGTTTGCTACAAACTTTGAAGAGCGCTTACACCCTTTGGCTATGTTAAGTTAGAAAGACTCGACTCAGAGACACAAACATCCTCCAGAGACAGCAGAATTAACTTCTTCTACTGAAGTACAAGCTCATATACTTTGTTGTTTCTCTTTATTTAAAACTTTAATTCTGGCCTCTTCTCCTCAATCTGGTTTATATGTGCTGTCAATATATTTCTGACCTTTTGTCTGTACCATCTGAAATGCTCTAAGCCATCTCTCTGTTTCTTTACCCTCTTAGTTACTCTTTCTCCCTCAACTCTCTCTGTGAGGCTTTTCATTTGTCCTGTGCAAACACTGTCTGTCTGGGCCTTTCTCTCTCTGCCTGCTTCTCCTCCAGCTCTCTGGTTAGTTCTGAGTCCAGGACAAACAGAGGCTACCGTGGAAGTTTGATCATACCCAATACACCTTATGCCTTCTGAGTCTAGAAAAAATGCTCTTTATACCACACCATAAGTACTAAGCGAGGTCAAATTGCAGGTGTGTTCAGTTATTAAAGCTGAAAAAAAAAACCAAATCAAAGAACTCGAAATCCACGATAATATTATCATCTCTAATGTGCAGCTTTGTCATATTTAATTCATAAGCAGCATGTTGTACATACTGTCCAAACATCAACATGTCACATACAAGGATGGCTCCTGCTGTGTTACCATGGCAACATCATCAAATGTCACATAATGGGCACAATTAGCCATCATCTGCAATTAGAGCTCCTTAGCCCACTGGCTCAGGCTCAATTTCTAAGAGGAAATAAAAAAAAATAGTGAGATTTCAGTCAGTTTAATGAGCACTCCGATGGATTATGAGTGCCAGACAAGAAGACAGATGAAATAACAAACACTGTCATGTTACTGTCTGAGGATGCACACTTCAAAACACTGTCAAAAGTAAGAGAGGCTCAAAAATCTGCCTTTTAAGTGAGGTTTTCTTTGGTTGTTGGAAGTTTCAGCACCACGGACAGCACCTCTCCTGTGGTGAGCTTTGTTTGACATTTCTCTGTGAGCTGCTGGAGTTCTCCAGGGCCAGAGGAGGCTGCTAAGAGTAAATTTAAAAAGAAGTTGCTGGGGGAAACTTTTAATAAGACCTTTGTGTGCCGTACATTTTATGGTTAAGCTTGTTTAATAAGACGAGCACACAGGCAAACAAACAGCTCTGAGGCCATGACCAGATGGCCGACCGAGGCACACATCTGGGAGGTGAGGACTGTGTTACAGCAAACTGGATCCTCACAGGATGGAAATGATCATTTGATTTCATCCATCCATCCATTATCATTGTCCATCCATTGAATTATCATTCCTTTTTTCCTTCCTCAGTCCATTTATCCATCAATTTATTCATCAACATATCTATCCATGTCCTTCAACCCAACCATCTATTCATCCATTTATCATTTCTTACTTTTTTCCCCTTCTTCAGTCCATCCATTCATCCAAACTTCTATCATTATCCATCCCTCCATCCATCCATACATTCAGCCATCATCATTACCCATCAATCCATTTATCATTCCTTCTTTTTTCTTTCCTCAGTGCATTTATCCATCCATTTATCTCTCCATCCATCCATCTACTCGTCCATCCATTTATTCATCCACATATCTATCCATAATCCTTCTACCCATCCATCTATATTCCCATCCATCCATCCATCCATCTACGTATACGAGGTGTGTCAGAAAAGTTCCAGGACTGGTGTCACAAAAGATTTATTTCAAATCCAAACTTCAAACTAAGAGTTTTCCCCTTCAAAGTAATCCCAGCATGTCTACAAAGAGATACTGCGGCGTTTGCTTCATTCAGTGTGAGGCGAGAGCTGTGGCAGGACAAGTCGTGGCTGCTTCACCATGACAACACGCCTGCTCACAATGCCCTGAGCATCCGACACTTCCTGGCCGAGGAGAACATCGCCGTGCTGGAGCAACCTCCCTACTCACCCGACCTGGCTCCATGTGATTTTTACCTCTTCCCCAAGCTCAAGGGGATCATCAAGGGGACCCGTTTCGAAGATGTGGACGACATCAAAAAGGCCGTGAGCGGAGCTGCGGAGGATCCCGGAAGAAACCTTCCAGGAGTGTATGAAAGCGTGGCAGAGAAGGATGGGAATGTGCATTAGACTCCAGGGGGATTACCTCGAAGGGGAAAACTTGTAGTTTGGATTCTAAATAAATATTTTCTGACACACCTCGTATTCATCCATTAATCCAACCATCCATCCATTGATTCATCCACATATCTATCCATAATACTTCTACCTATCCATCTATATTACCATCCATTTATCATCCATTCCCCTTTTCCTTTCTTCAGTCTATCCATTCATCCAACCTCCTATCTATAATCCATTCATCCATCCATCCATCTATCCATTATCCTTCTACCCATCCATCTATATTCCCATCCATCCACCTATTTATCGTTCCTTCTTTTTTCTTTCCTCAGTCCATTTATCAACCTTCCTTTCCTTTTTCCCTTCTTCAGCCTTCCATTTATCCAAACACCTATCCATAATCCATCTTATCATCCATGTTTTTCATCTTATCATCAACCTGTCATTCCTTTTTTCCCTTGCTCAGTCCATCTATCCATTTGTCTATCTTTCTGTCCATCTGTCTGTCCATTCATCTATCTATCTGTCCATTAGCGGTCCATTCATCCATTTATCCATCCATCCATCCATCCATCATGCCAGCCAGCTATCTTTTCATCCATGAATTCATCTGCCTATCCATTTATCTTTCCATCCATGCATCCATCTGTCAGTCTGTTCCTCTTGCCATCCATCCATCTATCCTTTTCACATTCCTGACTTTAATAAAGGTCCATTTAGTTCTTGACAGGCACAAAGATCTTTCATCAATTTCACCTTCGAGAAAATACAACAGTCCAAGTTTGACCATTTTTTTGAGACCTACTGTGTCAACATAGCATTTTGTGATTTGTGGTGCAGCGTGTAAACCAAGTTATGAGAGGAGGGTCATGGCAGACTGTGACTAAAGTTTGGCCATTCCAGGCTTAAAAAGATGGTGAGAGCACATGCAGTGAGACATTTGGTGCAGTCAGTGCAGGAAATCTGACTTTTTAAACATTCTTTTAACTCTGTGTAGATGTGTGGAAATTCAATGCTTTGAGTGTCACAGACAGAAAAACTGAGCCACTGTATCCCCAGCAACAGATGCAGCAAAGGCACCTGTAGCAAGGTCTCGTCACCCACGGGTTAAAATACAGCTGAGCTCTCGTTCACATCTCTGTTACAGTCATCAAATCATTTGGACAGCAGAGTTTATAAATACCAAAACTGGTGACTCTTTCTGTATTCATTTATTTACACACAGTAAAATCTGCATATTTTAGAGGTGCCCCTATGAATCAAAAGCCAAATATTAACAGCCCATATTTATGAAAAGATTATGTATGATCAGCTGATTAACACATCATGAACAAATCCAAGTCCAACAGTCATTTTTCTGAGCCAAAGGGACCACAAACGCATCACAGTGCACAAGGGGTGATTGTTGTGTAGCTTGTTTAGCTAGCTGTCCAACATTTGTCCTGTTGATCTTAGTGAGCATTTCAACACTGATTTTTTTCGCCAAAAGGACTAAAAAGTTTGGGGGCTTCTACCGAAAGTTTTCTTGTAAGATAATGGCAGTACAGCAGAGCCGGCAAAAGCAAATAAGTGGAGGAGTGGGTGGACATGCTTACAGCCTGATGGTGCAACTTGGCGTAGGCTTTAAACTACAGGTGATTGATCCATGATCATCAAGATTTTGGAGTTCTTTGCACATTGATCTTAAATTGAAAGCATAAGCTCTTAAAATAAGTTGGTTTTCAGTTAGCAGGTAAATAAAACAATGTTTTAGCTCTTAAAATAGTAAAATAAGCTTGATTTTACAGTTAAAAGTGAAGATTTTCTTCACAAGAAAAGGTTTGAAACCTGAACAACAATAGCAAATTGACATCTCAGTTCCACAAATATCATCTAAATGAACTCTCATTAATCAAATAAATCAAATAAACTGACCGCTGGTGTCTCTGAAGTCTCCTCTTTCTGCTCCTGCTCCTGCTGCACACCTCCCTGTAGCTCCTACCTGCTGGTACAATCAAGCAGCATGCTGCTCACCTGTTCATGCTGCACTCTCTCTGTCTCTCTCTACTCTGCCTTCTTTCCTTTGCAGCAGCACAAATTACCAAGAAGACCTTCAGGACTGCCATATTATAATCAAAATGAACAAATCAGTACATAATTAAACATGAAATGTCTTTTTGTTCTGTTTGGCTTCCACTATGTATCGGTATCGACATTGGCCAAGTTAAGTTTTAAAATAACAGCATATTGGATACCAGCAAAAATCCAATATAGTGCATCCCTAGTTTATATACAACTGCTGTAAGGGTACTAAACTAAATATACATTTTATTATACTGCCCATCTGCCAAAGGTTTACTTTTCAGTATCAAACCAATCATTACATTCGCCAAACATGCACTCAACCTGGTAGTGACAGTTAAAATCTGAAATTTTCCAGGGTGTTTTTGTCATGCAACAGTCTTTTTTGACACAAAGAGATCCACACAAGAGCCAATTAAAACCAAAACTGTGAGCCCTGTAATTATTTTTTCTGTCTTTTCCCCAATTAGCTTGGAAAAAAGGAGCCCACTTGTCTAGTCTTAAAAGAAATCAAACAAGCATGCACCCTGTTTTCCTTCAGAACAGCCTTTTTATCCTCCTCTGCATCACCCATACCTTTCTTCAATTGTCATTCACAGCATCCACTCACTAATGGAAGCTTTGAAAGCACTTTAAATGGAAAGAATTATGCTTAAACAATTCCTTTTTTTTTAAACAAACCTCTTAGCTGTTTTATTCCTCGCATGAGTAGTGATATTTCAATGGGGGAGGGCTGAGACGAGGTGTCAGCTAAAAGCTCCATAATGAAGCAGACTGTTTGTCAGGCTGGAAAGATAAGGCCTGTAATTGCCCGGGGTCCTGTACTGTCAATATGCATCCTAATACCTTCAAAGACTCTGTGGTTATAGGCTCAGGTGCTTTGGCTCTCTCTTCTGCTCGATAACACATGGCTGCAGCCGATGGAACTGTCAGCAGCACGGGGACGGAGAAAAAGTGGAGCCATTTGAATTTGGATACCCATAATAAACCTGCTGAAGTGTCCAGACCGGGCGATATCTCAGCGCTCCAGCTGTTTTTCAAGCTTAAACGGTTCCAATTTGATACACGCCTGTGAGTTTCCTGTGTGTGTATGCCTGTGCACACAGTAAAAAAGGTGTGTGTGCTCACATATGTACAGTCCGCATTGATTTGTGTGTGCTTTCTTTGATTGCCCTGCTGTTAGATGCTCTCGCTCGCCCCTCACCCGGTTAAGCTTTTAAATGGAAAGCTGCGGGATGGCCTTTTCTCACTGTACCCTCTGCTGTGACATGCCTTGCTTGGTAAAAAGGGGGATACTGGCTAATTGAGATAGTTCGTCCCTGGGGGTTTGTTTCCTGCAGCCAGATTTTGCACATTGTAGGAGTGAGAGGTTGACAGCTCTGCAGGCTCCACAAGTGTGTGGAAATTTAGGAATAGGACAAAGAGAGGGAGGGTGGTCTGAATTTGTGATTATTCAGGCAATATAAAAGCTCTCTGTGGGGGAGCGGGCTCTGGGAATATGAGACATACTGACAAATAATGGAGGAGTAATTATGAGAGCATAAAGCAGCCCATATCAGTGAAATAACAATCAATTTAAATTGTTATTGTTACTTTATCTGCTTCTTTATAAGGCAGTAAAGCTCCCTCTGAAATAAAGTATTAGATAAAGTCTGCATATGTCAAGACTCCCTGTGGACATCTAAACAACAGACATGAAAAATTAGATCTCTGTTTAAAAGGTTTAATCTACAGTTTCAAGGATGCTTGTAAATGTTTCTTTTTTCCAATATATGAAGTATTGTTGTTAAATAATGTGACTGCGCTCATGAGGATTAAACCACATGGTTCACAGTCACACTTAGTGTCAGAGCCGGCTGGTCCATTAGGCAACATAGGCAAATGCTAAGGGCGCTGTGGCCTCCAGGGGGCCTGGAGGGGGACACCATATAAAATCTTGCCTAGGGCACCCAGTGGGTAGGGTAAAGGTTGGGTATTCACACACAACTGCAGTAAGTTTTCAACAAGTGACATCTTTGGTTCACTGCTAGCTGAATGAAGTGCACGTGTTCTTGCTAAGGCACCAGAAAGTGATCAGCCAAAAAGTTGAGCAATGCATTTACTTGATATTTTTGGTGAAATTGAACAAAACAGCAGCCAAATCTCGTCCTACATTAACTGAGGGGAACACTGCATGTCACGTGCATGTGTTTGAATGGCACCAAAGATTTTGCAAAGATAGAGAGGACCAAGATGATGAACATCCTGGGCGTACTGTACATTCACTTATAAAACTTCTGGAAACATTCAACAAATTGAACAAAATGTTTGAAATGACTGACGACTCAGTATAAGAATGAGAGCAGAAATGGTCTCCACTGATAAAGAGACAGTTTGGCTAGTTTTGCGTGAAAGTTTAGCGTAAAAAAGTGTGTGAAAAAATTTCTGACTCCTGATTGAAAGGCAAAATGCAAGCACATTTATTGGGGTGTCTTGGAACAAATTGATTACACGTGATGAAATTTGGATCTTCCAATACGACCCTGAGAAAAAATGGCAGTCAGTGCATTGGGAAACATGATTGTCACCAAGGATGAAGAAAACAGGACAAAGCAAGTCCAAAAACATGCTCATTAGTGTTGTGCATTATGAACAGTGGCCAACAATTCACTGTGTCATGGAGGGGCACCAGAAATTTTGGGGGATTTCGGTGCCACCACTTAATAATATTGGCTATCAGAAATAATTAATGCCGTTGCTCTGCAAAGTCCAGTACTGCAGGTTTGGAGGCATCCCAGTGGGTTTCAGGCCAGTCTGGCCCTTCAACTTCTGTCTCTGAAGACCACTGGTTGCTCCTTCGTTCCCTGAGTCAGCAGCTTGATGCTAACTCTGTCTTGTTGCTCCTGTTTTTCAGCTGGGAAGTCCTGTTCCTTAGGCAGGCTCTCATGTGGCTGTTCTTAGGAGGAATGTGGTGCTACAGTCTGCATTGAGCAGGACTGCAGCAGAAGTCTTGAGGTCCTGAGAAGAGACTGGAGAGGTTCGGTGTCTCTTTCTACAGGCTGAGAAAGAGCAGAGAGAGAGGAGTTTTGTCCCCTTCTCTCCAGAGCCTTGTCTTATTGTCCCAGTCAAAGGGTTCACACATAGGGCGGTTTCTAACTACAGCCAACTGTGGTTCAGGCTTCTGCAGGGACATGGAGGCATCTCTATTGTTCTTTTTAGAGCACATGGTACAGATCCCAACATTTGGTTGATCAGTGATGGTTGTCTGTCTCTCTGGGTCTGCGATCGCCTTGAGACTGGTTCAGGGTGTACCCTGCCCCTTGCCAAATGTCTGCTGAAATAGGCTCCAGCCCCTGCAACTATGAAAGGGATAAGCTGTATAGATAATGGATGGATGAGAAAACATGTTGTCAAAATGTATTTCATTTAATCTAGTAATGTTGTAGTAAATTCAGATGTTATGCTACACTCGCAACCCCTGGGTTACAGATAAATAATGTCAATATTCAAGCTATGAAATGATCGGTTTTGTCCTATGATTTAGAGGATTTTGCCCCAAAACAGGATTCATAACTTAGAAAGATTTTTGAGAAAGATTTTTGTCGGAAAGAACGAACTAAGAAAAAAAAATCATTGCACACTTCAATTTTAGAATCCTGAAGCTTATTGTGTAGCAGTTTTTGTTCAACATGGCCACTCTTATCTAAATCATTTTTTAGCAGCTGGCACCTGTTTTTGATACCAAGCATAAACAAATCTACTGTGATCAAAACATCCTGTCCACGCTACCTGCCTGCCACAAACCATAGCCTGACATGGTTAGAGAATAGCTCATGAACAGGCTGAATACAAATGAATGCTAATGTTGTCCTGTCTCTGCAGGATTTGTAAACAGGCTAATGTTTGCTAACAGTTGCACTATATCAACTTTATGGGGTGATAATGTTCCTGTGTTGTGTTTACAGCTTGTTCCAACAAAGTGGACACAGAATAAAAAGGATGCTGCTTTAATTAAACTGACTCATGAACTAAGAGGGGACACGTTTGTGCAAAAGGACACATTATGTCATTTGTTCTCGTACACCTGATATTAAAATGCAAGATGTGTAAGGGCTTTTAATCAAGATGGAAAGTTAACAATTCTGCATTTCATGTCCTCTGAAGCTGTGGTTTTCAGACTACTGTTGCCCAAGGCACACCTAACAGTGAACAAAAATCTCAATGCACACCTTATTCATATCCATTCAAAATAGCCTCTTAAATGTACATTATAGTATCGCACTAGTCTATTCCACATATTATTTTTTTCTTTACAAATGGCTTTGAAAAACGATCATTGACAAAGTAATCCAACACTCAGATTTAGAGTTAGGTTAAAACCCATTCATTGGTTGTTATTCAGTTGTATTTATGGTTGTACACATTTCCAAGGTACTTCTAGACTTGCCTCAAGGCACACCATTTGAGAACCACTGCTCCAAAGCTACAGCAAATAAAAATTAAATATGTTAGAAGGGTGACTTATGAGCTGTAGCTTAGAAACCTAGCAGGTGTAACACTATCATTTATATGAGCTGCTCCCTTAAACTAAGGCCATGTTTACACGACAGCGTTTTCACCAGAAACAGAAAGGTTTTTCCTTTGCATTTTCAAAAACGATACGCATCCAGATGGAGATGCGAGAACAACTGAAAACACTGTAGCGTGCATGTCAGTCCAGTAGATGGCGATGTAGGTTTGCTGGTATGCGCGCACATCCTTCATGTAAAAGAGTACTGCGCATGCGGTGACATCAGCATTTCACCCTGAAACGCTGAATCTCGTCTACACGAAGCCCAACACTGATCCGTTTTCAAAACTCTCCCCTCTGGACCCTGGTTTCAAAAGTTTGCGGATTTAGGCACTCCGGGCACCGTTCTCATATAAACGGGAGGCAAAAACGCAATGAAAACTCTCTGTATTCGGCCATTTTCATATTTATGTAAATGGTCCCTAACATTATTGATGAACCTGTTGGTGCACTCTAGGAAGCCCCCCCTCCCACTTAATTGGCATTCCTACTGAGTGGTCTTGTTTGGTTCAATAAACAGTTTGTGTGGTAAGCCCTGGTCTTGCTTGCATTTCCACTGCTAGCTGTACCCTCACCTGGAGGGGAAGCCAGAAGATCATGGTCACGACAGCTACGTCCAACTCTCTTAGCACTTCCTCCTCTCCAACTATGACAAGGAAGGTGTTCATCTCCAAAGTACTTCATAGAACTTTGTTCCATGTGGACATTTCTTACAGCAAAAGTAATACAAAGTGCCTCACTTGGATTCATGGATGATTTAAACGTGGCCCAGTATGCTGTTTGGAGACAAATTCAGGCGTATCTGCACAAGTTTTTAAATGTATAGGCATTTCGTCCACAAGGATACGGTGTTTTGGGTACCTGAAAACAAACATTTTTGAAAAACGGCTCCCAGAGTAGATGAATCTGAAAAGTCGGCCTTGTGTTTCTGTGTGTAAACAAATACAAATAGTTTTAGCAACAGTGATGTCATAGCCCCACCTCTCCTGTTGACTGCATGCGTGAACCATGACAACAACAGAAACAATGGCGGAATACAGTGTTGCATACGTGTTGAATAAGCTCCTGAGCTTGTTGTGGCTTTTGCAGAAAAATCTTCTGCTCTCCTAAGACCCCTATGAGCAACAAGTGGGCATGGTGTGTGTCTGCAGCAGCACCAAAGTGCCACTTACAGGCCTGGCGTATGTACTACAGTGTTTTCAGTGTTTTTGTGTGGACAGACGCATTTCTGAAACAATGCCATCTTTACAGAAAACATTTTAAAAATGAAAATGCTTTTGTCTCCATGTGGAGAGGGCCTCAGTTGTAGCTGTTGTGTCTTGGGAGGTGATGATTCTTGTGACTGCAGCATTTTTAGCTCCATCCTTTTGGGTTGAGGCTCAGCCCCCTGTAGCTAAAGGGTGCCAAAAAGTGGGGCAGCACGGATCAGCCTTTTGGGTACCTTTCCCTAAACACCTATAACTGTGTACTGTGTGAAGCCAAACTGAACTGGACTTCTTGGTGGAAATGCAACTTTACACAGCATGAATTGTCTGAAAGTCAGAGGCTGGTTAATTCAGCTGACACGGAGTGAGAAGCCAAAGAATTATGATGACTGACAAGACTTGGACTCCAGGTTTAAGACTCATGCCCGATTGTTAATTAAATTAATTTGTAGATCTGGCTCATTGTAAATAAAAGCTGCCTGTGATTACCACACTTTGCTTGTCAGCCTCCACATTTAGTGCTCAGTGGCCAAATTTCACATAGGCTAGCATCAGCAGCTAACATATAAAGACTGGCTTAAGACATCAGTGACACAGGTGACTCATATTCAAGAGGAGCGCGGCCTCAAACTCTGACTTTTCACCCTAAATGCTCTAAAGGAGCCCCGTTAGAAATAACATGAAGTGTAAGTTGCTTCACTGCTCCCCTAAACTTCACCATTTTCTCTCTTGCTTAGCCAACACTCTACAATTCTATAAACTACAACTTCCATAATGATGTACATGAATGTGATTTGCCATTATAAACTTCAGTGTTTTTTTTTTGTGATTTCAATCTGGATCAGATCAGCACCAAAATGTAATGGCTTCATCCTTGGACCAAACCACACCTCTGGTAAATTTGTTTTATGTAAATCCGTCCAGTAGTGTTTGTGTAATCTTGCTAACAGACAAATAGACAAACAGACAGACATAACCTCCTTGACGGAGGTAGAAAGTGGAAACAGAGCCGAATAACCCCTTTTCCTCTTAAATTAAAGAGGTCCCAGCCTAAAGTATAAAATGCCTACACTTCAAGTAAAACAGTCAACATCTTCAGAAAACAATAAATAAAGGATGGCTCTTTTTATGAAAAACAAATGCATTATGGAGCATTGACTTGACAGTCTTCTCTTCTTTTTTTTCTTAAATTAAAGAGGTCCCAGCCTAAAAAGTCACCATCTCAGAAAACAAGAAATACACTTAAACATACCATCATCTGTTGTTTGAAACTGCTTTTCCACTATTATGGAGGAACAGTATGGCTGAGAGTCCTTGAGAATCATTGACTTTTTGTTAACATTGGACTTGAAATTCAAAGACTGGAGACCTGACTTGGACTTGGCCTTAGTGACTTGAGATGTGACTTGGACTTGACCACAAAGACCTGAGTCCTTCCTTGGGCCGATGTGTGTTTGTGTCTTTCAAAAACATGGTTACATATCAAGATCGATAAATGTTTGCTCCGTCTTTTCAGTAATGACCTGTTTCCTGTGACCTTGCTTTTTTCACCTCACTTCATAAAACTATTTGAGTGAAGATTGCAGATATTCTTCATATGTGAAGGCAAAAACAGACAAACAAGTTAAGGTCATAACGTCCTTGGTATCCTGTTTTTCTCTCCCACTGCTGAGCTGAAGAAACTCCCCTGGGATCATCACCGTACTTTACACAATCTTCAAACGATGTCAAAATAGAAAAAAAAGTGACACCACTATCTCACATTTATGGTCAAAAATAAATCCCAAAATGTCACCTCACCACCAAAGTCAGTATTCTGATATTTAACAGCCTTTTGTTATCCTTTTTTCCCTCCATCAGCACATCAGATGAAGCCCGCAGCGATCTCTTTATGAGCCGACCTGACAATTAAACCCCCTTGGTGTTATCTCTTGGTTCCACAAGCTCCATTAGCCTTTTAAATACCATGTACTCAGAAATAACTTAAATAACCATCATCGTGTAACCTACAGAGGATATAAGCAGTCTTATCCCCAGAGGGCCCGTTCCACACACCTTACACAGCTCATTATGATGATTTACTTTGTAGCTTGATGTTTGCACCTCAGGACAATCATACATGATTACCTAATGATTACGGGGGGGCAGAAAGACCAAGAGAACAATGCAGAGGAAGGTGGGCAACTAATTACTGTATTTTTTCCTCAGAATAATGAAGCAGTCTGTTTGTGCTGATGGGGCTGTTTGTGTTGGATGATTACCAAACTCTAATTCCCCACATAATTCAGAGATCTGGTAAAATTGGCTGTGGTCTTGAAACACCTGCTATTTTCTTATATTTAGATTAAAATGAATCACCTGGATGAAGCTTTTTCCCCTCCTATTTCTAAAAGGAATGATAAGTTGTACTTTGCAACAAAATTTGTGTGATTATTAATAGTTTTATGCTCAGTGAGGACTTGCTTAATGTCTTTTAAAGGAAATAAGAGTCAAGCATTTAAATGAAAAAAATGAAGAAGAACTTATTTGTCATCGTGTACTTTGAGAAAAAAAAGCCGAGTTATGCTCTACAGTATTGAAAATATGGTAAAAGGCTGTGAAACGCAGGTGTTTCCCATTTTCCTCCTGATGCAGGTGACAATTTTACACCATGTGCTAATGTTTTTAAATAGCAAAGAGAGATTCAGTGCTAAGGCTGCCGTATTATGGAAAAAATTCTAATCATAGTTTTTTGCTTGATACTGAGATTACGATTACTAAGCACAATTACACCCTGATTTTACAACATCTGCGCAACATTTTTAAATGATTAAATAAATTATATTGCATTAAGTTGCAGCAAATTCTGCAAAAAAATAATTGTCATACCAATTGTTAGAAAATAACTATGTATGATATAATGGGACTGAAACATATTTAAATATATGAAATAAAAAGATGTAATCACTTTTTATTTCACAGGCTGTAAAATGAATGACAAACAGTGTTTGTAACATCTTTACAGGTAGACATAGTTGTTTTGAAGGTTTCCTGGATTTCTACCTCAATAAACAATCTCATAAATATTAAAAACATGAAACTCCTAACTAATATGCAGGCAGAAATAAAAGCTGCTTCTAAAGAGAGGCTTGAGAGGGAAATATCTGATTTAACATCACCATGTAATTTTTTTAATTAATCAATCAATCAATCAAACTTTATTTGTATAGCACTTTTCATACAAGATTCTGCAGCACAAAGTGCTTTACATAAGAAATAAAATGAAATAAAATAAGAATAAATGAAATAAAAAGTAGAAAATTGAATTCAATGAAAATATAAGACCCCACCGACCCTCTCAATCCACATACAACACACACACTCACTTACTCAAACACACATAAAAAGGAGATTCTAGCAGAAAACAGAATTAGAGGACTGAGGAAACGCTATCTTGAATTAAAAATGAGGAAACACGCAAAGCCTAAAATGATACTTAAAAATCATAAGAAGTTAGATAAAAAATACTATAGGGAAAAAGTAATAACAAATAAATACAATTTAAATAAATAATATGGTAAAATGAGTAAAAAAAGGTGTAATGTGTGAAATAAAATCTGCTAAAGTAGGAAAATGAAAAGAAAATTAGTTAACAGAAATTCCAAATAATAAATCTGAACTGAAAAAAAAAAACAGATTAAGAGGATTAAAGTAAATTAAAAGATAAGAAGAAATAATTATAAATATAATCAGCTAAGAGCCAGACTAAAAAGGTAGGTCTTGAGTTTACTTTTAAAAATATGAACATTTTACATTGTTTAAACAGCGCGTATAATAACCTGTTGTTTAAAATGTGTGCTTTGTTGTGGAAAGAGTTTAGAAGAGGCAACACGAAGGCGCTAGATGGCTATGAGTCTCAGAAGTCACATCAATAACTAAATGGTTGACCCAAAAATACATCTAAAATAAAAGCATGGAGTGAATATGTGGTTAGTCTTGTTGTTGCATAAACCTGACTCGGCTTTTACTTTGAAACACACTTTTGTCTCCTCATGGTGAATTTCTGTGGACAAAGGATAAAACAGCTCAACATTCAGAGCTTAATGCTGTGTGCAGAGGCTGATCCAGGTATGAGGTCGTGTAGGGTGCAGTTTTTCTCTGGATCTTTAAAATAGGACCACGCCACCTTAACCACTCCTCATTTCAAGACCAAAACCCCAAATTCAACAAGAGTGCATATTCTTTTGCTGTTAAACAATGTTGTTGTATGGAGTAAGAATGGCAATGGTATCAGGTGGAAAAGACACCAAAACACTTTGTGGTGGAAGTGTAATGTGCCCTTTTGATTCAGTTTTTTAAAATGTCCCGATAATGGCCTTTCTCCCAAGGTGTGTGTTGAAAAAATGTCTCCCTCCTCTCATTATTCTATCCTGCTTGCATCTAATTCTCCTCCGTTAGTTGTGAGAATGCACAGAGAATCAAACTTACACTCTTAAGAACCCGGCAAAGACTTGTCAAGCAAGTAAATAAACAAAGAAAATGAAATGCAATAAATCTGTTGGCTGTTCGGCATAATCATCAGCAAGTTTCTGACACACATTAATCTGTCACCAGCAGCTTGTTTGATTTTAAGGCTTCTCCCACATCAAGATTCTCAGGCAGAAAAGTAATCCTCTGTTGGTGTTTGATAAATAAAAGATTCATTGGAAATATCCCCTGCAGGCCTCAGGATTCAAAGTTTGTTTAGCATTTTCTGAGTCTTAACAAAGCAGAGTAAAACAGCTTTATTCTCAGTCAAGGAAATTCACATTTTAGAGATGTAGGATGATATTTAAACCCACTTTAAGTTTCCTTGGAGAGAAATCTGAAATTGTAGAGAAAGAGATCTCGTGAGACAAAATTCTGGAGTCTTAATTCATGTCAAACTCCATTTAAATTCAACACAAGTAAACCATCTGCTAACATTTTTGGCTTGACAATTTGTTACTGCCTGAAAAATAGTTTTGGAGAGGAAAATGAAAACATTTACTGAATAACTGAACCCAGGGAGAACTTTGAATTTGCTCCTTTGGGGGGACCCAACAGTCAGGCATAGGAAACAGATTTAGAAAGAGAATCTGTTTGGATTAAAGTGCCAAAAAGTCAGTATCAACTTTCAGTTTAACTTAATAGAAGATAAAAAATGGAAAAGCGACAAAAACATGAAAATTAATGCAAATGTGTCAACCAAAGCTATTGGCCTTTTGTATGTTTGCCTGATAATTACATCCCAATGTGCATTTTGGAGCCACAAAAGTAGCCCAAAGTATAAATTACTTAAAAAAATGTCACAGACCCTGACAAATGAGTTTGATAGCCTTAAGAACACGCACAAATGGGGAAACAAGTGTAGACAGGACTCAAATGACTGCTTTTCGGTCAATGGTTGAACATCTTTTGAGGAAATTTTTAGATTTAGATGTGGCACAACGAAGAAGTGATTCGATTTTGGTGGTGTTCTGAATCCAGATGTGGATTCAGGAATTTTTTTTAAAGGATTATTAACACTAGGAAGTTTGGCAAATATGTCCGAAATGACTTGGCGGAGGGTTTTTCTAAGAACACTTCTGATAATTTGTCAAACTGAATAACAGGCCATTGTGCTTGATGTCAACTACATTTGGTTTTCCACAGCACATCACTGCTTCTGAAGTGCAAATAAAGGTTTGTCAAAAGTTGCCAATGAAGTGTTGACAATTTTGAGCATTGTTTGCTTACTTGCATTGTTCCTATGTGCAAAAGCTTTCTGAGGGAATTGGCAGAAATAAAGAGATATTCTGAGTTTCCTGTGCACATGGAAGCAATTTTTATGGATCCCATTTTAGATACTGGGTGGTTGAGGGTCTCCATGGATGTTAGTGTGAACACCAGAGAGAGGACATGAAGTGCTTGTAAGGATGAGTTGTGTCAACATTAGAAACTTTCTTCCTGTCTGTCTCCTTGGATGAGTTTCATGTTCTTGTGTCATCTCAAAGTTTCACATGCCCAGACAACAGACTCCTGTGTGCATGAAAACCTCTTTCTTGTGAGCTCTGGTTAGTTTCCGGTTCATGCTCAAAACTTTTTTTCAGTCCAGTTCACATCCCTTCAGGCTTTTTGTGTTGAAATCTTTAACTTGGAATTCACATTTTTGTGAATGAGTTTCCAAATATCTAGTATTGTATTTCTTTTGTGCCGCCAACTTTATCAATCACAGCTGCTGTCTCTAGTGAAAAGTCTTACTGAGGACTTTGTGTAGTGTCAGAACATGTCGTGGTGATGTTCATATCAAACAGCTTCCTCCTGTCACATGTTTTCTGGATGCTTCCTTTTCTTCTGGTCAGGGAATAATTAAAAGTTTGCCAAAGTTTTCAGGCCTTATGTACAGGCACTCTGAGCCCTTCTTATTGGAGCTGTCTAAACTTTTCTGCTGTCCTGACATGCACTGACTCTCCCCTGACTGAAAGATGCTCTCTTTAATACAATCTACTGCCACATCCACCCTGAAACCTACTGTCAGCTCCCTCAGGGGGCTCTTCACTCTCAAACTTCCAGCCAACATCCTATATTGATACTGTAGTTCTGCTCTTCTGCAGTTTATGTGCTTTTCTGTCCATTGTGACCCTGAACAGGGAGGTTTAAAATCTTGGTGCAAAACAATAGCGTCTTCTTCTTTAAGTCTCCCTTGGCTCCAAAGTGTCAGGGTTTAATTGTTCCCTATTCTCACTCTCTCTTTTATTTATCTTCTGTTGGGTCTTTTAAGGCCAGCCAAGTCAATAGTCACACTGACATCACAGTAGGAGCAGCGCCAGGGTAGACTTATGGATGCGTCTACATAATTAGGGATGGGCCTGCTTTTATTAGGAGTCATAACCCGCTTCCCCATCCTATATTCTGTCCTTTTCTAATTAATTTGACAAAAATGTGTCTACGGAGCCTTTAACCTACAATAAAAAGTCAACTCTTTGTTTCCCTGCTGACTGTTCACAACCAGATGGACTGTTTTAGTCATCCATGGATTGTATGTAATGTCCATCTGGACAACATCCAGAAAGTGATTTGGAGGGGCAGAACATTAAAAAAAAAAACTGGAAGCTGATTAAAGCAAAGTTTTGTCTTTACCATTCATTCTGAGCCAATCAGAGGCTTGCAGTCACTTCTCACTACTAGTGCAGCTAAACCCACATTTGCAGCTACTGCCTCGTTGATCTTGAAATGATGCTGAAAAAGCTGACTGGAAACATTCATTTCAGCTTGAAGCTTTACTAGATGGATCTGCCTAAAGGAATGGGAATCAGAAACTAATTCCATTTGAGAACTGAAAACAGCTCCCTTTAAGGAGTCAACATGATTTGTCTTTTGGCTTGTCAATTCTCTTATCAGTTTCTTTTACTTTGTTAAGCATGGTTTGCAAATCTAAGATTTCACTGTTATCAGAGACAGTCAGCACAAATGACAACAAAGATGTTAGCAATCATGGCAGACAGGGGGCAGAAGTGGACAAAACTGTGTCTTAGTTTTCAACAAAAAAGACTCTTATTGCACAATTTTCAGTTAGTGGAAACACCAGCAACTTGCAGAAGCATTTACCTGTACAGCAGGGTATTTGATATCTGGAGTGCCACGTATTTGACTTTGTTGCTCGTGAAAATCTTTGTAGACATACATTTTTCCACACAGAAAATTGCCAGGAATCAATAAAGGAATTGTAAAATAATTGGATTGATAAACAGAATTGTTGATGGCTATGGTATCAATAAAACGTATCAATTCCCATCTCTAGCCAGATGATAGACACTGAATCTGACTAATTTAGATGGTTTGCAATGGTAATTTAATGCTGATGCTGGATGATAATGATTATCACAGAGGAGGACTTTTGTAGTGAGAAACTTGTCTGTATTAACATGGTCATCCTAGTGCTTTACATGATGCACTTATCTGGGGAATGTTCCGACATTTAGTGTGTTCAGGTGCATCTTTGAATCATTTTTAACTTTAAACAAGCCAGTCATCAGTTTAAAAACACATTTAAGCTGCTGTTAAAGCGACTGACATGAAGATATGATTGGCTGCAGAGCGGGACTCAGCCAATCTACATTTTCTTATTCCCATACATGTTTAAGACATAGACCCGCATTACATTTCATTTTGTAATTATGATTAAGGATGGGAATTGAAACAATTCTATTGATATCACTGCCATTAATGATTTTGCTTATCAATCAAATTCTTTAATGATTATGGATTCCTGCAAATTTTCAGTGAGGGCAAAAGTTGTCTTGTAATTTTTCAGTGGCAACAACATCAAACACGTCACTCCTGATCAGGTGCAGACCCACCATTAAGGCAAAGTAAGCGATTGCCTCATGCCCCCAACCAGTAGGGGGTCCCCAACCAGTTGCCCCTGCCCCAACCAGCAAGAGCCAGGGTCACCACAGCCAGCAGCACCCACACTATTGTCATGTATAATAATATTAGCGTACTAAACAAACAAAACAAAAAAACCCATTCGAATGCCAAAATCATATTATCTGCCCCCCCCCCCCCCCCCCCCCATACACACACACACACACACTACAGTGGGCTGTTTCATGATGACGAAAGACTGAGCAGCCAGGAAGTCATGTTGGTTTATTCATGTGAGAAGGGCACGAGTTAAAATGAAGCAAAGTTATCAGAGCAGGTAGAAGAAAGGCAAACGGCAAGAGGACACCAAAAAATATATTGCCACATCACCAAAGGTGTCACGATTCTTTCCTGTGTCGGTGACACCACTGATAGAAAAAAATTGACAACGAGCTGGAGCTAATCGTTGCAGACTGTGAGTTCCAGCGGGCTAGTGCCACCAGCTGTCGCCGAGTCAGGTGCCGTGAACCCAGCGGTGGAGGAGCAAAGCAGTGATGATGAGAACGAAGATGTGGTGAGTCCGTGACCAAACAGGCCCCCTTCTGACAACCCTGCCAAATTAGTGCTGGATGATGAGTACATATGTGAAAAACCTCCACTCTCCTCTCCCTCTCAAGCACTCTACACACTAGTTGCTTCACACTATGTATGTCTAAATAATGACTATTTCATTAAAACAATCTCACACACTTATTCACTCACTCTCTCTCTGACACACACATGCACACTCCCTCTCTCTTTCCATGTCCACAAACTCTCCTTTCTCTTTATCTCACACACATAAACACAAGTCATCTTTGCAAACTATTGCTTTCTCTCCATTTCCATGCCTTCCTCCCCACACTGTGTAGCTATGACTGTTTGCATATATTGTGTAGTAACTGCTTTTGTTATATTGTAATTGTTCAACTTCACCCTCAATACATACACTGAGTCTCTCTCTCTTTCTCTCTGAAACACACACTCACGCACACCCGCACACACACTCACGCACACATCTGTTGGATGATGTCTGTTTTTTTTTTTTTTTTGTTCAAAAATAAATATTTGACATTTTGACATACACCAGTGTTATATCTGAAACTGTATTCTCTCATCCCGTTCACCCCATATTAATTTAGTGTAAGGTTGTATATTGATAGATGCCTTTGAGGTTGCCTTTCCTGCTTTTTTGCGTTAAAAGAACAAATGAAAAGGGCCCCTGGCTATGTCTGCCTTCGGCCCCAAATTGCTAAGTCTGCCACTGCTCCGGATTCAACGCTAGGCTACAAAGATAGATGTCTTTATAAGTTGCTGTTTTTTCCACTCACTGCAGTTGCGCAGCAAGCATCTATTTGCCAAACATTGATCCACAATTCTTACCATTTCTGACCCCTGTCAGTGGAAGGAATTAATGAGGTACTTGATAAGCAAAAAGATGAATGAAATCAATTCCTTTGGGGAGTTGTTATCGATGCTCAATTGGTTTTCAACTCCCGTCCCTAATTATGTATTAGTCGCTCACGATTCTTCTCAGTCTTGCTTTAAAATCAGTCTTATCACATTAAGAGAACTGGAAAATTGATTTTGATTTTGTTACACAGCTATGGCTGCCTCTCAGCATAATGTGATGTATTTAATCTCTTTTTTGGCACAGATGTTGTGAAATCAGTGTGTACATGAGCCTAATAATCATGATCTTCTTATCAGTCAAATGAAATGCTTTTTTTTTCAGTGATGAACATTTCTAAGGACAGTCTAATTAAGGGCTTGGATGATGAGTTTTTACTGTGTGTCTACCCCTACTCTCTCACTCCCCCTCTATGAGTCTATTCACTGTCTCTTCTCTTTCAATTAAAGGCCAAACCGCCCCAAAAATATCTAATATATATAGTTTTTAAGAGTTTGGAGTTCTTTGGCTCGGCTGCTTCTGTCTGCTTTAATTAGTGTCATTCAGGTCCACAAAATAAGTTATACACTGAATTGTTTAAGGACCCCTTTAAATCCTGCTGTATTTTTCATGCAGTGCTTCCTTATGCTTCTGCAGTGTCAGACATTCTTTGATTGATATATAATAGAAAATGACACCAGTATTATTTTATTACAGGTAGAATGTTCTTTGTATAATAACAGTGGATCTTTGCCACTGTTGTGTGATCACACTGTGAGCGACAAATGCCAATCTAAAGCTAATAATGACAAAGAACACCTTGGGTTAAAATGTGGTTGGATTGTAATTCTTGTAGACTTTCACAATTTTACAGCCTGATCGGACCAATAAACTTCCCAAATAGCCCCCAAATCAGAGTGCTTCGCACTTCCCCCTGATACAACAAAAGCTATTATTTTTCTCAACACTTCTCCCTGTTACATTTATATACCCTGCAGTTTTTTCGTTCGCCGTGTTGTTTCTCATTACTTTCTCACACTAAGAGAATACATTCAATAGTGTTTAAGTGCACTTGCTTTTGTTCTTTCTCCGAAGAGTGCTTCATCAATCATGGTCCAATATAAAAAAAACTCTGTTCGGTTATAGCTGGCATTGATTTTTTGGAAAGAGTCTGGCTCTGTTTTGCTCTATAAAGTGTTTCTGTCCAGCAGGCTGAGTCCTGTCACATTCATCTGTAATTACATTTAATACGTAGCAGACACTTTAAAAGTTTAACAGAGGGTGTGAATGTCATTTTCTACATTTATAAACAGCGGTGAAACATCTGGTGCACTTACCGTGAAACATTCAAAATGAACATGACCGTTAATGTTGTCCACGTTTCTTTATTTGAATCCACTGTAACCTAAGTGCATAAATCATACTATCTTTCACAGCCCACACATCTGAGCACTGCAATGTTTTTTTTTTTATTTGAACGCACTCGGTGACCAGCATAAGGAGTTTTGCGTCAGCAGCCAGAACACCTGTGACTAATCATGTCTTTCTCTCCCTTTTTCTCTACAAATGTCAAACAGAGCCCAAAATACTCCCCCGCACCTCCGCCACTTAACTGTGTGCTGAGAAAATGACTATTATTCATGCTGTACTTTGCTATGGAGTTCGACAAAACATGGCATGATGGAGGGCTGAAACATACGGCTGCTGATTTACAATTAAAATGAGGAGTTGTTAAAAAAACTCTTCTGATTACATGGAATAAACTCACATTTTGAATTTCAGAATAGGAAGTCTGTTTTTGCTTTTAACTTATCAACAATACAGTGCAGCTCACTTTGACAGATGTTGAGCTGCAGGCTACTTGAGCAGATGTTTCTTTACTGCAGTTTTTCCTTCTTTTTGATGGTTAAAATATTTTAGATGTAGTTGTCAAAGCACAAGGATTGAGAAATAGATATTTGCACAGTCAGTGGGCTTAATGAACTAGCTGAGTGGTGCATGAATGAGTCTAAAAATATGGATGTAAATTAGCGTTGTGGCACTTCCGGTTTCTGAGATTGAAAGTATGTGGGATTTTAGAATGACCTTTTGGATTATACCTGAAAAGGTCTGTGATGAACGCATGCAATCAAGATATAAATGTCTCATTTTGTGATATAAAATGCATCTATGATGCCCCGCCTTTGAATTTTAGAGCTTAATTCTGTTTTTAAAAGGATGGTTCCCAGCAAAGCACTAACAAGGACTACAAAAATGGCAGAGGACCCTAATTCAGTCGTTTCTGAGTGTTTTTTGATACATGAAAATTCATACACCATAGCCACAGACAGTTCAGTAGATTACAATGAGATTCTCAAACAAGAGGTTACATTAGGTGTTATACGTTGGAAGTGTGGTAGCTGCTTCTAAGTCCAACCGCCATGTTGTAGGTCCATAATAGTTTAATAACAGCATTTCACTTTTGCCTGTTATGGTTAAGCTTAAAACATTGTGATGGTTAGGCTTGTTCATGAAGATTATCATGATGAAGCTTATTACTAATAAGTATTCAAGAACACTGTGAAAAAACAACATTTTGAGTATTCGTCCAGAGAACCAGCATGATGTTATCTCCTACAAAAATACGTCATCCCTGCACCACTCTATGGCCAGCATCAGATACCCAATTTGGCTGATTGAATTCTTTTTTTCATCACTACAGGCAGACAATCTTAATCAAGTGCTTTGTCTTAACTGAAATGTTGCCAACTGTGACTAGCAGCCACCTTTAGCTCTGCTTAATGGCTGTTTCCTTGTCAACGAAATATTCTCCAACACAGGTGTAAACACTGGACACTAATTAAACTATATGGAACAACAGAGAACTGGTGGTGTCTCTGTCGTAGGAGCAGTGTGCTTTGATAGTATTTTGATCTAAAACATGAGAATAAAGAGCCAATATCACATTTTCTGTGCTCTTTATTGTGTTTTACTTCCATGGACAAGACAAAAGTTAAGCTGCATCAGGACTTCTTCTCTTTCTGTGAACAGCACCTGGTGCCTGAAAAACTTGTCCACTTGCCCGAAAAGATCTTCTACTGTTATGCCCTACCATTGTTTCATCCTCTGTTTACGCCTATTGGCTTGGGCTTGCATGCCCAGTGCAGAGCAGAATGATAGGCAGAGTCGCTGACAACAAGCCATCAAGCAGCGTTGAAATGACCAGTTACCACAGAGTAGACCAGACAACCAGGCGAGGGGGCCTTCAGGAGCTCCAACTGAGCATCTCAGAGAGAATGAGAATACAGCTGGATCAGGGATACAAGAATGTTTTTTGAAGATCAGTGATGTGAACATACTCTAGGCTGTGTTACATGATGTATAACCAACTGAACAAAACAGTGAGTGACCACACTGAGCACAGAAATATAGACTTAAGGGTGTCATTTATGCAAAGTAAACATTTAAAGGCTGAAGATTATTCACAGTAATGTGCACATGTACAGTTGTCACATTGCTATGGAAAGCTGTTTGGGCATAAAACTCATATCAGTGATATCAACTGCAGTTCATCTCTACTCAAATTTGGAGAACATGAACACAATTTTGGCAGACTACTGCTTGAGTAGACCTTACTAGTAAAGCAAAAAGTGTCACTAGTACAACTAGTAAAGCTGTGAGGTTTTACTAGTAACATTTTAAGTCTACTTGTACAACTAGTAACACAAAATTGTGTACTAGTAGTTGATTTTGCTTGACTAGTAAGGGATACTCAAGGACTAGTCCGCCAAAAACCTTCACTACTATAACAACATTTTTGTTTACTAGTACTACTAGTACCCTCAAAATATCTTAATAGTAGTGCTTTAGTCTACTAGTAGTACTTGCAAAGCCAAAAGTTTTTCTAGTACTACTAGTAGAAATCCAGCACCCTGATTGGTTGTAATATTTTCAAACAACAATGGGAAGCATGGATTTGCATTTCCCCACCCCCTTATTAGCAAATAAGGCTTATTAGTTGTAGTAGTAGTAAACATTTTTCGATTTACTAATAGTAGTAGTGACACTTTTTTGCTTCACTAGTAAAGACTAATCACACAGTAGTTGGCCAAAATTGAGCACATATACTCCAAATTTAAGTACTAGTAGAGCTGAACTATAGTTGATATCACCGTTATCAATTTTATGCCCATACAGCTTTCCATACCATTGCAGGGCGTGCAATGTTGGTCACATGACCTGGAGCACATCAGACTGCCTTTTCTGTGTTGTTTAACAGAAACCAAAACCACAGACCAAAAAGACCAGACCAGAACGTACCTCACCTCTCGCCCAATGTCAGCTGGGATAGCCGCCAGCCCCGTGTCATCTATGAAGAGGTGCAGATGATGATTGGAGGGATAGACTGATGCTATCAGCCTCAGTATTCAGGGAACTAATCACTGTTCATACAGAGTTTGTGTTTCCCCTGCTCACAGTCAGAGAGCATTTCCCTGCTGAGGTTCTGCTCCTTTTGAACGCTCTGTAAACAGTTCACGAGTGTCACGAACTGACGCTGTGTTTGTCTATAGTTGAGTCACAAACACATTCAGCGTTGTTTCAGTTCAAGATGTTGACTTAACATATTTTTTAATACTGTGAGATATGGTTGATAACATTTCAGTAAAGCGATAAAATGTTTATTTGCTAAGTTTAACCCACAATAAATGTCACTCCACCTTTTCTCTTCTGCCTTCACCACACTGCTCTCAAAAGAAGGCAGGGGCGTAAACACAAGGGGCAAACTGGGTCTTAGCTTAAACTAAGGAGAGTCCATATGCATGCTCACATATTGATTTGATTTTAATTAGCCATTTATCTGCAGTATATTTTCTCCACTTTACCACAGATGTGGATTTAGATGTGAAATAAAATAAGGGGTAAAAAATGATGTTTCCACACAAAGAAATCCTTCAAACCAACTCTTTTAAATCTAATGCTTTTCAAACTGTTATCATCTTTCATACAATACAATACAGCATAGCCTTCAAGCTAATGGTCTTGTTTGCTTCTGTAGATCATAAAGAGCCATCAGTTTAGATTTTAGTCTGTTCCATAACCGGCTAAAACCTCCTCACAGGGGCTCTAGCAAATAATATTTTGCCATTATAATGTCCACTGAAGTGTGTGATATGACGTCTCCAAGCACAGCTCTCTAAAACAGTTTTAGGTCTCGCCAATATATGAGTGCATAGTCGTAGGTATGATTGTTTCCATGCACACTGATTTTGCAGTCACCAGGAATCTCTAACCCCAGTGCAGACATCGTGCATGATGGACGCCGTCTAGCTTGCAGCGTTAGGCAATATTATTCCAGGAGATGAGCCTGCATGAAGTTATATAAATGAAATATGTTATGGAGGCCACTAGATACCTATGAGGGGACATTTGTACATTCTGATTGTGTAGTGTGCGTTCAGGCTGCAGTGATGCACGGCTTAGAGAGAGAAACGTGGATAAAATTCTTGTTTGTTAAGCATCTCGAGCAGTGTGGGATTTTGTTTGAGTTTTTTGGTATGTATGTGGTCAAGGGCTTATGTGTGTTAATAAAAAGGGATCTCTTTTTTATTATTTGTAACAGGAAGCATGTATTGAGGTTTAACAGTGTTTGGGCTTATTTGCAAGATTTTATTTCTGGATGTTTGCATATGTTGTAAAATAGTTTGAGGTTCTGTTTTCTTTACATAAAATTCACCAACATTCTTTAGATCCATGCAACTGCTTGTTAACACACACATACACACACAAAAAAATCAGCCAATCACATGGCAGCAACTCTATACATCTAGGCCCGAAGACATGGTTAAGACAAGTCCAAACTGAGCATCAGACTTGGAAAGAAAGGCATCGTTGATAGTACTCTATGTGTGTAAGACACGGCTGATCTACCAGGATTTTACGCTCAACCATCTCTAGGTTTTAGAAGAAAAGAGTAAATATCCAATTACCAGCAATTCTTTAGGCAAAAACACCTTGCTGATGCGAGAGGTCAGGAGAGAGTGGTCAGAGTGGTTTAAGGAGACAGAAAGGCAACAGTGACTCAATTAACCAATAGTTACAACCAGGGTTTGAAGAAGAGCATTTCTAAACCCACAACGCATCAAATCTCGAATCAGATAGGATAACATTAAACCTTGGTAAGTGAACGGTGAATGCTTTTCCAAAAACACTGTGGGTTCATTTGGAGAGGGCCCATATGGTTAAACATTCAGGATTTTGTACTTTGATTTTGTATTTTGGTTTTTGAAGTCTAATTTAACTTACATCTAGCCCCCTCTCCAAAGGAATAACAACTTACTTCTCGGTATCTATATCACATTATTTATCCTTACGAATGCAATACTGGCAATAACTCATGTACTGTCAAAGATCCCATATTATGCTTCTTTCATTTATCTGCCCTTCAGTGTGTCTGCTTGACATGGTAGAGTACTTCTGTGGCATCAGGACATCTCCCTCTACTCCTCTTTACAGGGTCAGTAGCTGCCTGAAATGTCTTGTTCCGCTGGCCCCCTTGTCCATGCACACCATTCTGGTGTCTTATCATTGTTGTATCAACCGTTTAAGCCCATTGCCCAGTGCAGAGCATCGACTGTAGGATGAATACAGAGTCATTGTCAAAATGGCACCGAACAGCGCTAGATTGGCCAACTACCTCAGTTAAGGCTTCAATATATCTCATTGTGTTGCGTTTCCCTTATTTGGATTGTACATCTGATTTTTTCAATTAATTTAATTCTTTATATCAGAAAATCAATCTCTCTCTGATTTTGTCATAGTGAATGTTTTATAAAGAAATGGATAAGTTTTAGGATACTTCTGACAAGTAGATAGACCGATTTACCTTGAAAGATTTGAAATGCTCACAATGTATGCAATGATTTTTCTTACTCAAAACAAAAATAGCAAATAAGAAATACAGTTATAAACAGAACCACCTGCAAAAGTTACAGAATATTCAGTAGAAGGCAGACAGAAGCTGAGTATGATAGGGAAAACTTCACAATCTTAAACAGTGTGGATATCTGATATCTGGAGTAAAGTCTGCATACAGTATATTTCTTAGTCTTCTCTGTTGTTAGACTAATGAATAAGTAAACATACAACCTAATAATTGATGGCAATGTGATCCCTGTAGGTCTAACCTTGTGCTTTAACTAAACATACCCTGTACATCATGTTTTAATAAAACATTTGAAAACAACAAACCTGTCTGACCCACTGCACAGAATCCACTGACTTTGTATAGAGCACTTACAGTGTAAAATTGAATTTCCAATTATCAGTGTACAACATAAGCCAGAACTTAAGACTTCAAACTTGAAAAGCCACCACATGACCTCTTTAAAAGTCAAGACTCAAGAGGAAGCAGTAAAAGCTTCATAACAGGTTTAGACCTCGGAAGAACACAAGGCTGTCCACAAGGACCCCAGAGAGAGCTTTTACACACTAAGAGGGTCACTGAAACAGTCTGAGGACTTTTCAAATGAAACCTACGCTAAGAAAAGAATTTAAAACTGTGGAGCAGATGTTGCTCCATGAGCCAAAACGAATTTACAAATGAGATTACAGATCACACAGTGAACACCTGTGAGGATTTTCTGTCTTGAAATTTGACTGAAATCAAGTCCAGACCAAGAATTATTGAATGTTTTGAAGAAAATCTGCAGGTGTTTTTACACCCACAGCAGGTTTGCTTTGTTCTGGTTCAGATGATAAAATGATACTTGTTGCATTTTTTTCTTTAGGTTGTTTTATGTTCACACTGCAGCATTGTAAAGCAGGCCAGTCACACATCAAGACAGGGCTGTTCTCATACTACTGTTACAGACTGCTTTTCCCACTGCATAGATCAGCAATGCCATGCCTGCTGGTCACTCACTGCTTTTTGAGATGGTAACCTGCCGACAGATGAGTTTGGGTTTAACTAAAATGGGGTACACACATAAAGATTATCGGGCTGTTTTAGCCCCCACTTTCCCCCTTTCTGACCAAGGATGGCAAATGCCAGATTATTTTACGTTTTATATGATTGTAAGATTATCCTATAAGATTATCCTGTGGTGAGGTGTGTTAGAGTGAATTTGTCCTGATAATCAGTTCTGAAACGGGGGCGGGTCAATTATTGTAAATATTAAAATAGTTCAATATTCACGAGCAAAAATCTTTGTGTGTGGGGAAAGCCAACAACTCCCAAGTCATGACTCTGTGAATTGTGACGTGGAACGAAATGTAGCCAATCAAGAAGTGAGCTGGCTGAGGAACAAGGAAGCAGGCGTAAATAAAAACAAATATGGCCAACCTGAAACATAGATTTTGGTGGACCTCAGAAATGGAGGACCAGCTCACATGTTCAAGTTGTCTCCAGAACTTTTTCCCACAGTACTTTTCTTTTTAATGTTGGGATTTTTCCATCAAAATAGTCCCAAGACCACCATCATTCCATCTTCTTGTATGTCCTCTTCCATGTTGCATGTTGTGTTTTCTGGTTGTTGCTATGTTTCTTCTCCTTCACTCTTCCATGTTGCATGTTGTGTTTTCCGGTTGTTGCTATGTTTCTTCTCCTTCGCTTTTGTTAGATCATTTTTGATCATATGAGAATTCTGGTTTGGAGGACTAGATTCTAGATCGGGGTGGGACAGAATGGTTATGTGTGTGGTGTGCTGTGTTGAGATCATCAGAGCACACCACACACAGTACGATCAAAATTGTTTAGTGCCTGATTGTTGATCTTCATTTGTGGGGTTATTAACATATAAAAAATCTCTTCCGATTTAGAAAATCATTGTGTACCCCGCTGAAGGGCATGGAGGAGGTCAAATGCAGCATGGAGGTTTAAAGAGATGGGCATATTTATCAAATGTTTGACAAGAATTACAATATAAAAGTTAAACTGTGCAGAAACAAGAACAGCTTTGAACACATGCTGCTGTAGACAGTGATCATCACAGGAACACCAGATAACATGGTAACTCTTAGCATTCTAACACTTGAAGCAGTGCAGTGAGCTTGTTCAAAGACCAATGAAAAACTGAACAGAGGGTGGATGTATAGAGAGCTCTATAAATTAAGTCCTGTATAAAATCAGAAATGTTACAACACTGTAATGAAAAGGCGAAACCCTCACTTTCCATTTCAGGAAACTGTGCTCAATTCAACAAGCTGATGAATCCAGGCTGATAAATCTGAAGAGATCTTCATGTTCTGACGCAGAGCTGAGAGGACTAAATGACTCAAAGAGAGACGCTCTCCATCCAAAATGAAATGTTTTACACAGAGAGAGGCTGATCATTAGCATGGGGGAAGAAAGAGGCTCAGCTTTAACGCTGAAGGATAACCTTTAATCCTCGCTGTGCTGTGGATGTATGCGTGTGTACGTACAGGGTTTAGGTTCAGTCGGAAACTCTTGAAGTGTTTCATTTGAAGATTAGACATATTTGTGTTTGACTGAAAAACAACTTTCTCCTCAAACGCAGTCTCTCTTTGACCTTTACAACAAAAAGATTACTTTTCAAAGTTTCTTAAAGCACCTGTAAGCAAATTTTTAGCTTTTTTTGAACAAAATCATGTTGATGTTCATGATTTTGTTGAAGAAAAAAGCAATGCCAATTAACATACAGTTTGAATATTTTAGAGTCTTTAAGTGCTTATATTCTGTCTTAACTCAGGTTTGTGCATTTATATTTAATAACAGTCAGAGTTAGGGCTGAAAGACATATCGTTATCGTATTTATATTGAGATATTAACATTCAAGATATTAATATCGAAAAAGCAATGATATAAATTATACAGATTTCCCCCGCGCTCGCCCTGAATGTACAGCTCTGGCAGTCACAACAAATTTCATTTTTATGCTTGCCCTTGAATGCACCGCTAAGGCCAGCCAACCCCAACCTTTTTTATTTTCAAACCGTTTTTATTTTTCTGAAAAATACTTGGTTTTCACCGAACCCCTAGTCATGTTGTATCGGTATCGATATCGATATCGAGATATCTGGCATGAATATCGAGATATTAAATATTGTCCATATCGTTCAGCCCTAGTAGGGGTATGTTCACATTTTACTCTCCGTGGTAAAAAAAAATTTAATATCATCCATCCCTAATTCTTGATCATCCTGAAATAAGGTTGTCAACCAAAACAATACCTCTATACTTTTTCGATATCACATTTTTAAAATGATACAGTGTCATTAGGTTTTATGCTTGGTGGTACCGGAAAACAATGCTCACAAAAACAGATCCAGAATCAAAATTTTTAATCCAAATTAATGGCAAGAGGAGGAGATATACTGATCCTCTGCCTGTTTCTGTGCAGTGAACCTGTCACTTGACTTGGTTTAGAGGCCAGAGCACAAGTCTGAGCAGAAAGAGAAGAAGCAAGCTAATGAGACAGAGGACGAGAGTCCGACTTGAAAAGTAGCTTTAGTAGAAAAAGAGAAAAACAAGATTTGTTTTGGTAATACCTTTCATATAAAGCGAGTTTAGAAGGAAAGGCATCAGATTCTCAGGGACTGTTGTGGAAAAGTGCCTCAATACAGTCAAAACAAAGGAAGAAACATTAGCAACCTAGCTAAACACCTGATGGATGTACATCCAAAGTTTGTCACTGAGCATGTTAGCATTAGCATTGTTTAATATTATTACAGACACCGTTAAACCAGAATCATGATGGGCTGTAGTTCAGCTGCAGTTCAGCTGCATAATCGTTTGATTCTCTCATATTATAGAGCTTTCACCCCTCTGTGTTAATTTAATAACAGGTCTCATTTTATCGACATCAAACATACACGACGGAAGTCAGTGTTCAGAATATTATAGCAGATGATCAATATATATCACAATTTATGTCCTGACTTCCGGACTACTTAACTACATGTTAAGAAGTGTATCAGTAGCATTGGGTTGAGAGTTAGGAGGAGCAGTGTAGCATCCAGAACTAAATATGAAGCAGCGTCAAAACGTCCATGACGGTTACACCAGAGAAGGAAAACTGCAGTGTTTTAGCTCCGTATCTGACAGCAGCAAGAGACTCTTTGGATGCATGAGAGACCCAGTGGTGATGGATTAGAGCAGATGTTCTACAGAACTTTGATGATGTGCAGTGCAGACTAACATTTAAGTTTGTGTTACTCCCCTTCTCTACAGCAACAACTACAGCGGTTGTGTGACGAGTCTTCGGTGAGTGACCTGGTTTCTGTTCTCCGGTCTCCCGGCTACTGCAGCCTACTCACAGGAGTGAGGGGGCGTGTCCTCTCAGTTCAATAAACTACTCTTGTTTGCACCTTTACCGCTCTCCGAGTTTGCTGTTTGGGTCTTTGAAAAAATCTACGGTTTTCAACTGTCACAGGTTGTTTTGATCCATCCTGCCAAGTCTCTCCTTTCCTGGTTCGTGCCAGTCACACCAGATGATATGATCAGCTCTCCCAAATTGCCTCAGTTGATAACCATGGTAATTCGCTGCATCGCTCAGATATGAGCTCACTCGGACTTTACATGGATAAAATACAAGGGAAGTACTAGGAAATTACCCAGGTATAGTCTGAGTGAAGAACTCATGTGGCTTCACACATGTGGCTTGCCCGAGTTATCTGAATAAGTTCAGGGTTTTATTGGCATACGTGAATGGGACTGTAGATCAAATACTAAATAAGACGTGTGGGTTTCAAAACAACTGTCGGTGTAAAAAAATAATAAAATAAATTGCAATTCTGGTGTCATGACAGCCTTGTTCTCTAGAAGAGTTGGATAATCTATATACTGTATTTTCTCCCTGATTTATGCCGTAAACTGCAGACTGTGTCATTCAAGTTGAAACACTTCACATGAGTCAGCTCTGATCTGCTCAGTCTTCTCCTTTTCTTTTTTTTTTATCTGTGCAGTTCATTTAGTTACAAACCACTGAACAACTGTGATCTATAGCCCTCTCCAGGAGCACGTTGGGTAATATGCAAAACAGCTCAGGCAGCATTCAGCAGAAACCATAAATATACAGCACGGAGAGGGGAGGGGTTCATGAGTAAGAAGGAGGAGGTTCAGCTGTGCATCATCTCTTTCTGCCTCCTCAGCATTCCCCTCACACATCTTTAACGTCACGCTTTACGTAGCACCATAAAAACCAAAGCCATTAAAAGCACCTGCATTAAAGCTCTAAAAAGATGGCCTCTCTGACTCTAGGAAGTCAAGTCAGAATATTTTCCAAGGGCTGGAAAAGCAGTCAGATTGCTGGGGTACACTGGGGATCCGTCTGCAGGAGAAATGTTGGCTGTTGAGGTGACGTTGAAGGTTGAGGTGAACATTGATTAGTGACAGCAGAAGAGGTCATGCCCTCACTCTGCATCAATATGTCAGAGTTGCCCTTTTCCTCTACAGTCCCAGTTGTGACTGCAAATCTCAGCCTGTCAGTTCTGTGTTTCCTGAGCTGAAGTACCTGACTCTAAAGGGGAAGACTGAAATCACAGCACAGAAATAAAGACATTGTGAAGTGTATGATGTAGGAGAATTTTAATTCAAATTAACGGGCAAAATATGATCATATATTATGACATGATACACAAAAATCACAATATGATGCCAGCCTCACTGCTGGTCTCTCAATACCATTTTGTTATCCCTCAATGCTGGAAAAAGTCATAGCCTGAGTTTCTGTTTGCTGTTATAAATCTGTCTGTTTCAGTTATTTTTCTAAACAGTCATATCTAGAGAAGAGATGGGATTTAAACTTTGCACTTACGTCCATACTTCTTAAAGGATGAGCCCCTTAGATTTTGGAGGTCAAATGTCAAAGGTAGGGATGGGAATCAATAACAAATTCTAGTGAAGAATCAATAAGAAATAGCTAATGGACTCGATATCATTATTCTTTTTGCTTAACAATTCTCTTATAAATTCCTTCCACTAAATTCTGAATGCCTTGCAAATCAAGGAAGTCAACATTGATTTTGAAAGAGAGACGACAGAAGAGGACAAAATTTTGGTGTTACCGTACACAAAATGATGCTAACTGCAAGGGCTGCTGGATTATAACAAAATCCATAATCATGATTATTTTGATAGATATTTAGATCATGATTATTAAACACGATTGTTCACTAACGTAAAACACATGCCACATGCTTTTATCATAAAAATATGCTTTTGACACTGTAATTTCCAACATTAAAGAATGGGCAATACATAGAAATATGCTTGTAAAAATGAAAATACCTCAAAATAATATTTGTAATTGGAATGGAAAAAGTAGAAAAGTTTAACATGTCTTGTGACACAGTCATCTTTATCTTCCTTAAACTCTGTTCAGATGTCCACTCTGACTCAGAGTTTAGATGACATAGTTTAGGGGGTCAAAGGTCAAAGGGACTGAGCCACATCTTCATTGTTTTGCTGGTAAACACAATGTCACAAGATGCTTTAGGGGATTTTCTATCACTTTGCTTAAATACAATTTTTTTTTTTTTTTTTTTTTTTTACGAGCAATCAAATCTTGTGAGCACATTATTTCAGGACAGTTGGTGAGGTGATATTTAGGTCTAATTTTTGATCTTGGACTTTTATTGAAAGGGAAAGTGGATAAAGTCAGAAAATGGGGAGAGTGAGCGTGGAAAATGACATGCGAGAAAGAGGCTGTCCAATCATGAAGGAATCTTTGTCAAACCTGAGACAAAACATTTGACCTGGTTAAATTCTGGAGTTCAGAGGGTGCTATAACTGAGCACCACCATGAAAAGTACCTCAGTACTTCTTCTTGACCACTGATTCTGGTCATTGTATATCTCATAAAGGAACCACCAGGATGTGGTCCTAAATTTGTTTTAAGACACACTTCTTTATTTTGACCTTAGATCCAACCAGGGCCATGTATATTTACCCTTTTGAAATGTGACACTGAGCTACAGCTTGACATTTTACAATAAAAAGAGCAGATAGCATCTTGGTGGAGACTGGGGTTTATTTAAAGCTGTGTCTGAGTGTCTGTATGTGCGTCACTGCTGAAGGGCTGTTAAACTGACAGGGAATATCACACAGCTGTAGAAATATGTGTTATTTTGGTGCGATGGACCAAAACAAACAAGCTTTCTTGATCTGTGATTGTATATTTTAGGCTAAATGGAAGCAGAAAAAAAGCGATCTTTATGATACAGATTTGTGAAAAGTATGGATTAATATTTATTTTAGGACCATGCTTGTGTGGTCAAGAATGCAGCTCCTCCATGGATAACAGCATGTTATACAGCAGGCATGATACATGTTTACAACCTGGTACAAACGGTTTTGGTCATGATAGCTTGTTTCTTATCAAACAAAGTATTAAGGAAAGTAAGGGGGGGGGGGGTAAGGGAAGTGAAATTAATTCTGCATTAGGGGAAACAACCCACCTAAAATTGAAATGTTTGCCTGTTTCTGGATCAATCAAAATGAAATCGAGTCTGCATTTTCAAAACAGCTACCACCATTTTTTTGTTTCAGCAGAACTGCTTCATGTTTTTTTACAGTCTATTGTCTTTCCTCTAACTTTGTATGTAAAGTCTTTTCATGACACATTTGCTCAACTCCTAGTCTGAACAGACTAAACGTCTCTTTTAGTTTTATACTGAGGACATCAGGATCATTATAAATTTAGAAGTGCTCAGAGAGCACAAACTTCTGCCAAGGTATTTCTGACATTCTTGGCTGAGTTATTAAACAGAATGAGGAAAACTGCCTGTCACAGTGTTGAGAAATCCTAAAAAAAAGTCCTCTGCAACTGGTTTCAGATAACACCAAAGTCTTATCACCTCTTCATTTTTCCATGAGCAACATGCACTAAAAATGTGTTAAAAATCTGGAGAGAAATTTTTGAAATATCTTTCTCACAAACAGACAAACAGACAGACAAACTCTGGCAAAAAATAAACACCTTGGCAGAGGAAATAATCTATATCTATTCGTTGAGAAGTAAAAAAATTGGAGTTTTTCCCACATTGTTAACATGGAGTTATATTTTTCATTGTCCTGTAAGCTGCAGTGCTAAAGTCTGATCATGTTCTTTTACAAAAAAACCCCACAAAATTTATAAAGAAAAGAGACAAAAATAGTGTGAGGAAAGGGTTTGAGAAGTGAGTTTTAAATTTGGTTTTACATCAGAACTCAACTAAACTGTTGTTAAAGACCTATATGAGTTACATCCACATTTTTTTCTAAGTTTTACCGACATTAGGGCACATTTAGTTTGCCTGCAATGAAATGTGCTCAATAAATAAAATTGCTATTGCTATTATTGTCAGAGTTATTTGTGAAAATGCAGAAAACTGCCCTGTCTCACAATGTTGAGAAATCCTTAAAACAATTCCTGGATCCAGATCAACAACAAAATCAAGACACTTTCTCTTTGTATCATGGCCAACATTCCTCACAAAATTTAACAAAAATTTGTTGAAAACGTTTTTTTAAGTTATTCACGAAAATGTGGAAACTACCCTTGCATGCATTATTGACTAGAAGTGCTAAGAGAGCACAAATCTTCACCAAGGCATTTCTGACACTCTTAGTGCAGTTATCAGAGAAAATATGAATAACTGCGCCCTTTGCACCATATTAATGAATCTTCAAATAAGTCCTGGATCCACATCCAGAATCAGATCAACCCCAAAATCTAATCACTTCTCCTTCGTGCCATGACCATTTCTGGAAATTCCATCAAAATCCATTGAAAACTTTTGAGTTATTTTGCTTACAGACAGATAAACGTACAAACAAAAGGACACACGCCAGCAAAAGCATAACCTCTGTCACAGAGGTAACAATGGGCCATACTTCATAGTCAAAAAGCCTTTTTTTTCTTAAACAAGAATAATAATCAAGCTTTGTTAAAGGATATATCTGTGACATTGATTCCTCAAAGTCATACTTACATTATTATATACAGCACCACAGTTAGAATCAGAATCAGAATCAGATTTATTGCCAAGTAGGTTTTAACACTTACAGGGAATTTGTTCTGGTGTTCTTGGTGCAAGTACAAACAGACAAATAAGAAAAAAGATAATAATAATAATAGTAATTATAATAATAATAATAAAAATAGTAAAATAGTCAAGGTAAATGCATCATTCATTAGAATGAAATCAAGTCAAATTAGAAAAAAAAACAGCTATAAAATATATTATAAAATATACAATTATTTACCTAGTCACACGGGGCTTAATGAAGCCCAACTAGAGCTGGTTCAGCTATTAGTTTTTCACTTGGATGTCAGTGACTGAGGGGCTGCATAAAGTTCGTGTCAGAGAGTGCGGGTAGGGGTGGAGCACAAGTTAACAGCAGTCTTACTCTCCAACATTCAGTCAAACTCTGTTTTAGAAAATAAATAAAAAGATAATTGAAAATACTTTGGTAGAAACTCTGAGCTGGAAATAGAAGTGCTGTTTGAAAAAGAATAATAACAATAATAGAACCAGTGTACCATGCCCTTGTGAATGCATCCTTGGAGAAAAGTCCAAAGTTGTCATCAGAGATAAATGCAGCAGAAGAGACCTGTTCTGAGCGCAAAACACTTAAAAAAAAAAAGGACTCACTGCACAATATTCACTGTGAAGGATTACTGAGCTCTAATGGCTATTGGCAGGACCGGACATCCAGTGAAGGAAATGCATCCAAAGTAATTTAAACTTTTCCAAAATTTTAATTAAAAGCACTGTTGTGCATGATATATCACCGGGACCCTGACATTCATATGAGTAGTTTAAAAACTAATTTCCTGTTTTAATGCATCCTCTGATATCACCATTTCCAAAAAGTTCAAGACCAGCAGTCCTTTATGAAACAGTTTTTAAAGGGAAGTGATTTTTCAATGTGACAATGGCTTAGTTTTGAGATGTCACGTTCATACTGATATAAACACATTTTCTCTGTGTAATAGGATTTTCTGTGCCTGGTTAATTTCCACCACAGCTCAGCCTTGCAGTGTTTACTTCAAGCTCAATGCAGGAAAGGCTTGCATAGATATATAGATATATGGAGGCTTTTGTTCCTGCTCTGTATTCATTTCATCCGTGTTTCTGTCTTCTATGGGTATGAACCAAAAGTGCAACACTGTCAGAAAACGTGGGGGTAGTGTTGAATGATGTTTCTGAAAGATCCACCCAGACCAGCAAAACACAACTAGAATTCTGAGGAGAAGTGACAAAAAGTTTTTTTTTTGGGGGGGGGAATATTTTTTATAAACTTATTTAAAAAGTATTCACTATTAGCTTACACAAGGACACACAGGTACAACTGAGCTGATGGAAAAAGACCAGACAGGAACTGAATGTCAGCCTAATGGCAGAGGCCTGTGTGTGCTTTCTCTGGTGGACAATTTTGAACATTTACTCCAGTGCAACCTAAGTATATGGGCAGTGACAATTGTAACATTTTAAAAGTGCTGGCCTACGTTTGTACATGAAAGAGGCATGTATGAACCTTGATTTCAGTCAGGATGCAAAAGTAGTTTGACATGATGTCCTTGTTTTAATACATGCAAATGAATGGTGGTCTTTTGGGTTTTGAGTACAAACAGCTTTCATTTATTGTTGCCCTTTTCTCTCCACATTTGCTCTGATGCATTTGTACCTATGAGTCAGCACTCAGAGGTGAGTAAAATCATGCTCAGAGTAGGAAGCATGCATAGGCCACGGTATCACACTACTGCTTTGAGAGGACGGTAAGCAATATGCACCCACACTTTCACTATGAGGAACCCTTGCTTTCTACTCTGTGGTGGGAGTATGGGTAAAGACAGTTCAGCATTTGCCCAATCTGAAAATCAAAAATCTGAGCTCATCTTCTGCTATTCAGCCTCGTGGATCCTGTTTCTTAGCGTCATTTAGTATACCTGAGGTTGAGCAAACATTCATCAGGTTTTGCTGGGGGAACATAAACTCCAAGCACAACAGCACAGTGCATCACATTAGGCAGTAGGGCTGAACAATTTTACGAAAAGATCTAATTGTGAATTTTCTGGCAGATATTGCGATTTCAATTCGATTTACGATTTTTTTCTTATCAAGCTTCAGTGCAATATTCACTATGTTTACAGTATAGACAACAGTAAGGAAATCAATGATCAAAAGCACAAAACACATAATTCATCATCTAATATTGATGATAAATAACCTGTTTTCATTATTTAAGGGATACTCCAACTTCTACCCCTAAACAGAGGCTTTGTGTTGTTGACCTGCTTACCAGCACTACAGTAAATGCACATTGCCTGCAAATTTGTAAAACAGTATGTGCAAATAGTTGACACAACAGATCCTCGGTCAGTCAGGAGCGCGGAAAAAAAATTGCTGCATTGGTGGTCACATGATTGCGTTGTCTGAAATTGCGATTTCGATACGAAAACAATAAATTGCTCAGCCCTCATCAGCCCTATCTGGCCTTGGATAAAAAATTCTAGCGAGTCCGCAACTCACTCATGCTGGCTTCCTCAGAGGGAAGGACCCTCCTCATTTGCTCAAAATGGCTTTGAAAAGCACAGCAGACTTGAAGTCTAGTTGACAAAAAATTGTAATCTATTTTAAGGTCTGTCTGAAATCATCAGGATGAGTGTTTGAAACAAATCTAACCAGCTTCAAAGAGCCTTGATGAGCAGGTGCTAACAGTTATATAATAATGTGTACAATGACAGCTTGAAAAAAAAGACGACCAGGGGAATAAATAAAAGGACATCATAATATGCTCAAATGTAATTTCAAGAAAGAGAAGTTATTTGTATAATTAATGGTGTTCAAGGTCATTTTTTCTTTTTCTTTATCTCATATCATAAACTGCATCATGGATGATTCATGGAAATGATTGCATTTTCTCAAAAGGGAAATAGGAAATAGTGTAGGAGTGAAAATATAGCTTTACACCTCAAAAACCCCTTTCTGATCTGGTAAAGTTAACCTTAAAGACCTCAGAATACAATAAAATTTAAAAAAGAAAAAGAAAAAACGGCCAAGGTTGTCAAAACTGAACCAAACCAAAAAACATGACCAAGAACCGAGATACGTATAGAACCTTTGGCTTAATGTATTGTTATGTCCCCAGTGTTCACAGCCAGCAGTAAAGTCCAGCATTTTCAGCGTCCTTAGCTGAAAAACAACATAAGTATCAGCTCCTTTTTTTCATAGCACTCTTATTCCCAAACAGCATCATGCTCACTAGTGTCCCTCTTCACAAACTGACTAATCAAATGAAGAAGAACCAGAGCCTCTGATATTTGCCTTATCATACAGAATTGTAGAAGAGAAATTGATTTCACAATCTCCAGGTCTACAGCTGCTGCTGATGCCAGGACATGATTCAGGACAGGAAAAAAGACCCTTTATGCACCACAAAGGAAAGTGGAAGTCAGCTTTTGTCACTAGAAACAGGGCCGGCAAGAAGTGAACCGATAGTGAGAGTTTTAGCTCTGCCAGCCCTAAAAATTAAAGGAGCTTTAGACGCAGGCCCTTACCTTCACCATGCATTACTCAGTGTACATTTATGTGCAAATTTAAGTCAGGCTCAGGCTATTGCTTGAATAGGCAGTTTGTCCTGGCAGTTGTCCTTGTTGCAGGGTACATGCACCTCAATTTGTTGAGACAGGCATGTCCATCTCTGCTGCAGTGGGTGATGTTATGCTAATACTTGCCTGCAAGATTAACATATGCTAAACTTATTTTATGTTGAACATTCAAAACATGGATAAAAATTACACTTGTGCACATTTTCTACATACTTCATACTTCTGGAACAATGAACCCATTCCCAAAGCAGCCATGTTCCTGTGAAGTTACACTTGTGGTATGAAACTTCAATGTTGTGATCACGATGTACTGTTGCATTTACACTCATAAGTCTTCAAACTTTTAGATTCTGACAAGAGTTTTCCTTTGACTGCCTTTTATATCTATCTATCTATCTATCTATCTATCTATCTATCTATCTATCTATATACATATGTATATATATATATATATATATATATATATATATATATATATACATACACATATATATACACATATATACATATATACATATATATACATATATACATATACACACACACACACACATAGCTCTGAATGGTAAATTCAATATATATATATATATATATACATATATATATATATATATATATATATATATATATATATATATATATATATATATATATATATATATATATATATATATCTACATATTGAATTTACCATTCAGAGCTATCCTTAGTGTTAAGCTAGTACCTAGGCATCACTTACATTTGATTATAGCCCATATCCTTCGTTCCCAAGTATCTGAGCCCAAGTATCTTGCAATGAATAATTATGTACATAGCCAATATAATTTCTGTCCTAGTAAAAAAATTAAAATGGACTCCTATCATGCATTAGCATTTCTGTTAGTTGATCCAGGTCAGGCTTGGCGTGTGGACTAGTGGAACATGAACAGAATATTTAGTCCAGTCTGGTCTAGTTAATGTGTTTTGGCTTCAGACCTGCCTAAATGATGCAACATTTTCTACAGATTTGGTCCACATTGACATAAGAGTGTCACGCAGGTTTGTCGGCTGTATATCCATGATGCCAATCTCTTGTTCCATCACATCCCAAAAGGTGCTCTGCTGGATTAAGATCTGGTGACTGGAGGCATTTGGAGTACAGTGAACTCTGTCATGTTCAGGAAACCAGACATAGTCAGCAACAATACCCAGGTAGGCTGTGGCATTTAGACAATAGTCCATAGGTACTAAGGGACCCAAAGTGTGCCAAGAAAAATCCCCACATCATTACGCCACAACCAGCCTGAACTCTTTACACAAGGCAGGATGGATCCATGCTTTTATGTTATTTACGCCAGATTCTGACTCTGCCATCTGATTGTCTTAGCAGAAACTAAGACACATCAGACCAGGCAACATTTTCCTAATTTTCTATGGTCCAATTTTGGTGAGCCTGTATGAGTGGTTTTCTGTTCTTAGCTGACAAGGGTGGTACCAGTTGTCCTCCGCTGCTGAATCCCAAGTGCTTCGAGGTTCGATGTGCTGTTGGTTCAGAAACGCTCTTCTGCATACCTTGGTTGTAACAAGAGGTTGTTTTAGCTACTGTTGCCTTTCTACCATCTCAAACCACACTGACCATTTTCCTGTGACTTCTGGCATCAGCAAGGCATTTTTTGCCCACAGAACTGCTGCTCACTGGATATATTTTTCTTTTCACATTTGCTGTAAACTTCAGAGATGGTTGTGTGAAATCTCAGTCTCTGAAATACTCAGACCAGCCCGTCTGGCATCAACAACCATGCCAATTTCAAAACCACCTTTCTTCTCCATACCGTCTCGGTTGAACTCCAGCAGGTCGTCTTGATCATTGCTACATGCCTAAATGGATTAGGTTACTTCCTATGACAGGCTGATTAGTTATTTGCATTTATGATCAGTTGCATAAGTGTAGTAAATAACATGGCCAATGAGTATACTTTTATTAACAGAATATTTTAACTTGAGCATAACGCCTGCTCATCTTTTAAAGCCTAAAAAAGTTGAGCCCTCACCTTTTCCCCTATGAGTTATCAAAAGAGAGCTTTCACACTCCGAGAAACTCTGGAGCTGTCACTCAGAAATGATGAATTGCGAGCATTTTGTGTGCATCATTTCTGTGTGTTTTTCTTCAGTTAGTCAGGACAACCAGGCCCAGACTCCTTTGTGTGTTACAGTCACATCTTTGCCTCTTCCTTTTGCTAATCACCTGCTCAGGTCCTCCTCTCCAAGCTGCCATGGATGATTTAGGTAAGAAGGTAGAGATTAAACATGGCTCTGAAGTTTCTTCTTTTTTCAAAAAACAGCCTGTTCTCTGCCAGCTGCCATATCCCCGCTCTCTTATCCCTCAGTGCTTTGAAACTCACTGCAAAAACAAGGCAAATAAGACGGTAAGTATGCTTGGATTTTTTCCCCCCATCAACTTCAAACATCCTCTGTGGTGGATTTAAAAATAGAAACTGTCATAAATGCATTAATCATTTAACTCTCTTCGACTCCAATCAGCTGGGTCTCCACTGTACTGTGCACAAGTATTCCCCTGGTTCATGCTGCAGAGGGAGCGTAATCGCAGGAGACAGCTTTGTTCTCGCAGCCATGTTCTGAGCTGAGATCGCTATCTGAGGAGGAACATCTGTCTGTCTGAAGCTGGGAGCTTTTGTCGTACCAGGCCCTCGTATCCTGGCTCCAAGAGCAATCCACTTAGCGCAGGCACACATGCACAGACACAGAGATTCAAGCAAAGGCACAAACTGATCGCAAATACACATCAGAACCTGCAGGAACACAAGGAACACGTGTCAGTTCCTCCCTGATGCTCTGACAAGGGAGTTCGAAGAGGAGCAGCGTTCAAAGCAATCACGCAGCCTTCTTCAGAAGAATTAAAAGCGTTCCCTCTGGATAGAAGGTGTGCAGCATGTTCCCTCCACCGTCAACAATCAAAAACTACATTTAGATTTTTTTTTTCAAGCTACCATGAGCGAGACAAAGTTGGGAATGCACCATGAAGTCTTCATCTACACTGGAGATAAGCAATGGTTTTCAGGTTTTCCAACAGTTATCAATTTATGGGGTAACAGTGGAACAGTGACAGAGTATGTCATCTTTTAGCTTAAAGGTTGAGGGTTTGATCCCCAGCCTCCGCAGTCACATGTGGATGTGTCCAAGACTCTTAATCTCAAATTTCTCCCACTGCCACGTCTGTGGCATGTAGATGTGTATTGATAAAATAAGCTAATACTTAGGGATGTAAATCACCAGTTTCATTATAATCTGGTACAATATCAATTTTCTGGACGACGATGCAATGTTTGCCGATAGTACAAAGCCTGCCATGGTACAGCCTGTGGTCGAAATTGAATGATATTATGTACAAATTACATTTATGATATGAACAAAACTAGTTTTGAGAATTTATTGCCTAAGATCTTCTATTTTAATTAGAAATAAGATCAATTTCCATTTAATCATGTTGGCATAAAAATATAATTTTACAGTTCAGTAGCTTATAATTGAAGTTTGAATATAATCAATGCCTGTTTAAAAATGACTCTGAAATAGCATTTGCATCATATAATTGTGGGTATGTGGACTTAAACAAGGTGACCTCTAATCTTGACACCTTGTTGAAGGCATCAAACACATGTTTTTTTAAATGATCTTTATCTGTTTTTCTACTTTTTATCTGTTTTTCTACTTTGGTCATTTCTAAATATTAATTGTACCTTTTCTGTAACAAGACTTGAGTCCTGTAGGGAAGCAACAATTCTCAAAAAAATATTGAATGGATTGGTATGATGGATCAATGCCCTGCATATGAACAACAGCATTATAGGTTTTGAGTAAAACAGCTTTCATTTGTTTTTTCCCTTTATTTTTTCCAAATTTCTAAATTCTATTTGATCACATTTACACATATGTAGATTAGAAAAGTTTGGCATCACTCAAGCATGTATTAATTATTAATCTTAATTTCCCTGAAGTAGTCTTCCAAAGGGTTTAATAAAGTTCTATCTTATCTTGTCTTATTTAATAATAAATAACATGTAGTTTGTGTTTTTTTGACTTTCTGACACAAATTTATTTTGACTTATTTTCTGTTATCTTGCTTTTATAGGGGTTGAGGCAGCATTTTAATTACACAGAGTAGCTTCATAAGTGGAGGGTAAGGGGTTGTACAGAGAGCTTCTGATCTCCATGGAGCTCATATTTTAGGTTTATTATCCGTGACACACAAAAATAAACTCAGAGCACCCAACAGACTCCTGACAGCAGGCTTTTCTCTTTCAGGGTCTGTACAAATCTATACTACGGTGCTATGGTGATTTTACAAGCGAATGGAGTTCGATCTTTCTGGAAGAGTTGACTTCTGTTGGTTGTAAACAGTTAAAAATGGAAACATGGTCGACAAATAAAGATGAGAAGTCCTCTCTGGTGTTATTAAAGTCCAAACTGTTGTCACACAGTCGAGAGAGGAGTAAATATCGTCTTTTTCCTCCCTAAATCCAAGGCGCCAGCTTCTAGGTTCATGCTACCTCAAGACTGTTTGAACTCACAGGAAACAACACGTGGCTTGGCGGAAACTGTCAAACCAGCGTTCAATTTCAAAATAAAGAGGCGTCAAATAGATGGCGGTTGTATTGATCTGATTGGATCATTGATCATCATCTTTAAATCAAAATATCTAAATTCATTGAATTTTTCTAACAACCTTACTAATACTCAAAGACACTGAAGCAAGCAATCTCCACCATCAGTGTGTGAATGTGGTGTTTAGTTGATTTACATTAATCAAAAAATGACCTATCTTAATTTTAAGCTTTATTTTTCCATTTTTTTAGGCACAATCAAAATGACAACAAACCAAGATGCACATACCAGCTCATCACTTACAATCCTTAAATTCTTTAAAATGCTGTCAGTGACTTTCAAGAGTAATTTTCCTTGAAATGCACATCCCTGATCTGCATATCCACTCTCATAATACAAATTAATCCTGACAGAAGGGCCAGCCTGCAGATAGGTTATCAAGTATGAGGACCTGTCTATGACGTGTCTCAGCCCCAGGCCTCCTGCGGGGCTGATTTACTGTCTGCCACTCTGATGAGCCTGATATGCAGGGATTTATTGGCCTCGGCCCCTCTAACCACCTACAAGAGAGATTACATCCTTTAGGCGAGAGCATCACCTCTGGCAGGTGAGGCTTTGGCAAAAAAAAAAAAAGAGACCGACCACATGTTCTGTTGGCGCGTCAAGTTGCCAAAAAGATTTATTAAGCCATCAGGTGCTGTGAGAAAGTCTGGATAGTGAGGCGTGTTTTGACGGAGAGCATAATGTGAATACATGGAGTGAATGATTTATACTGCCTGAAAGATGGCATTTGATAGATTGTGTACAAAAACTGCCAGCACTCTGCAATTACCAAGATAAGCCAGTTCCACATATTGGAGGAGAGATTAATATGTTCTTTCACGCTTCATGATCAGCTTGTTTCATGGATTCTCTTGTTTCTGACTCAGATATTTAATGCGCCTGTTTAAATTACATCCATTTAAATGACCAGCTCTAATATCACAACACCAGATGGGCTGTTGGAGCTGTTGGTCAATGGCCATTAAAAGGACAGTCCTTCCACTTTTTCACCACATTCAGGGAGAATTGTGTTTTTCATGAACTGGAAATTATCTTTCTAATACCAAATGCCCCCTAACACCACTGTGCAGCCCGCCTCCGATGTTATCATACCGTTAAACTGTCCATCATCAGCACTTATCCCCGTCGTTCAAACACTTAAAGTGGAGCCAACCACATCCACCAGCACAACAGAAGGTGCATAATCATCCATTGTTTCCAGTGTGTCTTCAGCAATGTTAGTGGACCTTTGTTGTCATGGTAACAATAACAAACGTGGTTGTAGTTGTTTCTGAAGTGTTCAGACAGACACATAGAACAGGTTGAAAACACGAGTGCACTGAGTGTGTGGGTGGGATTTAGCAGAGGTCACTTGGCAGGGTGAAAACACAAATGGTGGAAAAAGCAACATGAGCTGTAGAGTAGAAACCACAGAGCTCAAATTCCACCGAATTAAATGACCTTCACTGTTGTTACGATTTTTTACCTGGACAAACTGAGCTTTTATGACCAAACTGATATGAACACAGAGCTCCAGAGATGCTCAAAATTAGACTTTTTGCTCAAGACAATTTGAAAGGTGAGAGTCATATTTTAAGATCAGGGGCTTCGTTGAAAATGTTCAGGAGGAGTTGGGTGTGGAGTCGGGTTTGCTTGCGGCAAAGGGTCATGAGATAGAGGAGTGGTTCTCAGATGATGTGGCGGGGCACATTGGTGTGCCTTGAGGCAAATCTGCTTTGGAGATTTGTACAACCATAAGGTATTAACACAACTATACAGTGACTAATGAATGAATGTTAATATTTTTTCCAACAATATCTTTACAAGAGTACTTGTCCAACTGTAGGCCATAGATCGTACAAACACATGTATAATAGACAATACCTGACCAAATGTAAATGACAAAATCAATAAATAATTGGAAATATTAAAAAAAGAAAAAAAGAAATAATACACAAACATGTAAATAATCAATAAAAATCTCAGGATTCTTAGTTTGGTTTAGCTGGGATATCTGACTTATAAATGTAAGGATATCCACGCCACTATTTTTGTTAAAGATTTTCCTGGTGAACTGCGGAGGGCCATTTATATCTCATCTCCAGTTATTTCCCTTATATTACTATATTGTTATCAGTTTTTCCAAGAAATGAAACGAAGGGGCCCCAGATATTACTAAAGATTGCTTGATTACCTCTGATAGTATATGTGATCTTTTCTAAGGGAAGAGTTGTAGATAATTCAGATATCCAGGTACTCAACCTCGGCCTAATTTCTCTTCTCCATGCTAGAGCAATATGAGTGTTAAATTTAATCAGAACATAAATGCATTATTACTTTGCTGATGAATATTTTATTAGTAATACAATAGTTGTCATTCTCTATCAGGCATTTGTAAATAAAAATGAATATGTGGATAAGACCAATAAGGCACAATAACAGACATTAAAAGGGCTATTTTGTTTGGATTTTATGAGATTTTGGCTTGGTATTAGATGTACCTTGGGCAAAAACAGTCTGATAACCCCTGAGAAGGAGTACAGCCAAATCTCTGTCATCCTAAAGCCCAAGCACATGGACTTTAATAGTGCCAGGTCTGAGAGAGGGACTCCAGACCTACCATTACTCTGCTCTGAGCTGCCAGGGACTGAAGACAGAGAATTGTCCCCTGAACCTGCTGGTTCATCAGCTTCTCCAAAATCACATAAACCAGCCTGGAGAGCCTCAAGAACACAGCAATAAACAACCTAAAAACAGAGCAGATTCAAATGTCATTAGACGCAAAACAGTGAATACAGATTAGCAGATTAACTGAGCAATCCTTCACAAATGGTGCTTTCATGCCTAACAGGATTGGTCCAGACCAAACTCTGGTTTGCTTTTTTAGATTGTTTGGTTCCATTGGGTTGGTGTGCATGTTCACACAAACTCTGGTGCCGACCAAAGAACTGAACTCTGGTCTTGGTTTGCTCCAAGAGTGCCAGAGTTTGGTTCATGGTGGGTGTGAAGGCAATCTAAGCAGAACAGGAACTAACCACGGCAAGCAACCCAAAAAAGAGTAAATTGTAGCTCGGATTTGACTGAATATCTGTAAGGATAACTTTTAAGTCATTAACATATTCTTGGTTTTTCCACTTATCATTTTGGTCTTGGAACCCCAGTCTTCCAGTGAACTTAAGATCTCCTATATATTCAGCCTACATAAACAACCTGCGTCTGCTTCCAAGTATGTCAACACAGACAGACAGAACACCTCGCACTCAACCAAAAATAGGAAACCACTGAATAAGCAGTAAGGGTTTCCCTGACCATATTTGAAGCAATCAATATATACATATACATACCTTTGTTGTCTTAGATTACTGTTGCCATGTTTGTCCTTACATGCATGCCTATATAACTGAGGTAACTACTTGTGCTTCTTTGCCAGTCTCTCACTGAACCGGCCATAATAAACTGCTATTATAATTCCCCAGTCTTGTCTTAGGCATCTTTCATTAATTAAACATCTTGATATCAATATCACAACAAAAAAGCTAATGTAGGGTTCAATGGTAAAGGGAGGCGGAAGTTAGCTTTGCTAGCACTGCATACCTCCGATCCTCTTTACAGATTAGCGTACTCAAGTCTGAGCAGAATATGTTTCACTCCAGTCAAAATGCATCTGCCACGCAATGCAGCAAAAATGCAGGTTTATCTTTTTTTTGGCACAGAATTCTTTAAAACTGCTTTAAGCTAAACAATGATATTACCTGAAGCCGGATGTGTATTTCCGGCTTATAATGGAACAATGGGCTGAATGACGGGAACAAAGACCACAGATACTGCCCCAACTATTGGCAGGAGGCTAAGTTACACAACATATAACAGGCTTTGGTTTGAATAAGGGAACATATCCTGTAAGAAGCTGTTCTGTGGGATCCTTGTGGATGCCAGAGGAGAATGGCCCGAGTGGTTTGAGATGATAAAAAAGGCAACAGCAACACAAATAACCATTCATTACAACTGAGGTCTGTCGAAAACCTTTCCTGAATGCATAACACATGAAATCTTGAAGCAAATGGGCTACAACAGTAGAAGATCGCACTGGGTGCCACTCCTGCGCTCCAGCTCTCACTCACCCCAGCCTCCTGAATCCCACCTCCAGCTCTCATTCATTCAACAGCACAGTAAGAGGAACAAGGTACACATATTGACAAGCACAACTTCAATACTGCGACAATGACAGCTCAGACAGCACAAAACTCCACCAAGGCATTTCCATAATTGTTAAAAATGTGGAAGAGTGCTCTATCTCACACTGTTAAGAAAAACTGTGGAAAAGAAAATATTCCAGGATCCACATCACTTCTCCTTGGTGCTTTGACCAACATTTCCTGAAAATAGCACCAAAATCCACTGAAAGCTTTTTGAGTTCTTTTTTAAATGTAGAAAAGTGTCTTTTCCCACAATGTGAACTAATCTTTAAAAAACAAAAAAAATCATATATCCGCACCCGATATTGGATCACCACCAAAATCAAATCGTTTTATCCTTGTGCCATGACCAACAGTCTCTGAAAATTTCATCAGCATCTGTTTGTAAGATTTTGAATACTTTGTTTCCAACCCCCTCCCCCCCCCCAAAAAAAAAATACAATAAATAAATAAATAAAAAAAACAAATGCTGGCAAAACCATAACATCCTTGGCAGAGAGATAATGAATCAAAATCAGGAACAGCTTGTTATTAAAGGTACCATATTATGCAAAAAACACTTTTTTTTAAGGCCTTTGAACACATTTTTGGTATTTGGCCTTCCTCCCAGCCCACAAAATGTGAGAGTAGACAACAAAACCTGTATTTGGCAGGCTGCATATATGTAAACTCATGGTATTTGGTGAGCTGTCGAGTCCGTGGATATTCTTTTTCATTTGCATAAGCCTACGTCTACCTGAGTATCCCCACCCCCTGGCTAAAGAAATTTTTGTGCCAAATGCTGCCATATTGTTTACCTTCTTAGCAAGAGATCCGTGTACACCATGTCTAGACCCAAAACCTATCACTGCTCGGTTGTTGGCTGTAAACAGCCACATATATCTTCACATATAGGCTAGCCAGCCTCAGAGGACCAAAGGGCCCAGTGGATTCATTTTATTTTTGAAGGGAATGTGCCAGCCTCAGTTGGCTGTACGAGCGTGCTAATCACTTCACGTCCGACTGCTTCTCCAACTTCAGTCAGTTCAACACGGGACTGGCAACTAGACTTTTTCTGAATCCGGGCTCAGTACCAACGATCCATCACTAAACCTGATGAAGGAAATGTGAGTATTTTAATGCCGTGTAGTATTTATTTTGCTCATTGCTTCGAGCTAATCTTAACAGCAGGGTTTGTCAATGTTCACGTTACTTGTTGAAAGTCTGAAGGGCAAACTTCAAAGTGTAAACATTCCTACATTAGTCAAGAGGAGTTTAACAGTTGGCTGAATATATAATCAGCCCTTTACTCACCCCATTACCCCCCTTCTGCTAACGTTAGCCCGGAAGCTAGGCTAAGTTGTGGCTGTCCCACTGCTGTGACTGAGCCCAGGTTAGCATGTTTTGTGTTAGCCTGTGATGTTTGGGGGAACGAGCTTCGCTGTTATCTGGTAACCGGCATGGTCCAGCTGTCCAGTTCATGTGTGTTCAGGACTGTAAGCGGCGCATGGCTGGAGTGGCAGTGCACTCCGCTTAGCTCAAGATATGCTGCAGGTCTATCGTGAAGTTATGTTACTGTGTTTGCCGCGGCTGTGCTCTGGCTCATTAGCATATGAAGGAGACCGCCCTCAAAACCAGCCGTAGCATAGGCTTTTTGGACCAAAGCATGTTAGTAACGTTTCATGAAGATAGCAAGGATCCATGCTAAACTGCAGAAAAGGAGCAAAATATGGGACCTTTAAATAAGAGAATAAATTTGACTTAAAGAAATGAAAAAGAGGTTGTTGACCTGACAAAGGAGGTGATGTTACAGTCAGATGGTTCTGTGTATCTAAATGACCTCTGAGCTGTTTTAAATAGGGGGGGGAATTAAAGTAAACACATATAACAATAAAATGAATCCAGTGATATTGTGTTTTAGATATAGATTGAAGCCAATTCAGAGATTTATTTTTTAAAATTATGAGCTCGATATGGACACCTTCAAACAAATCTGTAGATGGAGTTGTGTAGAGTATTGAGGAGCTTAAGGATAGTGTCTGTGGTATTCTGTTAAACAATATCTGCATAGTCAAGAAGGGGCTATAATAGCTGAGACAGCTGAAATTAAAAACAGTCTACTGAGCGATGCTGAGTTCCCAAGCAGCCATCCAAAGTCCTAAAATTTGAACTCACTAACCCTTTTAAAGGGAGACTCATCATTGAAGTAAAAGAACAGTTCAGGGGAGTGAGAGAGATTATGTTATTAAAACATTTATCATAAACTGCCAGCTCAACCCTTTGGTAGAGGCCAATAACTTTATACATATTTACCCATATTTATTTAAGTGCCCCAAATAGAAAAAAAGGGAACCACAGAAAAAATAATAATGTCTGTTTACTCTGTGTGGGCATTAAAGGGTTAAAAATGGCTCTGCAGCAGTACGATTCTTTCTCCAGTAAATTTTATAATCAATCCCATTCTGTTCCTGGAAAACAGTCAAAGAGCAGCAGATCAGCAGCTGTGATTGTTCTCCACTGCTGGGTGAAGCGACCTCAGCCAAAATTAAATGGCGGAGCATTCGTCTGTGTGTTTCTGCAGTGAGCTCTGAAAACTGATTACAGTGTGTTCATTCAAATGGAGACGTGATATGCACACATCCCAACAGGCCGTTTGCACGAATATTGTCTTATCTCCACTTTTCCTTTCATTAGTGTGTGCATTATTCATGTTCTATTTTTGTTGTGCTGTGTGTTGTCAGCATATTTGTTAAGATGTGCACTCTGAAACATAATTTACAGAGCCAGTGTTTATTGTGTTCCCACGAGGAATGACAGGCCATTAGCAAAGGATTTGTCTGAATTCATACTTTTCACCTCAGAGACTGTTGCTGAATGAAAATATGCTGGAAAAGGCACGCTTTATTGTCCCCTGCACAGGAAGATAGCTCATCTCCCACACTGAGATAATACTCACACATCCTCTCCTGCATTTCTGAATATTCCTCTATTTGCATACAAATATGTTTCAATAACACGTCCGTGATGAGTCCGAGTCACAGGAGATGCTGGTGACTTTTAATCATGGTGTTGGTCTCCTGGCAGGTGGTCTAAGTGCCCTTCATTACAGGACGATCCGTCTCAGGAGAATGCACTCCACTCCTGCTGGAGACCTGGTCGCCCACATTACCTGCAGACCATTAATTAACCGGACAGGAGCTTCATCTCAGCAGTGGCCCTTATCTGTTCAAACCACTTTCAGTTAGAGAGCAGCACATTTCTGCACTAGATCAATGGCAGTCCTGTTTTTGAATATCAACCTGACAGATATCCAACAGGGTGACATCCTGCCGCTAATGTCAGGAGGGGTGATATCACAGGAAGTATTCAAGAGCCCCTGGATTATACGCAATCTCTTCTCCTTTTATGTGTGAGTGTGGCAGTATTTAGCCTCCTGTCCTCACAATTCATGGTGGATAAATTCCTGAGTATTGATACCTTTAATGAATAGTGTTGCTCTGCCAAGGTTGCTTGTTTGCCATTTTAGAGAGCATGTATTTGTTCAGGTCCGGCATTCGGCTCTGAACTACACATTTTCATTAATTATATCAGGAAGACTTTAGTTTGTGCTCCACAGATAAGCATTAATACCTGCATGAAGCAATGCTTGTAATTGTAATAAACTGTATATGTATATGGTGCACATATGAAAGAGTGTCTAGCAGGTTGGAGACCCTGGTGACACAACTTGTGGTATGATAATCAAAAGACAATATTTTATGAAGTGTGTGAATTTATACAGTACATTGAGCTCTGGAGTAATTTTGTACATTTATTTGACTTTGTTGAAAATGGCCACCTAGATATGACATATCTAAAAGGAGCATCCCTGAGCTAGCCTTTAACATGTAAAACATATGGATCATAATAACAGTGTTATTAATGGAGATGATTTGTTTTTATTCATGTGCATTTAAGGGATGACAAAATTAAACCAATGCCATCTTTCACTTTGCTGCTCATCAGTGGTAGATAAAACAGTAAAATGTTCAAGTCATGATTCAGTCAGAAGTGTAAATCTGTAAAGACTGAAAATTAGTGTATGTGCTTCGAGAGGCACCAAGAGCTTTAGTCTGTGTGCTGCCTGTCAACGTGTCCAGGCCTTTAACATCAGGCTGTAAGACCCCTGTGACGCGGTTCAAAGCAAAAGCTCACTTTATTGTTTATTGCGGTGACACTAACTGTTTTCACAGTGTTTTGTTCTGAATGGGTGTTCTGGGTCAGCTATTCAGTTGTTGATGTGACTCACAAAGTTGTTTGGCACTTTACATTTGTCTTTTTTGTTTTGAATAACATATTCTGCTTGTTTTGTTTAAACAAAACTGTTTTACTGTTTAACACATCTCTGCGTGACAGAACACCTCTGTGAACAAAACAAAAAGTCAGCAGCATTAAGCCCCACCACCACCACCAATTGACCTACCGCTGTGATGTCACATTGTTTCATCGTCAGTTTTCACCCATTTGTTTGCAGTAGCAAGCCCTTGCAGGTTGTGGACGATTGAATGAATGCAGAGTTATTGACAACATGGCGCGGAGCAGTGCTGAACAAACAATTACCACAGCGCTAACCTGTAAACCAATCAGAGCGGACTGTGCGACAGGGAGCCTTTAAGAGACAGGGGTATTATCAGTATCATGTAACCCTTTAACTGAGGTTAACATAAAAAGTGCATTTATTCTATATATTTAACATGGGCTAGATTACAAAATATATTATGAATGACTGTGGAGCCTAAGGTGTACCAAACAATAGCACAAAAAAACACTCCAACACAATGTTTGTGTTTAAAGGATTTCTCCTTATGTTTAGTTAGTGTAGGTTTCAAGGAAAAATAGCACCAACATAACAATACAATAAAAAATCATTCACAACACAAGTTTTAACCTGGGTAATTACAATAAATAAACAAAAATAGGCCTTTCACTCAAAGTGAGTACACTGCACAGGTTAACAGTTACACGGAGTCCTGAGGAGATGCTACATTCAAATTCATGCTAGTTTTCTGTGATTACCAACCCTGCCTTTAACTCCAATGATAAAATACAGATAGCATAATTCCATCAAAAATGTCCTTTGTTACTTTATGGTATCAACATGACAACTTATAACTAATAGGATATAGAAATGACAAAATCTATAAAATAAACACAGTAACAATAGTTGTAATCAAAATTCAGTAATTTATGGTCATTAAATAACCATAACAACTCAAATAATGCACTTTACATCTCTGTACTAGCAATATAATAATTAACTGATGGTTACAATATGACATTTAAACCAACTCTTCCATTTTGTGTGATAAAAACCATTAAATGACCACATCGAATATGAAAATAAATGCATTTGACCTCTGCGCCAAGCAATGGCGACTTAAAATCATAATAATCATACACTAAGCTATTACCAGCGTCATGTAGCACAGGTTAAAGTGCTTTCAACATTAAATAAAATCTCTCTTTAAATTGCTGAAACACAGTTAAGGCATTTAAAACAAAATAATAATTGGTCATTTAGTGCATGGATTCATGTGTTAGCATTGAACACACCAGCTAATTCTACATGTGACACAGTTAAGTTTCCATCCAGTTAGCTTTGCTAATAACTGTAGATAAAGGAATTGAAAGAATGAGTGAGTTTTGCTAAGGCTATTAGCAACCGCTGCTAACGGAGCTAGCATTAGCATACCACATTAGCACTAGCCTGCTAGCACAGTGATCAGCTGTTAGCATTAGCTTCTCCAGCATTTGACATGATGAATAGAGCTCACCATGCAAATCCTCGACAGCAGCAGAGATTTCTTGATCCTCTTCTCTCTCCCATGAGAGGTGAGTGCGTTGCTGGAGGTCTTGGGATGATTTCTGTGCACTAGGGCTGTCACCTTATATTCGATTTTCGAATAACCGTTCAAATATGGGGATAAATATCCGTAACTGAATAGTAAATAAATATTCAAAGGTAAAATATTGAGTTTAGCGGCACACCAGGGTGCCTGGAGCAGTGGACCGTTTAATCCAACAGAGGGCGCTCTCAGCGCTGCTTGACCCTCGGCCACATCCGCTGCTCTCTTGACCTCAGTAAACAAAGAGTTGCCACTCCGAGCGGACATTAACAGCACGGAATCATATGAGGAGCGCTGTGTGGTAGGATTTTGGGTTCTACACTGTTAATGGCAACTTTAAAATCAAAGACTGGGCTGTGTGTTGGTTATGTGCAAAGCAGCTTAGTCACTCGTCCTCCACATCAAATTTGTGGCTTTCATCCAAGTTATACAGCCGAGTGCAGCGGCTCATCGTCAAGAGTTCAACCCTGAGTGACTGCGTTTTTTTTGGCAGGGTCCTTATCGAAGGGGTGGATAAGAGAGTCTCTGTCCCTTACTGAGGAGGGCAAAATAATCAAATATCTTTGGTTATTTGGGTGTATGTTTGAAAACTGTTCGAGTTTGATTTTTAGGAAAAGTGACAGCCTTACTGGTCACTTCCCAACTTTTCTTTTCTCTTCCAAACTTTTCTGCTGTGTTGGTGGTGGCTGCTCATGTGCCTCCAAAAGACATCTGACTGCCATAAACTGTTGTAGACTGAACAGGAACTCACAGGCTGGACTCACCCCTTCACAATAAAAGCTCCGTTTTAACCTGGGTACTCTGTATTTGAAAACTAAAAGGTTTTTTGAACAGTTGTGGTTGTGAACATATCCTCAGTCGTCCAAAATGAATTTATTAACCTGATTTAAGGCAAAATATGACCTCTTTGAAGACATCTATTCAGTTATATCATGTTCCAAAGAAGGAAATAAATCTCATCCTCACTCTGCTGGAGTTATTGAACGTTCTTGTCATAATCAAAATTTCCTTTCTTTAAAACAATATTTTAACTCATCAAATACTTGCCTTTTCAAATAGTAACACCAATACATCATAAAGTTGCTCACCAGACAGCAAACACAAAACACAATGTTCATTTATTGTGTTGCAAAGTTTAGCATGTTTAGCTTTGCTAATTATCTTTTGACATGTGTTCTTAGCGTCAGGTCCATCATGGACTTTAAACTGGATTAGCCCAAGAAAAGAAACGACTCTAACTTATTTTTCCAAAAAGTCCATTAAACTGACTGTGCCTGAGGCAATAGTAGATTTGTCACGATCAGTAAGGTGCTGTCGAATACTAAAAGGAGCCATATTTTTTTGGTAATTTGGCAATATTTCAGTTAGTTTTGTGTACACAAAATACAGCTTCAGTTTTTTTTTGTTATCTGAAGAATCAAAAAACTATTATTCAAGTTTCATTTTCAAAAATGTTTCCCACATTTAATTTGTGTTATTTGTTTGATTGAGCAATAATAATCTTGCTTTTCAGACTTTCATACACTCAAAAATATGTTTTTTATGTCAAAGTAACAAAAAATCCCCAAGTCTTGTGTCTTTCAGAGTTTTATTCAAATGCAAATAACAGCCTGCGTTTTAAAAATGCCATCAGGGGGAGCTCTGTTTTAGGACCAGAATAACAGTAATGAGAGAAACAATTACAGGAAATTTTACTTTGCCTTTTTCAAAATTAAAAATTTAAGAAAAAGAAGGCTGAAACAATTTAGGTCATTTTTCTTCTCCTTTAACAAGTACATCTGAAAATAACCCAAAATGTGTCATTTCATTATTTATTGAATTGTTCTAGATTCAAAATGCTTGGCCTTTTATTATCTGTTCTCACTCAGTGTTCATGTTGCATCACACTAAACCAGGCCTGTTCTGTTGGCTCTTATTTATATTGATTTGTCTATAGCTGCCTGCTTTGATATGCAACTTAATAATCCCTTTGGTCTAACACATAAGTGAGCAGTACTTAATCTGTTTTACAGCTCTCTAACTGTTTCAGATTGTTAAAGACCTTTGGGAATTTACAGCAATCAATGATGTACTGCGTTTTAAAAAAGGAACAATTAAATGACCCAAATGCAGGAGTTAGACTTTAATTATTTCTATGCAGCCAAACTGTAAGCCACTCATTTAAGCAGTGATTATTTTAGCTGTTTAAAAAAAGTGTTACTGTGTGTTCAATACAGAATTAACCAATCCCTCATGAATAATGCATATGATCCCATGTTCTAAGTTTGAAGAGAGAAAGTGACAATGACACTGTGGTTTCAAATAAAATCAGTCATTCATGCGTTGCATGTTTTGCATAAAACCACATTTAGTGTGTCCAATTACATTAAATGATCATATTGGGCTGCATTCTTCCCTCGGGGTTAAAGGAGGCGTGGAGTGTTACACACATTCAGTGGAGCCATTTCTCTATTTCCCTCAAAGAGTCGGAATCCATTAAACATTTAAATGAGGCCTCTCTGTAGAGAACAAATGTACTCCAGCAAAACCACAGCATGGGTGTGTGCCTGCAGCAGTGAGCTTAGCAAAGTGGAGGCTAGGGTTGGGCGTTACATTGATTAAATCAATCAACTCTAAATTTTATTTGCCTAAAATTTAAAAATCAAAATAAAGATTTCTTTCCTTGACTTACTCAAAGTCTCATTTTGCTGTCCACAGATCTGTAGTTATTACCAACCCCTTGTTTCCTTATAACCATTACACAACAACACCTGTGAACTGAGACAATGTTTGAAGATACATATATGAAAATTTCCACTGTTTTCATAAAGGTAGGCCCTGCAAACTTTTTCACAGGCACATTTTAAAGCTTGTTTTGGAGATTTAATGATATTTAAAAAAATTTAATACATTTTTTTAATGTACATTTTTTAAAGTTTGTGAAAACGTTATGTAATCTCTGTCATCTGTTTCTCTTTTCTTTGAGATGGAAACAAATTGATTAATATGAAAATGAGTTTTGTGTAGAAAAAATGTAGATTTTATTTTAAGGCAATATCACCCAGATAGGTAAACCCAGACAAGAGTCCCCATCCATCCATCCATTCATCATCTATAGCACTTATCCAATTTTGGGGGTGCCAAGGGGCTGGAGCCTATCCCAGCATTATTGAGCTAGAGGTAGGGTACACCCTGGACTGGTCATCAGTCAATCACAGGGCTGACATATGCAGACAGACAACCATTTACACACACACCTGAAGACAATTTAGAGTCAGCAAGAATAGAATAGAATAGAATAGAATAAACATTTATTCGTCCCATGCAGGGAAATTTGCAGTGTCACAGCAGCAAAGGGGACAGCAATGATAAATAAAAAATAGACTAAGTATAAACACAGCGTACATTATTATTAACATAAAAGACTAGAAGTATAAAAAAAACTGAAAACTTCACAATAAGAATTATTTACACAGTTAATTTGCTGGTTTGTGGGAGGACACAGGGGTACCAGGAAAACACCTACCCATGCACAGGGTCAGAAAGGTCCTGACTTATCTTTTTTATTTTATAATCTTAGAGTGCACTCACAGTCTGTACTGTTTCTAATATTGTAACATACCTTAAGTCCAGCTTGTTTAATTAGTGAGACATGAGCAGTACTGTTGCTCAAGCACAAGTACAATTGCAGACACCAAACTTCGACATGACATGACTATAAAGAGCCTATACCAGTGATTCTCAAACTGGGGTACTCTTACCCCAGGGGTACGCGAAGTGACGTAGGGGGTACGCGAAGGTTTCAATCAGTTGTTTCAGTAGTTAAAGTTCAAACTGGCAAATGTTTGTCTGGTGAGCTTTGATAAAGGCCTGAAGTGTTGGCAGAGAGGCTGGAATGGTGAGGCATCTTGGAGAAGGAAATCTGTCCTGAATTGTCTAAGATTCTTATAGTAACATAAGTTCAGTCAGACACTCTTTACGTTAAAGCTGTGGTGAGTTTGTACTTTACAGTTTCAAGTTCATTAATGAATATGTGCCAGAAATGTAAATTTCTTTTTTCGACAGTGAACTGGTGTTACCCTCTGAAATTGCTGGTAAATAAATCTATTTTGTGAGAAATAATTCGCTTGAAGATTTTTTTTGTATGTTATTTATGTTAAATGTGGGAGGTGGGGGTGGCGGCAGGCTTACAGACACATTTCTTTTTCTAGCTGCTATAAGTGCGTGAGAGTAGGGGGTACATGGCTGGAGGTCGATTGTCTGAAGGGGTACAGGCTGTGAAAAGTTTGGGAACCACTGGCCTATGCCATGCTTTTTGGAGATTTATATGACCTTTAGTGAGTTTAACAAGTCTCCTCTGTGTGATAGAGCACTTCTACACACAAGACTTCCAGTTGATGCTTGAAATGGCTCGCCCCAGGTCTTGGATCAACATATGCTGCCACCCAAGCTTATTTTACAGGGATGTCCCTGCGTATTTCAGCAAGACAATACCTATCCATATTATGCACGTTTGTAGTAAAAGAATGTGGGTAGACTGACCTGCCTGCAGTCTAGACCTGTCTCTTACTGAAGATGTTTAGTGCATTTTGAAGTACAAAATACAACAATGGAGACCCCCCTGACTGTTGAACTGCACAACTGAAGTCATACATTAAGTAAGAAGGGGAAAGAATTCCACTAATAAAGCTTCAACAATTAGTGTCCTCTGTTCCCAAACGTTTGTCGGGTGTTGTTAAAAATAAAGGGGATGTAACGTAGTGGTAAACATGCACTTATCCCAGCTTTTTCACAATCAGAAATACTTTATAAATCCCTGAGAGGAAATTCGGTTGTTTCAGTTGCTCTTGGACACAGTATAGCAGTTGTAATATCAGATACAGACATTAAAATAGAGAAGAGCATAAAATAATTAAAGTAAGCAAGTTGCAACATGCAGAATCTTTCTTTTGGAATGTGTTCAAGGTGTCAAATTCAAAATAAGTGAATATTTGCAACAAAACGACAAACTTTATTTGTTTAAACATGAAATATCTATTGAATATTCTATTGATTATAGGTGAAAAAGGATTTTCAAATCGTATTCTGCTATGTTAGGGGTTTGTAGACTGGCAAATTTCTGACTGTGAGGCACCAGCACTTCCTGCTGCAACACTCTGCAGCTCAGCCCTGCACCTAGATTTAGATGTTTTTATAGGTCTGATCTCCATACTAAGTGATTTCCCTTTCTGTCTTCTCTGTTAAAGGTTTATCTCAGGTGACGGCAGACCACTATAGCAAACTACACACTGGTTACAGGAAGTAGTTTCTGCATTTAAAGGGGCTATTAAATTGCCAAAATGTTGTGCTGTTTACAGCTGAGTCAACCTGATAGTTTTGTAAAGAACAAGAGATACTTTCTGGTCCCAAATGTAGTCATTAATACATAAAATTATAGTCGAGCACATCAAAGAAACTCTACATGTCTCAGTATCTTCAGATGCTGAGTCCTAAAGGTCTAATCCTAAAACTGGCCCTGACTCTGACTGTTGTAGCTCCTCGTGGGCTGTTCTAGCTGTGCGTACTCATGCATGATTGTGCACAAACATACCCACACACACACACTCAGCTCCATCCTCTGTGAACAGTCTGAGGATGAGTATAAACCAGCTCTGTGTGGTTTTCAAAACAGTTCAGCAGCACAAGCATACGTCTGAATCAAACAGAATCTGACAGAGAAACATTCAGCCGTTAATCTGAGCTCTTTGTCCGAGTCGTAACTCGTGTATGTACATAGATGTGTTATGTTGACGGCAGGATCCAGACAGGCTTTGTGCAAGGATGCAGCATCATCTGTTGGGGAATTACACTGTCTGCTCCGAATAAATTAACTGAAAATTGAATCCACAGTCGTGTCTGCTCTGCAACTTCATGCATAATCCACATATTCTGAGCGTGTGTATAGAATAAGTACATATGGCAAGCAAGCAGATAAGATGTGGGGCCTGAACTCACAAGGCTTATATATTTTTTCAGCTTACAGACTGAGAGAAACAGCAAGAAAGTTACCTGCTGGAGTTAGAGTGATATATTAGACCGGACTGATTGTGTGTTCTAGGGACAGTGCTGTTATCCAGAGTTGTGGTTAATCCTTAAAGCTTTCCAGTGATGCCCAAAAACCTGATCAGAACCTTGTTTTTCAGCATGGACCATAACCAAAGTGACACTCGCTGCCCTAGCTTTATATGCAGTCCTAAGTTGTAGACAGGCTACACTGTGTTCGCTCCACCGCTGTCGAGTGACACGGCAAATATGTGCTGTCCCCAGAAGACAATGGAAAAGTCAGCACCTTCACTGCGGACACAGCAACAAAAACTATGGAAATACTAAATTTGACAGAGCCCTGTCTGCAACGATGAATTGGAAAAAGTTGTGGTTTTTCCTGTAATTTCTCGATTATAAAACGCAATCGATGATAACATGCACCCCATATTTTCACCATATTTGCCTGGAAAAACACTGAACTCCAATATAACACACACCAAAATTCTGCCCAAACCTTCCTCTCTCAGACAACTCAAAAACTACCTTCACTCAAAGTTTTAATCAATGAAATTTCAGTATTTTCACAACAAATACACGATTTTCTCTCTCAAATGGATGCGGAAACACCTTTTGCTTCACGTATGCGGGATTGCTCGATTTCTGCCCGAGCATGCTCAGTGTCTCGATGTCTTTGACCAATCACAGCGCAGCTATTTTGCATCCCCTTGCTCACAAGATGGCAGCGTCCTGTGTTTGCCTGTGTTTTCGCAGAGAAACAGAATATTTCGGCTTTTTGTATCAGATGTGTTGCAACTGCGATGTTGGCAAGACGAAATATGGTAAGTATTTTCCTTGCACACGAAAAATTAGAACTTATTTAAAATCAAAAAAGTGCGTGTTAGAATCGAGAAATTACGGTATGCTAAACACGTTAAACTTTGTGCAACATCTGATCTGAGCCACTCAGCACTGCACATAAAAGTTAGAGTTACACACAATAACTCAGTGATATCATGATACTGAATATTGAAATACTGACCAAATGTTGAATTTTTTGGGGTTGAATTTTAAAGATGTCATAATCAAATTACAGTTTGTCATCAGTTTGATGAAAACAAAAAGAAGTAACTCTACAGGTCGTCTATGAGAGACAAAGCAAATAAAGTAGGGCTTTGGACAGTGACCATCTAATGTCACATCACTCAGTAAACACTCAACATGTAAGTAAAACTTGAAGTGCTCCAAAATCACATACAATACCTCATGCAAGGCATCCCATACATTGCCAGGAAATTTATTGTTAAAAAATGTGGGAATCTGCCCTATCTCGCACGTTAACAAATCTTTGAAATTCCTGGATCCACATCCAGATTCAGATCATCACCAAAATCCTATCACTTCTTCCTTGTGCCGTGATCAACATTCCCTGAAAATGTCCTGAAAATCTTTTTTTTTTTTTTTTTTAAGTCATCCTGCTAACAAACAAACAGTCAAACAGACTAATAAACGCTGGCAGAAATAAAACCTCCTCAGTTATATTTCCTTTAAAAACAAATATCAACACTGTAATTTCACTGACAAAGCAAAGTCAGGAACTAAAGAATATAGCATTCTAAGCATTTTGTTCTTGCTTTAATGTTACAAAATAATTGAGATTATCATAGGAACCAGTATCTATCTGTCTGCACCCTGGACTGGTCGCCAGTTGATTGCAGGGACAAATAGAGAGATGGACATCCACTCACACACTCACCCACACATAAGGGCAATTTCCAATTACTAATCACTTAATGAGCATGTTTTTGGTCTGTGGGAGGAAGCTGGAGTGCCCAGAGAGAACCCAAGCATGCACAGGGAGAATGTGCAAACTCAACATAGAAAGGCCCTGATCGACACTGGGTTCAGATCAGCACCCTTCTTGCTGTGAGGCACATGCGCTGCCTGCTGCGCCACCATGCTGCTATGATAGAATACAGTATTGTTGTATTTCTTCATTGATCAGAAATGACACGTAGATTTCTTATCACTGTGAAATTGCTCCAGATAAAACTTGACTTTTGGTGCAGCATCATCGGCAGTGTTTTCGTACAACTTGGATGGTGTGCAGGGGAGAAATAATGGATTGAAGTGTTTTACGAAAATGAAAGTTTTGCACCTTTTAAACAACAGAGATTGTTTGACATCCCTATTAAATCACAAGGAAATCAAGATGTTCATGAGCCGTGCACAGGGCTGATCTGAAGGTTTAACCCTCACGTGTGCCATACAGTTCAAATAATTGAGTTTAATGCAAGCTGAGTTAACACAAATTCAAAGCACATATACACACCCGTTTGCTCACACACTCAGAGCATCTGTAAGCGCTGACAATATGTCAAAGTGTTTCATTCTTCCTTTACCTTTGAAGCGAAGCCCCGCATTATAAAAAAGAGGCTTTTACTTTGGTTTGTGGAGCCTCCAGGAGGGAACAGCCGGCACTTCAAAGAAGATCAGATCTTAGCACAAATCTCCACAGAAAGATAGAAACAGAAAACGGGGATAAATCCTCAGATTCATTTACATCAACAAGTTAGACAAACAAGGGGAAATTTTCTCAATCAGCCCCCTCATTAGCCACCCTTTTTTTGAGACAACAATCATCTGTTGGCAGAATTCTTATCAGAGTGCTGCTCAGTCTACAGTGATTTTTGTAGGTTTCACACTTTATTTCCTTTAGTTTGAATACTCAGGAAGAAATGTACAAAAAATGCTGAGGAGACTCTTTGAAATATTCCTAGCTCGTGTTACTGCAGAGAACTTGCAAAATGTAAATATAGTGACCTAATTTAGTGAAGAAGAAGTCATGCCAGGTATCGCTGATTTACTCTAATTTTAATGTTTCTCCAGGAAACGTGTATCATCAACATAGGCATCACATGTTTTATTCTCTTATAATTTAAGCCCTTAAAGCCTGTTGTATCATATTTGATACATACTTTTATGATACCTCTATCTAATCAATATGATCAACAAATTACTTAAAAATCATCTGAATACAATCAGATGAATACTAAAAATATCCTCAAATGGATTATCAGTTGTCAAAACCACCTTATGTATCAAATGAGATACAAAAAATCTATTTGTTAAATTTTATGGAAATTTTGATTTTTTAGGATTTCAGCTGAAACCGAAATAAACATTTCAGCCCCCAAAAATTAGAATTTTCCGGCTATATTTTGTGTTTTCAGGGGGTAATTATTATTTAATCTAGGATAAGTGTGTATTTTACTTACCAATGAACACCAGTGTATTGTTTATCAGATAATGTTTTTAAAGTAAGCAGACAAAGAGTGACAGCAGGGTAACTCTCTTCTTGGGTCTTGAGTTGATTTTATACAAATTGGATTAAAAAAATTAAATCAAAAGATGCAAAACTTGGATAATTAATCTTTTATGTTGGATTCTAGGTGCGGCTGATGAATTATATTAGAGGTAGTAATACAGTACGTTAAATTCCTCATTAATCAAGTGCAGTTGTGCACTATAATGGGGCACCATGTGCGAACATTGAGCTGTTTGGAATTTTTTTGTCTCTCTAATTCATTCCTCCCTGTGTGCAGCACTGCAATAATATTGAACACATGAGCGCAGCAGTTTTTACAATTTTCTTCAATCTGAATGAAATCATTTAAATTGGAATTTCCAAATTCCCTGTTTACAAGGACACAATCCTATCATGGTTTGTGGGCAGGCCCTCCCATAATGAACCCCTCAAAGGAACAGGGAATGGGCCTCCTCCATTATGAGCTTAATAGAGGCAAACACATGTTCTTCATTGATAAGCCCCCTCCATTCTCCTGCTTTTGGGCTGGCATTTCAGTTGAAGCACTTACACTTCCTCTATTGCATTTGCTCTGGCCTTGTATTTGGCTCATGTGCGTCCGTCAGGTCAGCTTCTGTAGCTGACTAACAAAAGTTCATCAGAATGTTTGTTTGTGTTAAACGCTCTTGCCAGTAACTTTATTTTCCTCTACTTTTTTTCAACGTTCCAAAAAAGAAGAAACTTGTTTTTACTGTTTAAGTGGGGGCGGGGGAGGGGATTAAAGCCTCTAAATTTGCATGATAAGCAGTAAATGGAAATTCTACTTTACTGATTTAGTATGTACTGTTGGGTATCTTTGTTTAAAATGTGGTTTGATTGTCATTGCTCAAATATAGTTGACCATTCGATTGCTGACCTCTGAGCCCCTGACCCAACCCCTGTGACTGGGCCCAAGAAATCTCTCTCCTTTATCCCTCCTTATGGGCATTTGGTGCTGTCTCTACAGTCTAAACTCAGACAGCAGGAAAAGCAGCCGTTAAACTGTGCCTTAACTTGTAAGATAATTTCTAGTTAGTTTTAATTTGTTTCTGAAAATGTACTGGGGAAGCAGCCAGCAACTTTAACTTATAAAGTATGATGAAACATGTTTGTGTTTTTTTTCTGTTGTGAGGTCCAAATAATTAGGAATAGGGTTCCACTGTGTGTTTAATAATCTGCCGATACTTCATTTTTGCATTAAACATGACCACTACAGTTACGATTCATCCTCTGTTATAAACTAACAAAGATGTCCGTCACTCATCCCTCCCTCTTCTAACCAATGCTGCCATCTGTGCCTTTTTTTTTTATTTCAAAATTAACCCAAATCATCTACTGCAAGTATTTTTTCTGCTGCTCTCCCTAAAGAAACTCAAATCTCTTTGTTATTAAACTCATTTGGCATCAATCGACAGCTTGGGCTACAGGGAGACCCCTCAACTATGTGTGTCTTTGCAGCTCTAAACATGAGCAGTTTAGTTGAAGGTTGAGAAGAGAAAGAAACCAGACTCATTCATAATGAGTGTTTACATGAATATCATTTGGAATAACAATCGGCATAAACCACCTCTTTCTTTCCAAATGATATTTCTTTACAAAAGAGCTCTTTAAGATCAGAATCTTCAGATTGTCATGTTTACAGGACGCCTTTTTTCTGATCAAGCATTTATTCTGATTATTCATGTGCATGTAAACATGGCTAATGTCAATGTTCAGCTTGTTCTAGCTGAGGCTGTAATCTTGTGAGGGAAGAGCCATCTCAGGGAGATAACCTGGAAATGCATGAATGTGCATGTTTTCAGTGGAATTAAGGCACTTGGATATTGGCTGGTAACTGACTGGAAGTTGGCAGGCAGCTGGCTGGGAGGGGAAATTGAAGTGGCTGCATCTGTACATTAGGTGTTGATTATCTACTGTGTATTATGCAGATGGAAATATAACAAATCCTTCTCATGTGTTTTGTTCAGAATCATTGAATTGTACCACTGTTTGGGTAAAGTATACAACAGATCATTTTCAGTGTTTGCACACAGCATCAGGTATTTCTGCTTAAATGCTCGAGTTCAGTCTCTGAGCAGCAGGTTGTGTAGTTTAAATTTAGAAACACTATCTGCTGTGAAACTCCTCTGCTCGCCATCCTGCACGCTGCTGCTGTTTATGTAACTTTACTGTATCCGTTTGATCTCCTCCACACATCTCCATCTCATGAACAACTCAAAGACTGGCAATATTGAGCTACCAATACAGACAGGAAAGTCTCGATTTTTTTCTTGACTACAGACTTCCAAAAATTTATTAAGAGTGATGCCCGGTGAGTCAAGCAGACGGGCCGGTGAAGGCTTCGATTTAAAGATATGTGAAAAAGCTGCTGACGTGGAGTTTCCACTTCACAGAGCTGCAGAGTGAACTAATCCAGTTTATGACATCTTGTTAGCAACTTTCACTGATATGAATTTAGTGTTTGTTTCCGGCAGAGCTGCCGTCTGAGAGACATGTCAAGAATTTCAGGAGTAAATCAAACTAAAGTCTGAGAATGTTTCTTCTTTTCTTATCCCATGACAGGTTAGAGGAGGTGTTCGTACAGCTTTTTAAGGCACATCTCAAAATACTTTAAATGGGCTGTCAGAATTTACTTGCAAACACTTCAGGCAGATTGTTTCTTTCACAGGAGAAAAAAAATCACTCATGCTAAACTCCTTGTCTTTATGTCTGTTCTTCTTCGCGTCTGTTTCTCTGACTTGCATCAGACTCAGTGAATAAATTGCCTTTTACCCAAAAAAACTTCATATAATTGGTAACGTAAGAGGAAATAGGAGTGATCTTGATATTGTACCAAAGCTATTGCAAGAAACTCCTGGATTGTAATGATTTTGGTGAGGGAGTATCATTAATGTCATGAAGCCCAATTTCATTGCAGGGACTTTGCCCTGAAACTTGGGACTTTTATAGGAACATTGCAATTTGACAGCAGAGAACCAGGATCTTCATTCTGTTATGGGATCAATATAACCAGATCCACCCGTAAGACAGTTCAAAGATTATGATAAAAACATATGACAAGTCCATCTGGCAACAGCCAATAAGAAGTGTTTGAAGAGGCTAGAACCTTTAAAACAAATCCAGAAGGAGATTGGATGATCTTTCTGTCAATCATCTTCTTTACAAGCCAATCAGATGATATAGTGGGCGGGTGCTGCTGCCAAGAAGTAAAGTAAAAATGAGAGCCAGGTCATAAATCAAACTCATGCCAAAACCTGTCAGGAAAGGAGAGAAATATACTCCAGCAAGAAACAATTTCAGTGTTTTTGCTTCTACATTTCATGAAGAAATATTGTCATGGTCTGATAAAACTGCTCCCAAAGCAGGTAGCATCCATGCTAATCTCTTCACAGACAAACGTCATGTAGAAAACTGGAATCAGGTGTCTTCACCTTTATTTACTGAAGGCCGATGTTTGCAAAAAGGTCAGATATTGTCCGACACTGATGCTGAACCAATGCTGACGTGCATCTCTAGTCTACAGGTTACACACAAACTCCGAGATGTCTCATCAGTTTTTTTGTCAAGTATGTTTATTGGTTTTTGTTCTTATTTTTCAAACAACACTAACAAACAATACAAAACTAAAAAATCTACATGAGATCAGCACAGCACTGGCCCACATTGGTGTCACAGATAGTGGTTATATGTACAGATATGAGGTTTAGCAACAGTACAGTTCATAGGGGCACTGTTTCTAATCAGTCTGTCAGGCTAGATGTGAGCACTGAGGCCACAGTGGAGTTTGAGAAACAAAGGTAAGGAGTCTTTATCTCCAGAAAACGCTCTTTAGTAAAGTCAAGCAGACAGGTCATATATTCAAGAGAAAACACTCCATGATAACCTTATGCCCGTTTGCCTGATGATAAAAAGATGCTCTTCTTGGCAGTGTGCGATCATACAGTCTGCGAGAGCCAACATTAACAACAGCGCCCTGATGAGGACAACCCAGTAGTAAAGAGAGAGGATTCAGACATAAAGACACACCAAGTACACCAAATATTCATCCAATAAGTCTGAATTTTAGGACAGGACCAGATACAGTGGGTGTCTGAGATTTCACAGTCTTATCAAATTTTGAGCAAAGTATCTGCAGAGAAAGGCTTTAAACAACTGCTGGTGTCATCTTTCAACATAATCAAAGTTCAGATATAATTCGACAAAACTTCATGGATGATCTCAGTAAAGCTTCTTCATGTCATGTGAACCAGATTTCAGAAATAAAAGAAACAACACAAAAAGACTGAGGAAAAGCAGAGGCAGGGATTTATTGTGATGGTGTGCAAGAAAGAGAGAGAGAGAAATCCATTAAATTCTTTTGAAATATTAAGTAAATATATCTTTCTGTTTGCAATCCAGTACCGACTGTACTGAAAGATTTAGTTCATTCTGGATCTCTTCACGTGAGGACAGCGTTGAACACCTGATAGTCCCCCTCACTTTACCACACTGATCTCATTCCTCCTGCAGCAGCAGCATTATCTCTGCCAAACATTTCTACCTCTGCTTCCTCGCCCTCTGGCTATTTTTTCTACATCTGTCCTCACCTGGAAAATGGAGTTTTTTTGTTCCGGCACACTAATCTATAGCACATTAAATGTCCTTGTGTATTTTCTGCTGCTGAGAAATGAGGAGCTGAAAAGCAAATCTAATTACCCAATAACCTCAGGAAAGAGAAATGTGGTGCGGGGTGAGCCTACTTAAAACAACGCAGTCATCTGTTTTCTACGTGCTGCAGGTAGATCAGTTAACGGGAGAGTGGGATTTTGTGACCCCCACCATGGAAATGCTGATATTTGAAACAGCAATTAGATTAGAGCACGGCTGACAGAGAGAGAAAGCACTAAAACAGAGATCATAATATAATTAGCTCTATAGCCAGTGGCCATCTTTGTTTCCTTTGAAACAAACACAGAAGTTATCAACATCATCCAAGCAGTAATGATTGTGCTTTTACTGAGTGCATCTGTGTTCACGCATACAGCATACATATTCATGGTCAAAACTGTAATAGTGTGTGTGAGAGAAAGAATGCAAATATGCTCCCCAAAGACTGAACACATTTCCCAAATGACGTGCAACCCCGAGCACTTTCAGCTATGGCTGTTGCTTTCCTGTCAACATTAGGGTTGCTTTTTTGGCCTGAAAACTTTTGAAGTTTAAAAGAGACTTTGTTTCATGGGTGTTTAGGGTAATTTATTCAAATATTTTCCTCTCTCTGTGTTAACCCTATAAGTAAAATGCTTAAATATTTATAGCTAAACACAGGACTGCTGCAAGTCAGCCACAGTTGAGGGTGCTGAGAGAGGTGTTTTTATATGGTGGCATACTCCATGCTTTTGCAGATATTCCAGTTCGAATTCTGCTACAGTATGTTCACGAGAGATTTGAATCTTTCCCTATCTCACAATCCATCCAATCGTGATTTCACTCAAAGCTCTTTTTGTTATAAAAGGTGCTTATATCAGGATTTACCATAATCGGCTGTGTGCTTGACATTGACAGATAGCTCAAAAATAGTTTAAAGACTTCAAAGAAGTAAAATAATTTCATCCATCATCCATCGTCTATACTGCTTATCGCTTTTCTGGGTTGTGAAGGGCTGGAGCCTATCCCAACTGTCACTGGGTGAGAGGCAGGGCACACCCTGAACTGATGCCATCTGATCACAGGCCCTCATAGAGAGACAGACAACCATTCACACTCAAACCTAAGGGCAATTAAGAGTAACAAATTTGCCTAACAAGCATAACTTGGGTCTGTGGGAGGAAACTGTAAAGCCTGGAGAAACTCACACAGTCATCTAGAGGCTATGCAAACTCCACAGCTCCTTGTTGCTGTGAGGCATATGCACTTAACCTGCCGTACCACTGTGCCGCCCTGTTTAGAATAAAAGAAATAAATTAACAGTTGAATATAAATCAGCTTTTAAATATAAAAAATGAGTTTCATGAGTGGTTTCCTGAATCTAAAGCCTTCGTTGTCTACAACCCTGTAGGGGCGTTAGTCTTCGGAAATAAAACAAGCAATGGGTCTGGTAAATCTTTTTGCTTATTTGGAGTTGACTGGAAGTTTGATAAAACTGTGCAGTGTGCTATGGTCAGCAGTCAATATTGTTTCTGGCTACTCTTCCACTTCTTTAAACTCCAGATGATGACGTCTAAATTGAGTACCTAAATTTCTTTTTGCTGCATCTGTATACTGAATATGTCATGTCAAGCTCTGCCTTACCCGGGACAACCCATGTAGAATCCAAAGTGTACCCACACATATGCTTTTAATGAAGGATTCAGAATACCAGAGATTAAGAATTGCAATTCTGGCATTAATTCTTTTTCCAATACCTCTAATGTTCAAAATACCAGACAGTTTTTACATCTGAGTCCCCCTGATCCACCTCTATTCTCACTCTGTCTGAGATGCTCTGTTGGAGCTCCCATCAATTTAAAGCCCCTTCCCCATGTTTGTTTGTTTGTTCTGAATCCCCATTAGCTTTGCACAGTAGCTAGTCTTCCTGGGGTCTACTTCAATCTTATGATACAATAGAAATGCATACACACCTAGTAACTCAACTCAAAAATACATACACATCACAGAACCATAACCCAAACTCATAAGGACTGTTCTGATTGGTTGACAGATCTACTCTGTGATAGATGTGACGTCAGTCGTTTTATTATCTGAGGAGCTTTTTGAATGTTGTTCATGCACATCAATAGACACTGACACATTTTGTGTGCCATCCCAACCAAACTTTAGATCAACTGACTCACACGAAGAGGCTGTATTGAGGCAGGACTTAAAGCTGTCTGACAGATAGCATATCCACGCAGACGTGTTGCCTTGCCAATCATGTCCCTCATTTCACTTCCAAAACCAGAAATTTTTAATAAAATGAAAATGGGGGGTGTTATAAAAAACAAAAAAATGACCCGTTACAGTGAGAGCACTTGGTTATCAGTGACTGTGAATACTTTTTACAGTCTTATATCTTTTTCTAAAGATTTATAAAAGATAATCAATGTAAAAATTCAATCCACTCTTCACATATTTTGAATAATTATTGCAGACTTTGAGACAGGGAAAACAAATTGAAAAAAATAATCCACTGCAAACTAGTAAAGATAAAAAAGAATCATGTATGATATAAGAATGATTCCCGCTCTGCTTACGCACATCGTTGTGCACTGCTCTGCTGTCTACACCGAGCTGCTCTATAGGAGTCCAAAAATCAATTACAAAGACCCGAAAATGAGTATAATAGCTCTCTTTTAACTTCATAATCAAGGGTAATATTTTCTTTTGCTGCATATGAATGGGAAATCTGACCCCTTTGTGTTCTCTAACTATGTTAAGGAGATCTCTAAAATACCTTACTGTTTGACAAAAAGCCCACTTTGACTGTTATCACTTTGTATAAGTATTAGAGACGGGTAACAGGCTGTAGAAAATGGAGAAAATAGTTATACATATCAATGACTACCTTGGTGTTTTAAGCAGTATTGCAGTCCCTGATTAGCTTCTGACAGACAGTACTCTAAAATCTCAGTAAGATTCAGGACAAAGTCTGTCTCTGTTAAAGCAGAAATATGGTTGCAGCAGAGCCACAGTCTCCTATAATCCTGTGTTTAAATTGAGGTTTATTTTTGCATGCACTGCAAGTGTTTTGTCTTCTTTTTCCCATTTGATAGTTTGGGATCCTGGCCAAGTTAGGAGATGACTTCACACTGCACTGCTCCTCTGCAAAGCTCTAACGTGATTCTCTCAAATGTGCTGGCACAAAAGACCAATTAATATGCATGTTGTTACTCAGATATTTATCGCCCCAGTAACACTGCCAGTTTATTACTGCGCTGTTGTTCTGGGGGGTATTGTTGTTGTTGTTGTTGTTGTTGTTTTCTCTCATTTGTGTGTTAGGCATGGCCTTCAGCTCATCCAGAAAGGCTTCTCTATACAGCAGCAGCAGAAACAGCTGGTTGTCACGGGTTACCAGGAGAGAAAAAGAGAGAAAAATATTGCTCAAGGCTGGCTGACGATTTACATCTATGTATCTATCTGTCTATCTATCTATCTATTGTTCTGTACACCCATTTATCTGCTGGTCTTACAGTGTATTCAGTCATTTATCCATCCATCTATCCATGGTTTTATTCACTGATTCATGTTTTGTTCCATCCATTATTTCATCCAACCATGAATCAATCCAAAAACCCATTTTCAATCCATCTATCATTTATCAATCCATTAATGAGATGTTTATCCATCCATACTTACACATCCATTGAACTATCCATCCTTCTGTCTATTCACTCCTCTATCCATAAGTTCATCCTTACATAAGTTCATCCATCTGTTAACAGTTTCAATCAACCATTGTTCAATCTATCAAGCAGTCTGTTATTTCATGCATCATCAATCTATCCAACAAGTGCTTGGTGAAATCATGCATCTACTGTATATATGAACAAAGTCATCCATCCTTTCACCCATAGTTTCATCTATCTCTTCATCCATTGTCCAGTCCATTATTCTATCTATCTATCTATTCATTCATCAACCCTTCCATCCAACCTTCTGTGTATATTTTTTGAGCTACTTATAAAATTTTTGTAATATTTTACCTACTAGTTGACCCAAAAGGACAACCCTTACTGCCTCATGTTTTGGTGACAAAATGGTACCTCTAAAATGATAGTTTTAGGTGTTATGTGAAAAAAAAACTGGAGTCATACTGCCCTAAATTTGGTAAGTAATCATGCTTTGATACAGCCTGAAGTCATTCTCCCTTTTATTCTTATGAAACTACATTATGAATGTGATTTAACCAGAGAGAAAAGTCTCAAATGTCACATGTCTGAGATAAAAGAAAAAAGAAAACTATTTCTATAAAAACAAAGTGTTTACAACAATCCTTAATAGTCGATAGATAAGAAAGACATTGTCTTACTTCATATTCTATCCCTAGAAAAATCAAAATAAATGACATCTGGTGTTATTTTCTCTTTTCAGTATCATGAATCACCCATGAGAAAATCGAATCCACTAAGCATTCACTTAAAAGTGTTTTCAAAACAACAAACACTTTCACTGTATGAAATGTACACTTGAATTTGATGACGCATCTCCATATTAAGATGTGAGTGAGGTTTATCCTGACGTGACTCCACGGCTGCATCGTAACATCTTCGGATCCCGGCTCTCTACTAACAGGCAGGCGTCATCAGGGATGTACTGTCATTCTACACTACTGGAATAAATAAACAACAAAGGCTATAAAACTGTGGCGCTACACTGTATGTCATATATGGAGCTTTTATTTTTTATTCTGTCCGTCCGTCAGTCCATCCGTCCTTCCATCTGTCTGCCTAAAAAGCCAGCCATAAGTACATCCATCAGTGTATCATTCATCTGTCTGTCACTGTCCATTCATCCATCCATCTCTTAATCCATGCACCCATCTATTCATTCATCAATCCATCCATTCATCTATCCAACCATTAACCAATCCATACATCCATCCATTAGTCCAGTCATCTATCCATCCAGTCAGCCATTTTTAATCAATTCATCCCTCTTGTCATCTACCCATCTATTTATTTATTCATTTATTTAACAAGTAGTATATTACTCTGTTGTTCAGGAAATCCATTTTTACATCCGCCCATTTATTCATTTATCCATCCATCCATCCATCCATCCATCCATTAATTTAGCAGTCCAAGAATCTATTAGCACACCTGTTTATCCTTGAATAAGTTTATCTATTCATCGATTCAGCCCTTTTTTTCAACAGACCATGCATCCATCTTTCAATAAATCTGCCCATCCATACATTGGTTTATCCATCCATACTTCCATCCAACTATACATCCACCCTCCATGCATTTTCTGTCCAGTGTTATAATTTCCATTAGCTATTTCAAACTGCAGTTTCAGACTTAGAAATTGTGGGATTAATTTGCGGGTGGTTTTTCTCTGTGAATAAAATTAGCTCCTAATTATGAAAATAAGTCTCTTTGAAAAAGCTTCATATCTAACCCCCAGTGCATAACATTTATTTTTAGATCCCACAGAGCTTTACTGTAAAAGCACTAAAATCACTTACCCTAACAAGACCGACGATGGAGATAACTGCTTGGAGTTAAAATCAACTCCTGCAGGGAAAAACAGTTGGGGTAATTGTGTTCATCCATGTGTTTCTCCAAGGGTGTTCATGTCTTGCATCAGAATTGTCCATGCGTGCTTAATCACCAGAGTAAAGTGCTTGAATTAATGCACTTTGTTTCCCTTTATTTAAATGCCCTTTACTGTAATGGTGTAATCTCTCGGTTTAATCAAGTGCCAAGTCACTGTTTTATGTGCCTCTGCAGAGCTACTAACATGTGCCAAACTCCCCTCCTTACATGTGCCTCAGACCTCGATACTTTGATGCTGATTGGATTTCAGAAGCATGTCCAGGCCTGTTTTTTCTCTCTAGTGTTTCTGGTATTTAGGACATCAGTGAGCCTTAGTATGAGCGAATTATCTCTTTGTTCGCTTGGTTAAAAGCTGCGCCATTAGCTGTGGCACTTGGTTCTACCCTACAACCCCGGGGCCGTTGAGCTCTCTTTAATGACTAAGCAGAAGTTGACAGATGAGATAAAGTAACACTTGCATGTTAAAGAACAGCTCTGCAACTTAAGGCTATAATAAGAGAATTGGAGCAAATCCTCATTTTTAAACAATGAATTTCAACACCTGATATACGCTCACCAGCCACTTTAGGAGGTGTTCAACTGCTCATTAACACAAATAGCTAATTAGCCAATCCCATGTCAGCTGCTCAATACATTTTAGGCATGCAGACATGGTCAAAATAACCTGATGAAATTTAAATCAAACATCAGAATAGTAACCTGACATGCCAGATGGACTGTTCAATATATCTCACTTGTCCATCTGGGAAAGAGCCCATAAAAGCATTTGGGAAGGGCATATACGGCAGGTGATTGGAAGATTGTTCCTTCAATCAACATTTATTACAAGCCAATCAGATAATGTAGTAGGTGAGAGCTACTGCGCTACAGAACGTGAGCCACTGCGTGAAACAAACTCTCGTCAAAACATGTCAGGAATGGAGCAAAGATATCCTTACAATAAAGAAGTTTGTAGTGTTAATTATTTGTTTTTCGTTTAATAAATACAGTCACAATCTGGTAAAACTGCTACTGAAGCTGTTAGAATCTATGCTAATCCCTGTACGTGCAGTCACTTACTGCTGTTGGAGCTTGGCAAGATGGATCGGCCTGATTACAGACATTGATCCAACTGCTGTGCAAGGTTTTCAGAATGGTGGAAGACAGGTGATTTATGTGGATTGAAATGTAGCATGGTGCCAAACTGGCTGTCCCATTAGAAACGGCTGATCTGTTGGGATTTTAATTCACAACCAAGGTTTACAGAGAATGGTCTGAAATAGAGAAACTATCCAGTGAGAGGCAGTTCTCTGGGCAAAAATGCCATGTTTATGCCACAGGTCAGAGGGGAATGGCCAGAGTGGTTCACAACAGTAGAAGGGCAACATGAACTTCTGTAATAACTCTTTACGAGCAAGGCATGTAGAAGACCATTTCTGAATGCACAACATATTGAATCTCGAAGCAGAAGGGCCACAACAGCAGAGAGCCACACTGGGTACCACTCCTGTCAGCGAAGACAAGGACAATAAGGCTTCAATTCCCATAGGTCCACCAAAACAGGACCATAGAAGTTTGGGAAAATGTTGCCTGGTCTGATGACTCTTATTTCTGCTGCCACATTCTGTATTTAGTGTTAACAACATGTAAGCATGGATCCATCCTGACCTTTATTCATAGTTCAGGATGGAGGTGGTGGTAAAATGATGAGGGAGTTTTTTTATTGACACACTTTGGACCCCTCCGTACCAAAAAGTGTGAACTGTTTAAATACCACAGCCGACCTGAGTGTTGTTTCCAAACATATTCATCCTTTTATGACTAAAGTGTACCATCCTCTGATGGCTTCCTTCAACAGGATAACACGCCATATCACAAAGCTCAAATCATCGCAAACTTCTTGAACATGACATTGTGTTCACTGTACTTGCTGATTCTTGTCAATCTGGATTATATTTTGAGCACCTTGTTAAATCTGTAACTTGAAGATTTAAGGCAGTTCTAAATGGCGTGGGTCCCACCTACTACCTAATTAATTGGCAGGTATTAAAGCAGCACTAAGTAAGATTCCGCCTTTTTAGCTCTCTAGGGGCCTCTATGCTCTCAAGTGTAACTGTGTGGTTACAAAAACAGAGCGCCTCACACCAATGTGCATTTGTTGATATACAGAGTGAGGAGAAGCAAGCCGACAGGACGTCCCAAGAGACAAATAAACCATGTTGACTGATAAAGTACAGTCTGATCATGTTTTTTAGTTTGTAGTTTTTTAGTGTGGAAGTGGTCCTACCATCCACATTGAAGTTACATAGTGCCAGTGAAGGTGATACAGACCCCCACATAATATGACAGAGGTGTCATTCAACCTGTTGTAAGGTGATGTACCATCACAATGATTCTAGAAATATTATATTAGGGTGGAAAAACTATGTAGTGTAGGTTTAAGGTGTTGAACCCTCTAAGTACAACACTATCAGTTACCATATTCCCTTTAACCTTGTGAATTTAGATATCTCGATTTCTTGGTTTCAAATAAAAACTTATTGTCCAGTTAACTGATGCAAATGGGTCTATGTAATGCCATAAAAATCACCAACAGTCAACCAGCACATGAATTTCCTACAAAAACTCACCCAATCACCCACAAACCTCCGATCCATCATGCACCATCCGTACCATTGTCAGGCTGAGTGGCATCCCCATACCTGAAATGTTGCAGCACTGCTTTCAAAATCAACCCCTAAATCAGCCGGCATCCTCTCAAACACGCTGTATAATGGAAAATATTGATATTTTCTGGCATATGCTGAATACACCGCCACTAGAATTAATCATAGCTTTGAGTAGAGTGCTCTCTTCAATTCTGACAGCTCAGGCCCGCCTCTTTGAGCTCCACCTGTCTCATTCTCTCCATTCGCCCCCTGCCCGGTGTCTCCATAACTTGCCCGTCCCCATGATCAGATCAGAGGAGCCTGGTCATCTCAGTAATGGCTTTCCTTCTGTTGATTCCTCCTGGGTCCATGGCCCTGCGTTTGGTGATGTATGCTCCACGCAACGGCACCGGACAGCTCATCTCTCTCAGCCACAGGCACCTCTGAATAAGCACATCCACCACGGGCCAATCTCTCAGATGCACTTTGGGGCTGCTGCTGCTGCTGCAGCTCGCATCAGCAGAGGGAGAGAAGCACTATAATCATTTTAGGGACACGTAATCAGGCTTTGGAGTATTTGTGATGGGTTTAGGGGGGAAATTTTATGCTTGACAACCAACCTTTTCACTTCCTTTTACATTGGCAGCTGCAGGAAAGTCTCATGGCTGCAAAAATCACTTTGAAGATACAATACGTAGAATTTTCAGAAAATTGGCAAGCGAAATCTCTAAAAAGTAACAAAAATTACCTCCTTTGTCATACAAATATGTATAGTTAGTTGAGCTATTCCAGTACCTTAAATATTTCAAACAGTCCTCAAAACCAGAAAAATCCTTAATTTTCATGATTTTTATAGAATATGTCAAGATGACTGAGCCCCCATGACAGACACGACTTTCATATTATGGCTTTGAAAACACTTAAAGGTACATCAGAAACTACTGAACAAGGAAGTGGGATCTGCTGATCAATTCTGCTTTTCTGTTATTGTATATTTGCAATTCCTAACCCTTTTTTTAACCAGTACCTGCTGTTATGTAAGACCATATGGTCACAGAGCGGCCATTGTAGAGGTACAATCAAACACACATATAGTGCATAATAAATACAGCTCACCATAACACAGGATCAGCAGGAGCCATGAGCTTTTTTCCCCGAAAATATGATGAAATATGGTCATCATATTGCTGCAACCAGAAACCTTGTAAAATGCTGACTTCCAGCTTGATGTCTGGCTCTCTCTTTAAATTTGTTTAGTATCAAAAACTTGGGGTTATTGACACTGAAAATGAAAGCTGAAAAAAAGGAGGAAGTATATAGTGACATATTCTGGTCAAACTATATTAGTGGCATTTTGAATTATATATTTGGCTCAAGGTCACAAGTTGAGACAGAATCTGGATAAACTATCATGCCAGAATGTTACTTTTACGTTTGAAGGAAAATGCCATAAAATTAGGGATGGGAATTGATAAGATTTAATCCATACCAATGCTGTTAACAATCCTGCTAATCAATCCAATTCTTTAACGATTCTGGAATTGATTCCTGCAGATTTTCCGTGTGGGCAAATGTTGGCCTGTAGATTTTCAGTGGCAACAATGTCAAACGTGTCATAGCATGGATAACTGCTTCTGCAAGTTACTGGTGTTTCCACTCACTTCAGGTTGTGCAGTAGGCGCCTTCTGTGAAAAAATAAGCCACAATTCTGATCGCTTCTGAACCCTGTCAGTGGAAGGAACTGATAAGGGAATTGATCAGCAAAAAGACTCATGATATCGAAACTTTGACGGAGCTGTTGATGATTCTCAACTGGAATTTGTTTTCGATTCCCATCCCTACATAAAATGGTCTTAATATTTTGCTGATGGTGTCTTCCATCTACCAGTTTATCAGTCTGGACTCAGCTGATGTTTCTACTGAAGGGTATTTTATTAGTTCTGACCTCAGACACACTGATTAGGCATAACATTGGGACCACTGGCAGGTGAAGTGAATAACGCTGATTATCTCTTCATCACCTGTTTGTGGGTGGGATATATCAGGCAGCAAATGACCCTGCAGACTCTGTTAGTCAAGAAAGAGATACAAAATTATGTGATATTGCTTCTGTACAAGCAGCCTCCAAAAGATCCACAGCCCAGTAACTGGAGACCCCTGCTGTATTTTCTGATTATTCTTCAAAGCATGTTTTTTGCAGAATTTTTGCCTTCATTTGTCAGTGGATAGAGATAGTGGATATACTGGTGAAAGGTGGTGAGAGAGAGCAGAGGAGGACACACGGCAAATTAGTCTCAGGAGGGAATCGAACCTGGGCCGGCCAAAGCATATATGGGACGTGCCTGGCTGCTTACCGCTCCAGCAAGCCAGCACCCCCTTGTTGTACTTTAATCACGTCTGCATGCGTACTAAGGCTGGACAGTAATTATTCCCTGGTTTCTGTCCTGGTTTTGTTGCCCAAAGTCCCCTCTTATTTGCAACTTCATTCCCCAACTCCCGTAACAAAGCAGCAAATTTCAAGTTAAGTAGAGACCCGCTGTCACCTTTGAACATCTGCATAGTTTACTCCTTATTTTTAAATTGAGTACTCCATAACATGTATTCATCATTCTCATTTCAGAGGTGCATTTCACATAATGGGGAGAAAAGCTGTTCAAGAAAACTTCCTGGTTCGGTTTGCAAGCAATCCCAGACTGTTTGGCATAAAGCTTGTCATCCACTTTTAACAGCTTTTCTCCCCTTCTTATATGAAATTCATCAACAAATCTGAAACATTAGTGTAAATACACCCTATGGGGTGCTGTTTTATTAAATGAGATATTTAATTTTAGAATAAAAGGAAATAGTTGAGGCTGTCAGAGGCGACAGCAGGTCTCTTCTCGTCATCTCTTGTTATTGTACAGGTTGAGAGCCCCCTGGTGGCACACTTCCCCAAGCCGTGCCTCTGAATCTTTATATTTTCTGTGTTAGCTTTCACTTTCATGTGCTTCCTCTTGGTGCAACCCTCAGTCTACATTACATCACAGTTCTCCCCTCTTTCCCCAGGCTTCCACCTCAACTTCCAACCCGCTGTACTCGGTGTAACACCACCCTCACACCCATGGGCTCTTCCTGCTCTCATCTACAGTAAGCACCTTTTTTCAAACTCCTCCACAGCTTCTCTTCAACCAGAAATCCTGAAATACAGCTCTGCACTTTAATTGGAAAACTGGCCAAATGTAGAGAGTGAGGCGAGTGTATGAATTACAAATGAATCACAGAGGGAAAGCAGCGCTGAATACTCAAAATCCCAGCAGGAGCCTACTGAATATGGCTCTTACATACATTAAAGAAGAGCATTTACTTTCAGTCTCTTTATCTGCACCTCTTTTCTTCTTTCTCTGCTCTTGCTATCTCTTTATACCTTTTTTCATCAGCTCTGACATTCCCCAGACGTCTGATGGATATCGGACCACGTCCTCCAGGAGACATATTCCATTATCATGCTGCCACAGCGCTCATCCACAGACCCATCTCCCTTTTAATCAATGACCATGCAGCACAGCGGCACAGCAAGACACCAGTGGCAGCAAAACATTCACTAAATTTCCAAACCAACAGATGAACACTGAAATGAAGAAAAGTCATAAGTCTCACATGACACATAGCTGATTCCCTCACATCGTCTCAGATCGATCGAGCTCTGGAGTCTCTTACCTGCGTGTCTCTTTGGTGGTCTTCCTCTCAGGGGGCTGTGATTGATGAAGACCCTCGATGCCCTCCTATATGGGCATGCATCTGCGGGGCAGATCAGAGGTCTGCCTTGTATATCTCAGCTTGGATCAAGGATCAGAGAGTCCTTCTCCCCGGCCGGCCAGCAGTCCCTTCTAGTGCATCTTCTCCTTGTGTCTCCCACTCGCCCGGGTCATTCCAGCCAGCCCCTCAGCAGCAGCAGCAGCAGCAGCAGCCGCAGAGCCAGGGAGCGAGCGTTCAGGGGGGATGGGAGGTGCTTAGAGGGCTGAAGCGGACATGGAACGGCGAGCAGAGCACCTCCTCCTCCTACATGTCTGACTGCAGCCGGTGGACATGCTACAGCTGGAACCTCCGTCCACCTCCTGTTTTCTTGCACTGCATGTGTGTGTGTGTGTTGTGGTGTGTTTGCGCGTCAGTGCTGGCTCCACTCTGTGCCGTGTGTGAAAACAGAGTCTCCTCGCTCACTGTCAGTGCTGCTGGTGGCTGCGAGATGCTGAGGCTGTGAGAGAGAGTGAGAGAGAGAGGTGTGTGAGGGAGTGGGTGACAGAGAAATTCAAGGGAGAGTACAGGAAAGGTTGTTTTCCCTCCTGCTCCATCTATCGGTATCAATTTAATCAGGGATACATGGCAGTGGCTGAGTTAATGAGTCATCCAAACCCCTGAACATGCCTGTATGAGTGTATGTGAGAGAGGGACACACACACACATTAAAAGGTTTACCCAGCAGAGCGTGCTTGTTACATATCTGTACTTGCTCTGCATGTTTTGCATGTTTACTGCATACAAATATATATGATCGTTAATGCTTCATGACGTAAATGCATTGAAAAACCTTTTACAAGCATGTTTTTAAAGGCTGCATGAGAACTTTATAGACTACAAAATGCATGCACACAATGCCAAACATGCACAGAGGAGAGAAGGAGAGGAGAGGAGAGGAACACCAAAACAGCAGCAGAAAACCTCCTCAGGCTATCAGTATATCAACCGCCCAGAGAACCTACAGCCTTAACAGGCAACCTGCCTCTTTGAAAACCCAGGGGAGTGATATATCACCCCTCCATGCTGCAGAGGGTCCTCCAGAGAGGAGAGGAGAGAAGAGAAAAGGAGAAGAGAGGCACAAAATGAGAAAGAAAGGAAATGATAGGAAATAAAGGAAATGAGACACGGAAAATGGGAGGTGGGTACAAAAAGGCAGAGTAGATAAAGTAAGGGAAAGGAAAGGAAGTGCAGGGAAAGAAAAGGTAAAAAAGAAAGATAAGGCAAGATGAGGGCAAAAGGGAAGGATAAAAAGGGGAATGATAGAGCAGAAAAGTGTAAGAATGGAAACAAAACAAACAGAAATAAATGGAACAGGACTGAGATGGGAAGGAAACAGAAGGAAAGGAAAGATAAGGGAATGATGATATAGAAAAGTATGAGGCAGATAATAAAAGGGAATGAAAAGGAACAAAATGATAAAAGAAAGGGGAGAGAGGTGACAACAAAAAGAATAGAAATGAAAGAACGAGGAATCATCAAAATTTTACGTTCCTGGGGTCAATTTTGCTGTGTTCAACGCAACTCAACCTATATAAAGAACAGAGGAAAGTTGTTCAGGTGGAGTTTGACATTCCCCAACAGCTCACTGACTTACTAAAGACAGATTTTAAATGTTTACCAATATATAGACGTTTCACAAAGGTAGTGTTCTCAGCTCAGGAGAACTTTGGGCTAATGAAGCTTGGTGCTGTTGCTGGTTGTAAAGACGTACTGTGATCTCCCTGAATGAACGCCATATAAGCAGATATGTATGCCATTTCACCAGTCCAGTATTTTGACATCATGCCTGAAGGGTGAAAGACAGCTGTTCCCAAAAGGGGGCCTCAAGTTGTAAAAGAGGCTGAATGGTTGCCGACAGAGTTGTATGCAGCTGTACCTGAGGGGGGCAAAGGTCAACTCTTGCTGAAGGTTACAAGCGCGTTGGATCAAACGTCAGAATTTTTTGACCCATGCGTAAAATTTGTTGAGGAGCCCTTGGTTCTTTGGTCAGCAACAGAATTTGTGAGAGCTTTCACACCACACGAAATCACCCGAGCTATCCAAAAGGTGAACCAGATTTTTTTTGGCTGGACCAAAGAAGAGATCAGGGGAACAAAAGGTGAGAAAGAACAGAAAAGGCAACAGATGAGAGGAAAGGAGAGAAAAGGAAAGGAAAAGAATCGAGATGTGGAAAATGGGGGAAAGGAAAAGGAAAAGAAATTAAGTAAGAGAAAGTTAAACAAGGACCAACAAGGAAAGGAAAATGGGAGAGATAAGGAAAGAAAAGAATAGTTAAGGAAGGACAGGAAATGGAAGGAAAGAAAGGGAAGGAAAGAAACCAGAGCTGGCGTTGTGATGCGTTTGCAAGGTAAACAAGTGCCATGAAGTGAACTCAGTTGGTTGAGAAAAACTTGGTGTTATGATGTTGTGTGATAACAAATCTAAACAGTTGAACATGAGACCCATTAAGGTGAGTGTCATGATTGGGTGTGAAAGCAGTATATCTGAAAGGCTCAGTCATTCACAATCAACGATTTCACCATCTAAAGTCCATTGTGTCATCATATGATCCAGAGAATCTGAAGAAATCTCGGCACGGAAGCGGCAAGGCTGAAAACCAACACTGAATGCCTGTGACCTTTGATCCCTCAGGTGGCACTGCATTGAAAACCAATGTCATTCAAAAAGTATATTAACACATGGGCTTAGGAACACTTGGGAAAACCATTGTCAGTTAACACAGTTTGTGGCTACACTTACAAGTGCAAGTTAAACTCTAAAATGCAAAGTGAAATCCATGTATCAACAATAACCAGAAACACCGCCAGCTTCCCTGAGCCCGAGCTCATCTGAGATGGACTGATGCAAAGTGGAAAAGTCTGCTGTGGTCTGACCAGTTCACTTGGGAAATTGCTTTAGGAAATCATGGATGTCGTGTCCTTCGGGCTAAAGAGGAAAAGGACCATCCATTCAGCTTGAACATTAAATATATTTTTTAATCAGAAATATTGTTTTGTATTTTGATGAATACATGGCAAATCATTGTATTCTGCTTTAATTTAATTTTCACACAACATCCTGACTTCATTGGAATTGGGGTTTGTAATTAACACATCCTTCACTGACAATGGACATTTATTCAAGGTCAGATAGATCTTCAAAAGTGTACTTGGGATATTTCGTCACACAAGCAGGGCGAAACATGCGGCTCCATGAACTTGACCCTTTTCCTGTGACCTTTAAAGCCTAATCAGTTTGTTTCATGAAAATCCTTTAAAGTTTTTTTGGGGCATTACATTTTTTCAGGGGGGCATACTTTTTTGAAGCTACATTTTATCTGCCTCGGGCTGAACAGTGACTCTGTGGCCACTCCTACGGTGCTGACATGTAATTTTCTCTCACTAAAAAGGGGCAGTTCATCCTAAAATTTATAAATATATAAAAACATACATTAGTGTAGTGCCGTGCACCAAAAGACAAGTGACTGAGCTGTTAGTGAGCCAGAATTTTAGCAAGCTTTGTGTGTGGGAGCTCTTTAACCCTTGGGTACTGTATTAAAATACATTATTTAGTCCTGTTTTGGCTGTTTAAAAGCCACAACTTTAGCAGCTGTAAAAACATATCACATAAATATTTCTTTCAACTTTTTTGCCCAAATCTCTCCCTCAAGCTCAAACCTGATTAAAAATAATGAATATTTTTAAAAGAGTATGGTTTTAACCCTTTAAATGGCTATTCCATGGGTGATGCCACTGATTTGGTGAAAAAAAAAAACACACACAAAATGACTGATTTTCAATATAAAAAAATGATCTGAGGCTGGATATTTTTTATGTGCTATCACACTCTTGAATATGTCAAAAATCAGTAAAAACATCAGCTTCGGTGCATTATTATTTTTTGCACAGCATCACAGTTTCAGTTTTACTCCCTATTGACTCCCATTATAACCACATTTTTTTAATGCAGCCACGATACTGCAGTGAAATCACCTATGAAACTGGCATTTAAAGGTTTAAAATCCATTATTTAAAAGCAAAGAAATAGTTTTGATCAGGACTGAGCTTGAGGAAGAGTCTTGGGGGGGAAAAGTTAAAAGAAAAATACTTATGTAATGTGGTTTTATAGGAGCTAAAGTTTGTAGCTTTTAAACAGCTAGAACAGGACGAAAGGGTAGTTAATTTGCCCACAGTGTATGTTTGACCTTTAGAAATGTTTTAAAACACATTTTCAAAATGTATGTAGAATAAGTTTCCTCACCAAATACGTTTCCAGTCAAAGTTATGGTCAATTAGTACTAAATATTATCCTTTTGTGGCAGAAAAAGCCACACAGAGACCCAAGGGCTAACCCTGCTGGACCTTGTTTCTAAATTCCATTGTCTTACAGATATAACAGAAGCGTTCATGGTTTGTAGCTCTATTTGTTGTCTGTCTCAGAGTTATATAAGTGTATAGTTTGTACAACTGTATTAATTTTACAGTGTTTTCCCCCTCAGAACTATGACTGAAGGCCTGTTGCTAACGTTTCCATGAACGTCCTCGTCTCTGTTATTGTTAACGTCGTCACTCATGTTTCTTCCAGGCAGCAGGCTCACGTTGCTCCTCCTGCTCCTCCTGCTCCTCCTGCAGTGTGACTCTTGACTTCAGTGGTTGTGGTTCCAGTTGAACTGGAGCTGTATGGCGCTGCTTCCTGCTCGCTCCGGACCGCACCGTCACTTTTCCCTGACTTTGGGAAATAACTTTGGACATCCATGTTGTTGACCATGAATATTTGACTCGGTAATTGCGTTGACTCAGTGACCCGCCCCCCTCTACCTCTAATTGGCTAAAACGTTGCCTTTGTTCGGTTGGATTGGTTGGATGGATTGACATATCAAGATAGATAGGATTAACTGAAGATGGCTACTCCGACGGAAAAAAAACAAAACCCAAATAAAATAAACAGAAAACTTGGCTGTTAGTCCAGGGCGGGCACAGCTGACTCCGTGGGTGGGCACGGCCCCCCAATGCCTGTCTATGCCGCCGAGTCTTAGCAAAACATGACTACTATGCCCCATGACCTTGACCTTTTACCTGCTAAATACAGTCAGTTCATACCTGCTGCCTTCCAGGCAACCCATAACTCGGAAATTTCCCAGTTGAAAAATCCGAGTTCCGACCTGAAAGCGTTCCAGGCAAATTACAACTTCGGTTTGAGCGCAAGGAATTTTGGTATGTAAACAAACCAACATGGCAGACATTATAAGATTTATGCCTAATCATTTCAATCACCAAAGGAGCCTGCAACTCGCTCATTTGAGTGAATGGAGGAGGGGAAACGGGACATAGGGTAACAGAAGCTTATACTTTATATTTTATGGTATTTGTCGTTATTTAGAGGCTGCCATATTGTTTAGGCAGTGATGTGACAACACAAGTCGTAAAACCGGAGTTCATCGATCTGGTACGAGTTCATGGGTGGGAAGTTACGAATTCGACGGCAGTGTACTTTTACGAGTTACAGGTGGGAAAAACACGAGTTACGGGTTGCCTGGAAAGCAGCATTGGAGACAACGTTTGTGCAAAGTTTGATAAATAATTCCTTAAAGCATTCTGGAGAGACAGTGTTTTAAAGCAGTGATTCCCAACCAGGGGTACGTGTACCCCTAGGGGTACGCGAGAACATTGCAGGGGGTACGTGGAAACATTTAAGAATTTATTTCCAACTTGGAAGAACTGAGGTAAGCCTGTGAATAAAATGGTATGTGCGCACTACTACTAGTTTTTCTGGCTGAAATGTCCAGTTGCTCTGGATTCAGGAGAGGGTTCAGAGGAGCCTGCCGAGAAACCATTTTGTGAAGTGTTTTGTTCCTGATTTTTAAAGTTGAAATGCCTATTTGAAGGGGACTTATTCATAGGAGCTCCAGTGTTCGTGGTAAACATTACAACAGTTATATATAACAAAGGCAGGTTGATTATCTTTATTTCATGTCTATTTATGTAGATTACTTATTTTCGAGGCAACATATTTATTTTTAAGTTTAATTTGAGTTAAAAAGAAGAAAATCTCTGAGAATTAAATGTTCAAATTAAGGAGATAAAATAAAATATTTTCATTTAATAATCAGTTGTGTTACGTTCTACTTTTAAAGAATCATCAACACGTGGGTATGGGGTACACAAGACAGAAAAGGTTGGGAACCACTGTTTTAAAGCACAAGGCTTCATGACCTTTGACCTATTACATGTCTTATTTTTTCCCCCTTGAATCACAAAGGACATTTTTTTGAGCCATGAAAGTATTCCTGAAATGTGTTCACAAATTCTGCCCGTTTGTAGACATCTTCAGATAGAGAACCAAAATGTTGTGCCATCTGTGACTCCTTTTATTGGTGCAAATAGATAAAAAGAGGGGAAGGCAGAAGTGAGGAGAAGATATAAAAAACAGCGAATAAAAGGTGAAAGGAAAGGAATGGGAAGGACAGCAAGGGAACTGAAAATACAAGCAGAAGAAAGGGATGGACAATGAAATGGAAAGAGAAAACAAATAAATCTGAAAGCTTTTGTGTTGACATAAGCTTCCAAAAAACACCAGTAAAGCAGGTGGGCCATTAGATTAGGGAAAGTAACTGAAAAGGGGAAAGGAGAGAAATGAGAGGAGACAAGAGGTGAAATGTTGAGGCTCACTTTCTCTGACAGCGCGCTCTGTTTTGTTCTCCGAGCGTGCTGTCTGTTCTGCTTTGACTGCCTGAAGAATTAAAGGGGAGATGCGGAGAGGAATAAACTGAGAGAGAATGAAGATCTGGAGATAAGAGGAAAGCTCTTGAAATTGACGTGGAAATGAAAAGAGAAAGGGGGAAGGAGACAGAGAGAGAAACGTGGGCCTCAAGACATTTTCACATCTGATAAAATGGAACTGGGATGTATAGAAAGAACAGAGGGAGCATACCAAACAACCTTATCATGCTTCTTTTTCAACCTTTTTTCATGATTATGCCTATCTTTGTGTCTTCTTCAGGTGTTTGTCCTCAGATCAGTCCACTTATCCTTTTGTTCTGTGTCTGACTTAATTAGTCAGACCCTCCTCTGAGTATGAAACCAGGATTTATGGAGAAATAATAGGAAAAAAGCATGGTCAGCAACAATACTCAGGTATGCCGTGACAAAGCGTGCTGAATTGGTACCAAGATTTTATGCTTCTCACCATAACACAACCACCAGCCTGAACTATTTATTCAAGGTAGGATGGATCCATGCTTCCATGCTGTTTACACCAAATTCTGACCTACCATCTGACTGTGGCAGCAGGAATTGAGACTCATCAGACCAGTTTCAAGCCACTATTGTCCAATTGAGATAAGCCTTGGTAAATTGTAGCCTCCTGGTCTTAGCTGATAGGCGTAACACCTAGTGTAGTCCTCCTCTCATGTGCTTCAAGATTCCCCATTTTGTGCATGCCTTGGTTGTAATAGTTGATATATGAGTTACTTGCCTTTCAATCATCTCAAAACCACTTAGGCCATTCTCCTCTGACCTCTGGCATCAATTAGGCATTTTTTTTGCCCAGAACTACTGCTCCATATTTTCTCTTTTTGAGGCCATTCTCTGTAAACCCTAGAGATGGCTGTGGGAAATCACTGTAGATCAGCAGTTTTTGAAATACTCAGACCAGCCTGTCTAGCACCATCCACCACACCACATTCAAAGTCCCTTAAAACACTCTTCTTCCCCAGGCTGATGCTCAAACTGAACCTTAGTAGGTTGTCTTGCACATGACAACATGCCTTACTGCACTGAGTTCCTGCTATGTGATTGGCTGATTGGCTATTTGCTGGAATAAGCAGTTGAGGTAAAGTGGCTGGTGGCTGTAGGGAATTGTTATTTAAAAGATATTTGTTTTTAGCCATGGCTGTTGCCAGTGTAGAGAGTAAAGGTGCGTACACACCGAATGCAACTTTGTGACAAAGCTTGCATCGCAAACCCAAGTCCTGTGGCCTGTACTTACATCATTTTGTCATCATCACTGTTGCTCAGTGACGTCATGCCCATTTGAGTTTCACCCAGCGATCACATCATATAATATAACAGGATGTATTTGCTGACATTATTCCAACTGTATCCTTTTCACTCACCTACCAACCACAAAACACTGCAGTTGATGGCCCTGCAGCAGCATTGTCTGTGAGTTCTCTGCGGTCCCGTCCAGGAGGAACTAATGTCCTCACTAACTAATGTTTCCCACACAGACAGAGATTGTCACTCTGTGAACCGGAATAAAAACTGTCTGCCACGGGTGTCGTCACGCATGGCACGACATCACCTGAGGAGTTCCCCATGTCTCCAAAGATACGACCAAGTCGCCCAGAACGCGTCCGTCGCATTGCGTGACATCTGGTCGCGCGTGGTCGTGGCTGATCGTGGCTGTACATGGATTCTGCATGAAGAGTGGTCGTCGAGGTTGGTGACACTGATGACTTGTGAATGAGATCAGGTAATACCAGTATTGAGTAAATTTTTAACAACTTGTTGAGTGCTTGCTCAACAGAGCAGCGCAAAAACTCTGACAGAGCAATGTAACAATTGCTAGGACTGTATAAAATCCCTTTTATTTTTTTTTCCGAATTCCGTTTTAATTTTTCCCATATTCAGTTTTTGGGGGGGGTTTATTTTGTTGAGAATTTGTTTTTTAGTATTTTAGGCAAATTTAACATCGTTTAGCAGCAGTATAGTGTTCCTCCTTTGCCTTAGATGTTTGTCACTCTTCAGGTGGTCCTCACACATATCTTTACAGGTCCAGTCAACACTATGTTGACAAAATTTGCAGAACATTTGATCACCTGACACATAATAATTGTTGGAAAACTGCTCTGTCTGTACTTTGGAGTTAGCTGGGAGTTTCGTAGCTTCTTTTCCCGAGATGTGTTCCTTTTTAACCCAAACAAAAATGTTTCTGTAAAATGTTGGCCATTTCTGTGATATTCTTCGTTTATATTGAATTCTGCTTTTAAAGTCCACTTCCGTAATTCCATGATTACAGATTCTATACAGCCCTAAACTACCCTAAAGTCAGAACAACTTCCTTTTAATTGCAATAATTTTTTGATCCCATGATTGGTCATGAGAATCAGAGAACATGGTTATCGGCAGATTGATTTTTTGAGCCTATCCAATGGGCCAAACAGTCCAGATAGTCTTATAACAGGGATTACATGGTGATGCAGTGAGGAGAACTGTCAGGGTCTTTCTGTGTGCAGTTTTCATTTTGTCCCTGTGCATGTGTGGGTTCTCTGCTGGTTCTACAACCTTCTCTCATAGTCTAATACATGCTTGCTTGGTTGATAGGAGAGTTAAAATTGACTGTAAATATGATTTTGTGTGTTTGGTTGTTTGCCTCTGCATGTCAGCTCTGTGATTGAATTCCCCCTCTGAAAAGGATAAGTAGGAAAGTAAATAATTACACGATGTCTTCAGCTGTCACATTTACCTTCCCTTTGTCATTAATACAATGTGATTTTCAAAGGATACATGCTTCATGAAGATCAGGTGGACCTTGGTGTGAGATAATTTCTGCAGGCTTCTACCAAGATTGATAAATGAGGGCTGAGTGTGTTTCTGCACACGTAAGAAGTCTAGACAGATAGACATGCTGGATGATGGGGAGAAACTCTCTCTTTGCAGGATGTTCTGGCCTGCAGACAGCCGCACTACAGGAGCAGCAGGATGTGACTGGACTGACTGAAATCACAAAAACGTGCTTCAGAGCTCCCACTCCACAGAAACACTGATTTTCTGGAGATAACTGGAAAATCGCAGTAAGAAAGTGAGAATTTTTTTACCTGCTGTAGCAAATTCCAATTATGTAAATGATTCAAAACATGAAAAGTAAGTCATGCATGGAAAGGAGCTGATTAGCAACATTTTAATATTCATTGAAAATACGCCCAGTGAAAGTCATCCCACAGCAGAGCTTAGTGTTTCCGCACTGAACCCAGACCTCAGTCTTTAGGGAGAACCGTTCTGCTCTGACCCCGGGTCTGCTTTTAAAGCGATTCCAGCACTCGGCTGTGTTAATCCGACTCTGTAATCTGCTGCTAAATCAGGCTTTATGAGTGAGCCGAGGAAACGACTGAGGCGATCTCGTGAAGAAGAATCAGAGTCGTGGAGAGAGTGTGTGTGAGGGTAATTATGCATGAGGAAGACGGTTAGTGCTGTGTTGGATGTTGGCAGAGGACTAACAGATGGTAATTCCCCCTTGCTCCTGCACTCCTGGCAGACCTCTGGATTACAAATGTGCCGGTACCTGCATTCACATTTACACATCACATCACCTGCTCTCAATCAAACAGATGTGATCCAGCAGTCAAAAGTTTGAGGTGATATTAATGCTCATGATTAACTGCTTTTTATACTGGAGGAAAACTTCAAAATAAAGTAACATACTGTAAACATATATCATAATCATTTTACCCAAGCATAATTGGCCTCATTACCTGCTAATATACAATTTACCCTTGCTAAATGGATCTCTATAAGTCCGTAATAATCTCTTCTTGGATGCTGGGTTGGGTATTTTCTCCATGGATGTCTAACTGTCTTTGAAACCAAGTGTGTACAAGTCAGAAATACAAAAAAAACCCCAACTTAATTCTCAAGTTAAAGCAACAATATGTCATACTTCCATTTTGAATTATGTGTTATAATAGCACAATGACTTTCGACTGTTGGAATGGCACCCATCCCATTTTCATGAAGCGCCCTGATTGATGGCTAAAGCTCTGTTTGACTTTGGCAATGGGCCACTGTGTACATGTGGGAACAGCGAGCAGTTTCAAAGAGCCAATATTTTGCTCTGGTTCATGTAATTATTATATGTTTACAGTCCCCATGTGGTATCAACTTGACCTCACTCTGTTATTTTGGCTCCCCATTATAATCTGTAAATAATACCTTGCACAGCTTTTTGTATGGGCCACATGGGCCAGTCCACTCTGATTGGTTGACTGGTCTACTCTGTGGTTATCAATTATTTCAGCACTGCACGGCCATGTTGTCAACAACTCTACATCCATTCTATAATCCTTACTCTGCAGTTGGCTTGTTATCTGTAGATAGTAATATTTCTGACAATATTCACAGCTGATCTATCAGTCATACATATCTGCCATGCATGAATGGACCATCATGTGTAACCCTGTCATCACTGAATATAAAAAAATGTCTATCTATCTATCTCTCTATCTATCTATCTACCTACAGTGTCTATCTGTAGAGGAAGAAACATTTTTATAGTGCAGACAAGAGGGTTAACATAAAGTTAACTCAAAAGCCAAACATTTGCTTTTTTTTTAAGGACATGGATATAATTTAAAACATTTTAATGATCCTCACAAACTGAAACATGATGGCAACACACAAAGTCTTATGCCTAGACTGAACGTCTTCTCACAAAGGTCACACCATCAATACCATCAAAATAACAGAATAAAAGTAATTACATTATTTTGCCCTGTATAGAATATGAAATTCTGTATTTCTTTGCTCTAATTGGAATGCCTTTAAATTAAGTTAACCTTAGAAAAATCCTCTTGTTCTCTGTCAATAAATCATAATTTAAAATGAATTTATGGTTATTTAGGGAGGACCATGAATGTGAGCAGCTGTTTATTTGTAGGATGACACACAGTTTGCTTAACATGTGATAGAGACATTGTGAAAGTCGGCCGTGCAATCTATCTATACTGAAATAAAGATTTATTTCACTATAGATAGATATTTTACTTATTTAAAGTTTTTCAAATATATTGCTTCAATTACTATATTTGTTTCATTGCTTTTTAAGTTCTAATGAAAAACAGCCTTCCAACATGCCACCATTAAAAAAATAATGACAGGAGCAGTCCAGATAGTGTCTCACCTGTGTGAGACACGATCTGGACATTTTTAGTTGTTATATTGAACGCTTTTTTTGCAGCCAGTACATTCAGTGTTGTTCACCTCTAAATGGTTCTGAATGCTCCAATAGCAAGTGTAAGTGTGCCCTTATTAACCTTTTTGTTTCCATCATTATTCTGTTAGCTTTTACTGTTGTGGCTTGTTTAATTTGTGAACCATTCAACCATTTCTTTTAAGAACTGTTACATATGCAAAGTTATTAGAGTCATTTTTTAAATTTGAAATAATTTTTGTTTTTATTGTCAGGTTGTGTATTTGTATCTGATATTTTGACCTACTTTAATTCTGAAGCTTTCTTTACATTGGTCTTGAAAAGTGCTGTATTGATAGAGCTATTCTTAGAGCTATAATTCAGTTTTTACTTCACATTCCTGGCATCATACACTTTTACCACAGAGTAACACATAGTAGTAAGATCCTCAAGATTCCTGCCCCCACCTGTACAGTTTATTTTACATAATGTAATGTACACTACCACAGCTGGAATAACTCATCTCTAAATCTTAACTTTTCTTCATGGTTTTTGCTTCTATAAGAGATCAACACAAGATTCAACAAACACTCTGGAATGCACAAAACTGTCTCTTTCAATGGATGCCACCTGTAAAAGTGCAGGTGTGCCTTCATGACACCCGATTATCATCGTAATCAACACCACTGAGCTGTCATGCAAGGGCCCCTGCTGTGCTCCATCTGTGAGCAAAAAAAATAAAACTGAAGATAAATGGGCTGAGATTTCGGCAGCGTCAGTGTTTTTATCAGGAAATAAAACTAACTAAAAATAGGATTACAGCAGCTGTAAACATTGCATCATCACTGAAATGAAGTCGAACAAAACACAGAAAAATGTCAACCCGAAGGGCAGTGGCTGTTTACTTTTAACTCAGTGTGGCCAAGTTGCAGAGATAGATACTTATTACAAGTTCAAGTCAAGTCTCTCAAGTCTACCAAGACTTTCTACCAAGGTCTGGTTTGGTTCAGCACAGTTTGGTACGGTTTGGAGAGGTAAGCCCTGATCTTGTTTGTGTTTCCACTGTCAGTTGTATCATCACTTGAGGACGAGGATGTGAGCATGGAGGAGAAAGCTTCATGATGCTTGATGTCACAGCTGTCCGACAACTGTAAACTTAAAACAGCAATGGAAGACCTCCAACACTCCAGTATTCTGTGGAGCATTGCTTTGTGCAGACATTCTTTACAGCAACAGAGTGAACAAATCACTAAGAGATACGCCAACTTTTTTTCTCTTTTCATGTCTTGCTTCACTCCCAAGCAGATTGACACCACTCTTTTGACTGTGCGTGCAGTAACAAGGAAGAGACATGCAAAGCTCACCTACCGCTAATTAGCTTTGCTCAAACACTGGGAGTCAATGGGTAGTGGTAGCCTACCTATGCCTGCAGTCATCAGATAAACTATTCAGCAGCTCTAAACGGTGGTTTGAGCTAAAGATGTGACATTCATGAACGAGTTGAGTCTTTTGAATGATTCTTTTAAGTGAAGATAGATTTCAATAAAAGACTTGACTCTATCGCCAATGTCACATCTCTAGAGCAAACCACCATGGAAGTTGGTCAACAAAATTAAGCCTCTGTTTAGGAGTAGAAGATCATACGATGATAGTAGCAGATGACATAACACAAAACGAGTCACAACAGGCACACAGGACTGTTTAGAGTTGCTGAAGAGTTTATCTGATGGCTGTAGGCAGAGACAGGCTAACACTACCCATTAACTCCCAGTGAGGCAAGACATGAAAAGAAAAAAAAAGCTGCTGTATCCATTTAATCCATGGCTTATTTCAATGTGGTGAGGTATGTATTTTCATTTTTCCTGCTGTCACATGAGAATTGACATTTTTTGTGACCAATCATCAGACTGCAGCTCTTTTCACAGGTGTCTACCTGTAAATGTGTGCCATACAGAGCCGAACTGAACCAGACTGCTTGGTGGAAATGCAGCTAAAGGTGCTGTAGTGAGTCTGTCAAGTCCCTCCTGGTTTAATATTAATGATACTTTGGCTGAATCAGGTACAAAACACATTTTTAGACATATCATACTAACTGTAAGAGTTTGGGTGCTGTTTCATTACACTGGATCCTTCCCTGTGTTAGAAATGTAAATGAAAAATCCCTCTTGCTTTTCAAATTAGCAGTAACTAAGAAGATAAATCCAAGTTACATGGTCAATAACAGAAATTACCTTTGAATGCAGTAAAGTACCAAGTTGACACCCTAGCTTCCCTCTTCTTTGAGAAATTGAGATTGTTTTAACTGCTGTTTGATGGTGCATACTGCATACTGTGTATGATAGGAGTGTGCAGATGGTGTTTTTCTATTTTTATAACAGCCACAGTTTTATTTTTCATTTTCAATGATCCATTTTTGACCTTCACCCCAACAAGCTGCACAATATCTTGTCAGTGCTAATATATATTTAAACATTACTGAGTAGATTGGACAAAAGGCTTCTGATAAGTTATCCAAGAGTACAAAAACATGGGGCTTTTAAAAAGTTGTTGTACAATGTATATCCTTTATATCTCACTATATACTTTGAAAAGCAGATTTTTATGAACATTTATAAGTAACATAATCACCACATAAACAGTCAGTGGTATTTTATTTTACTGTTTAGATAATTGATAAAAACATGCAGACACAAAAAGAATCTGGTTTGAGGTAATGTGTAGATATGAAGCAACAAGAGTGCAGGAGAATTTAATTTGCTTGGAAACTGTCCAGTCCCTGTAAAGCCGGTGAACTAGTTTAGTTGGCAGAGACGAATGAAGGATGGAAAACAAACAAACAAACAAAACACTTGCTGGATATAACATTACTTCACACTCTGGCACTTGCAGTATAAAAGCAGTGTAAATATTACCCCCACAGTGATGATATTTCCTACTGGGGCCTTGATCTTGTGACTGAATCACAGTTCTGCTGAAATTCAGTACAGTGAGTGTAATACAGCCTCGTGATCATGATTAACTATTCCTATATGCTGCTGTATAATGTGTGGCATTTGTCGTCAGTGTAGTTTTTGATTTTTCCATGATCACTTCGAATCTAAATTATCCAAATCCATAGCGTTCAGTGATAATAGCAAGCAGAAAGCAGCTAATGTTAGCACGGCTAGCGCCCCTAGCACTGCCAGCCTCATGTTCACATAGGCTGTGTGTCTCCTAAAGTAGTGCTTTAGTGTGGAGGAAAATGAACTGGATATAAACAAACTGTTTGTAGCATGTGATGACTCCACACTGTTTTTGTGGCTCGTTTTCTCCCACAATTCTGAGCTGTGACAATGATGCACAGGCTCATGTCATCTGCCTCACACGACCCCACTTCAAAAAACCTGAACTTTTCCTTTATTGCGGTCCGCCAGTCAGTTTAATATATCAAAAAATGCTCATGAAAAAACACCTGACAACGTCTGCTATGACAGCATCAAAATGTTAACACTTCTAAGAATAGGTACTATCATTTTCTATTATAGAGTCTGTGAAACTTTATTTTATACATTTGTCCAAATAAAAAAATGTCCGTTAAATATTCTACAATAGCCAGTAAATATTTGGTCACTTTCTTTAAAAAAAAATATCTGAAAATTGGCTTTAGTTCTGTTTTTAGCTCAGTATATTATTAGTTATTAATAATGCAACTTCTTGTTACAGTTAAATACATTCATCCCCTTTAGTGTCTTCAAATTGCAAAAATCTGGCACCTGGCAATGAGGATAATTTTTCTGTTGCACTCTCAGAAAACAAAGGCCCTGCTTTAAATGGTCAAAATGCCAGAAAGTCTTTACAGAGAATAAACTTGAAGACATCTTTTATTTTATAATTTCAGTTGAGGAGTGTTTTCTCCTCTGACATTTGTTAGTGTCTTTACACAGATTTATTTGGCAGTAAAAGTCATAAATGGTCCAATAAAAATGCACAGCATCATGTCTTTACTTTACAGATGAGTGGTTTGATGAGTGAGGCGATGGTTTTGGATGGGGCCCAATCCGAATTCTTTTTATAGGGCCTAAAATTTCCAGCAGCACCCCTCTTCATGTGTAAATTATGTTTTTGTCTTTCCTTTTGTTTGTAAAATAAACTTAGATTATGCTCCAGCCCACCATACACTGACTTGGAAAAACCTGACTTAGTCACCGACCCCTGTTCTAGAGTCTAAGGTTTTAACCAAGCACATATTCACTCTCTTCTACTCTCACAGAAACCTTTGCTGGAAGAATTTTAAGAGGAAATTCATGTTAAAGTGTGGAAACAGCCTGTCAGTGAAAGCATGTGTGAAGGTGTGTATGTGCGTTTCAGTTTCAGGATTGCAGAACGACAGCTTCCCTCTGTCCCAGTCCAGAAGCACCCTGACTCTCCTGAGCTTCTCCCTCACAGGGAGAATAATGAGTTTGGCAGGCAGGGACCATGCTGAGTATTCAACTGAACTGAAGCGTAACCTCCACAGTCCAGACTGCAACAGACCCTTCCTGCTAACAGACTCTGCTAACACACCCACCGCCCAGCCTGCGTTGTCCCCTACCTCCACGTCCCAGCTGTGAGCCCCTGAGTTAAATCCTTCAGATCCTAAGACACAGAAGACATCTTGCATCCTGTCTGGGTTTCCTGGAAGCTGTTGTCTCTCTCCAAATCTCACACTGCGTAGATGTTCGGGCACAATGAGATGCAGGCCTGTCGTGCTCGGATCTAGAATCACAGGCATGTAGGAGACCATGTTCTTCATTTTGACCCAGATGTTGAAGGTCAGGTTACCCAAGTGTTTGGCGACATCAATCAAAGTTCCTGTGGGTGGGTGGGGGTCAAAATCAGGGCTCCTCTGGGCTCCCTTCTCTGCTGCCTTAGAAATGTAACATCATCAGCTTTTATGTCTTCTTCTGTGGCTCTGATTGCATCAGAAAGATCTACTATCTGCTTGTTTAAAGCATTAGTTTTTTCCATCATGATCTGTATTTTCTTCTCCTTTTCCTCCCTCAGTGCTGCCATCCTGGCCTCCTCTTCCTCCTCCAGAAACATATGAAGCTTCATGAATTGCTCCCTAATATGCATTTTAGTATGTTGGGCCTGGATCTTTATGTGTACAGCTGTTTGATCAAAACTTAATCGTAGTATCTCCACACGTTCCAAATGGTCCTGAAGGAGCTTTAGAGATCTCTGGAGCTCCTCTCTTCAATCCTTTGCAGCTTCGTCAACAGGTCTAAAGGTGTGGTTTGTGTGTGCTTTGAATTTTTGCATATATGACACACTGGGAGCTGATGGTCCAGACAGTGCAGCTTAAGTTTCTCAGAGGCTGCAGAAACACTGACGCTGTCTGACTTTTCTCCATCAGGAACGCCTCGCACAGACGCCAGGTCCACAGATGGCTCTTCTTTTGAGTGTCTTCTCTTACAAAGTGGGCAGTCACGACTCGGTTTATCCATCCACCATCTCTTTAGGCAGTCTTTACAGAAGCTGTGGCTACATGACAGGAGGACAGGGTTGTTAAAGATCTCATGGCAGACCGGACAGGTGAGGTTTTCCTCAGTCATAGAAGAAGCCATTTTCTCGCTTAGTGGAGCCAAAAACACAGCAGAAAAAGGTACAGTCAGTTACAGCTCCACTCCCTCCTCTAACAAGTCCACTGAAACGCACTTTCACTTTGACTTTGACTCCGATTTGAAAAAACAAAAATCATATTCAGCATCTAGGGTGTCAGCAGGTGGAAGAGGGATGTCTCTGGTTCTCCAGTTTTCTCTCCTGTAGCTGAATTCACTTAGAGGAAGCTGACAGCTGGATTTTTGTGCAGCTTTGCCTCTTGTTAGGGAGGAGGAATCACTTTTCTGTTTCAGGTGAATCAGGTGAGGGGTGGGGATTTGTCAGATCTGCTTCACTTAATATTAAAGCTTGAATAGAAAGGATGTGTTTCATTTCGTGTGGGTGTCTTGCTTGCAGTGACATTTAAAAGAATATAAGGTAGAGCAGTTCCCCTGTATGTGTTTTCTAATAATGCATGTGTAACGTCAACCCTTCAAGTGAAATCAAGTTAAGATATCTTTTTTTTACCTTGGCTATCAGAATTTTATGCTGTAATGATGTCTGATTATGTACAAACCAATTCCAATGAAGATGGGATGTTGTGTAAAATATAAAGAAAAAATGAATACCATATTTTGCAAATCCCTTTTGACTTATATTGAGTTCAAAGACAAGATACAGATGCAGCTGCTTTAATTCTCCCCTACCAGCCAAATTCCAGCCTAGTTCCAACCATTTACCAGCCAACTTCCATCCACTGGGAGTCTGAACAAGGACCTTTTTTTGTTTGTTTTTGTTCTCAGTTTGCCGTACTTAGTGGCTGGGCAGGTCAGAGCACTTCGCTGTCATGGACCAAAGAAATTGTTAAAAATCTAAGTGGTTCCATCTGTAACTAATGTTCAGACTGATCAACTTCATTTTGATTTGATGCTTACAGCACGCTCCAACAAAGCTGGACGGGGTAGGTTTACCTCTTTGTCAAATCACCTTTCCTTTTATCAACACCCAATAAGCATTTGGAAGTTAAACTAATTGTTGAAGCTTTGTGGATTTCTTCCCTATTTTTGCTTGATGTACCACTTTAGCTGCTCAACAGTCTGGGCCCTCCATTGTTTTATTTTGCGCTTCATAATGCACCACACACTTTCAGTGAAGGACAGGTCTGGACTGCAGGCAGGCCAGACTAGTACCTGCACTCTTTTACTTCAAAGCGATGCTGTTTTAACATGTGCAGAATGTGTCTTGGCATTGTCTTGCTGAAATAACACACCACTGACACCTGAAAGGCATCAGGGTGCCATACATTGTAGAGATACTCTTGATAAGGAGTTGGGGGACTCTAGATGTTGGGTCCTAGAGGGGGGTCATATTTGTGAGGATTGTGAGTTTGACCTGACAGCCAACCAACAACTCAGTCTCTTTGTTTTAGATCAAAACGCAGTCATACCACACTGTTTTTGTGAGATACTATTATTGCTATCTTTTCATTCATTGGTGTTGATGTAATGCTTTTTGTTTACATCTGGCTTGGAGGGTGTTTTTGCTGCAAAGCAGCAGCCATTTAGTGGAGCTACAACACATACTAATGGATTGCAAAAGATGCATGGCGAGGTGAACATGGAATGCCATAACCATGCGACCTGTGAAGTGTACAGAAACATCCGTACTGAGAATGGACTGGGAGTCTCTTGGTAGAAATGTGAGAGACCCCTGAAGACCATAAAACTCTAGAAACACAAGGCTAGTGAATGTACATAAGAAATTAGATTAATTCACTTAAAAATCTGGAGCAGGCTATTAATTTGTCTGAATTCAGCAGTTGGTGTGGTTTACCACACAAAAGCATCTTTGTTTGTCACCAAACTGGTAATAATGGTGACAAACAAAGATGACCATTGTGAAGACCAACAGCCTTTGCTTTATATGTCTGTTCTGTGTTTTAATGGATTTGTGCCTTTAAAATGCAGTTCCAGGACAGGCAGGCAGCAACTTTGAAGAGGGCTAAGCATAAATTAAGAAAAATGCTGCTGTTTGACAAGCCAAGTTACTCTTGTGTCCCCTTATTTACATCAGTGAATATGCCTGTTAAGTACTGGCACAGTGTTGGTGTTCTCTGGATGTACTGGCAATAGTTAGAAACTCAGAGTCCCTCCAGTGGGGTGCCACTGATTTGAATAAAGCATTTGACCGTCTCAGTGCAGTGTGATAACGCCTGGGAGGCTTTAGAAGAAACTGTGTGAGAACATATGCAGAAAACCATCTGACTGACCAGTCTGTGTCACAGACTTTACTCCAGTGGAGCTCACAGGAGGCAGAAACTGTCACAACAATCACGTTTTTCATCTTTTCTCAGTGATCATTCGTCTGACAAAGACTTTTAGTCAGCAATGCCAAGTATTAAAGGGAATGAGCAGTTTCTGTCACTTCTGCAGGAGTAACAGTGTGATACTGTGGGTGACTATGATATCTGGTGTCCTCTGTGGTCTGCTGTGGACATGGACAAGCATTAAAATCCTCCTCATCCTGTCTCACTAAGTTTAAAATTTATTTTATGAGGCAAGTCAAACATTAATGAACATGCTCCTCTGTATGAGGCCCGTGTAGTGTGTGCATGTTTTTATTTCTGCAAGCGTGTTATCATGTCAGAGCTTTCAGACTGTGAGAACGAGCTGTGTGTTTCAGGTGTGTCTTCTACACAGCAAATCTTGAGAATAGGAGGCTTGCCTGTATTTTTCGCAAGCCTTGTGCATTTTTCTACAAAAAGAGACAGAAACCTTAAATATAGAGTGATATTTACCTTAATCCAGTGAGGATGTATGTCCACAGGGGTAGCATATTTCACACACAAGGTTAAACACAGATAAAACACATCACAAATGGACAATGATAAAAACAACAAGAAGGTGAGAGAAGTCAGCAGAGTTCAGCCAAAAGCTTTTTTGAAAAGGTGAGTTTTTGGTCCCCGTTTTAAGGCATCAACAGTCTGTGGTGCCCTTAGGTAGCCTGGGAGGGTGTTCCACACAAGTAATCCAGATAGAAACTGTCCAGTTACTTCCTGTCTGAGCCTCTCAGAGTTAAAGCTTCAGTTGTCAGTTGCATATTGATTGAGGTTTCTTGTAGGGAGATTCATTGTGGTTCTTCCAAAAGAAGCTCATTGTTAGGGTGGTATAAATGCAGAGAGATAGAGCTGTGACACCAGGGAAACGCTCTGGGGCTGCAGGACATGCACGCAACTGGTGTGAAAGCTGTGGCGGCACTTGCCAGAGCTCAAATGCGTGGCAAGTGCACACAGAGAAAAGACTTCCAGTGTAAAACAGGCGTAACATCTCATAAGACATTTGAACTCTACTCTTAGAACTTTGCAGTTTTGAGTTAGCCATTAATTTGTGAGCCATTCTTATATTGGAGGCAATTTGCATCAGTTCTCATCGTTCACTTAAAAGAGCAGTTCAAAAGACTCGTGAACGTCACATCTGTAGTGCAAACCACCATGGAAGTAGGTCAACAAAACAAAGGCTCTGTTTATGAGTAGAAGAAGATAGTACAATGATAGTAGAAGATATTGAACATAACGTGGTAAAAAAAAATGTGTCACAACGAGCACACGGGACTGTTTAGAGCTGTGGAAGAGTTTATCTGATGACTGTAGGCAGAGGCAGGCTACCACTACCTATTGATTCCCAGTGTTTGAGCTAAGCTAATTAGTGGTGGGCGAGCTCTGTCCATCTCTTTCTTGTTACTGCACGCACAGTTGAAAGAATGGTGTCTATCTGCTTGTCATGGACTCAGGAGTCTGGCAAGACACAAAAAGAAAAAAAAAGTTGGTGTATCCCTTTGAACAACTTGTTTTAAGGGTAGCTCAGCCTGCTAATTTCCTTCCTATAATGTAGAGCATGACTCAGAGTCATAGGAATGCTTACATACAATTGGAGGGGCAGACTGTGATGTTATGACAGGACAGCCCTGACTTTTTGTGTGGCTTGGCCCCCTTTAAAATACTGCTGTGTGAACATGAAATGATCGTAAGGAAATATGCAAATTTGTGGGGTTTTTTTTGTACTAAATCAGAAAAAAACACAAAACAGTAGGTTTTCAAACCACCTTGATGCACCAGATAAAACCTCTTAACATTCATACACTGGAAACACAGTGGTTCTTACTGTATATGGCACACCAGGTTTGCCAATAATGTCCAAGAAATCTTCGTCCTTGTTGACTTCACACCAAGACAGAGCTTCACCATGGTGATGGAGGATTATAACCCAAGGAAACACAGATCAAAGACATCTGAGTAGCTTCATGCACTCTAACACTGACACACAGCTTCACACAGATTTTCACCAGAAATCCCAACAAATCCAAAGTTGTATCAACAGTGACCTTGCCGGGAAGTATCCGTGGCTCCAGCTTGTATGTAGAAGGTTTTGATTGTGATCATGGGACTTGGAGTGTTTGATCTCAACAGCATGGAGGCTTAACAGTCAATTAACCATTTGATCCCCTCTGATCCCTGTGGTTTACAGCGCTGTATAGCTCGTATATACTCACCATACTGCACACATGCACAGACAGATGCCTGACAAAATAATGGCCTCTTCATCACCTTCATCAATCAAATTTAATCTGAATGTTTATACATGCTCATATGGAGATCCTCCTCATCTTCCTCACCATTTTCAGGGGTCAGGTGTTACGCAGACACAGGCTGACTGTTCAGTGCATCTATTGGATTTTATGACTGGCTGAGCAATGAAAACAGAATGAGAAATGAGACAGTTAATATCCACATTGACCTCGGGCTGAAGCAACATGACACCCGGCTGTACTGCTTAATGACGTATTGACTGTTTTTATTATGTGGAGTCAAACCCTAGAAATACACAGATTATAAAAGGGGGAAGGAAAAAAATCACAGTCTTCTTCTTTTCCTACTTAAGATGTGAGGGGCGACTTAGCTTGAGAGAGATTTGCCAGCTTTCCATTTTTTCAGTAATGTAATTCTGTGGTCAAAAACTGTCATTTATTTTCCTTTTTACTTCCCGAGGAAATGTTGCACTTACATTATTAAATGGCAAACTGTAGCTTTCATTCTGGATCTTTAATGCCACTAAATGGAGAAATTTGTTTCTCCATCTGAATACAGAATAGACTAGAGCTCAAGGTTACATTTTCACAAAATATTCAGGGTGCATTTGTGGCTGTTTTTCCAACCCAGTCTTCGTACATCAGAATAAGTTCCCATTCTAATTAAAGTATATCTACAATAACTAGAGTGAACGACTGTGAAGGTGGCAGTGTAGCTCAGTCTGTAAGGCCTTGGCCTGGGGACTGGAGGGTGGCCAGTTTCAATCCTGATTGAAACATACTCAGAAGTTGGTTTGGTAACTGGGATGATGCAAGCTGACTTTCTGGGCCATTGCCAGGAAGTCAGTCGGTAATGAAGCTGAAATAGGTTGGCGTCCCTTGCCTTTGGAACATCAGGTTGTAGGGTTTGCACTCATAACCCTTAATCCTCATTGCATGTTAACACCTACAAATGAAGTAGGGTAAACATCACAGGTGGTGCAAGCAAGTGCCGACCCAGCATGTGTTCCCAAACCTGAGTGTAAAGAAAACAGTTAAAATCCCAAAAGCCCTGTTTAATTTGCATATAAAACAGTCTATCACTTTAATTTTAATATAAACCCCAATTCCAATGAAGTTGGGACATTGTGAAGATGTAAAGAAAAACAGAATATAATGATTTCTGACTCCTTTTTGACCTTTATTCAATTAAATATACTACAAAGCCAAGAAATCTAATAAAGAAGGAGAATCTGCACTTCAGCTGGTGAACAATGCAAACCAGTGCATCTCAGAGAGAGAAGGGAGAGCTTATCACAGCAAAAGTACACTCTGTGTTGTTGTTCTCTGGCTGTACTGGCAATAGTTAGAAACTCAAAGTCCCTTCATTTGGGTGACACTGATTTGAATAAAGCATTTGACCGTCTCAGTGAAGTGTAATAATGCCTGGGAGGCTTTTGAAGAGACTATAGGGAACATATTGACCTGATCAGTCAAGCCGTTTGCTTAATTGATTGAGTGCTTCAAAAGTTTTGCTTTGACAAGATATCCAATATTTACTTTATTGTTATTTTTGCAAATTTTCACTCCTTTTGAATTTGATGCCTGCAGCACGTCACCATTTCATGACAGTTCTTTGAACTCGTTATCTGAAATTAGTTTTCGATTCCCATTATACTTGTTGTCCACTGAGGTAACAAAAACTGCCAAAGGTTCTGTGTGCCTCATGCAGGTATTTTTAATTACTCTTGTTGACTAGACCTGGGAGGGGTTAAAAACAGGTGGGGCTACAAACTTCACAAGGTTGTTGAGCTGTCAGTCAAATAAATCCAACCAAACCCACACAATCATGAGGAAAGGTCTTATCAAGGGCTTTTTCATTGACTTCTGTGTGGGTTTAACCTTGCGCAGCAGCTGGACCTTCCTGAATACAGTTGTTGACTCAGGCAGATCCGTCTTGCCAAGCTCCAATCTACAATGATTGTGAGCGGCCCAAAATGAGATGGTCCAGTCAGAGTCCTTTGAAGCATAAAGAGATGGGAGATATGAGCATGAAGACAGCAGGGAGTGACTACTCGGACAGAGATTAGCATAGATGCTAACAGCTTTAGTAGCGGTTTTATCAGATCTAGACTGAATTTATTTATTAAATGAAAAACAAATATTAGCACTACAAACTTTCCTGTAGTGAGGATATTTTGGCTCCACTTCTGTTTTGAGGAGAGTTTGTTTTACAAAGTGGCTCTGGCTCACGTTACACAGCGCAGTAGTGTCCGCCTATTAAATTATCTGATTGGTCAGTAATATGGACTTGGTAAATGGTAAATGGACTTGAGCTTATAGTGCTTTTCTAGTCCTTTGACAACTCAAAGCAACTTTACACTGCAGGTCACACCTACCTATTCACACCCATTAGCTCTCACATTAACTCACTGGTGGTTGATGAGTTTCTATGTCAGCTGTCCATCAGTATCAACTAACACATTCACGCTAGAGATGAGAAGACTAACCGATATGTATCGATACGCGGTCATGTGCGTGTACGATGTGAGTTCACCGGTAGAGCAGCTGAGAATGAATTCAATTTTGGAAGCATATCGAGATGCATCGGTTATTAAATATTTTTATCAATACAACCCGATTCATTTAGTACATAATTTGTATTTCTACATTTATTAAGTTTTACCAACCCATTTTGGGTGCATTATTTATTCAACCCACATGTTGTAATTGAGCTTCTGTCTGCATAACATTCCAGGAGAATCTATCTATCTATCTATCTATCTATCTATCTATCTATCCATCTATATATGTATGTGTATATATATATATATATATATATATATATATATGTATATATATATATATATATATATATATATATATATATATATATATATATATATATATATATATATATATAATATATATAGCACTTAAATTTTCCTGTTTATCTTGAGGATACTTAAATATGTGTAATGTGTTTGAAAGTGGCACTGCAATGTAAACTGAAAACAGGCACTCAGGGTCTAAGAGAAAAGCCAGTTTGTGAAAAGTCTTGGTTTTACTTGGTAAATAAATAATCAAAGTCATTGAATTGCACAGCATCCTCTTTTACATCTCCACATGAACTTTGTCTAATTATATCGTGCTTAATTGCTCTGTATCGTGATTTGGGTGAGAATCGTATTGTATTGCATCGTAAAATGCCACACATGTATTTTTAATATATTGGACCAGAGACATTGTATTGAGATGCGCATCGTATCGGCATTATACTTTAGATGCCCAACCCTAATTCACACCCTTTCATGCCAAATTACACGCCAGCAACTTGGGGTTAGGTGTCTTGCCCAGGGACACATTGCTGACAGAATGATCCAATTACCTTCAGGATAGGCTTCTGAAAGGTTCTGCTCTCCCGAAACACTCTCTATGGGCTCATTCCCAGATGGACTGGTAAAATAAGTTGAGCAGTTCATCTGGTGTGCTAGGTAAGTGTGGACTACCAGGACCTTTAAGTAGCTGCATGTCTTGGTTTAATAACTGTAATACTGTGCATACTGACCAGCTGACATGCATACACATATCCATCTTTGTATTTCTTTTCTTTCACATTTACTGTGATCTAATTTGTTGGGTTAATTTTATAAGTATTGCTGTGCCATTTGCATTCTCCGCTACAGCTGTGTTCAAATCAAAGCAAAATTTAATTATGTCAATTAAATCCAGTTCAGATTAGTTTGATTCAAAATGCTTTCTGTTCAATTCAGTTCAAAAGAGCTTTTTATTCTGTAAATCAGTGTTTGAAATTTGGTTCACTGACAGAGTTGAAAATAATATGAAAACGTTTTCAGTATACCAGGACATGTAACACTTGACCGCACCATGGAGCTCCCCTAATCTTATTTGGACCACTTCATTCAATAACAAGAGGGGGGCAACCTAGAAAGCTGCAAATGTGATTTGCTCGATTTAGTACATGCATGTTTTGGATTTCTCTGTGGAGACTTACATTGTTGAAGGTGAGGGGGGGGGAAAGAGGCCACAAAGAACAGGAATAATTCATTTTGTTTGGAGGCATAGCGGCTCCTGCTGGGGTTTGTCCGCAGCTTTTCCTTTATCCACCAAATCCCACCAAGTCAGGAAGAACAATTGTGCAGTGTGGTGTGTATGTGTGTGTTTGTGTTTAGGTTAAACCAATTGTGCTGCACTAAAGCGATAAAAGCATATAGCTTAGGGCAGTGTCCTTTGAAAAAGTCGTGCCATGTCGTCCACATTAACAAACAATACCCAATATCTATTCCTATATGCCTTTGCACAGACATCTCAAGGACTTGGCTGTCAGTATCAAGGGACTGAGTCTAAAAATAGCCTTTGAGACTCAAACCAGTCAAAGAGCAGCACATTAGACAGGCGGACACAGAGCAGGCATGTTCGAGCACAAACCTTGGGCCCCAGGGAATGTTGGTGGATCAATTTGAGGTTGTTTTTGAACCTACACAAAACAATACTGCACCCCCTCTTCCCTTCTTGTTTGAGCAGCAGGAGGTTTGGTTATTACTGATTACAATTGGATCTCTCACAGAGCCGAATTCACACTCCGCACATGCTGACTGAACTTCCTGTCAGAGGATGAATCAGCTTTAGGCGTTAAAAAAATACCCACAGAAGCTTGTGAAACAGTTTGAGAGACTGTTATGGCATCAGGTCCTTGAATGACACAATCCAATTATGTGTTTAAAGCTCTTATGAGGGGTTTTTATGTGAAAGACTGAAATGAGTGATCATGCCTTTTTATAAAGAATGATAACTATATAACCTTTGACTATTTGTTGGCTCTGTGTTTAACTCCAATCAGAGGGTCCTCTCTTATAACCAGGGTCAATTGTTAAGCATCACCTACCTTGGTAGCTGTAACCACGTTAGACAAAATATATTGTAGCTGGGCTTTGTCCTATTAAACACAAATAAGAACTCCCTGTTACAGGCTGACTTTGGTGTGAATTCAATGGATTCTTTGAAAACAAGAAGCTTCTCAGTGTAAAAACTAGAAATGTTCAGTAAAAAGAAACCTTTAAAAAAAAAATACTGAATCCACATCCGGCTTCAGATCACCTCCAAAATCAAATCGCTTCTTTCTTATGCCACGACCAACATTCCCTGAAAAGTTAATCAAAATTTGTTCAGAAGTTCCAGTTATCTTGCACAGATAGGTGGACGAACAGACAGACAGTCAAACAAACAAAAACATAACTTCCTTGGCCGAGTTAATTACAGATGCTTGATGCTAATGATGTTGGCTAGCAACAGCTGTCCTTCTGTGGCACATTGTTAAAGTGCTTATTTTGCAAAAGGAAAGAATAAGATGTATTATAGATTCAGATCTGCCTCAGTATACTTGATATTAAAGGGACAGTTCAGGCTTTTTGAAGTGGGGCTGTGTGAGGTACATGGCATGAGCCTGAACGTGTGCCACAGTGTCACAGCTCAGTTATTGCTCTTTTCAGAAAAACTTGGGACAGATGCTAATGCTATACATTGCTGTACATGGTGCCAGATTCTCCACTTTATTAAAAGAACTGTGGTTAAAAAAAAAGCCACAAAAACAGAGCAGAGTCATCATACTCTGCAAAAAGTTTGTTTATATCCACTTAGTTTTTCACTACACAGCAGCTGATGATACACTATTTAGAGATGGAGCACAGCCTACGTGTCCTTCTGCCAGCAGCTCCAGGATCAAACGATGGTCTTACTTGAATTTTTCCAAATACACTAAAAATACTTTATCCCAAATAAAGATAAGCCAAATGTATGAATGTTTAAGGATGATCTTGCTGACCAAGAAGTCATTTTGAAAACAAATGTTTTTATAGCTTATTGTGTACCCACAACAATGAACATACTGTTTGCTATCATGAAGTACACTTATCAGTTTAAGCCAAATACTTGTTTTGAAGATCTGTCTATCTATTTATCTGTCCATCCATCCATCCGTCCTTCAAGCCATCCATCCACGCTCTATAAGTATTCCTAAACTCTGACAATCTTTTGTTACCCCCCAAAAAACACAACTTCTCCAAATGTCTTTTTTCTCCAAATAAAAACTGTTTTTAGTGTCTCACATCATTGTTAGATCTTTTTTTTCATGTACATAATATCACAGGTGGTGCAACTGAACTTTTCAAGGACACAAATCGTTATGATTGGGGACATTGTCACGCCAAAAGACAATAAGCCATTAAACAAGCAGTTAGCAGACAGTCAGGCTTCATTTCAGCCAAACATGTGACCTCAGAAGTCCTGAGCAGAGTCATTGTTCCACATGCTTCAAACTCATCTAATCTGAGGATCCACCCTTAATTATCTTGTTATCGTAAGATAAAAATTAATGGTTTTTCAAGGTCACAACTTCAGTCTAATTGCTGTTACCGTCATGAAAGGCTGCAGTATAGTAGCACACGTGAGAGTGGAGTCACTCTGTAGATGGATTATGGTAGAATAGATAGCAAGACGAGGAGATCACAACTTATCCTCCTGTGAGATTTTATTGTAATCAGTGTTTAATAAGATAGAAGCCATAATGAATCAAAACTTTAGTGACAAGTTTTGAAAAATGTGAAACACGTAAGTAACTTTAATGTAGACGAGTGCCAGAAAAATGTACAACTAAGAAAAAATATTATATAAAGCGGTTCATACAGTTTTTTTGCAGTTATGTATACCCGCATAGTCAGTGCCAATGCTCGACCTTATGGACCTTTTTTTGGTTAAATAGCAAAACCAAACCTGCAGCTCTTTTGTGACCAGGTTTGGATCTTTTAACCCCCCTTGAAAATTTAAAAGAAAATGTTTTTAGCAAAAATAATTCATCCAAAGCCACATCATCTACTTTGCCCCCAACATCAACGATATCAACCAACCAATTACAGTTCATCCCAGGTCTCATGTCCTGTTTGAGCCATGCAAGGACATGTAACATGTTTTTAAGAAAAAAGAGGCTGTTTTGTTGATACTGTTCAAATTTTCTGACTTTAAAACAAATGTTTGTCACACTACCACTCCCACCCGGTGCTCATTGTGATGATAATTTGGGAGTTTGTCCTTAGTCCCCTCAAATCATCTCTAATTACTAAATGGATGAAAACTGATGAGATCATTAGTCACAATTCCATGAAGAAAGCTAATGTTAGCTTTAAAGAATTGCTGTCTGATGAGATAAAACGGGCTGAGCACTGAAAAACAAAACAATTATCAAACAAACCATAAATCTGTGGGCTTGATGTTAACTTAATCTCTGGTGCACCTCTCAGAATTATTCAGTGAAGTAGAAACAAACTACAGAGGTAGAGAGTAACATCTGTATCATAGATTTTGTGTTAGGAGGTGGGAGACACATTTTGAGGAACCCCTTGACCCAACCAACATATTCTGTGATGAGAAGTCTGAGGATCAAGAGCAGGGGTCACCTATACTCTTGACAGAGGTCACTTAGGCCAACATGCCTCTTTAATGAGCACAGTGCCTTTGGGGTGGCAGACTGGGATGGTGGCTAGAGAGTATGCTTCAATTATCAGGGAATCTCACTTCTCAGCTTTCTGTAAAAGGCACACCCTGGGTTACTGGAAAGGAGGTACTAACCAGCTGTGGAACTTAAGATTCAGGGAGGAAAATGCTGATTCCTGGATGTGGGGCAGCAGACCAGCATTTTATCCTTGTGTGTCTTCTTAAGGGAGCATGGGAGTTTGCCCAAAGACTGCATGTGATCTGTGGACTTGAAAAAGACCTACAACCATGTTCTTGGGGGGGGGGGATCTTTGAAAGGTACTGCAAGAATATGAAGTCTTCACTCAGAGCCATCCAGTCCCTCAAACTGAGAGTTGTGTTTACATACTTCAAAGGTCAATGACATGACGCATTTTTTTTTGTTATCCTATGGTTTAGTTAAATTTAAAAAAGGTTAAAATTATATATATATAATATAAATTCACAAATTACAAGAACACATTCTCCTCTTTGAAGACCTAGTCTAAAATTTCTGCATTGGATCAATTTTGAGAGACTTTTCAGGGGATAATGGCAAAAATGTGTAAGTGGTGTAACCACAAAAACTTGGTACCAAATTCTTTAACTTGTTCAAAAAAGGTGAAATTCTCAGTAAAACACATTATCAACTAGTTTGGCAAGATCCTACATTCGTCTTGTTTAACAATAAATAAAATAAATGGAACACCATTGTTCTGAATATTATGGCAAATTTGTGGAATTTGTGGACTATAAAAATGGTCAATGAAGTGTAACCGACATTCAAGGAGCCATTTTGTTCATTTTTGTAAGAAGATCAAGTGGCAGGAAATGGTATCACAAAGAAGGACCCCTGATTAACCTGACTGCTGCATGCCAAGGTCAGCTCTCTTTGAAATCTTGATAATTTAACCTTTTTAGGGTAAGGTCACGTGTGCTGAGGGTTACACCTCAAATGGTATGACCTCAGAAAACCATTTATAATTCAAAGTAACTGTAAAAATAAGTATTTATTTAAAAAAAACAAGTCTGCAAACTTCACATCAAGGCCATGTGCTTACATGGGTGTCCATCATAATGCCTGTAAATTTTAATTTTAATTGAAACATTAAACGGTGTAACCAGTTACACCATTTAATATTGGCAAATAACATAAGTTTTTGATGATGATTAAAGATGTAATGTGAGCTAAGGTACTATGTGGAACTATTTTGAAGTGTTAAGTGTTAGATTTCTTAGAAAAAGTGGTGATTTATCCACTACTTTATTATAGGATCCCTGGAAGGTTAGTGTTACATCATTATTCTGCATGGCTCATTATTTTTGCTTTAATACATATTAAATATAAAATCAATACATATTTGTATCCCATTCACTTTCAACTTTAAGCTCTATATATAAGAATATAATCAATGTCATAGATGTAGCAGCAGCGGGTGAACAATGAAAATGTTGAAAAAGAACAGCGTCTTTTAAAAAGATATGACACCCCAAAAACACGTTAAATGTTTTGACAAATATTAATGCCCCAATCACACATTCCTGTTTCTCATGGCGACTGTGAACGACTGTACACGATTGGCAAGGCTGGTTTGATCGGCATGATACGGGAAGAAATAACTGGCTCTCCCCCAGGCACACCCCGCAAATACACCGTCAGTAACGCTTCTACAGCGCTTCTACAGCTCTTCGGGGGCGTTCGTCCTGCTTCAATTGGGTCAATACAACGAGGATTCCATAAATTTCCATTCCGCTGACACGACGTCAGCCCCGTTTGAGCCCAGTTTGCGTCACGTAAGCCCCGATTGAGCTCCGTCGCTTGCGTCACCTTGAACTGGACACAGTTGGGGCACAAATGGATACGTCCTTGTCAATCGTCCTCAGAAAGCTTTTAGGATTGAGCCACGATCAGCCCGATTGAGCCCGTACATGCCACGCTAATACTGTTCGCCTTAGGACTGCATTAGGCTTCCACCCCGCTATACTGAGAGCAACAGTTTTGAACAGTTTAAAACTGTCGGGACCCTTCCCCGTTCCCTGGCGTTCATCCACGACTATACAACGCTGATCCAGATCAAGTAGCGCCTGCACCATGACCAAAGCATGTTTCATCAGGATTATGACAATCGTGCACAATCGCCATGAGAAACGAGAATGTGCGACAGGGGCTTAAAATTTAGATCGGTAAAATTACATTTACTAACTTTCTATTGTTTCATGATTATTGCAATGTAATAGAGCCTCTTTTTACCCAATAGATACCATTATCAAGCAAAGAAGAAGTGGCTCGACACAGAGCACGAGTCCATGTAGATCCTGCTGCAAGGTCCATTTATTAATTCTTAAATTAATTAATAGAAAACACCCAATTCTTGTTTAGCTCAGTATTGGGTAAAAATATATCAGTATTATTGAAAATAATAAAAAGCACAAGTTCAATTGAACTTGCTGACTGTCATGCTTGAATTTTAGTGCCAGTTTCATCTGTAAAAGCAACATGGTCATGAGGTTTTTGTCAACTGTTGTAAGCAATTTTTTCATAAAAATTTTAGAATTTAAAGGAAAATTTAGGGGGAATGAGATGTAACCCTCCTTTGCAATGTACCAGAACAATTTTTAACAGTTTCTACATAACTTGTCAAACGTTATTTAGAAAACGCAGAGTGATTTTCAGTATTTGTCCTGCAGACACAAGGTTGTTGCAGCATATGTGGTGTTACAGTTGTACTTGGCCTTCTTGGTAAAGAGTGATCCAAGCCAGCAGGCAAAGCTCTCAACTTATCTTCATTCCAACTCTCACTTAAATTCATGAGCTTTGGCCCCATAAACGAATCAGTTTTAGATAAATCCAACAAATCAAATTAGAACCTTCTAGTCTCCTTGGTACAAGTTTTTACACAGTTTTTCCTAATTATTTAAAAAATGAATTATCTTCTGTTCTGTCAGCTAAGCAACAGAGTGGTATTGATAGGGTATCAATAAGGATAAGGACTCGGATCAATGCTAAGGATTGAAAAGGATATCAGTATCAATAAAAGTTAATGATCCCCATCCTCACTGCAGACCCAGATGATCAGAGCAGTTCTATTCCAATTTTCCTCTGGATGGTCTTTTTTTGGCATCGGTGATTTAGTGAACACCAAACCCAGAGATTTATGGTTTGTTTAGTTATTGTTTCTTTTGTTAGCTTTATCTTGGAAAACAGCATTTTTTAAAAAATTAACATCAGGTTTCTGCATGGTTTTGTAACTAATGAGCCCATAATTTTTCATATACTCAGTGATTAGAGGCATTTTGAAGGGACAAACTCCCAAATAAATATATAACTAAGCAGTGGATGGGGTTTGTTGTGGATAAAATATTGAATGTAATTACAATTGAGTTGTAACTTGTCAGATTGTTTTTGTAAAGCTCCTTTTATGTTTTTTTTTACACTGAGGGGTATTTTGTGTTGTAATTTTTACCATCACTTAGCTTAAACACACAGCATTAACACTAACATTATAATACAGTAAAGTATACTTTAATCAGCTGTGATTGACCTGGATTGGGTTCCTTAAAGCTGTGGTACAGAGTCAACATGCAGACTCAAAGCCCCGTCACAGTCTATCAGCCTCCAATGGTCTCAGTCGATCTAAAGCCCTTTGACTTGAGCCATCTGTGCGGGCTGGCGACAGAGACAATGGCTGTCTTACCTCAGGGCTTTGCTCTTTGTTCCTCTCACATCAACATGGTGATGTCACTTGACCTTTATTACTCTCTTTTGGTCCTTGAATTAGCTGCTAGTCTCTCAGAATTTGCCCCCAGGCTGACGTTGCTCTGACAGCATAGATCCAGGGTCATTGAACGGTCCCGAGGTGCATCTCTAGTCATCGATGAATAAATGACTGTGACAAGTTTTGGAGATCTTGTCACAACAGTGGTTATAAATTATGAAAGCAATGTGAAATGACCGGGAAGCCATGGGGATTTTCTGTAATAGAGACTGAAAGCCGCTGGTGTAAAGCACTTGTTTCAAGTCGTGGTTGCTATTTTGAATTCAATTCTTTGATAGACCTATAAACTTTGATAAAGCTGTGATAGCTGCATGATTCTTAAGGTTAAATCATAGCAGCATCATAATCTCAATGAAATGATCTTTATTCTTGAAAAATGAATGATTACTAAACCTGAATGTAAATAAAACTTTGCCCTGTGTAAACCTTTGCTTCATGCCCACCTCATCATGTGCCATGGGCTCTGCTGCAGGGTTGTCAGCTGGGATTCATCCTTCACAGATGTTTCACCCCATTTCTGAGACATCTCAGTTGGGATGTCAGCCTACTGTGCCCTGCAACTGACCTTGAAATCACTTTCTCTCACAATATTTGCATACATTCATACATACTTCTTTATTTGTACGGTGCCAATTCATAACAAGTGTTATCTCAAGGCACTTTACAATAGGGCAGCCTGAGGCCATACTCTTCAATTTATAGATACACATATAAGCATACATACATATATACGTATGCATAAACACCCATATACACATACACACATCCAGAAATGTATCCATCCTGGCAGGGACAAAGGGACTTATAACAAGTACTGATGATTGCGACAAACATATGGACGCCCAGATCATGAATAGATCCTCATCATATTTGTTGGTGCGTTGAGATGTGGCATCTTGATTTCAAGATGGCCCCCATATCTAAATGATTGTAAAGCTACAGCATTTACATGTCTGATGGTTGACTGTTTGCAGCTTTAATTTAAAGTTTTGAGTAATAATCTGACTCCAATGACTACCTGTGATCAAGATTCAACAGTGCATACATAACTTCCATGAATTTTACCTTTTTCCTGACCAAAAGCACAAAGAAAATACAGTATGTTCACCTCTAGACCTTCAGATCTTAAGTGAGTTTAGTTTTAGGCCTTGGTCCAAAAAAATAAATAAATTTAGGAGATATTCCATGATTGAAGACTAAAGGGGCCTTTAATTTTTTTGGATGAATTGATAGATTTCTCCTTAATACAAATACAAATGAAACAATGTTTCATGTAAGTCTATGATGTGTTTGCTTGGTCTTCATAGTCACATGACTCAGAATGCTGCATTTCCTTAAAGAGAAAGACTGAAAACTGAAAAGAACTTCCCACAATAGAACACTAAGTCAGCGAAAGACAACGGACAATAACAGATAAAGGGATGGAAATGTGCAGGTTGTTGTTAAATGGAGTATGCCGTCCTTAACAGGTGAGTTTTGAGTCTGGATTTGAAGAGGGGCAGAGTTCAAGTTTCAGAGGTCCGGTGGAAAAGAGTTAGAGAGCTGAGGAGCAGAGTTGGTATCAAAATTCTTAGGGAGTAACCGATAGCAAAAGAATACTTGTAGAAGTATTGAAACTTCAATACTCGACATTCCCATCCTTATGACATTCCACGTGAGTATTTCACAACAGTTCCTCCCTGATTGTTCATGAGACCAACACTCACTACCAACTCTTGTATCAACATCAGTGCTTCGTAGACCTTCAGACTTGAGGCTTAATAGTTATTTCATTTTAGATTTAAACCAGCTCATATTAATTACAAAACACACACCTCAAACAGTGTTAACAACTCAATCAACCTATCATAAGAAATCACTGTTATATTTCACAGTCAGTGAACTTATCCGACTGCTGTCTTAAAGCCACACTGTGTAGTTTGTTCTCCCATCTAGTGGTGAAAATGTTTTTTGCATTCAAACGAATAGTGCTCTGTAACGCCTCGTTTTTTCTAATGTGTGTTGCAACCACTGAACCTTACAGTAGCTGGTATGTGCCTAGAAGCTATGTCTTCTCTTTTTTCGCTTTTGCCAATGGGGTTTCCTTCTCCTGTGGCGTAAGTATGATCTTGCATTATGAACGAAAGTGCAGTGCAGGCTTTCATATTTGCCAGGGCACTGACAAGCGCGTCTAGCTGTGCTCCTTCTCCGTTTCAGTCACGCTGGCTCTGAGGGAAAACGTATTTAGCCTTAGCCAGTAGTACTACGTAGTGCTTTATGACCCTCTGGGCTGTTCATAATTTGTATGGAACAGAAGGACATAAAAGCTTCTATAGGACTTACCCGTTCTATGTAAATACAGATAAGAAATTCTTCGCTTAGGACAAGTCAGATTGTTGGCAGAGGCAATTTGACACAAATGAGGACATACACTATATTACCAAAAGTATTCTCTCAACTGCCTTCACTCACATATGAACTTAAGTGACATCCCATTCCTAACCCATAGGGTTCAATATGACATGGGTCCACCCTTTGCTGCTATAACAGCTTCAACTCTTCTGGGAAGGCTGTCCACAAGGTTAGGAGTGTGTTTATGGGAATTTTTGACCATTCTTCCAGAAGCCATTTGTGAGGTCACACACTGATGTTGGGCAAGAAGGCCTGGCTCTCAGTCTCCACTCTAATTCATCCTAAAAGTGTTCTATCAGGTTGAGGTCAGGACTCTGTGCAGGCCAGTCAAGTTCATCCACACCAGACTCTCATCCATGTCTTTATGGACCTTGCTTTGTGCACTGGTGCACAGTCATGTTGGAAGAGGAAGGGGCCAGCTCCAAACTGTTCCCACAAAGTTGGGAGCATGGAATTGTCCAAAATCTCTTGGTATGCTGAAGCATTCAGAGTTCCTTTCACTGGAACTAAGGGGCCAAGCCCAGCTCCTGAAAAGACAACCCCACACCATAATCCCCCCTCCACCAAACTTTGCACATGACACAATGCAGTCAGACAAGTACTGTTCTGCTGGTAACCACCAAACCCAGACTCGTCCATCAGATTGTCAGATGGAGAAGTGGGATTCGTCACACCAGAGACCACGTCTCCACTTCTCTAGAGTCCAGTGCGGCGTGCCTTTATCAACCACTGCATCTGGCGCTTTGCATTGCACTTGGTGGATGTATGGCTTGGATGCAGCTGTCGCCATGGAAACCCATTCCATGAGCTCTCTGCGTAATGACTTGGGCTGATTTGAAGGCCACATGAAGTTTGGAGCTCTGTAGCAATTGACTGTGCAGGAATTCGGCGACCTCTTTGCACTATGCCCTCAGCATCCAGCTGACCCCTCTCCGTCAGTTACATGGCCTACCACTTGGTGGCTGAGTTGCAGTCCATTCCCAATTCGCTTCCTCTTTGTTATAATACCAACTGACATTTGATGTGGGAATATTTAGGAGGCGAGGAAATTACACGACTGGATTAGTTGCACAGTGTGGCATCCTATGACATTCCCACGCTGGAATTCACTGAGCTCCTGAGAGCGACCCATTCTTTGACAAATGTTTGTAAAAGCAGTCTGCATGCCTAGGTGCTTGATTTTATACACCTGTGGCCATGGAAGTGATTGGAACACCTGATTCTGATTATTTGGATGGGTGAGCGAATACTTTTGGCAATATAGCGTATTCATGAATGAAGACATTGTTTTTAGCACATAAATGACTTAAACCACTACACATTGTCCATTTATCAGTAGTTTCTGATAGTTTTTATCTTTTTATTTGTCTTCTAAGTATGTTGTCAGTTTGGCGCATCAACCATTTTTCTGCTTTTACTTTCCCATCATGCCTTTCTCTCCTCTCCTACCATTATCCTCCTGTCTCCTTGTATCCTGCGCTTCCTCCTCTCCTCTCATTAGCTGAGCAGCCACACAAACTTAAAGCTAACAACTTGACCACTTTGTGTTTACTTGCTCGTGTGTGTGGCTGTTTACTTGTGTGTGAGTGTGTGTTATTCCCTAAAGCCTCAGCCTTTAGACCAGGAGCAGGACTGTGTCTTTAAAAGCAGCTCATTAGTGGATCCACTTGGACTCCAGACGGCTCTTTCTTCTTCTGCAGCTGCTATCTGGCCACATCAGGCCAATGATGCTCTCTCCCTCTAATGGAGCAGAGCATGAGGAGTGGGGTCAGCACCGCTCTGCTCCTGTTTGCTCTCCTATTAATTATCTTTCCCCCACCAACTTAAACTCCTCTGGTCCCATATGTATGCAGAAGCTTTGTGGGGCTCTTCTTCAGCATTCACACCAGCGCTGTTCCTCTGATCGTCAGAATACGCTGACTGCTGGACTTTTTTTTATGGTGTGCTCTTTAAAAGTGTGCTCTGTGTTGGCAGAGAGGGAGGCTTTCTTCTTCAGACAGCTTTGTGACGGCCCTTGAGGTGTGGTAAACGGCGGTTGACTGTAGAAAGTGGCAGGATTGGGACACACAATGTACTTTAAATTCCTTTTGATGATGAAGCAAAGGGCAAGTTGTCTTTTGAAGAAATTGAGTGCTTTTTACTGACATTAAAAAGACGGTGAGGACAACATTGATTTCTCCTCCGTCTCCTCACCTGCTCAGTTTTTCTTAATTTTATATTCACCATCTCATTTGGATTAAAGTGGATTTAACAGCTGTGAGCTCATGACATAAAGTGTTGCCTTATTAAAACTTTGCTTTAAATGTCAATTTAAAAGAACGCAAATGACAGTCATATTGGCACTGTTACATCATTAGTAAACTTTCCATTTAGTTTGCTCTAATCAAAAATGTCTCCTACACTGCATTGATGAGGAATGATGCCAAAGCAAGCAGAGTGTGAAATTTTAAAGGCAGCCAAGTATACAACACTGCAAGCACTTCTTTTGTTTTCTTTGCATCTTTGGCTGTTGTTTGAAACACTAATTCACAATAATCTTTGACAAATTGTTATCTTACTCTTCAAATATTTATGGACACATTTTTTCAATTATTTTTTTTAAACTTTGTTGAATCTTGTACATTAAATTAAACACATTTAGGCTTGAAATTCCATTTTTTTTTTAGAAAACAGGAAAAAATAATTGGGATCAAAAAGAAATAACTCCCTCCACCAATAAATTATGTTTACAGTAAAAAAGTTGCAAAAATTGCAGGTGCATATAGACATTAATGTGCTTTAAATAGCAGTAGAAAAACAATACAATTTCTAAACCTTGCAGTGTAGCTGGATCCCACTGATTCACTGTTTGTAATCAGGGACATCCATCTAACAAAGCTTCAATATATATACATAAAATCTATAATCATCCCCTCCCTACTAATGCCAACAGTCAAATGTCACCCTCATTTAGGAGACAACAGGCTTTAGAACGCACTGCTAGCACAATAGCAAGCATTTGTAGCAGCCATAGACTGAAGAAAAATTGAACAAAGCCAGAGTGAAGTCATGTTTGGTTATGTCCACTTTAAAAGTCTTTGGTCACACGGCCTCAGTAATAATCCAAACTTCTCCTCCACACACAGCCCACCTGTTCTTCTAACTCAGTTTGCACTTCTTATTGAGCTAACTTTCATTTTCCTCCATCGCCTCTTCCTGTTTGCTCTGTGCAGTTTGTTTGTGTTTTCATTTTATTACAGAAATATCATCTTTACTCACCTCACCTTGGGTTTCCTGTTTGACTTTCAAACTTCATTACATCCTCAACTCTTCTGAGGGTCAACAAACAGGAAGGCAGAGCTTCAAGGAAAGAAAACTTCTGCTCAAGCTGAAGTTACGTTCAGGCCTGAAGTGTGTTGTTACAGGGGAACAAATAAAAGAGCAAGGACTCTTCTTTTGTAAAACCCAACTGACTGATAAGCTTTGGCTTCACACTTTGAGGAGGTTGTTGCTTTGCCAGAGAGGAGAAAGGTAAGAGATTAAAACAACAACTTTTTACTTTTCTATCTTAAAGAAGTCAAAGTATTCTGTTTTTTAAGTCAGTTTAAACGCCTTTTATTATGTTTTACATGTCTCCTCTATGCAATAGAGGCAAGACAACAAAGTGGGACTCCTTTTTTTCCTTCTGTGAACAGCACCAGTAGCTGGCTGACATGGCTGATTCCCCCTCTTAACTGGACCTATCAGTCTGATGTCCTATCACTGTAACATCTAAGCACAATGGCTTAGGGTAGAAAGCCCAGTGTAGAGCATAGACTGTAGAAAGGATGCAGAACTGTTAAAACCAAACCACAATGGACTGACCAGTTACCACAGAGTAGACCGGTCAACCAATCAGAACAGACTTCACATACTTAACATAACCATTAACTATTGTGAAGATGCTTCAGAGGTCATGGAAATCATCATCAAGTATATGAACCAGAGTTGAGGCAAAATGCGACCTCTTTAACGTAGTTTAAAAGATAAAATAACTATAAAAACCCTCCAAACAAGAACTAAGAGGTCAGTTCCTTGTCCACAGAGTGTCCTGGTCACCTGCTTTTAGCACTGTGCAACTTGAGCAACGGGCTGTCGTTCTCTTATGAGAGGTGCATAGGTTTACGAGGTAGTTCAAAAAAGAGGCCAGGTCTTGGCACTGCCTGATACAAAAGCTGAGGCAAAAATAAGTGATAGGACAGTAATGGATAAATTTTCAAAGGGAGAGAGGGAGTGTAAGTAGACAGACAACAAGCTACAAGTGCAGTTAACATTTCTAAAAATACCATGCCTAAAGGATTAAGATAGTCGATGCACTCCTCGATCTTTCAAAAGCCCTTTGAAACTAAAAAGACAACATAAACTATTGTTTTCAACAACTTGTGCATTATGTCACAAACACAACTCATGAGACTTCAAGACTAGAACAGTGCACCCAAGTCTGTAACACATTTTCAATGGAAATGAGCTTCTGGAGTGCTTTTCTAGTCTTTCTGACTAAGTGCTTTTCACACATGAGGTCACATCGACCCATTCACACACATTCACTCTCACATTCACACTTACTTATGTCTTGCCAAGGATGGATGTACATGCAACAGCGAGAGCTGGGCTCCCATCCTCAACCTTCCTCTTGATGGTAGAGCGCAGTACCAGACTAAGCCACCCATGCACCCTTTTTTAACAGTCAAACCATCCTGTAAATAGTAAAAACCAATGAGGTAAAGGGATATCAGTTAGACTAAGCTTCCCTTGCAAAGCAGTTGGATTCACCACATCCATAGAGTATACAGATGGAGCCACTTAAATTTTCCCCACTTTCCTTGACTCAGTCTTGACTGGTCCATGACTGGAACATGCTGGGACTGCCCACATTTGTGGCTGTAGTGGGACCCCCGCAATGTGGAGACAAACATATGGTGACTGGTTATTGCTAATGCTACTCTGATCAGGGCTTGGTTGGAACCCACTGGCTGTGTTCTTCTGAGAGAAGCACCATCTCATGAGGACACCTTGCAATTGCACAAATTGCCGTGCTTATGGCAGAATTTAGGCAGAGCCCCAGAGAGGTGCTGTAATAAAACTTAAATCACTGGAATTAAATACATTTTTCAGTAAACAAAACATTCTTTTATTGTGTTATGAACTTAATCAAAGAAGTTATCTCATTTGTCCTTATTAAGTTTTTCATGTAAAGTTTTCATGTAAATTTCTTAACTTTAGTGGGTACTCCCAGTGGACGGAAGTTGGCTGGAACTAGGCAGGAGTTTGACTGGCATTCAGCTAGAATGGGAATATTAAGGTGGCTGCATCTGAATGCCATTGACATGTGGATCTCCATCAAGTATGTCAGATTAAGCCTCATGCTGTGTTCATTTCCTGTTAAACATTTTTATGTTTCCGGGTCAGAAATGACCATTCCACTAAGACTCACTATAGAAACTGTATTAATACCCATTATCACGACTCGTTGTTCTAGTGAATATTACAAGTTTTGAGCTTCTATATGTTTTTAGTGGCCTGTTTTCCTCATTGATCTGATCTTATATACTACACAGAAATAATCAGATGACACATGGTATACTGTTAATTCCAGAGTACTTTGGGTCAAAGTTATCAAGGACATTTGCTTTTTAAACCATTTAATTTTTTGAAACACAAGTGACCATAAATATTTTCATTATGTACAAAGGAAATTATCCCTCAACTGCACTTGACTATTCCAAGATCAATGTCTTTATGCATTAACATACACCTAATGAGGACAATGACATAACAAAAACAAGAAAGCCCTCTGAGAGTTTGTTAGTTACGCAAAAACTACTGGTCTGACTTTGCTGAGATTTTCAGGAGATATTGGTAATGACCCAACTTAAAAATGATTCAATTTTGGCGGTGATCCAGATAACCGCCACTGTATAACTGTCTAACTAATAATAATATCAACATGATACTGAGTGCTAGATGTGGGTTTTTAGGGTCAAAGAATCATATTATGATGGTAACTTTATCATAGAACTATTGCTTATAGATATAACAGCAATATGTGATCTACCCTGGTGGAGGTTTGTGCTCTCTGAGTGCTTCTAGTTGATTTTAACTTTTCCCCTTCAGAAATTAACAAAAACGTAACAATGAGGAACAAAATACAGACAGCGGCATATATCAAGATTGTTTGTAGTGCACTGTGTATGTCTTTTAATCAGACGACAGACTTTCTTTGTTGTTATTCTTGGAATGGCAGAAGGCGACAGATTCATATTTTATGGAGTTATTTCATTTGCACATTTGGCTCTCAAGGTTTCTCTCTGGCCTGTGAAAATCCAGAGTATACTTGAGCCACTGAAAGCCAAGTATGAATAAGTCAACAGTGTCAAGGTGTTTATTTATTCATTTAGGAATCCCTTCACAGTCCTGAGAAGAATCCAGGGGTGGCTTTGACACATAGCTTCTGTCTAAGTGCAACCAAATTATAAAGGGAGAAATGTTTTTAAATGTGTGCACACTGAAGCCCAAATTATAGACTGTTTTATTTTTATTGTTGTGCCTCTGACAGCTCTCATGTTAATTCAAACCCTCTCTCTGTTAGATGAGCACAGTCACTGTAATACAACAACTAAGAAAGCTTGTCGTGCTTAAAGCTAATTTTCCTCAAATGTTCAGAGTCTCAGTGTGAGTGCAGTTAATCACAGTTGGATGTCTTGGCTTTTTGGTAAGTGTTTCAGTCCCTAATATTTCACATTCAGTTGTTCATCCAATTCATCTCCTGGAGTGGTTAATATTTCACTGATGCCCATGTCGTTTGTTTTTAGGACAACAGAATATCCGTACACTAAATGTCAGTATGAAGGAGAAAGAGTACTAGACTATGTAAGGGATGTATGATGGCATTACATGTTTTGGTTTGTAATGTCAAAATCTCAGTGCACTTAATCCAGACAAAGCAGTTTAATCCAACAAATACCTGCAAACACACTAATCCCTGGCAGACTGTTTGTGCCAGACAGCAGCTCATTTTTGTGAATGGAGCAAGAATAAGAAAATGACAGCTTAGTTGGTGGCTCATCTGTCAAAACAGCCGTCTGCCTTTCTTTTTTGTATAGATTCTGTCAAGTTAAGCAGAAATTTCCTGGCTGTCAAGAATGATTTTCACACCCAAACATAAATATGACCACTATAACAGTTTGGCAGCTTTCAAAACAAGAATCTCACCGAGGGATATGGATACAAAACCATTTCTATTTTGATGTCCCTTTACTTTAAACCTTTCAAAGATTTTTTTTTTGTTCTTACCAAGGGCTTTCTTCAAAGTTATGCATGAAGTCTTTGATTCAAGGTTGATGATACCACATTTTTAGTGTCACACTTCTATGGGGACTTCATAAAACACAACCAAAATTCTAAAAAACACAACAACATATCCAAGAAGTAAGACAACGTCTGAGAAAATATGTGAATCATTCAAAAACACATCAAAGAGCAAAATAAAAACAACAAAAGGCTCCTTTATTCTGTGCCATTTCAAATCAGAAAACACAACAGCGAGGAAAAACAACAACAAAAAGTCACAACAACAACAAAACATTACAGATAATCAAAGAAAAACAGCAAACGTAAGACAAAACAACAAATCAAAAACCAAACACCAAACCAGAGGGGTATTTCGCCAAAGTGGAATTATGACATCCAGGATAACCAAGTAAAGCCAGGCTTGACCAAGTCCCTTCTGAGCACGCTGGCTTAATCTGTTCCACAAAGTTCAATCCAGACTGAGAAGGAGCAGCTTGGCAAAAGCAGATGTAACTAATTTGGATAACTGCAAGTTCACGGCGTTCTTCAAAAGACCGAGAGGTAGATCACAGATATACTGAACGAAACAGGGAAGATGCATGTGCAAACTTTGCTCCAAATGAAAAACAACGGCAGATGGAAACTTATCAGGAGGTCAAACATATAATTTCCATAAAAAAAGAAACACAGCTTCTGTAATAAAGGAGTGAGAAAAGGTAGCAGATAACAGCAGACCGCCTGAATGCATGAGCAGTCTGAAATATACATTCAGTAATGAGTCAACGTGTATTTACAGTTCAAATTTATACATATTAATCTTTGAAAAGAACCAAGGAGAGATAAAAGAACAAAAAATAGCGTTACAATTAATTACAAATACAGATACTGAGAAAAGGAAAAGAAGCGTCCTGATTATTACATGTAACGTGTTTTTCTCTCTCTATCCCTCTCTCTCTCTCTTCCTCTATATATATATATATGTATATATGTATATATATATATATATATATATATATATATACATATAGACAGATAGATACACACAAGTATATGTACCTATACACTGATAATATACACCACTTACAATTATTACAGTCCATTTATGTGGCTGGAGGAAAACACTCTTCAGATAAGATTAGAGAATAAATAGTGATGAAACTACATACTAAAAAAAACTTTCTAGCATTTGGACCATTTTAACCATTTAAAATATATTTCTGTATCATAAAATAAATCTTTAAAAGATTCAACACTTTTGAAGATCATACATTTGTCTTACTTTACAACCTATTTTCTTCTAAATTGCAGAATATTTTAACATGCTGTTTGGTAAAACAGAAACAAATTTACAGATTAAACTAATATCTTCTAACAAATCTTCAAAAGGACCTGTTTTTCAAAAATAATTGTTATGCGAGTGTTAACAGAGGCAAGGAAGATAAGTATAGACTGCACTATCACGAAGATTACCATTGCTAAAAATGTGCTACTCTGTTTAAACATGGACTGTATAACTGTAAAGATTATGCTGAAGTTGTTCTACTTTGTTCAAATATCGACTGCACTATCACAAAGATTAACATCTGTGCTGAGTATGCACTACTTTGTGTAGATATGGACCAAAAAGGACCTTTTATTAAGATAATTGTTATTTTATGAGTGTTAACAGAGGCAAAAGGTGCCTCAGTTTCATATTTTTTGCAATTAAAAACAAACATGCTTTTTTTAAATTATTGGATGTGAGAAAAGAAACCCCAAGCTATGGCTAAAAATTGAGTATTTCTTAAGTAATAATCATGTTTGTTAGATATGATGAAATATGAACACACGCCTTTGTTCTGTTTTGTATTGTGGTGCCTGGTTCATCATTTTGTAATCGTCTTTGTCTGTTGAAGTGTAAATCTCATTTTCTAATAAAAGACGTGAGGATTTTTTTTTTTTTTTAAAGTTGCAACAGTAGAGCTTCCACCAAGGACGTTATGTTCTTGCCCGTGTTTGTCTGTTTGTCTGTGAGCAAAACAACTCAAAATGTTCTTGATGGATTTTTAGAAATTAAAAAGAGTAAAAGGTAATGTTGGTTATGGCACAATGAAGAAGTGATGGGATTTTGGTATTGATCCAAATCTGGATGCAGATCCAGGACTTTTTTACAGGATTTTATAAGGCATTTTTCCTTATTTTTCCAGACAAATATCAGATTGACTTCTGATTATTTCTTCTGATGTTTTAAGTTGTTTTATTTTGTTTGTTTTGATCAAATAAAATTACTTGCCAGATAACTGTTAGTAAAACATTTCTATAAACTGATTTTCTTGTCCTAAGAATTAAACCCTCTTTATTGATTAAACAATGATTGTCTGTTGCCTTTGTTTTCGAAAATGTGCATATTTAGAAGGATAACTTGTGCAAAGACATTTTTGGTGTTGGGATCAGTATCTGTACCAAAAGAAGGACCTGTATGGTGTGGATTTGCAAAATGTTTGGTATCAGCCATCACTGCACATAACAGCTTTGTTAGTTAGAATTCGCTATTTTTCTGCAAAGTTCTTCCTTTTAACCACCTGAAAAATCATGTGGTTGAATAAAACCAGCAGCCTGAAGCTATCCCCTAAGGCTGTGTGTAAATATACCCTTTAATGATTTCCCAACATTTTGAACACCAATGATTAATTGATTAATCAAGAAAAGAAATGCCAGATAATCAATAACAAGAGGCATGTTAGTTAGGGCCTGTGAATAGAAGCATAAGCCGATGTGACTCACATTACTGACAGTTAAGCCTATAAATAATGCTTTTGACTCACCACAGAAACAACACTGCAGACACAAACAGATGCTACTTTTAGCTTGTGTTGTTGTTCAGCAAGGGGCTGGTGCCTTGTTTACCAGACAATTGATTTATCATTGCAACAATCAGAAACTCTCTGCAGAATTCAATTTGGTGGAGCAAAAATATCATTTGCTCTGATAAACTGCAGTGTGAGGTGAAACAGGGACAGGTTGATCTCTGTAGTGTTGCAGAAAAGCTGCTAATTAGGCAAAAAGTAGACAAACAGCAGGTGTTTCAACTCAGACAGACTCAATTGAAGACAGAATAGGACAGATATTTTAGCAGTGTTTCAATGTTTTCCTGCTGGTGTTTGGGTGTGATCATAATGCATGTGTAAGCTGTTTATTTCCTGCCAATATAACTGTTTACATTACTGCGCTGATAATTGGATCAGACTTTGCTTATTAGTGCTGCATACATATTTTCAGCTTAATTCTGCTGAAAGATAAAGAAAAACAAGCCTATGGATCCAAGGGGCTGGCATTTAGTTAGAAGGTGAAGAAATACTTTTCAGACATAAGATTGAAAAAAAAAACACTGGAAAGCTTGAAAACCTCAGAGACCAGGACCTATCACATCATCTCTGTTCTCTTCTCCCTGCAGGCGATACCCAATAGCTTTGCTCTCAGCTCCTTGGCAGCTTAATCAAAGACCACAAGTCCACAGAGGCCTCGGGAATGTGCAGGCGTGAACAGACAGTGCAGGCGTCTCCTTACCTGCTGTCTCTGTGGCTTGAACAAATAGAAACAACACAACATAGAAAACATTTATTCTTACAACCATCATGAGTGATTTTATCTGATAAAAATGACAGAATAAAACACATAAAGCCACCTACAGCATGTTCAGCTGACAAGGATCTCATGTTCCTGTGTGGGTTATGACTGCTCTGTGCAGAGGTTTGTGTTACAGGAGCATGTGGTTTTATTGGACTTAAAAACCTGAGATAGTCGTTTATATCCTGTGCCATTGTTGGCTAAAGTTTGGCCTCACTGCCCAACCGTGTAGATACAGTTGAGTTTATCACTGCTCAGTGCAAGAACATAACTACTTCAATTGAGAGACTGAGCTATAAGTGAAGGATCATTTATTGGATAAAGATTAAAGTGAAATGTCTGTAGATTCCGCTGAAATGTTTCCATGTAGTTTAAGGGGTTGGGAGGCAAACAGCAGGATAGGATAAACCCCTTTAAAGGATTAGCTTGGGTGTCCATATCACCAGTAACTAGAAAGCACTGGGAGAACTAAAACCTCCGCCAAGGTAGCTCACATATTACTGTTATATCTATCAGCAATAGTTTCATGATAAAGTTACCTTCATAATATGATTCATGACCCTGAAAACCCGCACCTAGCACTCAGAATCATGTTGATATCATTATAAGTTACACAGTTATTGAGCAAATACACTATACACTACAATAAGATTCTTACAGTGTTTAACTTTTCCTCAACAAAGAACCACTGACAACTATGAATCACCTAGCCTCCATATCCAGCTCCCTTCCCACAGGGGCAGATCTGGCCAATTTGGCAATTATATTCATTAGTGCCATGGGCTTCAAACAACCACACTTAAAAAGTCCTGCTTACAAAGCCCTGAACTGTCTCTACAAACTGCTGCATATGCAGTGTAAGATCATTATGACTTAATAACAGCTGTGCGTGTTGAATCATAATGTGTGAAAGACTTCAGTCCTTTTACATTTTTGAGAGAAGCCAGACGCTCTCACTAGACTGATGTTAGCCTAAACTCAACTAATTATGAAAACAAAACACAAATAAATTGAACAGCAGTTTTAAACTCACATTAGTAAACAAATGAAGCACATAAAAATACAGCTTTGAGGCATGTGTTTTTATAATTTAACGATGGAAAATCTGGGGAAAAAAAATAAGTAAAAAGAAAAATAAGGCTTACCATATAAGTGAAGCCAGAAGTTTTAATTGCAGCGATTACAGATGTTTTTTCCCCATTAACCCTTAGCCCTGCTGTAGGAAACATGGGAACACTGCTTCATATAATTCAAATTAAATCAAATGCACAAGCTAATTAAGAATTTATTTTCCATTCTTCCACACTAACCTTCAACTTAATCACAGGATCCCTTTATTCTACTCTTGGGATAGAGATAGTTTCTGGGAAATTAAATTATCTCCAAGGAAGATACCGCTCTTTAAATACACATGTGCCCAAAGCCCTGATTCAATTTATTCTCCTCCCCTCGGCATTGAGATATCTCTCTTTTCTTTCCAACAGTCCCCAACCGTTGATTCCTGATATTGAATTGAATAAATAGCCTTTGAAGATTTTATAATAGTAAATTTCTAATAATGTTTGTCTTGTCAATGGATGTTAAGCAGACAGCGTCCTGTGGGATGGTGCAGTACGTTAAGTTCGGTTTCTTGAAAAAAGCTTTTGTTCCGGCTCTTGTTGGACGACAGAGAGAGGGAGCTCAAGAGAAAACATAGAGAGCCAAACAGAGCGAGACCGAGATTCAGAAAGTCTTCACAGCCACGGGCCTTTAATCATGAAACTTATAAAGAGCAGGAAACAGAGCAGTCCCATGAGCACACACCTACACACAGACACACACATTCAGCAAACAAAACCCAACATCACCTGTCATGAAGAACCCTTGAGGGGCTTCTCTTTGGTCATTATGAGACCCTGTTTGCTTTTGCCACAGTTATGGGAGGTAAAACCACACAGGAAATAGTCTGGAGAAGACAAAAAATCATGTGCAGGTATAAAGGACTGTAGGGGATTGGAAGAATTTGTGCATTATCTCTTTCTACATATTCCAAAGAAAAAGAAAAAAAATCATGCAGACGGAGCCTCTTCAATTTTCCCCTTCCAGACAAATACCTGCTGAGTTCCAGCCACCCTTCTAAAAACACATTAAGGCTTTAAAATTCAAAAGCGGGGCTATTTTGGATGCATTTTATCAGAGTGTGTTTTTCATGTGTGTGTCGAGGAGTGAATATGTTTGTATATATGTGTGTTTTTGTGCATCTGTGATTGTGTTTTCATGTTTTTATATGTTAATATGTTGGCTGCGATTTTGTGTGTTCAGGTTCTGGTTGTCCTCAGGTCCTCGAACACTTTGATGCATTTGGCCACAATAATCTCACAGTTTTGATTCTCTGCCAGTAAATCTGAGATTTTCTGAATAGCCTGTGAATGTTCAGATTCTGTGTGTTTGTTATGTGGGGATAGTACTCCTTAAGGATGCATGATTTTACCAGACCAACAAAAGGATCAGCAGATTTTTGCTTAAAAAGTTCATTATCTGTATTGTCATATATGAACATTTTTGCTGATATTTACATTTGAAATTTTGACCTTATAAATCGTCCAGACACATCCCATTTATTTGCTGTAGTTTTGGCAAAATAGGCAATTGTTCCAATTTAGTTCATCACTGAATGTCCAGTTGTAGAAATCAAAAGCATCATTTATTAAAGAGGAAAACATTGTTTTCCTGCTTCATATCTGTTTCTAACACAAATGGACAGAAACCATGGAAGAAAAAAGGAGAGTAAAAGCAGAAGTAGAAACTTTATGCTCTCGGCACAAAATATTGGTATCAATATCGGTATCTGCAGTAATAAATTTGGAAATATCAGCATATTGGATATAGGTAAAAATCCAATATTGTGCATCCCTAGTATTCCTCTTTAGGGCAGGATGTGAGGACAAATGGGCTCTGTCTCTACCTGTTTGCTGTCACAGTTGGACAGAGTCTGTCCTCTTCTGGAAGCCAACTTTTTTTTTATGTTGACCATGTCTGTAGCTAATGGTCACTGAGTCTGTACCTCGTCAGGACTTTTCTAGGCAAAGGTTATTTTACAGAGCTCAGGTAATCTGGCAATTTGCATTCGATGTTATGGGACAATAATGTTTTAATTTGCTTTTGCATAAATTTCTTTCTGTTTTTGTAACAGGTGATTGCTGTATTCCTGATGCTCTCAAGGCAAGTTCATAAAATACTAACTCACTTCTGCATTTTAGGACTCATTCCTGCACCATATTAAAATAACAGAAAAGTTCATGAGAATAGATTTATTTATTATTCATCACCACTCTATACTTAAACCAGAAACTTGAAGTACTTTATCACACTTTTTTATTCAAGGCATACCCTGTAGTATTCAGCTTCACTCTCCTTCCTTCCCAGGTGAGGTATATGCTTTTGCAACACAACACAAGCTTCATCACAGGCAAATAAAAGCTGCCGAGCAGCATAATGACTCCATTAAGTTTCCTTCAACACACCGAAAGCTGCCTTGACCTCTGATGCTTTTGACCTTCCTCATAACTCTGATAAAGGCTTTTGATTTAATGGCTGCAGTACAGAGTAAGATGTTTGTATATGTGTGTGTGGGATGTAAAAAGTAAGTCATAGAATTCAACACATACTCCATCAGATCTGTGCATTGTTGCAATGCATTGATTTTTGCAGCGTTATTGTGTTTCAGCGCAGCCCGGCTGGGGAGGAGGATAACAAAGATAACGTGGTTCATTTCTCACGGGGACATGCTTCTGTCTGCTTCCCTGCCTCTGCCCTACAGCCTGTGCATATGAACAGCTGTGTGAGTGAGTGTGTACAGTCTGTTTATGTTACTGGGCTGTTCAGGAACAGGCTGCAGTCTCAAGGCTACACTGGAGCTATCGCACATGCAGCTGGTGTGTGCATTTGAGATTTCCCCGTTTAATATGTTTTCTGCAGCAAACAATCAAGCAGAGCGAGGCTTTGGAGTCAAGTGTGCACAGTCTGGATTTGCTAACCACATGTGTAAACACACACACCTGCACACGGAGTCTTATCATGAGCCTCCATTGTACTGCAGCAGTGTGTGATGGTGCAATGTGTTAACCACAGACAGCCCCAAGGTTAAATGTTTGCATTCCAGAGCGCCATCACCGTTACGCTGATGAGAGAGCAGATTTCAGACACTATTAGTGTTCTCGCTGTGTAGTCTTTTAGATGATGATGAAGTAGAGAGCATTTGCAAGCTGCAGGGGGGTTAGAGATTAGAGGAGGTCTTAGCAGACTGCAGAGCACCTGAAGGTGAGGCTGGGGAGGCATATTGCTCGTCCTCTGAAGAGAAATGAGGAGCTTCACACAAAAGGAGAGGAGGATGAAGTATAGACTAGAGATGTATGTGATTAGCTGACCAATTCATTTAACCTCTCACTCCTGCTGGTCTGTTCTAGGATTTCTTGGTTAAACTGATAATATTAGCATTTTTACAATAGCTCCTTTGGGGAGTGTTCGCTGTATAATACTTATCAAACAGACTCAATCAGTAGTGATGAATCTTTATGACCTGCAAGATAAGGCCAGACCATGAGCAGAGAGATGTAGGGATCGCACTTAAGAATGAGTTACACAGATATTGTCAGTTACTGGATAAAAACGACTGAGCCCATTACCGCTAAGTAACAAGGAAATTAATGAGAGTTAAATGTAGGTAAAGCAAAGGTCAGAAGAGAACCGTGGCTCTGACATCTTAGCTCTCTAACCCTAGCACTGACACAACTCTGAGACTAACACTACAAAAGCTTATGTAAAAGCCAAGTGTAATCGACGCATGACAAATAAATAACATTGGATTTCTACAACTTTTTGCTAAAAAATGACTCCATTAAAAACAGCACTGGTATAATGCTTTATCTCACATAGTAAAGGAAACTTGGGATGTTTTCACACCTAAAGCTTGGTTGATTTATTCCAATTCAGCTGTTCCAAATTTGCATTTCTTTTGGACCTTTTTACGTTCACACCACAGTATTTTGAGGCAGGTTGAAACCAGATCCAAGGGCCAGGGCTGGCCTTTTGTCACAGCCAGAGTTTGGGTTGTACTGTGCATTATGGGAAGAAAACCTGCAGGTTAAATTTTAATAATGTATTAATGACAATAGCAGGTATTAAATGTCCAATTTAGGACTATACAGATGAGCATATTTGTTAAAGTTTGAAACACCTTTTGATATAAGTGTAAAAACAACAAACAAAAAAAGGCCTTAAGCATGTAGGGGACGCCAGATAGCAGATAATTTGGAGAGTTGTTCCGATACAAGAGATTAGCATGAATGCCACTAGGTGTAGTGGCAGTTTTACCATAACTGTCAATATTTCCTTATCAATGAAGAACCAAGAGCGACACTAAAAACATTTCTCAGTGGAAAATATACTTTTGAGAGGGATTTACCCCAACTGGCTTACATTAAGAACTACTTAAATCTTCCTCTCTTTCTGTGACTGAGTTTTGCAAGTCCCTGACCAGAACATGCTTAAGGTGCGTTCACACCAAATGCGACTCTAGCGACCTCGGCGGCCACTTTCCATGCAGAGTCAATGTACAGCCACGATCAACCATGACCACGTGCGACCAGATCTCACGCGATGCGACGGGTGCGTTCTTGGCGACTTGGTCGCATCTTTGGAGACATGGGGGCGGCGCCCCTGTTGCTGCAGATGGGAACTCTGGGGTCGCTTTGGACGCAGAGCAGGTCGCCATGCCCTGCGTCCAAAGTTTAAATATTTGAACTTTTCAGGCAATGTCGAGCCGTGAGAGCCAATCAGCATTGTGTGGGTGCGTGACCACACCTGTGACAGACTGTTTTTATTCCGGTCCACAGAGTAACAATCTATGTCCGTGTGGGGAACTTTAGTTAGTGAGAACATTAGTTCCGCCTAGACGGACCGCATTCAACTCACAGAAGATGCTGCTGCAGGGCCATCAGCTGCAGTGTTTTGTGGTTGGTAGGTGAGTGAAAAGGATACAGTTAGAATAATGTCAGCTAATACGTCCTATTATATGATATATGATATGATCACGGGGTGAAACTCGAGCAGGCGTGACGTCACTGAGCAACAGCGACGGTGACAAAATGAGCAATGCACAGGCGACAGGACTTGGGTTTGCGACGCAATCTTGGTCGCCAAAGACGCGTTCAGTGTGAACGCACCTTTAGATGTGCCCACCATCATGTCTGTAATGAGATCCCCCGTAATAGCATGGCAGAAAAGTAGAGACTGGTTAACACGAACATGACTCAAATAAAGACAAGCCTATTGGATGTGTTCTTGTGAAGAAAGCACCATCAAATGGGCATTGTGGAATTTGGGCAAACCCATTTCCTGGATGTTGGCTGGAACTCAGCGGGTTTTCAGCTGGAGGGAGAAAATTTAAGCAGCTGCACTATCTTTCGTTCTTTCTTGCCATGTTTCTTTTTATTTTCACCAAAATTAAAACAAACAAACAACAAAACAACCAAGTCAATGCAAAATAATACATATTTGCACCAAACAACTGTACATGTCCATCAAACAAGTTTAACCATGTGAGTACATACACATGTATGTCAACACCACAACCAGTTTGAGAAGGAACAGAATAAAGCGAAGAGCTTATCTGGTCCTGTCACTTCCTTACAAATCAGATCCAATTCTGAATTATAATTAAAATACCAGCTGTCATTATTCATGGAAACAATTTAAATTCAGGGGTAATAGCAACCTCATTCTTCACATAAACCACCAAGAGACCAAACAAAACATCCTTATAATAAGTAAGAACTTCAGAAAATATCAATGTATATATTATATAAACATATCCATACCTATCTACATATTACAAATACAGCATCCTCATAAATACACTATTTAAATGTCCCGAACAGTGTTCATAATCATCCATCTCATAAATACTACATACATTAAATAAGCTTCTCTGTGGTTTTTCTGTTCTAAACCACGTTTTATGCTATTTACTATATTTATTTGCATATGTTATTAATAATCAGTGCTAATATACATTATATGCTAACAAATTGTTTTGGTATAATACCATTGGAAGCAGCATCTGCCTGCTACATCATCTGATTGGCCTGTACTGAATGTAATTGACAGATCAATTGTCCAGTAACTTTCTTTATACCTTTCAGAAGGTTCTTCCCTCCTGAAATGCTTTCTGTTGGCTGTTGCTTGGATGGTCCAGTGAAATGTATCCTGTTTAGTGTATATCGAACTGTCTTTCTGGCATGTCAGCTTACTTAAGAAATATCTACATAGTGAATAGAGTTAAAAGTAAAATATCCTGCATCCCTTTTTGACTTTAAATTTCAATCTGGACATGAAGATCTGTCACTTGTATAATGGAGATACCTCACATGAATAGCATCACCGTACATCCACTTGTTGCCTCTTTTTTGGTCTTATTCATCGTCTACTTTCTTCCACATTTCACCCTTCTCCTTGCCTCTATTTTCTTTACCCTGTCTTTCAAAGCCTTCATCTATGAGCTCTCTTTTCTTCTTGCTCTGCTCTCTGCACTCCTCTTATTTCTTTTGTCTAGCATGTCTCCTTTGGTCTCACCCACTACTCTTCATCTTCACCCTTCCCTCCTGAGCCTAGAATGAGACTAATTCTCTGCCAGCTCATTGTCAAAGAGGAAAAATGAGAACATGAGACACTATGGCACACAAAGCACGGCTTCTGACAGTAATGGGATTATGAGGTAAGGACTGAATATTAAAATAACGGAGGGGAAAATGTGAAAAATGTCAAATGGACATCTGAACAGAGGACTATAGGAACACTTTATCATGCTGCCGAGTCTGTCCCTTTCGGTGCAGTGGCAAATGCATGAGCGGTGCATATAATAAAGGACCTCACTGTCTGTTAAGTGTTCCATTATGTGCAATGTTGTGCTGCGTAGATAAGAACTGAAAGGAAGGAGGAAGATGGTTTGGTACAACACAGGAGAAAGACATCCTAGGGAGGCCACGGCTCCCTCCATCATCCAAGGACAGCTCACTAATAGAGTTGTTTACATGCAAGCTGCAGCTCCATCTCTCTCACGCACTGAAACACTGCAGGTACAGAGCAATCATACAATTTATGCATGCCTCTCTGGCTTGATTTTAATGCAGATTGCCACCATAAGGATCTCTCTACATCAGAAGTCACGGGAATTAATCTTTCTGCATGAAACAGAATGCTTTACTATCATGTCAGCCCTCCTTGCCCTTGTTTCTGTATGTGTGTGAGAGAGTGTGTTAATCAGCCAGGCCTGTTCTGGGACGAGCAGGCCTGTTAGTTTAACCTTGTGCCCTGCATGCACGCCCAGCAGATAATGGGCGCTGCTGGCAGGAGCCGGTTAGTTCCCTCTGACTTTGCATCTGCCATGTGGTCTGGCTAAGCATGATGCCAGCTTCTGAAGAGGCTTCTTTCAGTCTGATTTAATTCACATTCATGCTCCTCTATTTTTTTTTTATCTCAGTAAGACTAGTCCAGATCCAGACTTGGAACCCAACTGTAAACTGTTTAAGGGAGACAGTTACAGCTATGTGAGCTGTAACATCATGCAATGCATTTTACACCTGGTGCTTTAAAGAGCTTTATATGCCCTTTAGTGTGTGTAACATATCTCCTTTGTGTGATAGTGTTTCTATGTAAAAGACAAAAAACCATGGCATCAGGGCCTCTTCCTCTTCTCTCTTCATAGTGTTTGCCTTTACAGCCCACCAAGTAGACCAACAGTGTCATGTCCTATTGTTTAATCAGGCTTCGGGTGGCAAGCCCAACACAGAGAACACTGTAGAATTAATGCAGAGTTGTTGAAAACATGGTGCCAAGAAGCGCTAAACTGACCAATCAACACAAACTTTACTGGTCAGCCAATCAGAGAGGACTGTACCCCTATGGGGAAGGGAGCAGGAGCAGGAACTTTAACAGAGCGTTTCACATACACTGGGAATACAGGTGGATCAGGGGTACTGAGTACATGAAAACTTCAAGGTCTTTGAACTTCTGTCATTGTGAACATACCCTTGCAGTCATTAAAATAAAATATACATGTTAAGGAGAATACTTGGGCTCTTTCATGCTATCCTAACCCAAAAGCAACACTCATTGATAAAGTCAATATGATGTCACAACTAAAGGTTGTAATTGTGATTACTGTGATAACTTTATTTAGGACCACCTCTGGTCAAAGTCAAGGCTAGGCTCATTGCCCCCACCATCCTAAATACTGGTTTCCTCTTACGGTGAATGATGGAATGATAACAACTTGTGGATAATAAGTATTATGCACCTTACTTGAGATAAATAGTTATTAGAAAGTGTCTCGAAATTGGATTGGCTACCCTGGGTGCCTATCCAAAACTGTTCACTGTGATTTGCTACTTCCCATCTCATTTTTTAAGGCAGTGGTTGATAATGCTGCATTTTAATCCCTTTGAAGCACAGTGCTTGAAGCCTATCATTTATTATGGTATTCATTCCATAAAATGTAGATTTTAGTCCGATTTTGTTTCCCCAAAAGAAATACCAATTCAGGCTTCTTCTTTGAAATGCACTGACAGGAAGTGTGACCATATTGTGTTTATCTTCTCTGTGACGTATTATTCTCATATGGACATAAAGAGATGCTACACCCATAGTTCTCTATTTTTACCTTCCGCCAAGGAGGTTATATTTTCGCCAGGGTTTGTCTAATTGTTTGCCTGTTTGTTTGTCTGTAAGCAAGATAATGCAAAAACTACTGGATAGATTTACATGAAAATTTTACCAGAGGTGTGGTTTGGTCCAAGGAAGAAGCCATTACATTTTGGTTGTGATCTGCATATTTGTGTGGATGCAAAAAAAAAATCCAAAATTTGCAAAAAAATCCCATAAGTTAACATTAGGCTGTATTTCAAAAATCATATCTCTGAAATCACTTGATGGACTTGCTTCAAAATGTACACGAAAATATATATAATATAACTTTATCATCACGGTTCTATCATCTCAATTTCATCTGGATCCAGATTGACGTCACAAAAAAACATTGAAGTTTATAATGGAAAATCCCACTCATTTCTCCTTGGCTGCTGCATTATGGGAATTGTAGTTTATTTGCAAACTCAAGTCAATGTTTGTCAGGTTTATGTCACTACATTACCCAGCTTTCGTTGCAATGCCAGTTAGGGACTTCTCCACATGGACAGACATGAGCGGAGACTCGGCCTTCATAACGGAGTGCGTGGTGATCCAGAGTTGTATCTTGGAGGAGGTCTGAACTCAGAGCGCTTTTCTAGTTCATTTTGATCTCTATTTTGGCTCAAAGTCAGATGTTGCTGGTGGTATAAATAGGTGAGCCTCTACTCTAGATTCATGAGACACATGTATCAGGAGTGTGAGAAGTGGTGCCCTCTCCAGAAGGCTTACTGCCCTGACTCATTAACATCCACTCCAAAGTGAGAAGAGAAACACTGAAGCCAGCATGCACCCGGTGAGTTAAAACCATAAAACACAGGAAGTTGCTGCATTGAACACAATAAATCATTTTCCCATCTGCAGCAGTGTGTACTGACAAGATTTAAAAATGTCACAGAGCTGCTTGTTGCAGGCAAGAACAAGTTTTGTCTTGTCTTTTTGTGAATCTTAGCTCTGAACTGAGCTCACGTAAACATGCTCTATGGTGTCATTTCTAGTTTGGATATTTGTGCAGCTTTACAGTTTCAACACGATCAGATTGTGGCTGTCACAGCAGCAGCAGCAGCAGCAGGGTGGCAGCAGCAGCAGTGAGCTTCTGCTGTTTAATCAAAGGGCCCGGGCTGGAGCTGCTGTCGGGTCCTTGAGTGAGACACTGAATCCCCACTCCCAGAGGAGAATGTCTCTGGCTGGATATTTTTTGGTTTCTGCGGCTGGCTGGTTAGAAAATTAGATCCCTGGTGTCGCTGTCAACAGAATGTCCCTCCGAAATGACAATTGCTGTTCTTGTGTGGTCTGGGTTACTTAAAGGCCAGGGATATCTGTCTCTGGGATGACGTTTCTTGTTAAATAAAGTCAGGAAGAATGAGGCACAGTATCGGCACTGGGAAGAATTTAAACAATATTACAAAATATTATGGCTGGCGTATATCTTAAAGTAGTCAACTCCCAGAGGTTTTGAAAAGTGGTCAGATTATTACAAAGTTGGAAAAGTTATTTCAGGCTCTCCTGGTTCTGAACATAAAGTCCTGCTCGCTCGCTCCCCCCCCCCCGACAATGTTACGTGACTTTCTGTTGAAGCACTTTTTGGGCTCAAAGCGCATGAGACTTTCCCAGTTAAATCCTCCATAAAACAATATGAGATTTGTGTTTGTTATCGTCCAATCTATCTTTTGTACACAAAAAAGTAAGAACAAAAGAGAAAGAAGATGAAGGAGGAAAAAAGTTGTAGTTTCAGAAGGTGGTGAGGGCCGCAGCTTTGCCTTGAACTTGATGTGGTAGCTGGAGAGGAGCCGGTTGACTTGCTTAGCCATTCTGAGGTTCCCTGACCCCCAATTGCTTTGGCACTCTGTCATGTGCAATATTCAGGTGTTGCCTCAAAAGAGTTGATTCAAAGAGCTGGCTCTGTAATATAAAGAACCCATATTCTGTTTTTTTAATTTAAGTGAGTTTTATATGCGTCCTTAAAATGATGGAGTACTTCTTAGCATGAGAAAAAAAGTCCAGAGCATCAGGACTTCTGCTGCTCACCATTTTTATGGTAGCAGTTACTGCCTAAAATGGCGACACTCTAATTTCAAGAGGTAGGTCCTTCCATAATTTAGGCCTACCACAGAAAAGGCAAAAAAAATGAACTAATTGTCATCTCACGCTGAAACTTAAGTAAGAGACAAACAGATTATTGAATCATCTTATCAGCACATAAAATAGAGTATAAGAATATTAAGATGACATAGAAATAGCATGAAACCAGCGCTCAGACTTTTAAAACCTACTATTGTACATTGATTATAATTAGAGTCAGGTAACATGATTGCTAACCTGGCACACCAGATGGACTGTTCAATATATTTCATCAGTTCATCTGGGAAAGAGCCCACAGAAAGTGGTTGGGAATGAGCGGAATCTTTGAAAAGCAAATCCAGCAGGTATTTGGACGATAATTTCGTTTATCACTTTCATTACAGACCAATCAGATAATGTAGCAGGCGGATGCTACTGCTGCGGTGTAAAGGACAGAACATGAGCAACTTTGTAAAATACACTCAGCAACACATGTCGGAGGTGGAGTTAAAATGTCCTTTCTATAGAGAAATTTGTAGTGCTAATATTTGTTTTACATTTGATAAAGAAATGCAGTACAGATCTGATTAAACTGATTCTGAAGCTGTTAGCATCTATGCTAATCTATGAACAAGCAGTCACATCCTGCTGTCGTCTCAATCATAGCACCCACCTTTTCTCCTCCAAAGGATGGTGATTGAGCTGTGCTACTTTATTCCGCTTACAATCATTATAGGTTGGAGCTTGGCAAGATGAATTTGTCTGATTACAGACATTCAATCAGGCGGATCTATCTACACTGCAAGGTTACATGTTCCCTTTTAGTGACGTAATGTACTTTGTTGTAAATACTGAAAACGGGCACTTTTTCCATCATTAAGAGAATTATCATGCCTTTTTTTTAACAGGCATAAACAGACAAAAAATTTTTTTTATTAACATCGAAATAAAGTTAACCTGCAAATGCTCTTTAAAGGGCTTAGAGTAAGCATAGAGTTGGTTATGCTCTAAAAACATCTATGTATAATCAAGGCATTTTCATTCATGAGCTATGCCTGGCTTTGCGCTGGGAATTTGTGTGACCAAATAGCAAACTAAAGACTGACTTGCCCCTAACTGCTGTACACCATGCACTTCTAGATAGTATGTGTCACGTTACCTTAAGAGGGATTAAGGTCTTTTTTATCAACTAGCATTATTTTTTATGATAATACCCTGCTGTGAAAATAAGGACAACGAGACTCAGGGCCCTAGTTTGACAACATAAAGCCCATTGTCTCAAAGCCTGTGGCACACAATGGTTTGGGACGAGTCCTTCTATAATTTGCCATTTCAGCACGAGCGTAAATGTGAAACCGCATCAAAATTTAAAACCTCCAGTTAAACAAAAAAGATCACACTTCTCTCTGTCTCTATATATATATACTGTATATTTACGATAGACGTGTTTACTGTACATCGTGTTCCTGTTGTCTTTCTCATTTTCCCTGCAGGAATCATTGGCTCTTTCCTCTACTATATGCACAAAACACACTGGACAGCCTGTTTTATTATCTGTGACCAAAATTTTTGGGGGGAATCATTTGTGTGTATACAATTTATAGAGCTGTAGATCAGTGTAATGTGGAAATCTTTAATTGTGTGTGAGTTTTTCTTGTTTCTGGGAGTATTTCACATGCTGGAGCGCATAGAAATAGCGCACTGAAGAGCACTGAAAGCAGGTTTACAGTTCTCTGTATGGGTTTGAACTTAAACTGAATTTATCAACAAAATGCTCAGATATTTAGAGGTGTACTGCTGTGCTAGTGTTGTGTTTTGATCTTGTGGATGTGTGCCAATCTCTCTAATGCATCCTCAAACTAGCAGAAACACTCCTTCCTATAGTCTTTAGACCTTAGACCAGGTATAAGGAGGTATAAGGACCACTCCTCATTTTCAGACAAGCACTCCTCTGGGTGTAAACAGGAGTGCACGACCATTTTCTAGTTAAACAGGGTGAGTGTTGGGTGTGAAAATGACTCCTGCATCAGGCAGGAATTAGAAAAGACAACTGGGCTTCATGACAAAATGCTTTGTGTCAGGCATCCAATAGAGCCCCCTCTCTTCCCATTGAACTCTCAGGACAGAATTTAAATGTTAGATCCAGAGTGCTGGGTTTAGTGAAACAGAGGTGACACAGGTGAAAAATGGACTGAAAAGCAGCAACAAAAACCAAGTTATAGCTCACTTTGCGTAAAGGCTGAAGTTACAGCCCACTGTATATAAGCCTGAACAAGGATTAGAAATACACCACTGAAAATAAAATATCGATCATCCAACAAACCTGCTTAGAATGAAGTGCAGTCACAGTTACACAAACAGTGCACTGACATTGTTGTGTATTAAGGCTCATAAGCATACACACAAATACACACCCACTTAGCTTGTGCTGGAGGCCCACTCTGGCGCTCTGTGGTGCAAAATAATAAAAAGACATTTTCAGTGATTAATACGCTTCTCTTTCGGCCTGTGGAAAAGTGACGCGTGTACTCGATCATGTCTTGAATCTATTAGAAATTATTGATTTGTAGACGGACAGAGAGAGACAGAGTGTGAGGTGGAGAGACGTGGATGATGTGATGTACAGATGGAGACAGGGACACAGATGGGGGGGGGGGGGGGGCAGACAACACCAATAAAGATGTTGTCTTCAGCTGTAATTAGAAACTTGATGAGAGAGGTCTAGACTTTTTCAGAGCTGCTTTTCAGACCTCTGACAAGTTTGTCAGAACTTTGAAGAAAGCCGTGAAGCTCCTGCAGCTTGTCTGGTCTTAGGGTCTCCGAGGGGACGCTTTGTCTTTGATGTAGACCGTGTCCTGTCTGACGTGACAGTGACGGCTGTGGAAAAAGAGAGGATCAGAGTGTGGAGAGTGGCTTTTAAGACAAAGTCATTCAGCGGCCTCAACAGAAGGAGAATGAGTCAGAATTCAGGCTCAAGGGGGTAAAAGTCTGGCAGTTTACATGAAATTCAAAGGGGCGGGGGGTCAGTATGCAGCACTGGCTCATAGTATTGTGTCAGTTCACTCTTAGGGCTCAGTTGTGCTTTCTGTGTGGATAGTTGCATGAACATGAACTGCTGCTGAATCCTGTTATAAAAGCACTTTGTGTTTTTATACTCAATCCTGCTTTCTCCTCACTACAAACTGATTGGGTCCCAGATTGTGCAGGGCAGTGTGTTTAAAAACGTCAGTTCTGTCTCAAGGTTTAACTGAAGAGATTGAAGAGGAACATGGAGAACCATGAAGAGTAACTGCTGTTTTTATTGCCACTAAGACAAAAAGGAGATGGTTAACAGGAAGGGCAAGATGAGGCGAATGTGAGAGATCAATAAAGAAGTTTGTGTTGTATTTAACATGATATAAGAATGAAAAGAGTATATCTGTGCAGTCTATTTTCTAATTAATGGCTGCTTTACTCCTTAAAGTTTGCCTCTTTGCTGTCTGATTTGTTTCATTTTTTTGGGATGTGCACGGCCTGGCAAAAATCTGCTGCATGGGACCTTTGTGAAGGGGTTTGTCTAAATGGCGACGTAACGCTGGCCACACTTGTGACCATAACAAAAACCAAACATTAAAATGCACTAGTTTAAAGTTAAAGTTCTGAAATTCCCTCAATAACTTGGAGTTTCAGAACAAGAAGTCCTTCAAGACCACAATCCTCCGCCAAGGCATTTCCAACATCATGGGTGAGTGGCTGTCAAAATCTCCCACTGTTAAGAAATCTTTGAAAATTTCATGGTTCTGCATCTTCATTCGGATCACCACCAAAATTCTATCATCCTTCTACTTGATCGTCATTTTCTAATGACACAATAAAAGCCCATTGAGAACTTATTGAGTTATTATCTCTGCCAAGGAGGTTATGTTTTTGACAGCATATGTTTGTCTGTCTGTCTGTTTGTTTGTTTGTTTGTCTGTCTGTTTGTTTGTTAGCAAGATTATGCAAAAACTACTGGACGGACTTTGCTGAAATTTTCAGGAGATGTTAGTAATGGCCCAACTTAAGAATGACTAGATTTTGGTGGTGATATGTACATTTGTCTGGATGAAAAAAATCCCAAAATTTCAAAAAAACCCATGAGTTAACATTGGGTGGAATTAAAAAAATCATATCTCTGCCTTTTTTAATGGATTCGCTTCCAAATTTACTGGATAATATGGAGTCCATGAGTTTAACTGAATTACTTACAGATAATTATCGTGCTTTTGTCTTGGAACTGATGCTGTTTTTAATGCTGTAATGTCAGATTTCCTTCATGAACAAGATTTTTAAAAATATTTTAACCTGCTTGGTTAGCCACGCTAGGGGTGTAGGAGGGCCGCATGAGGCCCCTGACCCACCAGTTGCTATAACCAAGTTTGGGGCAGCAGGGGTTCCCAGGTCCTGGTGCTATAATTCTGGGGTTTGTAGGCAGAATAGTTTGGCACCTCAGCTTTACTATATAATAAAATCTAATTACAAAACCTAACCTAAGCAGCACATTGAAGATGTTTGACCTCGAGTTCAAAGTCTGGCATGCAAATAATTTTCAATTTTGTTCAAAATTAAGATTAGACATATGAAAACAAACATAACTTAAAACTGTTTGTTTACCCAAAATATATCAGGTCCAGATTTGTCACATCTCCATAAAGGTGTGAACAACCTCCAAAAAGAGCTGCTTGAAGGCTCTGGGGATGTCTCATCTTTCATGCTGTACATCAGAAAGCAATCTTGAAGGAAAAGCCCAAAAAAGGAGAAAAACAAGCTTTTCAAAACAGATAAAAAAAATCCTCACCAATATGATGAGGCTACTCGACACCCTCAGGTGATTCCCGCAATTTGTCCACAGAGCTGTCTGTGTTGTACAGTATCTGTTTATTCTTGATATTTCCCATCTGCTCTTTATTTTGCATCCAGTCCTGAAACCCACTGGCAGTCGTCATCCATCATTGTGTGACAGTGATATAAATCTCTGGGAATGGATCCCAAGTTCCTGGTAATTCTGATGTAGCCTGCAGTAGGCCATTAAGACTTCCAACCAAGATTTAGTTTTCAGTGTGCTGCATTGTTTACTGTCAAATAAGTGACTTGAGAGGCAACTGCTTGTTGGATAAAAAACAAAGACAAATTTAGCCCTTCAGATAAGTCTGCAGATTCACTGCAGTCATTGTCTGGTTCACTGAATACTCTAGAGGAGAGACCACTCATCTGTCTCTGGCAATCATGGAGCCTGTTGGCTTATCATCTATCACCTCCTAATAGAGGCTATATGCCTCTGGGCAGGGACGTGGATTTCACCGTAATTCTGGTCAAACAGTGTTGGCATTAAATGACTACTAGGCAAGATTAACTTTTCTTTGTGGTAGTACTGTTCAGCTTTGGAGTCTTGGTTCAGCTGTGCATTTTAACTTATACAGTAGCTGATATTACACTTACAGGGGCATGAGCCTGAAGAGGAAACAAACGTCAATAGAGTGGTGCAGGAATGAGTCCAGGACAGCAAAGGGCTGCAGCAGGTTAGTGCATGTGCCTCACAGCAAGAGGAGTTTGCATGTTCTCCCCGTGCCAACTTGGGTTTTCTCCAGGCTCTTCAGTGTCCTCCCACAGACCCAAAACAAGCTCATTAGGTTAACTGGTGACTCTAAATTGTCCTAGTTGTCTGTCTCTCTATTACCCCTTTCAGACTGGCTTAAAAACCTGTCTAAAGCCGGTAACAATCGGCTCCTGTCGGCAGTTTGAAAGGGTTTAATCGGCATTTCGATCCAGGTCAACTGACCCTGCATGCGACACGGGTTTTTATCGGCTCCCCTCTGATCCACTTCAGTGGGAACATCACACCTGCTAATTTATGGATGATGTCGGCGTAATGTGCCCACGGGATAACATTGCGCCCGTCCCCTCTGTCTGTAACTGACGTGACTCTTTGCCGTCTCAGCAACAAATTCCATCCGCCTTTGTATCATCAGCACTGAGTTTATACGTTTTTAAAGTGGGACAAAATTACAAAGTACAGAAAACCGTGTCCATGTCTTCCCTGCTCCTTTCCATTGTTTACGTGATCCTGTTTCTTCGCGCTGATGATGTTATCAACGTGATGACATCAGCTTGATGTGCCAGAGGAAAAAAACAGCCACTCAGCTCATCTGCTGCCGATTAGACCCAGGTCTGCTGGCAGTGGTAAAGGAGTCACTTGCCGATTGTTAGCGGGTTAACACACATTGAAAAAACCTGCTAATTTTAGTGTGAAAGTGGTATCTGTGGGCCTGAGATCGGCTGATGACTGGTTCAGGCTGTAACCCCTGCCTCTTCCCCATTGTCTGCTGGGACAGTCTCCAGCCCCCCATGACCATGGAGCAGAGAGGTAGCATTTTGCCACTTCTGGTTCCTTTGCCTAAAGTCTATGGGATTTTAGAATACCAAATAAGTACCTAATCTAAGGTAGTGAACACATGCAGGTAATATTTGAATTTTTCTTTTGTAACATAAAATGCATCTGATATTGCCCTGCCTTTGAATTTTAAAGTCTTATTGTGGAGGATAACCGACTGCCATGTTTTCATTCCATAATAGCAAACATGAAAGTTGTGTTTGTTTGTGAAGATTACTATGATTAACAGAATGTTTAGGTTACATGAACTTTTGTTCTCCACAGACCTAATTGTCAGCATTGATCCAACCGCACTGGCTTTTGGGTGAGAGAACTAGCGCAATAATAACTTCTGTGATGGCCTAAAAAGATGTGCCATCCCCACATCAAGCCATAGGATTAACCCCCAAATTTCACATAGTCTTCCTCCAAAGTGTTCTGTCAGTGCACAAACTAGCCTACTGGATCCAACGTAGGTACCACATGTGCTTAAGTGGGCAGGTGTGCTTGTGCTAAGCTGGCCTTAGGTGTGAGTGTTCGTAAAAATGGTCTGTATGTGTTGGCCCTGTGATTGACTTGCAGCCAGTCCAGGTTGTACCCTGCCTCAGGGATAGGCTCTAGCCCAACCTTTTTTGTCTCGTGTAACCCCCGAGTCTTTTGTCATACCATGAGCACCCCGTCGCTCATACGTGTTGATGATTCTTTAAAAGTAGAATGTAATCATCCTGGTTTATATGGATTCACTTCTACATCTGTGGACTCACTGCAGCCTCAGTGCTTCTTTTGTGGTAAAGTCCTGGCAAATAACTCAGTGAAACCAGCCCATTTACAGCGACACCAGAGCACCAAACACTCAGGAAGTGTCTGTAAAATACAATAACCCGTGCCACAGGTTATTGTCACCCCAGGGAAACTAGTAGTAGTGCACACTTACCATTTTATTGACAGGCTTATCTCAGTACTTCCAAGTTGGAAATAAACTACTAAATGTTTCCATGTACCCCCTCCCTGGTTGGGAATCACTGCTCTAGCCCCCACTATCCCAAAGAGGAACAAGCCCTGTAGATAAAAGACAGTAAATGTTGCAACTACAAGTGCTGATCATTTCTACTGCATCTAAAGTAGTCAGGAAATTAAACACTGATAGGCTCTCACAACACAACAGATTCTTATCCCTACTTGCATGAAGATATTTGATTTTAGAAATAAATACGTCATCATCAGATCAATGATGACAGGAGCCGGGGTGTATTCAAAATGATTTAGTTCTTCATAGCTAGTCTTTGCTGAATACACTAAAGCCTGCTGATACATAAAACATGTTAATCATCTGTATGAATGATATTCTGCTTCATAACTGGCAGTGTACATTTTAAAGCACTTTCTAATGGAGTTAAAAGTCATCAGTACATTAGGTAAGGTTGACCAAATCCTGACACTGCAGTCCTTTCCTCTGAGCACCGTTCCCTCATGAGAAAAAGCACATGTAATTTTGCTCAAATGGGCTGCTTGCATCACTCTATGATTGAGTTGGTCTGTACCCTGACCAAGATGATTTCCCTTAACAATCCTGTTAAATGCCTGTCTGACATGTCTATGTAAAAAAAACCTGAGGCAGGCTAATTGACTTAAACCATACCACCGCACTGGGTTCTGTTTTGCCCTCCAGTTCAGACTGAAAAATACTTTTCCTTTTCTGGAGAATCAAAACTGCTCCAGCTGGTGATTTTGAGCAGAACAATGGCAAAAGACGGATTGATATTTGAGTATTTTCAGAGTGAATTTCACTGTTTTTCTTCTTTCAACCAAAAGGTACAGTCATTTTTCTTTCAAAAGGAGCGTCTGTGGTTTGATCTCCAGCTCTCAAAGTCATGTTTTGATGTTTCTTTAGGCAAAGCAGTGAACCCCAAATGCCCACACTGCCCTGTATGTGGCATGTTTATGTTGTATGAATAGCTATGTATACATACTATGTAATTATGCGTGTCAAAATATGTCATGGTGCTGGGCCTGGTGGGTAATAATCAGCACAAGACTGAAAAGAGGTGATTCTGTGTGGTATATCATATAAACCTTGAACTAACACTCCTCATGCAGTTGGTGTTAATGACAGAAAGTGTCCATCTATTGTTGAGTTACCATTTACATTTCTTCTTGTTACACCAAAACAATCATTGCAGATGGTTAAGAATCTTCCTTTGAGCTGGCTCAGATTTTCCCAAAGCAAGTGGGGACCAAATGTGGTCCTTCTCCTTACTCAATTTGTCCTGCCAGTCAATTATATGTTTCTATAAATCTTAACCATGCACACCATGAACTAGTGGTGTAAAATAAAGATCTCTTCTCATATCCACAACTAAAGGCACGTTGACATTACTACCATCTAAATCACTCATTTTCAGTTCAGTTTTAATGAAGTTAGTGTTTCATCTGACTACCTGCCCAGCTGCTGGTGGAGGGAAAATAACCTTCAAAAAACTCAAAATAACCCTTTAAAAAAATCAATTACAAATATTTTTATGACTTCTTATGACCAGATTACTTTAGTAAAATATGTTATCATTTTTAACAAGACTGACATGTAAAGTAATGGTCAGGTAATGAAACTGATAAAAAAACAAGAAAAAATATTTTACTTATTTGGAAAAAGCAACTTTAATTTGCTCAAATTCCATGTTTAGATAATCACAGTTAGGCGAGATATTTATTGTTTTATTCAATTTCAGTTATTTGTAATGTGTCTTCTTATTTATATTCTTTAATTTGCAACAGTTTGACCCTTCGAAACAGAGAATGGCATGAATGTGGCCCTTGTGGTAACCAAGGTTTCCCACCCCTGCTCCAGAGATGCTGTTAAAGGCCATGAAACCGGCCATGAGGCTATAGTACATTTAAATTCTGTACAGTGTTACTCATTTCCTCCGATATTTCCCTCATTTTCTAAACTCATTTTCTGCACAGTTTCTAGCCCGAGGCATTGACACCTTTGAACTTTGATTAAGAGAAAATAGTCTGTACCACAGCTGCAACTCTCCCTCCTCTCCATTGTTAGTTGAATGTCACCTCCTATAATTAGCCCCCAGGTTGGGAATCAGCCATTTATTCTGTGGCCAGACCTTCCCCCCTAACCCGCTGTCCAAGAGGAACCAGATGTGTCGCAGTCTGATTAACTCATACTATTTGACAGCATAGTGGGACTACAGACCGAGTGCCCCCTAAGCTTTTATTGTTTTTTACTCTTACCAGTTGGAGCATGTTACTCCGCTTAAATACATCCTTTGTTTGTTGGATCTATCTTGAGCAGAGGGAGGTGAGTAAAAAAGATTTAATATAATTAATAACTAATAGGATCAGCTTTTCTCAGATAAATATGCGCAGATAGAAACCCCATGACTCCAGTGTCAAGTTATCTGAGCAAAGACTGATGAGTATAATTTGTCATCAGCCATCACAGTGGGTGATCATTTATCAGCTAATCAACTGATTACACTGATGTTAATGTCCAATGAAGCAGCAGGCTATCATTCTGGAGACAAAGGACCTAACAAATGACACAGATATAGAATCTCCTGCATTCATCTCTCATCATTTTAGTAACAGAAGCAGACAGGGAACAGCATGGAGTTTCTGTCCTCCTGGAAAGTTGAACAAATGTTTTTCCAAGAGGGCCCCATTTTGCTTTTGCTCAAGAGAAATGAAATAAACATTAACTCAACTGGTGTTAAGCAACTTCATGCACAGGCTGAAGAGGCGTGGGGATAATTTGACTAAGTTGGTACTGGGTACTTGGCAAACCCATGGATGCCACACATGCTTAGAAGCATTTTGAAAAGGCATGTGGACCTGGAGTAGGCTCAACTGGGTATGTTCTTAATTGTTTTTGCCTTTTTGGGAAAACTCACTAAAAACCCTAGGATCCAAGAGTGTCACAACAACGTCTCTGACTGGTTGAGAACGCAATTGCCTAGATTTCTGACCACCCACAGTTTTTTTTATCATTTTCTCAGCTGGTGACATTGGCTGTATTTTTAAAACTACTACAGCCCCAGAGGACCCAATTTTGGATCCGCTGGGGCTCATGAGCAAAGCTCCTCGACCCGACCGCACAACGAACTGTTCCTTTAAGACTATAGTCATGTTGCACATCAAAATAAACAGGAAACACTCAGCCACATGAACATATAAGCCATTATTACATACACCAAGCACAATTAAAACACCAAGCAAATTAATCATCAAAAATCAGATCTGTATAGCGCCACCTGGAATCCCACTCGACACATTTTCACCTCTAGCTCTGCCCTACAGCAAGCTACACACACAAACGAGCCATTTGCGGAAAGCTGATGATGCCTTCCACTTGCACTGGGAAGTCGGGATTTCTGAGTTCCGAGTGGGAAATTTCCACTGGAACGCCCCCCGAGGTCAGGATTTCCTACTAGGAACTCGGGGGATCCTCACCACCCCCGAGTTGACAATCTAAGATGGCTGCCCCCAGTGTAAACAGTTATTAAGCTCCTATAATAATCTGTTTATTAGCACTTCTGACTTGTATTTGTCACACTAAATCAGCCGTATGCACAGTATTGTTCGACTTATATTTATGGAAAGGCTGCCAAAGTGTTATTTACATTCTTCAAGTGGTATGCGCGAACTACAACGTAGGGCGTGCTAACAACGGCTAACGCAATGGCTAACAATAGCCTGATAGATCGGCATGTTGTTTCCGACTTGGCTGATAACATCGGAGATGACGTCATTCCCCCTTCCCTCTTCCCAGTTCTGATGTTTATAGAACGCAGCATGAGACCGAGACCTTTCCATCGACACCAAATACGTCGTTCTATGACAAAAACTCAGGAAACCAACAGCCAAAGAAGATGGTAGACTTTTGGGAATCTAAAAAATGTCTTACCTTTGCTGTTTTGTCATAAAACATTGAATTTGAGAGCTTCTGATCGTCTTACACATGCACATTGCCTCCATGTTTGTTTAGGGCAAAAAAACCCCTATATTTTTACATACTTTCCGGATCCTGGAGCTTTTTATATACGAGCCGAGCAAGCCAAGGAGGGCCGGATCCAGCAGATTTTGGCCATTTTGGTTGACCAATGATACATCTGGGAGGGATTTGAGCACTTCAATTCAATTCTGTTGGCTCAGACGAGTCGACAGAGGTGTGAATTATCCAAATCAGCCAATTAACGGTCGAGATATAGCCCTCATATATTACCGCATGAGGCCTCAGTGGAGACGTCAGATCATCAAATATTACAGTTTTTAGGGTTATTCACAGGCATTTTGAGTAAAAAATGTCAGAACAATGATCCAAAAGAGGTTATTACGTGAAGGAAGTGCTGTATGTGGATTTTACACACTACATTTATTAAATTTTGCTTTTATTTGACAAAATAGATATATTTTTGACCTTTGGCTCAATATGCAGTCTTTTTCAATATTCTCGCCTGACCATTTTGTTATAAAATCTCTCTAATTTTGCTCTGCATCACTTTATAAGAATAATACCTTGCAGAGTTGATACTTACATATTTTATTATTTATTTTTAGAGTTTTAAAGCTGCTATTGAATCATTTCTAAGGGATATTCACGATAAGTGTTTTTTTTTTAGGCGAGAATGAAATTTTCCAATTATTCTGTGTTCTATCTTCATACCCTGTTCCAGTAACATATATACTGATAATTACACATCTGAACAAATCTCACAAGTGTTACTTTTATTATGACACCAAAATTATTCAAATAGACCTTGTGGTTGCAGATATATACTCTTTTCTTTATGGCATGTCATTTTCGAGCAGAAGGCTTAAAAAGGGGGCTGGGGCTGAACAGGTTCACATGCATAGAGAAAACTGAACAGCCTATATCAGTATCTGTGAACAGAATTTTTAGTGACATTCAAAAAATGTCTAAATCTGTGTTGCACGAGAATCTTCAATAGTGTGTTTTTCTTGTTTCTGGATGTATTATGAGCATAAATGTGCGCATGGGAGTAGCACACTCAGGAGATTTTATGAGCCATGAAACTTTTAACTTTCTTTCATGTTATACACTTAAATTGAATTTGTCAACAAATACTCTGATATCAAAATGTGGAGAGGGCATGCATTCTGTGTATTTGACCTTGAGGATGTGTCACCCCTCAAATCCAACCTTCACAAAAACAAGATCACTCTGTGCCACAAACTTCAGGCTTTAGACAGGTTTTGGGGGTTCACTTTTGTGCATACTCAAGATAGAAAGGCTCCAGCTTAACTCTTTACTGCTCTTAATGTTTTGTCAAACACAGCTCTGGGTGCAAACAGGAGTACTTTGAGAAGTGTGAGTACAGGACGTGAAAACAACAACTGCATCACAGCTGGAAAATTGAAAAGCCTACAGGGCTTTTTATTGTCTTCATAAAACTAAGCCATGATGAAAAGAAAGGTCAGGGTCTGCTGCTTTAAGGTGTCTAGTTGCTCACAAACATCAGCTAATTGGATACAATATGTTTGTCAGATTTAAAACTCAAAGTCAATTGTTGTAAAGACACTAAATGTTATTGTGTTTTTGTTTGCTTACAATTGAGAAAGCCCATATGAAGCAGTTAACCCTTCTGCATAGTTCATGACGTACAAGGCTGCAGTAAAAGGATTATTTTGAGGCAGACGCTGAGATGTTTTCACTTACCGAGGCCATAACATCCCACGCTACAAGCTTTTATCCCTCAAGGACAAAACACACATACAGTCTTGGAAGGGTTATGTGTACAGTACAAGCTGCCCATGCACTTGATGAACACACATATAAACAGATATATATGTTAGCACAAACTTTTCTCCAGAGTGACACTGCCGCACACATGGACATGTCATCGATTTTTTTTTTTTTTTTTTTAAGTTTGGCTGCAGGGTCTGTGGGAATATTTGGATCCATACAGAAAACCCAAAAGGCTGCTGTCATACTCTTGCAAAAGCGAAGCATCTCTAACAACATAAAGCCGCCCCATGTAGCTTATATTTTGGCCACAGTCTCAAAAATATAATAAACTGTGACAGATGTCCAGTAATTGACTTACCATCTGTGCCAAAGGGAATCTCATTTAGAGTGAGTAGTGCCTGACAGTGAAGTGAAATCTTTATGAGTGCTGCACTGTTCACTCTGGGAGCGGGCGCCATCACTTTTCAGCCCTTTCGATCTATATTTCCCTGCAGCCCTGTGGTCTGTCAGTGGGATTTCACAAGCCAGACGTGTGTGCAAATCTGGCTGTGCAGGTTTTAAGCATAATAGACCAGGTGTGTCTCCAATGTTTAATAATTATAAATTAACATTCATGACCATACACATGAAAAGCTGCAGTTAGCAGCAGAATAGCACTCTGAAATGCTCTTGTTACCTAACCCGCCCTCGCCCTCCCCCTCCTTGCTCCCTGCTAACAGCTCTCCTGGTGTGTAAATACCAGCCTGGTGATTAATGGTGGGATGTAGTTGCTGTTGTGTCTCTGTCACACCATCGATCATACAGTCCAGGATGACCAGTAGTAAAGACAAGACGAATGGGTCTGATAATGGGGTCTGCTGGCCTGCTACTGTGCTAGCTGAAGCAGTTCACCTTCTAGTTATTAGTCACACCTTTCTAATTACTGCAGATCTCCAACTGGAGATAGGCATGAGAGCCTCCGGGCCTTGAAAGGGCTCTGCTTTGACTCAAGGGTCTGTCACTTTGTCTTAAAAATATATTTCCTGGTTTTCTTCATGTATTGCACAGATTCTTCCAAGAACAAAGGGAATGAAACAAACTTCCAAAAAAATCTTGCTCAAAATTTGGGCTTTTTGCCTCAAATAAGACTAGATACATGGATAGATAGAGCCTATAGTAATGCCCTTGGGGAAATTAAGGTCTCCAGTATGAGTAGTGGTAATAAACAGTCCAGGCCACTGCCTTTGTTCAGGGTGTTGTTCAGCCTGATAGCTGTGGGAATAAAGGATCTCCTGAACCTCTCAGTCCTCAGAGATGAGTCTCCCACTGCTGCTGCTTCTCTGTCCCTCCAGGATGTTGTGGAGGGGATGGTCACTATTGTCCAGGATGGCCTGCACTGTGCTGCATGCATGTGTCTCCACCACCCAAGTGAGTCCAAACTCCTGCCAAGCACAGAGCCAGCCTTTTTCCCCAGTCTGTCCAGCCTCCTGGTGTTCCTATCAGTCATGCTGCCCCACCAGCAGACTGCAGCATAGACCAGAACACTGGAAATCACTGACTGACAGAGCATATACATCACTTCTCTGCATACACCCAAACACCTGAGCCTCCAGAGGAAGAACAACCGGGCCTCTGCGTTCATAGACCAGTCCAGCATGTTCCCAAGGCACAAATCTAAGTACTTCTAGGTTTGCACCCCTTCAGTGACCTCCCCTTTGATTGTGACTGGCTGGATCAGGGGCTAAGACCTCCTAAAGGGACCTCCTAGGGGCCCAATCACATGCCTGGCACAAAGTGTTTTGGCATGCACTGCAGGTGTCTTTCCATTTTCCAAAAGATGCCTTTCTCATTTTTACTCCAAATGCTTAAAAAGAAGCATGTGCTCTTATTTGCTCCAAAGGGTGTGTTTGTCTGGAAGTGGGGAGTGCTCATGTGCAAAGCAAGAGCAAATGTGTTTGTAACTTGAAGATGCTGAAAATAATCACACCTGAAATCACCTGAGACCTCGTCTAAAGTCTGAGGGCCCTAGTTTGATGGAGTGAAGTGCGCTGTCTACACTGTGGTGCGGTTTGGCCTATAGTTTGCTATTTTAAGGATACATACTCTTGGTGCAAAGCCAGGCGTAGGGCACAGAGGATGGATTATGTGCCTTGATTATGCACGGTTGTGCTTTGGGCATAAGATGGATAAAACCAAAGTGTCGGCTCCTATTCCCTTTAAATCAGCATGTTGCCATTTCAGTGTTTACACAGTGGTTTTAGTTGTTTGGTCTGAATTTCAGATGGTTTATTTAATCGCTTTTCTTTTATTTAGCCACTACACTCACAGAACAGACACAGAGCACTGTATGATGTTAATGCTCAGATAAAAGTTCTTTTTTTAATTAAGCAACCAAAGCATTGAAACGATCCAAAAGATGAGTCTGAAACTTCCTGATGAAAGAAAACTCATTCGTTTTTGAACTTTCCAGCCTAAACAGACAGGATCAGACTTCTATATATCCATGGCAGAACTGTTTACTGTACATCGGATAACTGTTGGCTTTATTTTCACATTTCCCCGCAGGAATCCTCAGCTCTATACTCTGAAGCATAAGCTATTACATGTGCCAAGGACTGCTGGAAAAAAAGGCACACTGTCTCTCATCTCTCCCCCATGATCAACTTTAAACTGAATTTGCCCACAAATGCTCCCGTATTTAATGGCAAAGGTGTGTTGCTGTGCATCCTGTGTGAGTGAAACAAGCTCAGCAAAGTGGTTTTTGATCTTGTGATGTGTGCCTATCTGTAATACGTCTTCAAAATAGCAAAGCTACACTATGCCACAGACTTTGGACTTTAAAACCGGACATGAGGAGGTTTAAAGCGCTGTCAGTTTCTGCATCCTTAAGTGAGGAACACACCAGCTTTGCACCTGACCACTCCTCATTTTAGATGAACACACCCCTGGGTGTAAACGTGAGCGCTCATTGATTTGCTATTTAAACAGCATGGGCACATGGTGTAAAAATGACACACGCGTCAGGAGTGAATTACTAGATTCACGCCAAAACACTTTGCATGGTGATAAAATGGGGCCTTAAGTCTGTGGTGCTTCCTCTTTTCCCAGTATGCATTAGAAAGATGGGCACAAACACCTGAGGTCCAAACACCCTCTCACTTGAGCTCTAACACAGAATGCACAACAACACACTCCAGAATCTGAATTGTTTTTTATTGCCAAGTATGTGACACATACAAGGAATCTGACTCTGGCAGTTGTTTTCTCTAGTACAAGGGAAGCAAAGAAATAAAAGTAAATATAAAAATAGAGAAAAAAATCCAATAAAATTAAAATGAAATAAAAATGAAAACAACTCTTCATAAATGCAGTGGACAAAATGTACATCAGGTTTGTATCCATGCATCTGTTGATAAATTCAGTTGAACTTCATATCAGAACAGAGAGCTGAGACACAGAGCACCTTTATGAAGTGCTTCTCAAGGTGCTGCTTTGTGTCCTCTTCAGCACGGGTAATACACCCAGAAACTAGAAAAGCACAGAGAGCACAAACCACTAAGACATTCCTGACATTGTTAACAGAATCATAACTAAAATGTGGAAAACTGCCCTATCACACAATGTCAACAATCCTTCACAAAATTCCTGGATCCTTGCCTAGATTGGGATCACCACAAAAATCTAAACGCTACTCCCTTGTGCCATGTTCAACAGCATTCCCCAAACATGTCATCAGAATCTGTCAAGAGCTTTTGAGTTGTCTTGCTGACAGATAGATGGACAAACAGACAACTGCAGGCAAAAACACAACCTTCTTAGTGGAGGTTACAAGAAAAATACACAATCAAAAGATTCTCATGCAGCACAGAGCTTTATTCATAACAGTTATGAGTAAACAAGGGCAGTGATGCTATACATGATATTTGCAACACTGCAAACAAGGCTAAATTTTAAGTTATTTCCCGCCACTTGGAGTCAGAGCATCCACTAGATGATCAACTGGATTTTACTCAGATCAGTGAAACATTCAAGGCCTTCATTTCTTGTATTTCTTGGCTTATTTTTGAAAAGTCCAGCTGAAGCCATGTGACACTGAGGTTCAGGTAAAACAAAAACTTTAACATGAAGGAAAACAGAGGACAGATACATGCATGACTTCACAATGTTGGAAAAAATTGAACAGCTTTTGCATTGCAGTAACATACTTTTGCAATAACAATTTTCTTTAAGTGCAACGTTATTTTTCCTAATTGAAATAAATATGTTTTTTCAGTCAACTACTTTTAACTTCACAATTTAATTTATTTTGCTCTTTGTTACATTTTAAACTATTGTCAATATCATTTTAAATCAAACTCACTCATCTTTCAAAACATTTTACCCTTTTTATTGAAATCATGAAATTTTGAATAATGCTTAAATTTTTACATCCCTATTGTACAACCCACTAACCAAATATTGAAGCGCTGATAGCGACAATGTCTCACTTTCTCACCGCTAGACCCACATAGTTAAACAATCTTTCACATTCGTACATATCTGCATCCTTCCACTACAACAACAGTGAATAATGAATAGATACATGAGCAAACAATGCACCTAAAACGTAAGCGTGCGTCTTTAAACAAAGGAAAACAATGCGCGTGTGACCGAGCAGGCAGCACAGCGGTCTGCTGCACAGACGCTAAACAGTCTCAGAGAAATTACATACTTTTTAAGGATAACTGTCCCTTACCGATAGCCCTCCTGGTATTTTTGGGTGCTCCTATCAGAACTTTTCAGGCTCGGTGTGCTCTCTGCTCCGGGGTGTCTGCTGCGCGCGTCTCAGGTGAGGTGCGTCTGCGCGTCATCAAAACTCCAGGTGAGCGGAAGGGCCTCTGATTGAGCGTGTATTTCCGATGAAGCGTGATGATTTTGCATAAACCGTTTGATTAATAGAAACATTATCAAATTATATTGTACATACCCTTTAATAATATCATCTTACTTTTTTTTTTTTTTTAATTTGAAGAGTTTAATGTTTTTCTTTTTGATGTCAGCCTTCTTGCCTTTACCTTATAATATTACACCTGAGGCATTTTAATACATTTTTAATATTTCTAAATCCCTTTAACAAGTATCTTTTTATTTATTTATATCGTTACATACTTTTTAAAGGTATTTACGGGCTTATTAATGTTTTTTTTTTTAACAATTTTGGCTATTTTTACAACATTAAAATAATTTCTGAACATTCAAACGACAGAACACTAAATATGAACTCTTTTTTTTTTTTTTTTACTAATCAGTGGTTCAAAATTTTATTTCTGCTGTGCCCTCCCTAAGAGATGATCTCCCAAATGCCCACCACCCAGGACGTTACTAAAAGAGCTAAGTCCAGATGTTTCTAACTAAATCCAAACACATGAATCTTATTTTTTCCATTTGGTTTTAGTCACAGAAACAAATAGTATTTATTTGCCCTATCTGTAGCTTCATTAGTTACTATTTATGCTCTATCCCATCTCCCTGTCTTAAAAAGACATAAGCCAGAAATTAGTAACTGGTGTGCTTATTTCTTTCACCTCTCAAAGAAAAAAAAAGAAGTTAAAGTTCCAACAGAATAAAGTTTTCACATTTTCAGAAGAAAGCCAGTATTTGCTTGTTGTTCCACAGTCCATGTTGATATTAAAATAAATCCCATTTCCACAAATAGCCAATCATAGTGCACAATTCTGGATTGACACATGGGATGGCCAGTCAAAGTTCCTGAGAGCCCAGACCACCCCTTGGCAGGTGGCCACGCCCCCTTTCTCCCAGTGGGGAGAAACTCTCAACTTAAAAGTCTATTTTCTAAACATTTAAGAATCGATTTCGAAACCCAGAAAATAATATTCACAAAAAGAGTTTATATTAGTATTATTGCATGATTCTCGCAGCATGCATAATCTTCACTGTCTGGTGCAACAGAAGTGATCACCACCAATGTGACAAAGAGACAGAGAGTCAAATGGCTGAGTGTCTGCTGCCAGCGAGGGGCTGAAGGATAAACCAAAAAGGTAACAAATGCCCCAAATTTACTATTTACTACAATACTGCTTATGTGCTGTAAAATATCAAAACAGTATTGCACTGCAAAATATAGCAATATATTAGCAAATTGGTGTTTTCTCACACCCCTAATTCATAACATGTGTATCCATACTTATGAATGTCATAATAATTGGGTTCATAGATATTTGTATAGTTTCATAATAGCAATGGAGGATAAAGATTATGATTCCAGCAGAGAAAGTGAGGAAAAATGTTAGCAGCCAGCGGTTATTTGACGTATTTAAACAGGTCTATCATTAATAAAAACAATTCTGATCCAGTCTGTTTTATTCAGATAATATTTATTTATAGGAATGATTAGGCGTCTAACTGGTCTCTGATGTTCTTTATGGTCCTAATTCATGAGAGCGTGGATTTTCAGGCCACTAAATTTGTGCAAATGACACTCCAAGTCCTCGGTTTTTCCTTGAAGGACACATGAAATATGAATTTATCCCAAAAAGCAGAGCAGATAGCAACCAGTTGGTTTCTCTGAGCCCTTCAAACAGCCATTTATCCACAGTTTGGAAACAAACTTGGCTCTCCCCCAATCAAATGAGATTCATGGTACCTTCACCTAAAAATGTGAACCTGCTGTGCAGATGGGAGTTTTAGTTTTACAAAGCTAAAAACTACAAATTACAGAGATACTAACTCACAGTTTAAGGCATCTCATATACTGAATTATACCTTTTGACTCAAATCAGGCACTCTCTATGAGTTTACTTTCCTGCAGACTCCCTGTCTGACTTACCTAAAGATCACTGCACACCCCTGCACACAGGATCTAATCCCCACCCCCCTTTAAACAAAAAACAATGTCAGAATAATGAGCTTGTTTCAACAAAGTTCCTCTTATCAAAAGTAAGCAAACTGAAAGTTAATTAGTATAAACACCAAACTTTAGAGATGTGTTTACAATGTCATATCTATTTTTTTAATATCCCTTCATAATTTGACTGTGAGTGTGGTCAGATAGTCAGGCTCTATTAGCAGCCGTTGTCCATTTCTTATGAATTTGCTGCTGTGTGTCACATTTTCAAGCAGGTGGTTACTTGCTTGATGCCCAAGTGTAAAATGTTATTGTTCTCACCTGTCAAAGTGAGCTTAATGAGAGAGATAAATGCTCCACAGTGTGATGAATGGAAGACGTGTCAGGTGGGATTGAGCCTAGAGTCCACTACGAGGAGGCTCAGAGTAATCAGAGACGTCCCACATCACATCTGGAGCTAGATCAACATCAATCATAGGCCTGCCTGCCTGCCCCTCTCTGATGGCTGAGGTCTGCCTTTTTAATATAACAGGGCCTTTTACTCCAACCTGCATGGACTGGACTTTGTCAAAAACCCTCTCTATCCTTCTCCCTGGTCCCCAGTCATGATCTGACCTATAAGCTCTGCACCATCATGTCCTCCTTTGTTCACCAAAAGATGAACTCACGGTTTTGGATCAAACAAAACAAAACAGAAAAAAGAAAAAAAAAGAAAAAAAAACAGCACAAATCTCTTCCAAGGCACTTCTAACACTGTTGAGCAAGTTATCGTCAAAAATGTGGAAAACTGCCCTATCTGTTAACTGTTAAAAAAATCCTTGAAAATACTCCTGGATCCACATCTGGATTTGAATCACCACAAAATCTAACCATCCCTTGTGCCATGACCAACATTCTTTGAAAATGTTATCTTAATCCATTGAAAACTTTTTAAGTCATTATCAATAATGTGGGAAACTGTGCTTATCTTGCAAGTTAACAAATCCTTAAAAAAAATCCTTTATCTGCATTTGGCTTTGGATCACCACCAAAATCTAATCAATTGTTCCTTGGCCAATTTATGACTTATCCTGAAATTTCAGTAAATTCCATTTGTAAACTTTTTTTAAGTTATCCTAACAAATTTACTAACAAACATTGGCAAAAACATAACCTCACTGGCAGAGGTAATATATTCCAGTCTCATTTCAGCACAGTGGTGCAGTGGTTACCACTGTTACCTCATAGCAAGAATGTTTCTCGTTTAAGTTATGGTTGAGGCCTTTTGTGTGGGGTTGGCATGTTCCTCCTGTTTAGGCTGGGTACTTCAGCTTCCTCCCACAGACTGAAAACATGCTCTTTAGGTCAAATGGTGACTCTCTTGTCCTCTGATTGGTTGACTGGTCTACTCTGTGGTGGTAAATCAGTGAAGTGCTGCTCGGTGCCATGTTTTCAACAATTCTACATTCACTCTAATGTCTCCGCTCTGCACTGGGCTTGCCAGCCAGAGCCAGCAGACTTTAACAGCTGATGAAACAATGGTAGGATATCACATTGTATTGCTATTTCTGCTAAAGCTTTAAAATTTCAGGTAGCTCCCCTCCCCCTGCAAACAGGGGGAGGGGAGAAGTCCTGATGCTTTGAACTTTTTGTCTTGTGGACAGAGGCACTCTGTTATACAAGTGCTCAGATGGTATGTACACACTCAGGGGAATACAGAGGAAATAAGAACCTGAAAGAGGATATTATAGGTTCTTTTAAATCCATGTTAGCAGTAACTACGCCCATATACACACACACACACACATATATGTATATAAATATGTATATATATATATATGTGTGTGTGTGTGTGTGTGTGTGTGTGTGTGTATATATATATATATATATATATATATATATATATATGTATATATAATTATTATTAATTTTTTTTTTCAATGAGTCCTGCCTCTGATATCGCGATAGCCAACCATAGGACCATGGACCAGCCCTGCCTGACATGCCCTGTAACCAGCCCACAGTCTAAGATTTGCTGTCCAACATTACAAAATACATCCCATCATATGTCTGTAACCACACACTCCTGAGTACCTTTGCCCGTGTTTCCTCAGAGTTTTGTATTTGCTTATATATTCTTCTTTACATTTTCTTACATATTCCTGTGTTGGAGTTAATGCAGGGTGCAGTAATCGTTTAAAACATGGAGAAGGTCATTCTCTCAGACACAGCTTAGAAAAGATAAGATTTGTGTGCAATGTACCGTGAATGGCAACATCATTACTGTTACGTCCAATCAATCACACAGTAATCATCTGTACTGAAGAGGACTGTATGTGGTGGGTGGAGAATGTCTCTGCTCCAAATATCAGCATTAGAAACAGCACATTTTCACATTATTAAATTAAAGCTTTAAGGTCAAATCATTAGTGACAGTTTTGGAGCAGTTTGGAAGTCTAGATTCAGAATTCACATGAAGTAATATCAGTCCAGTATGAGTCTCATGATTCAGACAAACTCACCTTGGATTTGAGGTTAAACTAAGTCCACTGATGTTTCCAAGGGTCATCTTCACACGGCAGACTGAGCTGGCAGGTCCCGGCCGTTACACTCGACCGCTCAGCAGTCTGAAGTAATTGGCAGTTGGAAATCCAACCTACATTTACAACAAAGCTGCAGTGTGCTCGGCGTAAAAATAACACCTTTTCCATTTTCACTTCAGAGATTCTGTACGTCGTGTCATCGAGCTTCCTTTTTTCTTAAGAGACAGAGGGAGTGAGGAGCAGAGGTGTGTCCATTGTCTTTGATTTTTTGGTTATATGTCAGGACAGCGCTAATTAGTTTTCCATCCCTTATCTCTGCAGGCAACTGTTAGGTTTGTGTTTTTAATGCACGCATTATGGTTTGTTTCTTTTAAAAATGCACTCATCCCTTCATATATATAACAAATTGTTCTTTTTACCAGAACTACAAAGTTTTGCCAACTTAATCCAACAAATGCTTTTGTCTTAAAGCAGGGCTTGGTGGCTGATTGCAGCCCACATGTCCACTTTTAGTTGACCCGCAACATCTACAGAAAATATTGGAAATGTGTCTCGAAATCTTAAGGCTTATACTTAACTAATGAATAATGTCTAACTTACTACGGCCCTAAATGGCAGCATGAATTCCCCGTTTGCTGCTTTAATACCTTTATCTTCCTTAGGTCTGATTTGCAAAAGCAGATTTTGATAACCAGCTTCAGGAGTGCATCCAGTGGAAGCAAGGACTTACCAGAGTCCCCTAAAATCTGACTGGCCACCCCAGCATTTTTCACAATGATTGGCTGTTTTCCCTGTCGAGTCATGGATGGAAAGCTGATGTAAGATTTTTTTTCTTAAGCTGTTTTTAAGCCTTTAATGATTAAGCTTTTCTTGACCTACACTGGACTGTTTTACTAATTCTACAATGCTACAATTCACAGCAACTTGGATAATAGTAAATTGGAAAAGTGTTGCCTGGTCTGATGAGTCTTGTATTCTGCTGCAACATTCAGAATTTGGTATATATGACATGAAAGCCTGGATCCATCCTGCCTGGTATAAACTGTTAAGGCTGGTCGTGATGGTGAAATGCTGTGCTGGCTATTTTCTCGACACAGTTTGTGCCCTAAGTACCAACTAAGCATCAGTAAAACCCACAGCCTTCCTGAGTATTGTTGCATGTCCTTCCCTTTATGACCACAGTGTATTCATCCTCTGATGGCTAATTCCAGCTGAATAAAGAGCCATGTCACAAAGCTCAAAACATGTCTGACTGGTTTCTTAAATGTGACAATGACTTAACTGTATTCCAGTGGCCTCAGTATTCAGCAGATCTCAATCTAAGGACAGCCATTTGGGCATAAAATTGAAATTGGTGATATCAACCATAGTTTAGCTCTATTAGCATTCCAATTTGGAGTACATGCTTTCAATTTTGATCAACTAGTGTCCGCATAGACTTTACTAGTGAAGCAAAAAGTGTCACTAGTACTACTAGTAAGCCTTATATGCTAATAAGGGGGTTGGGGAAAAGCAAAGTCAGGCTTTCAATTGGCTTTTTAAGATATTACAACCAGTCAGAGTGCTGGATTTGGTTATAGTACCTCTTACTTCAATTGCATTAGGTCTACTATTACTGCTAGTAGACCTAGTAAAGTAAATCTTTAAGCTATATTATTAGTAATAGCGGACTAAAAACAGTCCATTAGTGCTACTAGTGAGATATTTTGAGTTTACTAGTAGTACTAGTAAAGGTTTTTGGCGCATGATTGTGCAAGTAGACCTTACTAGTAAAGCAAAATTGCCTACTAGCAGACCATGTTGTATAACTAGTATTACTAGTAAAGCTTTGAGTTTTTATTTGTAACATTTTTTTAAGTCTACTATTAAACACATAATTGATGCCAAATACATTTACTAGTAAGACAATCTAGTAGAGCACCTTTGGTATGTTGGGGAGCAGGAGATTTGCATCATTAGCAGGCAATTCTGCAGAAAATGCATGAAGCTATCATGATGATTTGGACCAAAATCTGTGGAGAATGTTCTAGAACTTTGTTGAGCCTACATCATGAAGATTTAAGGCAGTTCTGAAGACAAAAAGGAGGTCCACTCCAATGCTAGAAAGATGTATTCAATAAAGTGGCTGGTGAGTGTATGGTTCACTGTGATCCTGTATATGTGTCACACTAACTTAATGCCTTTGTTACATGGCATAAGACAGGGGGTTTTTACATAAAAAAGGACCCACTATGACAGGTACTTTTCTCCCTGGTGACAATAAAGTGAGGTTGCCATGGAACCAGGAAATGTGCCGCTCAGATTCTGTCCACCTAAATCATATTTAATAACTTGGAAGGAAAGCTCAGATTTTTTACATAGTGCTTTAACGTTTTACGGCTATTGTTGGAAACATCGCCGCCTTTGGCAGTGTGCTCAAATACATGCAATAAAACATACACTACATGCATATATGCATCATATCAACACACACCTTACATATGACCGAACAGCTCTATTTGCAGATTATTAATTCAGTTTGGTCATATTTCTCTCACAGTGTGACCTTGTTGCTTTCACATCCGTCATGTTTTATGATGATCTCTGCCATCACACCTGTCCAATTTGCACACAGAAGGACCACCGCACCACTCACTCTGCACCTTTTTTCCACCACATTTGCACACGCACTCACTCACACTCGCTGAGAGAGATAGAAGGACCCCATTTCCATCAACATATAACAGGCTGTAGTATGCATGACCAACCTTGCCATTATCTCAACACTGGAATAATTTGAGTGTCAGATGTTTCGTCAGGGAGGAGAGATTACTCAGGCTGTCATTGGCGGTGGAGTTCAGACAAGGGTTGCGGTAAAAATGTTAAATTTAGTCCCTGAATGAAAATTAATGCAGTGATGGGGGAGATCTGACCGGGAAAATGAAGTCTGTGAGTTATGACTGTACTGACGAGTTTTTAAAAATGTGGCGTGTTTCTCCAGTTTTTACATTCATTACGATAAAGTCTCATTATGTTTGCTAATGACACCATCATTCAAGGAAAGAAACCTTTATTCAATTCTCATCAGATTCACAGAACAAAAGGGCATTCTGGGAGACAGTCTGAGGGCTCTTAAAGTTTTGAAGCACTTTTTCTCAAGACTTTGACTGAGTGATATCAGGTGTCTGGGCTTGTTTCAATATATAGATGATGTGCAATCTTAACACAAAGCCAGGCATATAGTACAGAAAGGATGGATTTGTACTTTGATTACACATACTGTAGGTGTGTTTAGAGCATTGCATGAATAATTAGAAGTGCTCCGAGACCAAAAAAACTCTGCCAAGGCATCTCTGATATTCTAAGCCAAGTTATTAGTGAAATGTGGAAAATTTCAAAAATCCTTTAAAAACTCCTGGATCCGCATGTGGATTTGTGCCATGACCAACATCGCTTAAAAAAGGGTCATCAAAATATTGATTTGCTTCTGGATCACCACCAAAATACCAAAATCGAATTGATTGATCCTGGATCCATTCTGACCTATTCTGAATGTTTCATTAAATTTTGTTCATAACCCTTGAGTTAAACTAAAAAAACATAACCTCCTTGTGGTAATAAATGGTAAATGGTCTTGAGCTTCTATAGCTTCTAAAGTACTTTCGCTCAACAGGTCACACCTACCCATTCACAACCATCCTCAGTTGGATTTACTCACTGATGGTTGAAGTTTCATTAAAACACATTTCCTCACTTCCATACCCATGTACACTCCACTGACACAGCATTGGGAGTAATTTGGGGTTAAAGTGATTTTTCCATCATTTTTTATTTATTTATTTATTTATTTTTAAATTGGTGTTGCTCAAGGCCCATTGCACTAGTAAATATCACTGTCAATAAAACAACTGGCCAGCTCTGCTCCTGAGGGAAAATAGCCAGGCATGGATCCTAGCCAGTACATAATAGTCAATAGTGCCACTGAAAGCCTTGTAATTACCCTTTAATGATAAAACCACTCAAAAAACTACATTGGCTCAATCAGACGCTAGAGTTAGATTCTTTACTGCATTCCACTTTTTCTTACCCAAGCCCCTGTTTGGAACTATATTGTGATGCAACACATGGGCTTTGTATCCTTCCACTAGCACTGTGTTATTAAATTGCTGATTGCGATGTAAAAACAATATAAAGTTTGTACTAATATAGATTATTATTATTATCTTGCTACAGCATAAATGTATGTCAACATCTGAGCAAACAAGATAAACCCAGTATGGTTACACTTCTGCGTTGCACTTTTCAAAGTAAAAGCCTGGTTTGACATTTCTGTTCAGAAACTGTCCTTGTTCACACAAAAAGTTTTTTTTAATTTACAGATCAGATATACGCTGACCTAATTCCCCAGTATTGAGGATTATGTTGGTTCCTCCTCAGCTTTATAATTTATAATTCACTGTTAAATGTTTGACTTTCTGTCCTTTTATGTTCATAATTTGTGGAAGCCAAGAAAAAAAATACTCCCTGTGTCTCTGATTAAGGTGCAACAGCAGTGAGATGCAGCCTAATGTAGCACACATGTGGTGTATAACACTGTTACTCATCTAGTCTGTCCAGATTGTAAGGTGGGAGCTTTTCAATCAGCCACTCCTCTATATTAGACCAAAATCCCATGATCAGGCTGAACCATATGCTCGTACTACACTAAAATAATGTGAGCAAAAATCACAAGTGCAGTGTGTTGGAAAATGGGAAAGACATCTCAGTGCTTGCACTAAAGGCTTGTACCGGGTGCATGGTTCTGCCTTCACTTTTTCTTTTTTTTTTTTTTTTTTTTAAATAATTCAGTGTTGAATGAGCCCACAGGAAATCACTGACCATCCACCCTTATTCCCTGAGTGTTATCAAAGTTCGCTGAACAGTGACTCAGCATGCTTTTTGGTCTTGGCTGGTCCACAGTGATTGAGTAGTAAAGTTGGCTCATCAAACGAAACTTAAGAAAAGGACCACTTTGAAGGAAAAGCTCCCTCCTGGAAAGCTGAGTCTCAATGGTAACCATCAAAGTTGGAATAGGAATTTATAAATGGCTGCCATTGTGAAGGCCTTTTTTGTGGCACTCCAAACTGAATGAAGACATTTGTCGGATAGTTTGCCAGATGGGCAGTCTGTTTCCTTGAACATTGGATTCAATCGATCTGAGGAAATGACGCATTGTGACCTCACTTTTGGTTCCCTGGGAGCTTTTGCGTTCAGGGCAAAAGTTAAAAAATATCCCACAAATCAGAAGTTAAAGGCTGAAGAAATTCAACAGGAAAACTTGACAGCTTGACTCTTACTACAGCTTTTTTGATTGACAGCCGCATTAAACCTCAGCAATCAAACAACAGGCTCCATCAGGTGTGGGCTCAGCGTGATGGAGGACAAAGCGGATGCAGTATCTGATTACTCTGACTGACACCCAAACACAGGTTAGCCGACACGCTGGGGAGAGCCTGTTTACAAATCTGCGGCTGAGATGCTGAAACCTGACTATAACAACATGAGAGGAGAAAACAAAGGTCTGAGGAGCTCTAAAGGCATCAATATTTAACCGCACAGGCTGGCAGACAAAAAGAGCTTGTCCTGGTTTATCTCTCCCGAGGGGGCTCAGGCTCTCCGGCAGGCTAACTGCATTACATTAGTATGCAGGGGTGTCATTTACACCTTATTCCTCTGACGGGGCTCCTGCAGGAAAGAAGACACGTGCCCAGACATGTCTTTGTGAACCAAGGTGAACTCTTTAACCAAACACAATAAAAATGACTTTTCTACATCAGGTCTCCATCATCACACCGTTTTTTTGCTCTCTAGCGATCTTGCCAGTGAGTAAGTAACAATCAGGTGATTTTTTTACTGCAAATCCTCTCCAATGTTCAACGAAGAAGACACATTTCTATTCAACTCGAACACATGAAATGAAATTTAGACAAAAGGAGATCATCTGTGTGGGATACCCTAAAACAGGGGTGGGCACTGGCAGCAGGGGGCCCCATGCGACCCTTTACCTCACTCAGTGTCGCTCACAACTGCTAAATATGATTCATTATGAGTAACAGAACTACATGATGCACAAATTTTGACACGTGATAAAATATTTCTAATATGATTAGATTGCTGGTACATGCCTGTGTTTTTTATAAGTCATTGAGGAACTTACTCTGCTATGATTGTTTAGCTAAATATCTTTAATGAGGCATTCAAAAAATATATAAAGTATTAGTAAAAACTATATTTTGAAACAATGGTAAACAAAAAGGTAAACATTCATCTTTTTATTGCATTAAAAAGGAACTTGAATTGGCATTAGTTATGTCTCATGCTCATTAAATCATGACTTTTTATTTGTGTTTGAGTTAAAATATATTAATGTTGGTATAATCTGTTTCTGAAGCTTCATACTTGCTATGTTTTGTTTATCTATATACTTTTTTTCCTCATTGAGAGTGCCTGACAATAGGGAACAGTGCAGCCCTCAGCCACTGAAAAAAAAAATGTATGTGGCCCTCTTGGTAATCAAAGTTGCCCAGCCCTGCTCTAAAGGTCCTGTAATATGCAATATGCCGTTCCCCTGTGGTGTTGTATCTCAACAAGAGCGCTAACAGCAAGTGTCAACACACGCTTCACATTACCACTCTGGAGACACAGATGTTGTCCACAGATTTAAGTTGACAAGCACTCTGAGAGCGCAGACCTCCGCCAAGCAGCTCAGTCACGGCAGTGGCTTTTCCGCTCCACATGGACAGCCGAGCCTCCGCTCATGTCTGTCCATGTATGGACAGACATGGCAAAACGTGCCGATCTACCAGGCTATTGTTAGCCATTGTGTTAGCAGAAGTCCTCTGCTGGCATTGCAAGGGAAGCTTGGAAATGTAGTGACATAGGCTTGAAAAATGTTGACGTCAGTTTGCAAATAAACTACAATTCCCATAATGGCGTAAATGAATGGGATTTGCCATTATAAACTTTAATGTTTTTCTGTGATGGCAATCTGGATCAGATCAGCACCAAAATGTAATGGCTTCTTCCTTGGACCAAACCACACCTCTGGTAAAATTTTCATGAAAATCCATCCAGTAGTTTTTGCGTAATCTTGCTTCAGACAAACAGACAAACAAACAAACAGACAGACCCTGGCAAAAACACAGCCTACTTGGCAGAGGACATAACATTCCAAGTTATGAAACTTGAAAAAACATCCCCCTGTTTCATCCTTTGTTTTCATGAGGATGCCACCAAAGTTTCATGCAGCCTCACAATGACAGTCAACCTACCTTAAAGAGGCACCAATACTTTCTATGCTATAACGGAAAATGGAGCAGGTGGTCTCCAACCTGAGTGGAGCGGATATCACAAATGGAAAAGCACCATAAAACAGCCCTCTCTAAGCAGGGCCTAAATGAGTGGGTGGAGGGGCCCTCAGTTATATCTTTCCAGGAGGCCCACAAACCCTGCTGATGCCTCTGAGTGTGAAATAACATCACAAAGGAAACTCTGATGATGTTGAAACGTTATAGATTAATACTACATGAGCTCTCAGCTGGTGACTGTTTTAACAGAAGTGAAAGGCTGTTTTACTGTTTGACAACACTGCTCTGTGTCAGAAAACCTGAAAATCAGGACACAGACGGAATTGAACATGCAGAAAAATGCCTCTCTAATATTTTATGATCAATAGCCTTGGGGAACCTTGTCTAAATAAAATGTTTGCTTTTTAAATTGAATCTGAAATGCAAAATAATTCATTATGTAAATATGCTGACTCTCGCTGTTTTGCATGCCTAGATAAACTTTCTAAAAATGGATCCCATGTAAATGTCAGTGAGGAGGCTCTGCACGTTACACAGGTTTTAAAATACAGGAGAGGAATTTGTGTTTGCAGAAGAGATCAGCTGAGATTTCACTGAATGGGTGAAGGAAGCGTAGCTCCACAGCTGTGCTCAAAATACTTCCCCTCTCACTGTACTGTGGTCTGTAGAGTAAAAACACCAAACTTTATGGTGCCAGAAACATGATTGAGCATTGTTATACTCTATATACACCCACTGGCCACTTAATTAGGTACACCTTCCTTGTACCCCCTTTTCACTTCAGAACTGCCTAATTCTTCATGGCATATATTCAACAAGGTGCTGGAAACATTCCTCAGAGATTTAGGTCCATATCAACATGACAACATCACTCAGTTACAGCAGACTTGTTGGTTTCACATCCATGATGCCAATTTCCCATTTCTCCACATCCCAAAGGTGCTTTACTGGACTGAGATTTTGTGATTGTGGAGGCCATTGGAGTACAATGAACGCACTGTTATGATCAGTTGCAACATGGTGTGTTACCCTGCTTGAAGTGGCCATCAGAAGATGGGTCCACTGTGGTCATAAAGGGATGAACATGATCTGCAACAATGCTCAGGGAGGTTGTGGTGTTTCAATGATGCTCAGTTTGTACAAAGGGGTCCAAATTGGGCATGTCTCATACAATTGCCTGTTCTAAATGGAGCAGGGTCATTTTAAACACTGAGTGAATCCTGGGCTGGTAATTAATGTTGTACTTTATGTTCTTGTTACTGTAAGTGTGTTTCTTAAAACTGCATTTTGTTAAGTGGATAGACAACTTGACTTGTATAGATAGAAAAATAGTGATATGAATAAATGTGAAGAATGTTTGGTGTTCCGATAGCACCCCGGCAGATTCAAGTGTGCTGATGGATTTAAAGTCCTGCTTAATTGGATGGAGGGAATTGATGGTTTTCTCTTTCAGTCAAGTGAGTGGGTAGTGCTAAACAACCTGAACTCTCTCTCTCCTTCCCTCTCTCTCGCTCACTCTCTTTGACATTTTAATGCAATTCATTTCCCTTCCAAACGTTGAACATTTCCTCCAAAAGCAGCGTTTTAATTGTGCACTTCAACCTGCCCTTCGTCTGTCAGAGTCAGGAAGAAAATGCCACGGAGCACTCGTTACATGTCAGGTTACCTTGAATGTGGCTCTGTGGGTGGATTAACATTTTTATGTTTAGTCTCAACATAAAATGGCAGGCCTCTTTGTCTGCATCCATCATGGGTATTTGCTTTGTTCTGCAGTTAATTGGCTGCAAGTTGAAATAAATTTGACACAGAGTTGTATGTGTATAAAAGGAGATCTAAAAGCAGAATTTTCCTCAAGCCTGATCAAACTGAAAAAAAGCTGTTAAAGGGGTGCGCTAACATTTTCTTTGTTTTTGTGTCTTGCCTCACTCCCAAATCCACGACAAGCACACAGACACCATTCTTTCGTGTGTGCATCCAGTAGCAAGAAAGAGATAGCCAAAGCCAACCCACAACAGGTACAGCTAGCCTGCCTCTGCCTACAATCATCAGATAAACTCTTCAGCACCTTGAAACAGTCCTGTGTGCGACTGCTGTGTGTCAGTAGTCGTGATTTATTACATTAGATTTTTTTTTTAAATCGAACCATTTTCAGTAACATGTAGACACGAAGTATTAAAAGTTATCACTCTGATCCAAATCCCTAAAACACAAATTAATGGACTGAATAGAAAGAGCTTGAGGTTATTTGATATGTGATATATGATATATGAGAGTTGTCATATGTTAGCACAAGCCCATGATGGTACCATCACATTTAGCCTCATGCTAAACTTAAAGCTTGAATCCCCAGACAGAATGACTTTGATAAGGCAAACTGTAACTTACATAAAGGATAAAAAAGACTAAGGGGCCATCCCCACAGAGACGAATTCAGGTGTGTCCGCACAAGATTTTTAATCATATCGGCATTTCGTTCACGATCTGACCATGCATATTTTTGAAAACGGGTCCCAGTGTGGATGCATCTGAAAATGCCTGCTTTCTATTTCCATGTGGATAACGAATACAGGCATTTTCAGAAACAATGGTGTGATAGCCCCACCTCTCGCTTAAAATGTGTGCGTGAACCCTGACAGCAACAGAAACAAAGGCAAAGTATGTTGGCGTGCTCGTTCTGCAGAAGCTACTGAGCTTGTTTTAGATTTAACCGCAAACTACGCCAGTATTTGTTGACGTATCTCATGATATATGCACATGCCCCATGTCTTCTTCTCTGGTCTGGTGTATGTCTGCAGCAGCGTTACAGCGCCACTTACAGGCCTGGCATATGTGCTACAGCATTTTTGTGGTGGGTGGACACATTAATTGAAAAAATGCCATCTTCACAGAGAACATTTTCAACGTGAAAAATTTTTAGTCTCCGTGTGGACAGGGTAGAGCAGACGAGCACTGAGTGCAGATCACCAGCACTGTCACTGATGTAACAGAAAATCACATGAAATACTGCCTTTCATTGCAGTCTGAACAGGAGCAGAATGTGAAAGAGATTCAGAGCAGTAGAGGAGAAAGAGTCAGACAGATGACACCCAAGTGCACAAAAAGAGAACATTAATCAATGCGACAAAGTGCGTCCAAAGAGCTCAAAACCATATTTCTGTCTCTCACCTCATTCTGAATGCAGACATGAATCGAAGCCATCTGTGTTTATATGCAGACACTGTATGCATGGAAGGACAGACTGTGCAGAAACAATCTCAGACAGATGTAAACAGAGCAGCAGAGGCCTCACAGATGTACCTGTTTGGACTGATTAAATCAAGAACACAGCGAGGCACGTGGGGCTGGTCACATAACTAGGACCTTAATAGTCTGACCATGTCTGGTCCTGTGGAGGATCATGATTGACACCCCTGCAGCCGTGACATCAGGGCCTCAGTATTTAATTAAATAGCAGCTGAATATATGATGGTCACAGAAAAGCGAGGCCCCAGAGGAATTAGCCTTATTATTGGCCATGAAGGACGGAGGGATGGAGAAAGGGGTTGTAGCTGTGATTGATCAAACAGGAGGAGGAAACCAGTTCAGAGCCAGACTACTGCTACAGAGCTGTGAACATTTTTTCAGGGATCTAATATCTTAAAATTAAATCCAAAATCATGTTACCTCCGCCAAGGAGGTTATGTTTTTGCCGGCATATGTTTGTTTATTTGATTGTTAGCAAGATTACATAAAAAACTACTGGACAGATTTTCCTGAAATTTTCAGGAGATGTTGGTAATGGCCCAACTTAAGAATAATTAGAGTTTGGTGTTGATCCAGAGGACTGCAATTAGCAAATGATCATTTTTGCTAAATGACTGTCTAACTTGTAATGATATCAACATGATTTTGAGTGATAGGTGTTGGTTTTCAGGGTCAAGGAATCATATTATGATGGTAACTTTATCTTGGAACTATTGCTTATAGATGTAACAGCAATATGTGAGTTACCTTGGTGGAGGTTTGTGCTCTCTGAGTAATTTCTAGTTTTAGTTTGAATTTTTTGACATTTTGTTCTGTTTTGATCAATTACTGTCCACATATTGACATTTGAGTTCAAGTATTAAAAATTCTACACACTACTCTTTGTAGCACAGAGGAGCACTGAACAGCCTCTCAACATGCGCCTCTCCCCCAAATGCGTCACTGGACGTGATTTTTGTGAGCATCGCCCTCATTGCTGTTTCTATTGAGCACTGTTCTCCCACTTTTTTTATTGAGGAGAACTATCCATTGCTTGACCTGTTGACTCCTTACACTCACATAACAGCAGTTGATGGAAAAACACATACATTTACTTTACAGAGAGTCACAGAGTTTCTAAAAAATAAGTACATTTGTTGACACATTTGTATGGAGAGCCCACTACAGTTCAAACTACAGTACCTAAGGATCCACAGACGGAGATCTGCACTCCTGCCAGCTCTCCCCACACTCCTGTCTGGTTTCTGTAGTCGTGCAGAATTTTTCAGACATAAGGAACCAAATAATCCTGTGGAAGAGTGAGTCAGTTTTCAAAATAAGACACTGAAAGTCTTTTGTCTTATTTCAACAGTGGAGACATCCAAAGACTGAGTCCAGCCTCACTCCCACACTCTCAGCATCTGTCATCTGCTCCTGAACAGAGGATTTAATGTATGCACACACACTCTCATACTCACATTCACCCCAACAGTACTTTTCAGCTTAAATAGTACGACTAAATCTGACTGCAGGGCGTCTAAAAACTGACTGTTCGGTGGGTGTAGACAGAACATAAAAGAGTCTGATGCTGCAAAGCTGAGACAGGAGTTCTTTTTTTTATTTATAACAGCAATAATAACTTCAACCCTGCACATATATTTTAGTTGTATTTGTTTTTCTTCAGTACTGGTGCAGTCAAGCACTGTTTCGTATCAAAATTTTGACAATCTGTGGATTATTTAATGAGGAAGAAACACAGTTATTATGTAGAAAAGATGCCAAGTTTGGAAAATTGTCAGAATGTTTGGGTGTCAGCACATTTTTACAGTTTGTCTGAGCAGGACAGAATCACAGTATTATCTCGAAGAACAACAGAAAGAGCAACAAACCACCAAACAGCTGTGTTGAAAATGTTTTACAACTCCTGAATTAGTTCTCTACTCAAATCAATAACATACGGTTCTGTTTAAAGGTGAAGTGCAAACAACAAAAAACACAACACAATAATGTGACAGATAAGAAAACAAAATAACAAAGGACAACAAAACAATAACAGATAAATATCACTGCGACAAATGGGAAAATACATTGGCATATAAAAAATACACAATGACAAATTAAAGACTACAAAAACAAAAGGAATGAAATCATAAAACATAATCACAAATGAATTAATATGACAAGAAATACAACACAACAACAAATACAAGTACACAATGACAAATAGAAAAGCACAAAAAAGACAATAAACACCACAAAAAAGAAAAAATCTGAAATGAATAAAAAACAATTAAACAAATTTTAGAAACAGACAAGAAAACAAAAACACGATGACAAATAAGAAAAAAAAGCACAATGGAGAAAATAAACAGATAAAAACCACTGAAAAATCTGGTAAATCACAATGACAATTAAGAAATCACAATAAGAAAACTCTCAGTAACAAATTAAAGGCAACTACAACAACAAAACAAATTTAATCATAAAACACAAGAAAATAATTAAAGACAAACAACAAATAAGAAAACACAACAACAAATCAAAAACACAATAACATCCAAACAACACAAGTGAGAATAAAAAAGGGAATAAACAGCAAATAAAAGTATAGAACAACACATAAGAAAATACAACAACAAATTGTAAAAAAAACAAAAAACAAACAACAATAAATCATAACCTACAAACCACAACAAAACAATAATGAACAACAACATTCAAAATAGCTAACAAAACAGCGGCTTTACATCTTATTGGGATTTTGTTATACTGATTATTTTTTTATTTGTAATTTTGGTTTAATTTTGCTGTTGTATCTGTATTGATTTTTTTGTCCTTGCTTTGTTTGTGTTTTTGGTGGAACTGTTTTTACTACACTGTTTTCACTACAATTTACTACATTGCTGGTATGGTTTTAAATTGTTTTGTTTTTTCTTATTGATTTATTTGTAGTTTTTTTCTGTTGCATTTCCTCATTTGTTATTTTGTTTTCAGTTTTGTTTGTGTCCTCATATGTTCTTTGTTTTTATTGTTTTGATGTTTTTCTGTATTGTTGTGGGTTTTTTGTCTTGATGTCTTTACTAATTTTTCTTTATTTTTATTTGTTGTGTTTTTCCAATTTGTTTTTATTTTGTTGTGATTCTTCTTTCAAATGTGGTCACTTTATGTGTCTTTTTATATGTCATTGTTTTTCATGGTTTTTGGTGTTTTTTGTTTATTGTCTCATCGTTCTCGTTTTTCTGAGCTTTTTTCATCAGTTGTGTTCTTCACTTTGTTGTTGTTTTGTTGTGTTTTTTTTTAAAAATATGTTGTTGTGTTTGTACTTCAGGGCCTAGACAGCACATATTTATATGGATTTTAAAGTCCACTGGGTTGTGCTTTTTAATGGTTTAAGGCTTATTTATGATGGTACAAGACAGTGCTGCACAACAAAGTGTCATCTGTAGTCCCTTTGTGCTCCACACAAAACAAACTATTATTCATGAAACAGTAGAGAGGATGAATTTGGAGGCTCACAGCCCGAGGAGAGACTCTGCTCTGTAGTCTGCTGCTTCTAAAGTGAATGTTTCTGTATGGTTTCCCTGACAGCTGTGGGGTGAACAGGCTGTTACTCAGGATGGTTTTGTTTTTTGTTTTTAGTATCCTGTAGGCTCTGGGCCGGCACCTTCTCTTAGTGTCATCACTCATGCGCTGTGGATCAGGGCTAATGATGTTCTTCTGTTTGTTCTCTCTCATGATCTGTGGAGTTTTAACCACTCACAGTTGTGCCCTTCTGTCCTAATCTCATGCCAATTTATGGTGTTTCCACTCAGGAGCTGCTTTAAGGTGGCGATGCTTTTAAGCTCTACTCTTTGAGAGGATCTGAAAAGAACATGGCATGGGTGTTCTGTGTTCTTGAGTTCCAGTAAGCAATTATGCTGCATCTGTTGGTAGGTTGTTGGTTTTCCTCGGGCAAAAGAAAGTATCTGAGTATGCTCTTTCAAACACAGTTTTAGAAGGGTTGAGCCCATTTCCTATATCCCTTCACATCTCAGGGATTGGAAATTGCAGCCTGGGGGCAACATGAAGCCCTCCCTTCAGCCCAATCAGGCCCACGAGGTAATTTCAAGTAGTAAACATAATGAAAAACAGGGAAAAACCTTCCATGAAAAAAAAAAAATCAGAACTGTTCTATAATAATCTTCGGTTATTGCATATATTAAATTCTTGAAAAAAAATTAGCTGTGTACTCAACATATTTTACTTTGAAAATCTTGTATATGCTTAAAAAATTGTACTATTGTACGTCAAAAATAAGACCTGTAAGTAAAATGGACTGGAAAACAGTTAATATTATGTTTATTACACAAAAAAAGAAGTTCAGTTGGCATGAATTCTATGTTTAGCGCCCAAAAAAAGTCTCACTATATGCATTTAACTTGAAAATTGAATGGTGATATGGTGTGGTTTCAACTGTGTGGATAACATTCATTTGTCCCCTTCGTATGACATCTGGGCTTCATCTCCCTGTTTCCTGTTTACAGCACCAGTAGCTGCCTAAAACATCTGGCTCCCCCATGTAGACCTACCATTGTTATGTCCTAGCATTGTTTCAGCAGCAACTCAAGCCCATTGGCAGGAGCTGGCAAGCCCGATGCAGAGCATGGACAGTAGCAAGAATGCAGAGCCATTGGCAACATTGCTGAACTGGACCAATTACTACAGAGTAAAGTGGTCAACCAATCAGAGTGGACAGACTGAGGGTACAGGTTGATGAGAATTTTTGAAAATATATTTTCTTCTCCATTTATTGGTCAGTGCATTTTATTACTTTTAAACCAATTTTAAGTACAAAACAATTACTAATTTGGGGTATGAAATACTATTATCATGTATTATTATTGTTAAATATTATTATTATAGTAATATTATTAATTCAGTTGTCATTTTATGTTGTTATTGACATGTTTGTCCTAAAAAATAGCAATTTTAGAGCTAAGTGGTTGTGGCTCCATGGTGAGGATTTGAAATAGGTAGGTTTTTCAAACATTAGTGATTGTGAGCATACTCAAGCAGTCACCCTATCCACTATATAGACCAGATTTGAGACCACATATAGACTGTCTGTGGTCTAAATGAAACCTCCATGCTGTTCCTTGGCCTAATTGTAACATGGGTCAGAAACCAGAGGAGATTTTTGACTCCTATAAACCAGTTCTCAACAGCCCTTCTCAGAACATCCAGTTTTGGTGTGTGTCTCTTTAAATACAGATGAGCTCTTTCTCACCTTGTTCATTTTTTTGCTGTGGGTGTGCAGCCTGAGCACAGCTGTGTGCTTACATGGCTTTGGATGGGGATATATGGTAGGGTACTTTTAAGGGATGCACAATATCATTTTAACAATATCTGTATCTGCAGATATATAAAGCTGATTATCATCTCGGGAGATCTAAAATTTTGGCCAGTATTTACAGCCTGCATTTTGGCTGTATATATTGGCAGACTGTACAAATGCATCACAATATTTTATCTCATCATCACTTGATGAGATAAAATATTGATTTTACAGATCAAAATTATAATTGATCAAGGAATACAATGTTGTTTTGCTGTTACCATGAAAGGTGAAGGTCATCTCTAACAAAGTGGAGGCTCTGTGCTCTCGACAGAAAATATCAGTTTGGATATCAATACCTTCGATAATGAGTTTGGAAATATTGGCATGTCAGATATCAGAGGAATCCATTATCGTGCAAGCCTTTATTATTATGATGACTCACTGTGATGTCGCTGATTCATCAGATTTCATGTTTTCAGACATAGGTGACTCACAAACCCAGGATCTGGCTGGCTTTTTTTTTTTTTTTTTTTTTACATTTTGTGGGCTTGCAGACACTCTAGATACCCAAACAGAAGTGCAGAAATTCCCCAAAAATCTTATTTAATGGCTAATTGTCGGTTATACACAGCTTAAAATATAATGCATCGGAACAGCAAGATGTCTTTATGTGGAAGGTTTCAGTTGTTCCACTGTGAGGTGAACAGAAGTGGGCCAAACATACGGCCCTGGGCTCACTCCTGTGTCTGGCACTTTGGTGGAGGAGGTGTGATCACCAGTGCAGTCACCCAAGGTTTTTTTTATCACCAGGAAAGGCCAACAACCTCACACAGTCTGATTCTCAAGTCAACAGATCAATTTCTTCAGCCAAACGCACTCTGATGAAAGTGTTGTTATTTCGAAGGGTGTAAGAAAAATGAGTAGAGAAAGAAATCATGTGGTTTGGTTTGTGAATGTAAATCAGTGAGGCTCCTTTTGGTGGTATAATATAGCAGATGCACTGAGAGAGTTTCTCTACACACAGAGCAAAAAACATGCTTTAGCTTTATGCACGTGGCCACTGATTCTGTTGAGTTGAACAGCTTTGCTTACATTCACTCTCTGCAGGACTTTTCTCACGTTCACTGTGAACACACAGGGTGGACAGTCCTCCGGCCCTGACAGATGACTCTGTTATAGAGATGATGAGTGAGCATATAATGTGCTCTATCCATTATACTCACATTTGATACACCTCTGCTGTTGTTGGCTTTCTTTGCCTCTACACTGGTGACAGCCAAGACCAGAGGCATCTTTTTAACCAGTTGTCAGTCCATCAGTAGCTTCATTCCAGTGTTGCCAGATTTTACACTGAAATAAGCAACCAGGTTGATAAAAACAAGCCCAAAACAAGCGACCTCCAGCTATTTTTTTCTAACCTGATATACTTTTAATATTTTGTTTTTAAAGAGAACTCTACATAAAGTGTGTTTTTATTTTCATCTACATTACATTTTTTTTCACAATGACATTTTCCTTATTTGGCTCTTAATTTACTTACTCAACATCCTTTTGTTTGGAGGTGGAACATCCTATTCTTTATACAGAAGTGAAGAGATGGGCTACTGCTATTTATAACTTTGTTAGCGCTAAACAGTCTATCTAACCTTGATTTTTGTAACCAAACAGACATAGACAGGCTTTTATCCAAGTTTTACGTTGATCCTCTACAGCTTTATTATGGTGGAAACATTAACAGCTACATTAGAAATACATTCAATTCTGGCTATAAGGATTTCTTTTGGTGGAAACATCATTTTGCCCCTCAAATTACAGTAAAAATTACATTTGTGTTTAGGCTGGGACAAAATAGTTTGCGTAACTTCTCAATTGAGTTTATATTGGTAGTGGACTGTGCATCAGATCCCTCCTGAGTTTGGAGGCACAACAAGCCCAAATGAGCAACTGCACTTTTGGAACAAGCCCAAAGAAAGAAAAAAAAACCACAACCTGCAACTGCCAATATTTACAAGCAACTTTTCAAAAACAGTACTCCAAAGTCGCTTATAAAAAGCAGACCTGGCACTTATGGTTGATTTATACATACCCATTCTGCCAATACAGGTCAAGACCTTGCAAAGGTGATATCCCAACGAGTCCAAGTGATTTTCTTAAGGTGTGTTTACACCAAACGCCAAAAATATCAGTGTTGCTTCCTAGCCACAACAACAAATGTTTCCCCTCGATCCGTGATCGGCCATGATTGATGTTTCCACAATCACTGTCTAGTTCATGTTCTCAAAAACAGAAAGCTAAATGTCCCAGGGAAGACAGAATTAGAAACACACCCATCTGATGATCATTAAGATCCATGCAGAGTTTCACCACAATGTTCAGGTGATGGCCCTTCTATTGCCGAATCTGCACTGCTTCACTCGCTTTTTTTACCGGTACGGTCAGAGACCCGCTCCTCCCCTCTCCCAGTAGCCAGCTAGCAGTTGTGCTAGCTGCCTGTACTCAGCCCGATTCTCCTATCTATGGTTCAGTCTCTGAACACTGTGACTGAACCATAGTGTAGAAGAGCTTTACTTCCTCCTCTCTCTGTGATGTCCATGGCCTCAGGCAAATTTGTCACCCAAGATGGATAGGCATTAATAGTTTTAATTCCATTTTTTTAATCAACATATTACTGATAACATGGAGAATGTAGAATGTAGTTGTAACTGCTAAAAAGATAAATCTTTCTGTCACTTGTCATTTATGTAACCTCCAAGTTATCAATTAAACTATACTAGCAAGGACAGTCCCCTGCTATTTATAGATACTCAGAAGCTACCAATGAGCACAATACTTGGTAATATAATAGTTTTGATAGTTTTAGTTTTAATTCAAACAGCAATAAGTGCATCATTGTAGGAAGCTTCTGGCAGCAGCCTCAAATTCCCCATATTAACACAGTGCCTCTGTTTTGCAAATGTTCATTCTAATGTTTATGTCATACATAGAAAATATGTAATGAGGAAATCTGCTACTGTGACTAATGGGCCGGGATACTGTTATAAACATTAAAGCTCACAGATGTTCCTGCACAATCAGAATATTAAATGTTGGGCCTCGCTGCAGAGATAATATAAAGCCATTAGATTTCAATCAGAGGTCATTAAATCACTTCACAGTCTAATATTGAAAAATTAGTCACAATTGATGTCAGCTGCAGATAAAGCGGAGTGAAGTCAGGTCATTACCGTTATGGACCCTGGATTCATTCAGCTATCGATTTGGGTAAACTGAACTTCTTTGTTACTACTTTCTTGCCAGAACAGCATTAATGTTAACTTGTTGGTTAGTGTAAATGCTAGCGAATAATAATAAAAAATAGCAACACCGACATCTACTTACCATAAGCAAATATTAGATACGGGCAGCAGTTTCTACAAGAGATGCCCTTTTTATTGGTGGATTTTTGCCCCTCATCTGTCAGGACCACTTTGTCAAGAACAGACACAAAAGCAGTTATTTGAATTTGCTTTATTTACATTGAATTGCATATTAGTGTTATGGCTGTGATGGGGGCACTCTCTGCCTTTCTACACAGCCATAGTGGAAGCCTTAAAATGAACCCCGACTGTGAAGACAAATAGTCATAAATATGCTTTAGTGTTTATCTAATACTAGAATGTGTTGTTAAAAAAGCACGAAGAATTGTTATTTCTTTAAAAATCGCAATTTATAACACATATTCTAACTTACAGACGCAGCCATTGTTTTACTAGCGCAATGCATGCTGGGTTGATGACGTGTGTGGGTTGCACTGTGCCGAGCTGCTACGTTTACTCACTGGCTATCAGGAGCGAGTATACCATAATAATGCCACATTGTGCTATTTTTGGGTGCAATTTTCAGTCAAAGGGAAACAAGGGGAGTGATGTAAGTCTGTGTAAAATGTAAGACATTTTGGACAATTCCATGCTCCCAACTTTGTGGGAGCTGGCCCCTTCCTCTTCCAACATGACTGTGCGCCAGTGCACAAAGCAAGGTCCATAAAGACATGGATGACAGAGTCTGGTGTGGATGAACTTGACTGGCCTGCACAGAGTCATGACCTCAACCCAATAGAACACCTTTGGGATGAATTAGAGCGGAGACTGAGAGCCAGGCCTTCTCGTCCAACATCAGTGTGTGACCTCACAAATGCGCTTCTGGAAGAATGGTCAAAAATTCCCATAAACACACTCCTAAACCTCGTGGACAGCCTTCCCAGAAGAGTTGAAGCTGTAATAGCTGCAAGGCCGGTGAGCGAATACTTTTGGCAATATAGTGTATTTTGATGAGAGTTTGTTTTATGAAGGGGCCCATGTTCAGTAGCACAGTAGCCCCTGCCTACTACATTATCTGATTGGCCCAAAATAAATGCGACTGACAGAACAATCGTCCAATCACCTGCTGGATGTGCTTCTGAAAGGTTCATCCCTCCCCAAACACTTTCAAACACTATCTGGTGTGTCAGGTTAGAACACAGGGGCTTTGTGGGGAAATGTGAAACACTGAAGAGAATCTTACTGTAGCATCTATCAAGCCAACATTGTTTTTTTGTGTAGTTTTGCCTTGAAAGTGGGGTAATTGCAAAGCTTTTGGTGGCACCATTTACGCCTAGGAATCATCTAGTGTCTGCACTCTGCTATTACCCCAAAGGAGCAGAGTTGGCCTGTTGCTTTACTGGTATTTATATTTACTAGTGCCAGGGGCCTCTAGCAACCTCACTTCAAAAACCAGAACTATCCCTTTAACTACTAATGGATCAGTAATATTCTATAACTGGCCCACATAACTCAACTGTGTTGAGCAAAGGTAGCCAAAAACATCACATAACCAGAGCTGTCAAATAGGACCATGAAAGTTATGAGTAAGAGAAGAAGAAATCAGATCAAAAAACAATTTTCTCCAAGACCAGTGCAGTAAGTCCCATATTTCCTGTCTATACAATCACGCCTGTGTCTGCAGAACAGATTTTCTCCTTGTTATGAAGCTGCAGGGTCAGAGCAACTGAGGAACAAAGTATTTTGCACTTTGAAGTAAAACAGGATGAAGTGAGCTCAGGTTCAGTCGGCATGATCCTGCACTTTTTCCCCCTCAACTGATAATTCAGCTCTACTACAGACTTCAGGCACCACATCTCCATCACTGAGGAGGACATTGCCAAAGAACTGCGTTTGAACTGCAGTTTAGGAGAAAGGTCATGAGGAAGGGGGACTTCCCATCAGTTGTTAGAGCACTTGATGCTGGTGCCAATTAGGTAGTTCCCAGGATGAATATTCTCCTCAGGCCCTCATCACCTCACCTGACACGGGCTGTGCTGAGCAGAGACTCTTCCTGCTGTCAGGTGGATGGAAACTGGCATCAATGCAACATGAAGGCACACAAAGAGGGGTTTTATTTTGAAGTAAACTGACTACCCCACCAGCTTATAAAGACTCAACGTTATCACCCTGTTTTGAACAAAGGAAAGTTAATTTTATTCTCTACCCCCTGTTCTCCCATTATTGTTTATTTGGCATATTTCTGCAATAGAGGCCTAATGGGTGCATTCTGTTTTTTATGAGTCTATTTCTGCAGCTCTGAAAGAAGAAGCAGGTGGAAATATGGAAGGATAGATGAGCCTGAATCTGCCAGGTGTGTGCATGGTTACTTAACCACTGCGCCAAGCCGTTACACTGCCTCCACGAGGATCATTAATTCTGATTTTACTACTTGTGCTTTGGTTCTTGTGTATTTTTATGATTTAGTTCTGCAGCTGTTAAATTGTTCTTTTGTGAGGTAAGATTACTGTTGTTGGTACAAAGATAACCTCTGATGTTCAATAGAAGTTTGAATAATTTACGATAGTTTATACATTTATTTTTAATAATCCTCAAAAATAGATTATATTAAACACTTATTTCAATTTAGGGATTTACAACAATCGCAAATGATGCTGGGACAGAGCTGGTGGATTTTTTTTTCTTAAAGGGCCAAAATGTATTTGAATACTTGGCCACACATATCCAACCATCATTTTCCAAAATACTCATAATGTCTCAAGGAAGGAGATATAGTATTTTATAAAATGATACTAAACTGTCCACTATGATGTAAGGTGCTAGGATTAAATAAAATGCAGTATAAATGCAGAGCAGCAGGTAGTGCTCGTGCCTCACAGCATGACGTTTGCTGGTTTGCCTCCCTGAGTTGGTCAGTGTCTTTCTATGTGGAGTTTGGATGTTCTTATCATGTATACATGGGCTCTCTTCAGGTGGCTCTGCTTTCCCCCCACAGACCAAAAACATGCTTGTCAGGTTAAATGGTGACTGTAAATTGCCCTTAGGTGTGTAAAAATGGTTGTCCGTTTCTACATGTTTGCACTAGGGGTGTCCTGATCCAATATTGATATCGGATATCGGTCCGATATCAGCAAAATCTCAGCCTGCATCTAAAATCTCTGATATAAGCACTCCAACACAAACAGTCCATTCTAAATTATTTTTGTTTATTTAAATCAGTTGTAGAATATGCTTATGTTTAAGTTAAACACAATGGTTAATTTTGCAATTTAAAAATATATGTTTTTGTTTTTATTGGATTTATTGAGGTTACTTTTCGGGGTCTTCTAATTTATTTTTTAATTATTTTATTAAATTGTAGTATATTCTTATGTGTAAGGTTAAAATGTATTTAACCCATTGGTTAATAACAAATGGGTCAGCTTTTCTCATTCCTACTATTGCTGACTACTGTTCTCTGTTTGAGTAATCTCACTTGATCAAGCCTTTTCTTACAGTCCATACTACAGAATAAGTAATAAAAGTATGTACGATTCCTGCTTGGATCGTATTGGATCAATATTGGTATCGGCCAATACTCAGGCTGCAATATCAGTATCGTATCAGAGGTGAAAAAGTTGTATCGGGACACCCCTAGTTTGCACCGTGATTGGCTGGCGAGCAATCTAGGGTAAATCCTGTCAGCTGGAACAGGCTCCAGTCCCATGTGACGCTGAAAGACACAAGTTGTAAAGATATTTGATGGATGGATGGATGGATGGCAGTTTGTATCCTGAAACTGGGGTCATAATCAAGCACAATTTTCTAAAACAATCTTTTTTCATTGATGTACTTATTTTTTAAGAAAAAGTAAATTTATATAAATAAATTCCATTATTTCTATCGAGCTGTTGGTTCACAAGCACTTGAGGTTTTACCTATGACCTCTGATACTTCATAATGTCATTCTTGAGTCAGGACAGGAATTCATTGAACAGTTTTAATTGATTGGCTTTTTTTTTTTGTAAATATTGCATTCACTAGCAAGGGCTGAACATTACACCTGATGAACTTGACCTTTGAACTGAGTAATCAGCTAACCCTATAGCCCAAATGGACACTTGTGCAAAGTTTGACAGATGTTGCTCAAAGTTGTCCTGAGATATTCCAGTCACAAGCAGGAAGAGCTTAAGTTCTAATGAACTTGATCTTTGAGCTATGACCTCACGTATCTTATTAAAACAACCTTGTGCCAGCGAAGAAAGCCTCTCCCAGATGCATGGATGTAAATACAACCCAAAATGTCACGGTGACCGCCACTGGCCTTGGCAATCACTGGCAGAGAAGCAAATAAAAATGACACTAAAGTAGGGATGTAAGGGTTACCGTTAAAATGATAAACCGCGGTAAAATTTCCAACGGTTAGTATTACCATTTCCTGTTTTAATTACCGGTAAAACGTGTTTGATTACCACACTTTGTCAATAACTCACGGTGATGCTGCTCATTGCCCGGAAAGGCCGGAACTATGTGTCTGCTCCTCGGTAAAGCAGCTGCGGTCCCTCACAGACGGAGGCGCGCATGAGCAGTTTGCATTGTTTGGCCTCTGAAAGTGAAAGTATGGCCACGGGGGTTGGTGCCCCCACAGACACTATGAGGTTTTCTACCCCTTGAAGTCTGAAGTCTGGTCAAAGTTTGGATTTTACACTGATGCTGAGGGTAAACTGATCAAAGATGATCACCCTGTCTAAAACATGAAGCTGTTGCCGGTGAAAGAAAAAGACGTGTGATTAAAACTCCTGTAACTCCTCGAGTAAGTGAGCTGACTGAGCCCGAGAGAGTGAGAAGATTCAGTGAGCCATACCTGAGTGAGTTATAGGTGCTTTATCAGTATTCTGTGTAAATAATGTATAAATGATGTTAATAATGGCATTAGTATCATTCTGGAGTGTGTTCTAGCCGTTCTTTTGTCGTTTATTCACCGTGTATTTCGTAATTGATCATCTTTTTCCATCATAGTTTGTGTTTTATGAATTTCATCAATCGGAATTTAGAAATATTGGAGGAGGAAATGTCGAGGAGATCTGTCAGGGAGAGGGGAGACCAGAGGAGAGTCATGGAAGGAGGCTAACTGGACAGGAATAGCCTCAGGGACTATTGTCAGTAAAAAAATGCCTGGACATGGTCTAATATAATGAGCTGCAACATGGACACTAATGCTGTAGGCAGACAATAATGTTTGAGTGTGTGTAAAATAGGTTAAGTTTATTTTTGTTCATCTCAAAACTTTGTACATGTTCATTTACAATTGTTAATGAAGACAATCCTGTTTAAAGTTCAACTCAGTTTTTTTCTTTTCTTGTAATTACACACTGTTTAAGCATTAATAACATAATAATGACAAATACTTGCCAGAATTGTTTACTTTTATTTCTCATGAAAAAAGGGTGAGAACATTTACTTGAAGGACATTTCCTGACACATTTACAGACAAAAAAGACAAAAAGACCAGGCAGCCTGTTATAATTACAATATAAAAGGTGTTAAATGATTTCAAGCGTGTGTTAAAGTACTTTTTGAACACTTTGAGCACACTGCAACAATACCGCGAGAATAATGATAACCTTGATAATTTTGGTCACAATAACCGTGATATGAAATTTTCATACGGTTACATCCTTACACTAAAGCCTCTTTTCCATCAAGCAGTCCAGTTCAGTCCGGCTCGCACTGGATGCAATTAAAGGTGTTCCCACTGTCAAATATAAGGAAAAGTACCTAAATAACTGATCTGTGTCACCCCACATTTTTGGCCAACTTCTTCTGGGGTGCTGAGCATGCTTAGCTGACCCCAAAGGGTGGAACATTGCAATCTCTTCACTGGTTGAAAGAATCATCACTTCACTTGTGACAGCAGCTAAATGAAACAACATACTGTGTCATCATTAAATCACTTGTGGATCCAAGTGAGCAACTTTTCTACTAATTTTGCTGTAATAAATGTCCACACAGAACAATGCTTCATGGAGTTCTCCCAGGGTGCACCCGTCCTTGGAAGTGCAGAAGGAGTTGGAAGGAGCTGGCATGACCCTCATTTCCGGCTTACTCCCCCCGCCCCCTGGTGAGGACAGAGCTGGCAGTGGAAACACAAGCGAAATCAGGGCTTCCCTACTCCAAACCGTACTGAACTGCAAAACACCCAACCAGATCACTCAGTGGATACACAGCTTATGATAAATTAAAACTCCCAGCATTAAAATGGAGCTAAAGTTTATTGTTTTCATAATAAAAGATCAGTTCCCTTGTTTGCTTCCTGCCAGTGTTCATTTGTTTCTAAAACTGCATCACCCTCTGTTTACTTTCTATCCTTAGACTTTCATCCTATCACTAAGTAATATTGAATTAAACAATTATACTTTTAATTAAACAATTTACCGAAGCTGTTGGTGGTTTATTTGTGTTCATCAGCTTGTTGGTTTTATACTTAAACTAGAACTTTTAAACAGGCTCATTTTCTGTGAACCCACCCTGCAAACTTTATAACTTTGGATGCCAAACTTACCTCCCAGCAACACAGTGTTTAATAAACTGTTGTGGTAATTGACTTACAAACCTGAGGCTAAGGTCTGCTCTAATTTCTCTCTCAATTTATGTGATTCAGAAGTAGCAGAAGGTATGCTTAAAGGCAGCAGCATATATCATTATTAAGATCATTACTTCCTGATAGCAGTCCAAAAAGTTGCATTTGCCTCCAATTGCTGCCATAAATCAGAGACAAGCTTTTAGGTTCCATTATGGGATGGTTATCCATCTTTTCAGGTTTGTTGTCTGGGCTCTGCACACTTAAAAACACAAACACACAGATGCTAGATGATGTTTATATCAAGACTAGTTTTGTTAAAAGAACCTCCTCTTGTCATCACAAGGAGTACAGAGAAAATGTACTTTATAAGACTTTGATTAATATACTGTTTACCATGTTCAGACCTCTCTTACTTCATTTTGTGTGTAAGACCAACAAGTTCATCTGTGTGTGCTGTGATAGATGCTCTGATAATACAAAAACTAGAAAAAGACCCATCTTACTGAGGTCTGATAGGTATTACAGTTTGTTTCAGCATACTGTTTCACCTCCCCCTCAACACACACACACACACATAGATACAGGGCTGTACAGTGCAACCTATATGTCACAAATGCTACAAGAATATCATCCTGTGCTACGATTATTTGTCTCATAGCACTGGTGTGATGAGAGCCAAAGGGCCACTGTATACGTTGGTGTGTGTATGTGTGCGCGTTATTTTCAGCAGTAGCTTCTCCTCAAATGCAGTATGGTAGTTGTAGTTTATAATTTTGTTCTTTGCCTGACGAAAGACTACATATCGCACACCAATTCCCATAATTCCTTCACTGTTGCGTGACAATTGCTGTCAACTCGCGATTTTCCATCCAGTGCACTGAATGCCATGATTTCCTCTCCTCTTTCCTCAATGAATATGAACTTCTGAAATTGCTGTGCAATCTTATCACCTGCCTTTAGACAAAGACAAGCACATTTGTAATATTATCCAGTTAAAATTATATTTTGTGAAATCACAAGAGATTTATATTCACTGCACTCTACAAGAATTATTCAGTTCAGTAATTCAATTATCATGTCTAAGAACATTTATTAGGCCTACAGACATTAGTCACAACTTTTATTTGGCTATATTTCCAATCAAATGAAATACAACTAAAAAGATGAATTGCAAAATAATAGGCTGGTATAACTTGACATATAAAATATTGCATTTTAAAAATAACATCATCTTAGTCAAAGACATTGAGGAGAGAGACAATAACATTTAGAGCAGTGGTTCTCAAACTTTTTCATGTCAAAACCCATAAACTGACACAAATTAGACCAAAAACCCCCATCTTTTTTCTTTTAGATGTTTGAGTACAAAAAGTGTATGAATCCCATGACCAAAATAGTCATACATTCTGTTACTGTGTTATTTATCGATGGAATTATAGTAAAAATAAATGACTGCCCTATTTGTATGGGACCTCCTGGGAAGTCATACAACCTGTTCCTTTAGATATTATATATTGTGCTACAAGTTTTTGTCTTATGCAACAAGATTGTCAACCCCTATAGCACCAGTGCTATGGACAAAAAAAGTTAATGTTAATATACATATAGATATAGATATATATGGAAGGGATCAGCCTCCACAGCAGTAGGTGGTATTGTGCTGTTTTTTTCCACTAGTTTCTCTGTACAACCTGAAAAACTTGCTAATGAAGTAGCAAGAACCTAACCGGTTTTATTTCTAATAATCAGGGGCAAGAGCCAGTGTGTAGCCATCAAAACACATCAGAGGCCACAGAGAGAAGCCGCCAGTGGCCCTGGATGGAGAAGAACGACCCCTGCTGGGCCCCCAAGAACAAGTCTAGGTCTTAGCAACACATAAGGGTGGAAAGCAGAAGGGGTCACACGTGGGACGCCAGGTGTTGCCGACGAGCCTCTGGAGGTGTCGTGGGCCGATCATCCAAACACCAATGAAGGAGGGTGCCCACCTGATGATGGCAATGAAGTTTCCCATCCCACAGAAACACCCTATGATTCACAGGAGCATTACCGATGATGCTTCTCAGTTTCAACCTACCCCAAAGCTTCTTCTCAACCATTCACCACAGAACTTTTGAACGTCCTGACACAAGGAAATCAATACCATATCCTGTGTTTTTGGAATATGTGACATTATAAACAGTTCATATGATCTGAAGCCTGTTGCACCAGGTAAGTGTCAGTCCTATTTTAAGTTGTGGTGTTAAGTCCACACAAAAGCAGATGCAGAAACTAGCGAAGTTAGTTAGTTAATCACTTACTTAGCCCTCATTTAAAGTTGCATAAAAATCCTGAAATCTGGACATTACCCGTAGGGAATGTGTGTGAAGGCAGGGACTTCACCCAGGTAATTAACTTTTGCCTCCCCATGTATTTTTCCACGTTAAGTCTTGGCGAGCCAAAGTGTGAATGCAGCTGAAATAATCAGGGAATTCACACAGGTCTTCATTTGTTAATTATTTCTTTTGAGGACCTGTCTTTCTACCTGTCTCTCTTCCAAGGTTTACATTTTGTCTCGGCAGGTACAGAACAGTGTGCTCGGGATCTTGTTCTCTCACTGCAGACTTTCTGTAAAAGAGCCTCTTTTCCAAGATAGCGCAGACAGAGAACCACGCCATCAATCATTTGTTTTAAACCCATAATCACTCATCCCACGAGTCCATTAAGGCTAAAATTGCTCTGCAACTTCACTGATATTGTAGTCTTTCCTGCATATTTTAGTTCTGCTCTGCAGGTTAGACAAATGAAGCAAACAATTACAGCTTGGATTTCATTTTGCACAAAGCACTATCAGATCTGGGTGAGAAAAAGCTATTATGAATCTTATGAACCACTTTTGGAGCATTTGTTTAGCTTTTTTCCTGCATTTTGAAATTAGTTCTCTGAGTACAAATTAAACTATTCTTGGGAAGAGTTTCAGCTAATTAAATCCAAAAGAGCCCAAAATAATGACCTTTAATTTTAACACAATGAGCTGAAACCGTTTCGAGTCCTGTGGTTGTTTCTGTGGCACAGACAGCCTGATGAGGTTTGTGCAATGGTTTGATAAATATCCTTTCCACTTAACACTGTAGCTGTCATTGAGTTTGAGGACAAAGACATTAACAGCCAATAATTCATTTTTCATGATTTCAACAAATACGTCCACTTCTCCTGCTGTTTTTGTGTTATGCTCTTATAAAAAAAAAGAATCCCATAAATAATCCAACTATGTTCATGAAATGAACTTAATTAGGTTTTTTTCAAGTAGCCTAAAAAGCACACCCTCCAGACTCTGCCAAATTGCTTTTTTGAACCAGAAATGTATCCCTGGTTGCACAACAGGGGTCATTAACTACATTTGTACAAGGGCCAGTTTTTTGCTTGACACAAACAATCTAATATATAAATATTTAAGTTTTATTTACAGATGGAGCTGCTTCAATTTTCCCTCTCCAGTCAAATGTCTCTCAGTGGGCAGGGGGGTTAATTCCATCATTACACGCCATTGTAAGTACAATATTTTTCATTTTTTTCCAATTTTCTGTTTGTGCTCATTGTTATAGTGATGTCACAACAAGAAGATTGCCTTAAACCCACATAATATTTTTCAACCTCACATATTCTGGGGACCAGATGAAAAGCTGTGGGGGGCCTCATGTGGCCTCCAAGACACCAGTTGATGATCACAACTACAACTTACATCCCAATAAAGCTTTTGAATTGAAACTGAGGTCGCTTTCATACCTACAGTTAGGCAGACTTGGTTCAGCTCAGGAGTAAAAATGCCGTATTGTTTCCTTTTTCACTTGGCTAGTTTTGCTTTCACACTGCACCCTGTCAGGCAGACCAGAGCCTGTTAAATGATGTGTAATATAGCCTCCCACCACTACTTGGGGCTGCAGCTGCAGTCTTTTTTCCTGGCTTTGAGTAATAATGTTTTCCTCAAAGCGCTTTGAAAGTAATCTGGACCATTAAATAAAGATGATTATGCATTATGACTGTGTCAGGTTCAGAGTTTTGAGTAAACATATTTCGCACTGATTTGCGTGCTGTTAAAAGAACCGGAGGCTTGCTGTGCAAACAATGCTAACATTAGTTGCTCTCTTAGAGACATTATCAGGGAATGCTGCATTAGCTTGCTTGCCGTTGGGGTATTGGACCAGATTTAACCAACAATTCACAGCTTTTTTTGATGTCTTGCCCTGTTTGGTCCTTGTTTGGTTCAGCTTGCTTTCACACATGATGCACAACAAACTCTGGTCTGCTTAGACGCAAACCAAGATCCCTGTTTTCAGACAGACCAGAGATTAGCTCTTTGGTCTTCAGTGTTTGGGTTAGATTTCACACACCCCCAAATGAACCAAACTTTCCGAAAAAGGAAACCAGTGTTCACTGGGACCCCGTCCACACGGAGATGAAGACCTTTTTGTTTTTGAAATGTAGTTAAATGTAAAAATGACATTCTTTCAAGAACTGTGTCATTCCACATAAAAACAATGAAAATTCTGTAGTACATATGCCAGGCCTGTAAGTGGTGCTATAACGCTAATGCAGATATACACCAAAACCAGAGAAGAATACATAGAGCATGTGCATACATCATGAGAATTGTTAACAAACGCATAAACACTGGCTTATGCTTTTCTCCGTGTCCTGTTGTTTCTCATGGTGGTCGTAAAGGAGCTGAGGATCTTTCTGTAAAAGCCAAAACAAGCTCAGTAGCTTCTCCAGCAGGAAGGCAACACTGTATTCTGCCATCTGTTGTTGTCAGGGTTCATGCATGCAGTTTAAGGAAGAAATGGGGCTGTAAAGTCATTGTTTCTGAAAATATCCTTAATCACAAATATTGGCACTTTTCCACCAGCCCGCCTTGGCCCTACTCTACTCTACTCTACTGAGCTCTACTTGGTTTGCGTTGCGTTTTCACCGGCACAGTACCTCCTAAAACAAACCAATTTTTAGTACCTACTCTTCTTTGGTTCTAAGCAGGCTGAGTCGATACCAAAAGGTGACGTCGACCGACTGCCGGCTACTGATTGGTCAGAGAATGTCATCACCTTTGGGTCAGGAGCACGACGTCCAAAACAGGACTGCAGTACATACGCTTTCTTACTTTATGGCAATAACTTGCTGCCATCGCAATGTTAAACACAGGACTTTATCATTATGAGCTAGCTAACAAGCTAGCGGTAGCTTCCATTAGCTTACCCTCATACATCTTTTCTTTGCAGCCCGATTGCTCTCGTCCTCGGCTTCAAACTGTTGTATAGCTTCCAAAACTCTCCTGTACTTCTCAAGGGTATTTCTTCTCGCTGCCTGCAGCCTTCTTCTGCTTTCATCTTTCATTCTGTTTGTAACAAAAAGCCACAGACCGAGCATCAAGTATACTATTGCCTTCAAGTCCTCCATTGTTTTGATTGTTGTGTCACGCTCAAAATGACATGAACGCAGTGTCACCCAGCTGTTTCACTGCGACCCTGCCCCCGCTGAGTAGGGAACCGGGCTGGTGGAAAAGCAGCACAATGCAAGTAGAGTAGAGGCGGGTAGAGTCGGGGAAAGCCGAGCCGAGTAGAGTAGGGCTAATGGAAAAGGGCCATATGTGGCACCAAAAACAACATATCCATGTCGAAGAAACGCCAATATGACTAAAAACTTGTGTGGATACACCTGAATTCCTCTCAGTGTGGATGGCCCATTGGTCCAGACCAAATATATTTGGTGTGAAAGCACCCTGAATTGAAAATTTATGCACCAGCTGCCATTAGTCATTATCCATACTCATTATGACATACTGTAATTTCTTGATTATAACACGCACTTTGTTAGCTCTAATTATTCGGGTGCGTATTATACACGAGTACAAGCAAAATATTTACCATATTTCATCTCGCCAACACCACGACTGCAACACATCTGATACTAAAAGCCAAAATGTTCTCTTTCTCTGTGAAAACACAGGCAAACACAGGGCGCTGCCATCTTGTGAGCAAAGGGACGCAAAATAGCTGCGCTGTCATTGGTTGAAGACATCAGCATGTAGACAGCTGCTCTCTGATTGGTCGGTACACTGCGACTGAGCATCCTTGAGAAAAATTCAGTAATTGCCCATGAGTGAAGCAAAAGGTGTTTCAGCATCCGTTTGAGAGACAAAATCATGTACGTGTAATTTCATTGATTAAAACTTTGAATAAAGATAATTTTAGAGTTGCTGAGAGAGTAAGATTTGGGCAAAATTTGGGTGTGTGTGATATTCAAGTCCAATGTTTTCCAGGCCAAAATCATGAAAATATGGGGTGCGTGTTATAATTGAGTGTGTTATAATTGAGAATTATGGTATGTGATAACTTTCTAATTAATCTTTAAAATGTGCTTTTTACCTTTAAAGTGTTGCTGCTCTTTTTTGCTGTACTTCAATCAAACAGAAGCTTGACTTTCTTGCTGAACACCACACACTCTGACAGTGCTAACTATAAATAACATGTGCCACTCTGTTCTGTTCTCCCCCAGCCTGTTTGATAGAGCAATAATGCTCCTTTAAATGGAGGTGAAAAAGTCAGACACTGAGCACCATTATCACAGACACCAGTTTCTTTCTGAGGCTGAACTAAAACAAGCACAAAGGAGTGACAGAGTGCTGGGAGAAGATAAGGTGCATTCTCGCCATCGCTCCAATTTACAGCCCTGAGAATGAAAGGCAGGCTGTGTCTCTTATATTAAAGGTTTAAAAATGGAGTAACATTTTTATTTCTTTCCCCAAGACCTCATTTTATCAACTCTGATCCTGACGGTGTGATTGGCTTAGAGTACAAAAGTGTCTTGCCCTGACTCTGCTCACTGATTAGAGACTTTCTTTGTGCAGTTTCCTCCAACCATCTCTTGGCTTTTTAGAGCATCACATGTGTTAAAGCTGTTTGTGTGGGGAAAAGCCCCTCCTCTGGTTTGATGGCACTGTCATTACTGTAAGAATTGAGGGTTGAGCAGGAGGCTCTCCTTACTAAAGGCATTGAAGTGTAAAGAACAGAGGCAGCATGAGGACATTGCTTTGAAACCACTAATACCTTCAGGGGAGAAGGGAAAGTTGGAGAGTGTTGTGAGAGAGGGAACGGGTGTGATAAATACTCTTTGTGGTGGAGCTAAAGACACGCCGTCGTCAGGGCTGAAATGAGAAACCATGCTCGTGGTGATAGGTGGCATTTTATTGATCTGCAGCCAAGTTAGAGCTAAGCGGGACATGATTGAAGTACTATTACGTGATAGGACACTTGAGGGCTTTTTTTTACTCACTGGGTCTTGTTCTTCTTCATCAGGGACGGTTAACTTTAGGTCCCATCATGCTGCTGTTTGAAGCTGTAATATTCATGCCCCTGTGACATTTTGCTTCCACTCTAAATGGATTAGAGACGTTATACGAGGACAAGTTGACCACACATTTGTAGCTAGTGCTAAGTTGGACTAACTTTTGCTTTTAGAACTACCTTAATTCCTCATTGCATAGATCAATCAATCAATCAATCAATCAACTTTATTTGTATAGCACTTTTCATACAAGATTTTGTAAGAAATAAAATAAAATAAATAACAATAAATGAAATAAAAAGTTGAAAATTGCATACAATGAAAATATGAGACCCCACCCACCCTCCCAATCCAACACACATACTCAATTAAACACACAAAGACACAAAAAGGAAATTCTAAAAGAAAAAAGAATTAGAGGACTGAGGAAATGCTATCTTGAATTAAAAATTAGGAAACACAGGAGCTAAGACTGAAATGATAATAAAAAATCATAAGGAAATAGATAAAAAATACTATAGGGAAAAGTAAGTAAATCAATAAATTAATTAATAAAACACAATTTAAATGAATAATATGGTAAAATGAGATAGCCTAACACCAGATGCGTAATAAAATCAGTTAAAGTAAGATAACAAAAAGAAAAGCAGCTAACAGAGAATAAAATTCCAAATAATAAATCTGAAATGTAGAAATAAAACAGATTAAGAGGATTAAAATAAATAAATAGATAATAAGAAATATTAATAAATATAATCAGCTAAAAGCCAGACTAAAAGGTAGGTCTGCCCTCGGGTCAGGTGCAGTATGCAGGTGCTGGAAACATCCCTCAGAGATTTTCATCTACATTAGCATGAGAGCATCACATAGTTGGTGCTGATTCAGTGACTGCAAATCCATGATGCCAGTTTTTCCATTCCACCACATCCCAACAGTGCTTTACTAGATTAAGAAGTGGTGACTGTGCAGGCCACTGGAGTACAGAGACTCACTGTTATATTCAAGAACCAGTTTGACATGATTTCAGCTTTCACCTGCTGGAAGTAGCAACAACGCTCTACAACGCTGACGGTCACACTAGTGTGTCAAGTTGTAAATGTACATCATGGCACAAAGATTAACTGATTATATTTTGGAGGTCAAAGGTCAAGGCGATGGAATCGTCTGATCACTCTTTGATTGTGACTGTTATATCTAGAGCCTGGGTGTCCAAACTATGGAACAGGGGCCAAATGTGGCCTGCTGCCCATTTTGAATTGGAGTTGAGTTTGAGTTGAATGAAAAAAGACATTTTGATTACAGTAGCAAATACCATCAATCATGCACGTTTTCTGTCATATTTACTTTGTCAATAGGTCTCATTTACAAAGTATATCGCAATATTCATCTTCCAGCACCAACATTCTTGCAGTTTACTCTTGTTTTGTGTCTGGCAGTAAAGATAAGCCATCGGTGTCTCCCATCTCTGTTGCTCAAACGGTCATTCTCACCCTGACTAGGTGTGAATCCAGTGATAGCCCGGGGTTATAAGGGCCCCTTGACAGGTGATAACCCTCCCCTAAACCCTAAAACTTTAACTTAGTTTGGCTCAGTCGTCCGTGTATTCCTCTTTATTTGGCCCTCGATGTAAAAAGTTTGGACACCCGTGATCTAGAGGAAGCTTTCAAACTTTGCTCATTTTCTCTTTGACTGGATTCATAGCTTATCAGATTTTAGATGTGTCATAGGGCGGCTTCGTGGCGCAGCAGGTAGTGCACGCACCTAAAAGCAAGAAGGTTGCTGATTCGATCCCTGTGTTGGTGAGGGCCTTTCTGTGTGGAGTTTGCATGCTCTCCCCTTGCATGCGTGGGTTCTCTCTAAGCACTCTGGCTTCCTCCTACAGAGCAAAAACATGCCCATTACTGTATGCTGATTGGTGACTCCAAATTGCCCTTAGGTTTGTGTGAGAACGTGACTGTTTGTCTGTCTCTCTATGTTGCCCTGTACTTTTCTGGTGACCGATCCAGGGTGTACCCTGCCTCTCTGCCAGTGTCAGCTGGGTTAGGCACCAGCCCCCTACGACCTCCTGTGACCCCAAAAGGGATAAACGGTATAGATAATGGATAGATGTACCCCCCCCCTGCTTGTGAACACAATTCCTCAAAAATGTTCAGAGAGGTTTCAAACTTTTGCTCAGATTTTCTCACCAACTCAGTGATGGACTGATGATAATTCAAAAGTTCAAGGTCAGAGGCCATGGTCAGTAAGTCTCCTGCATTTCCTTTGCCTAAAAGATAGAAATGCATGAGGCATGGGCCACTATGAATGAGGAAAAGGGATGCCTGTGGCACCTGACCCCCCTGTTGCGTACCCCTGTCCAACCTGTTTCTGCCTTTTTCATTCGTTTTACAGTCCCTCTCAGGGATTTGAACAAAAGTGAAGGTCTACCAAGTAGGTGTTTCAGAGATTTTGTAAAGAAATTTAGCAGCTTTGAAACTGCTGTGAACTTGATAGAAATCTTTGATTATTCCCTCCTGCTGCTTTTTGCCTCTGTTTTTTTCTTACCAAGTGCAAACACACAAAAACGCACATGGAGTGAAAGACAGGAAGGTGTCCTCTTCTCTCTCACATGCAGGGACCTTGAGATGGCTGCTGTGAATGGCAGAAAAACAATGAAGCACTTTTTTCGTCCTCCAGTGAAGAGGCGTTGCCAGGCAGCAGCAGGGTGACGTTGTTTGCCGTCAGCGGTCGCAAGGAGGGGCGGGAGGGAGGGCGGGCGGGAGATTTATGTGTGTGTGTTAGATAATATACAGTAAGGCAGTGGCAATGAACAGCCATAAAACATACATATATAACCCTTGATAGGAGTGTTTGTGTGCATATGTGACTTTATCTGCAAATGTTTAGGTAAGAAAAATGATCTCTGTAGGTCTGCCCCACAGTCTGGCATCATTGCTTTTAATGAGCACTTCAATCCCGCGTGCTTTCCATTTCGAGAAATGGATATTGATTTTCGGGTGGAGAGGGACTCAGAAAGTGGAGTAGAAACACAGCAGGTAATGTACTACTCTTATCTAATGACATATTGAATAAAAGTTAGGTATTGTTCCTCCATAGAAGGCGGGGGATGGAGCCTTAATAGATGAGTGAGGGAAATGCTCTCTTTTGCAACAGCTTATGCGATCTGAGGTATTCTGAGGATTTTAGGTAGGAAGAGCTTTTTTCTATGCAATGCTTTTACTCTTCTGTAGATGATTTATTTCCTGGTTATTTTGGAGTTTTGTACAGACCTTTTAGACTATCAGCCTGTAAGAAAAACACATGCTCAAGCCTTTCTCCTAAAAGACTGATTTCACCAAACTGCTCCCCAAGTTTGCAGTTATGATTTCATCACTGTTGGAGGTAACCCATTGGAGGCAGACAAGCCTGCAAAAAATGTCTGGGCCCCTGAAAGGACTTGTAAATAGGTCCTCCTACGATGAAATACAATAATATCAATTTTTAGGTAATTCCAATGGTCTTATGGTTAATTTGAACACCCCATATATAGTCTGTAGTACTTGAAGTGACTTGTGTGTCATACCACAGTCTCTTTTTTATTAAACTTTTACCTCTATCCACTGCACTGTCTCCCAAAAGAAAGAAGATAAAGTCCTGAAGTGTTCGGGCTGGGAACATTCACATTCTGGGCTGCTTTGGAGCTGGCAAAAAAGAAAAAATAATGCAGGTTTTGGTATGGCTGACCACACCAAACATTGTGATGCTAACTGTTGGATGTCATTGTTCCATTTACAGAAATGAGGCTTGTGGTATTTTAGGTGGGGAAAGTTCACAATTTGAAACAGATGATTATAGTTTTTGCCTTAATATTAAATGGTGAACATTATAAGTTCAAAATAACAGGAGATAATTGCTTAAATTTAGGATGGGCCATATATTTACATTTGTGTAGAGGCCCCTACATGTTTCTGGGCCCTATAAAGCTTTCTCCTTTAGCCTCCCCCCTGGATCTGCCTGATTCAATGTCTGGAATCGGGCAGATTCTGGATATTGAGAGCGCCAATCTTTAACAATTTTGAGCAGCCCAAAATGGCACAGGTCCATCAGCATTGAGGGGCAGGAGCTAAGAGGGAGATGACAGTAGGAAGTGACAGTTTTATTGGATCTGAACCACATTTCTTTATTAAATGAAACACAAACAACAGCACTGAAGCACTTTGTGATAGAAATGATATACTTGCTCCCTTTCCAAATGTTTTGACCATAGTTTTTCTACATAGTGGTTCACATTTTGTATTTTACATCACAACAGTAGTACCCGCCTACTAGATTAAATGATTGGTCCATAATGATGTAATTGACAGAAGGACCATCCAATCACCTGCCGGTTATGCTTTTAAAAGGTTCTGCCTGTTGCCAAACATCTTCTATGGGCGGTGGCCCAGATGGACGACTGAAATACTATATTGAACAGTCTGTGTCAGGTTTATAATGCCGATGAATCCTTAAAAAATTATTGGATTCAGATCTGGATTGGCATCAGCAAAATTAAATCAACTGCTCCTTGTGCCATGATCAATATTCTTTGAAAATTCCATCAAATCTGTTGTAAACTTTTTGATTCATCTTGCTCAGATCCAGCCAACCAAACCGACAAACAAACAGACAAACACCAGCAAAAACATAAAGTCCTTGTAACGACAACCAAAGAATCAATCAATCAATCAATCAATCAATCAATCAGTCAATCAGTCAATCAATCAATCAATCAATCAATCTTTATTTGTATAGCTCCAATTTATAACAAGAGTTTTCTCAAGACACTTTACAAAAGAGCACGCTGGAGCCATACTCTTCAATTTATAGATACACATATAAGCATATATACGTATATACATATAAAAAATACACATATATACATATACATACATCCAAACCCAACATGAATTCACCACGAGTGCACTGGACCAACCTACAGTTCAGTGCATCTTTAGGAGACTTACAGTAACAGTGGTAAAAGAAAATGCTCAAAGGCAGTTGGAGATCTTGGAGTGGAGCCAGTAAGAATTGAAGGTAGTGACAGATCCATGGGCGAATCATAAATCTGTCCTCATCATGTTTGTCTCTGCTGAATATAAATGAATTTAAGGTTAGCCCCTTGAGCTGTGGCATCTTGTTTTCAAAAGGGTCCTCCTCTCTATACGGTTAAAAAGGTAGTTTTTATAGAGGTATAATCAATAACAACCATGGAAAGAGTGATTACTCTAGTATTAACATTAACATCTATAATGATTATAATTAGAGAGAGCCTTTGTTGAATGATACAACAGCATACAGCTGAACTGCAAACCACAATAAAAACAACAGATAAATATATACCATTATGAATAACTAATTTAACATTGTGCACATGCTTCATCTCGGTAAAGCATGAAAGCATGTTTTTTGTTTTCCAATCAGTGTGAAAGACAGTAATCTGCTTATCAAAGCTGATACTAGTGCTTTTATTTTGAAGCCAGAGTGTTAAACCTACTGAGAACTTGACCTGATATTGGCACTGGGGGGAGAGATAAGGGTTCTTCAAGGTTATTATTCTGCATAACTGTGTTTTCACAGAGTTTATCTGTGCCTGTAAACACATTTCTCTTTCAGTCTCTGCAGAAATATATTTGCACTTTCAGTCACTCAATAATGCCTGTGAGCCAACTCTCAGCAGAGAAGGCCCCTCAGTCACTCCTCTATAATCCTCATTGACTTCCCCTCTCTCTAAATACATCCTGAGTGTATGACTTACATACACAGTTTTATCACCAAAATCTCTAATGCCATATTGCTGTTATCAGCAGCAAAAACCAATTCGGCGGATTCAGAGCTGTTGCCTTTTAGCTGCAGTTCACAAGGGAAGTGAGACTTGCAGTAAATGTGGATTGAAGTAATAAAGAGAGGAAATGAGAAAAGTGAGAGCGAGCGACCCGGACAGACAGACTTCACATAAAAAAGAAGAAGAAGAAAGGAAAGGATTATGATAATATGTGCTAATTTTGTGTTAATTCTCATTCTGAAGACTGAAGTTATCCACTGTCACAGCATCAACTCAGAGCAGATTTGTGCAGCTATTTCTCCCTCGGCCTTATCTCCTCTCCACTCTGCTACCTTGTCTGACTCCTTCCAAAAAATCTCCTCCCTCTCTTCCTCCTTCATTCATGTCTCAATTCCTCCGTCTTTTACCTCCTCTGCTGCAACAGAGCCCTCACTTTAAACTCAGGAGGGTGGAGTTTTTAAAATGCAGCTTCTTCTTGTCGATATAAAGCTGTATGCGTAAGGCTGATTGACCTTCGTCCTTTAGAGTATACGTTCCTGAAATGTGTTTATGATGCAATTAAGAAAAAAAAATGAGTCAAGCTAAGTAAACATGGCCGTCTGATGATATCAGAGTGATTATACTTGCAATCAGTGTCTGCACAGCTGCAGAAACATATGTGGAATACTAATTTTATTGACATTCAAGCAACACTTATTCTCCTGCTTTTTCTCTGTAAAGGTTATCCAGTTTCATCAAACACTGGGATGTCCTTGAGCTCCTCGAACATCTATTGAAGACTCACATAAAAACACGTCATTATTTATGACTCACTGGCCGTTACATACAGTATAAGATTAGTTGGCTGTGTTCCCTGCCTTGCCCCCGCACTTAAAGGGACAATAGACTCTGATGAAGATAAAACCTCTTCTAAGTTAATTATACTGAATTGAATTTGTTATCATCAGTGAGGTGGTGCATTTAGGGGAAGCTCTGGAAAGCTTATTAGCATGCAGATATTTTTCCAACCAGAAGTCCCCAGTGCTGTCTTTAAGAGCTATGAGGCAAAAATGGTTTGATTAAAGGTCCACACGTTTTTATCACTACATCACTAGGGTTGGCTTATTATGCATACGATATACACTTATTGGTCACTTTATTATGGGTACAGCCGTTCAACTGCTTGTCAACTCAAATAGCTAATCAGCCAATTACATGGCAGCAACTTAGTGCATTTAGGCATGTAGACATGATCAGGACAGCCTGCTGATGTTCAAACTAGGCATCAGAATGGAGATGAAAGGTGATTAAAGTACGATTAAGATGCAAATCTAGCATCTGAGTGTTTCAGAAAAAGCTGAAAAGAGATAATATCAAGTGAGCAGCTGTTCTCTGTGTAAAGATTTCGATTGATTCCAGAGGTCAGAGGAGAATGGGCAGAGTGTTTGAGATGATAGAAAGACAACAGAGACTCAAATAACCAATCATTACAACCAAGGTTTGAAGAGGACCTTTTCTGAATAAACAACATGTTTAATCTTGGAGCAGATGGGCTACAGCAGGAGGAGACCACACCTGGTAACATTCCTGTGAGTTAAGAACAGGAAACTGAGGCTTCAAGTCGCACAGGCTCATCAAAACTGGACAAAATTCAGCAAAATTCAGATGGTAGGGTCTGAATTTAGCATAAACAAAACCAAATAACCACCAGCAGTTCAGGCTGCTGGTGGTTATTATGGTTATGGTGTTGGGGATACTTTCATGGCAGGCTTTGAGCCCCTTTGTACCAACTGAACATTGTTAAAACATCACAGCCTGCTGGAGTATTATTGCTGTTCATGCCCTTCCCTTTATGACCGCAGTGTACCCATTTTGTGAGGGCTACTTCCAGTAGGATAACATACCATGTCACAAAGCTCAAATCATCTCAAACTGGGTTCTTGAATATAACAGTGTCGTCTCATTCCAATGGTGCACCTATTGTTTAGCCAACAACTCTGCAGCAACTAAGGCCCCGTTTACACGACAATGAAAACAGCCAAAAACGGAGAGTTTTCATTGCGTTTTCGCCTTCCGTTTACACGAGACAGTGCCCTGAGTGTCTGAATCCGCAAATTTTTGAAACCAGGGTCCAGAGTGAAAAGTTTTGAAAATGTTTTTGTATCTGTAGCCATGTAAACAGGAATCAGATTTTCCCTCTGAAACGCTGACGCACAGCACATGCCCATGCACAGTGCCAGATGAAGGTTCCAGGAACAACATCAACAACAACAACAGCTTCGGCCGTCTACCGAGCAACATGTGTGCTGCTTCCCGTGCTCGGTTTGTTATCCAGACAAAAATATCTAGACACATTTGTTGTCCAGACAAGAAACCCCTGCGTCTTTGTGCATCCACTTGCCATTGTTGTTTATAAAAAGTTTGCCTTCACCAGAAAGCGTACGCATGTTGTAACACAGCTGGGTAGAGAGTGTACAGTGCCAATACATGCTGAGTCTACATGTATTACAGGTTACATATTGTTCTGAGATGTTCCAAAAGTTCCTCTTCTCTCAGATAATGTATTTTGGCATGCCAAAAACATCTCTGTTCCAGCCCTGCTCAGAACAGACTGTTTCAGTGTAAATGCATTTGCACAACAGACATGACTATTTTTACACAAATTAATTGCAGGCATTGATTTACTTATTTATTTTCACCTGAACCAGTTGAAGTATGTTTCCACACCAGAGACTTTACTTCACCAATTTGAAAAATGCTTTTATGTTTTTTGGACTGCAGTTGATTGATTTAAAGTTTTGCATCCTCCTGATCAATGAAAGCACTCGCTGGCATGTACCAACCTTGTGCAACAGCTGGATCGGCCTGATTCAATGTCTGCAATGAGACAAATCCATCTTGCCAAGCCCCAATCTACAACAATTGTGAGCGGCCCAAAGTGGCATGGCCCAATCGGGAGTCCTTTAGAGCAGGAAGAGGTGGGAGCTTATGAGCAAGACAACAGCAGGAAGTGGCTGCACATGTAAAGATTAGCACAGATGCTAACAGCTTTAGTAGCATTTTTATCAGATCTGGTACACATTTCAACAAATAACACTACAAACCTCTTTGTTGTAAGGATGTTTTTGCTCCTCTTCTAACATGTTTTGAGGTGAGTTTTAAGTGGCTCACATTCTGTCCTTCAGACTGTGGCAGTCGCCATTGTGACATTATTTGATCCACCCGTAATGAATGTGATTAACGGAACAATCATCTGCTGGATATGCTTCTGAAAGGTTCTGCCCGTTTCCAAACTCTTTCTATGGGCTCTGTCTCAGATGGACTAGTGAAATATATATTGAGGGGTCCATCTGGTGTGCCAGGGTAGGCATGTACGTCACTGTCAACAGTTGGTCCTCGAGTGGCTTTGGCCTGAATCAAAGAGTGGAACTCACTAAGTTCTCTCTTTTTCAGGGTCAGATGTATTCATTAGGGTCATCTTTTTCTGTTTTTATTCATCAAAATGTGCACAAGGTTTTCGTCACTAAATATGAGTCTATTTTAAAAACTGTTGTACTTTTTTCCTTTGCAGAATGTGCTCAACTTACTTGTGAAACCATGTTTATCAGGATGTATACACTGTCTCTCACCTAGTGTCAGCAAGGATAAGCCACAGTTGCCCATGACCTCAAAAGTGGTGCAAGTTGTAACCAAACAGATTTAAGAGAAAGAAAAAAGGTGCTACCACAATGCACATAATGACACACACACAATCAACCAAACAACAAACCAGGCTTATCAGGCTGCTATGATAAGACAGCCAAAAGCAATACATAATATATCATCAATAACAATATTAATAGTTAATAAACACAAATGCACCATTATTCAAGCAAACTCTCCCTAACCTGCTGTCATTATAGTGTGGACTTCGGGCTGATTTTCTGTTACTCTGAGGTTCTTAAAAAGATTTCAGAGTTGAACACTTTTTGGTGTAAATATCCTTCTGAAGGGTAAAGTTTCAGCAGTGGTTCTTCAGGTCACAAACAGAGTAAAACAAGTTCACGGATTTATAAATGAGTGCACAGTCTTTTTTTGTGACCTCCTGCAGCTTGAGAATAATTTGTCATAATCCTGTATTGACACAGTTTCATGAGTGAAGTTCTGTCTGATTGTATTACAGCCATCTTACATAATTTTTTTTTTTCAATTTTTTCCCTGCCAAGTTCTTAGATTTGATTTACCATCAAATATGTCTGCATTTACATCTGAAAGAATTTTCTTACTTGGTACTTAAATGTTTCTCTCCAACATTTCTTTTTTCTTGGTCTGCTGTTGTTTTTCCTCTTGAGCCAGAGCTGTCCTGTCCAGAGCTCTCTGAGCTCTTGTTGGTGCTCTGGTGGCTCTGATGTGAATAAACATTTTTAGGAGCAGGACAAAATTCAGACATACAAGAATCTGTGCTGTGGAGCTGTGAAGCATCCCAAACCATTCTTTGTTTCTTATGAAACACCTGAATTTCCCCAAAGAGATCAATAATATTCTATCTATCTATCTATCTATCTATCTATCTATCTATCTATCTATCTATCTATCTATCTATCTATCTGTCTGTCTATCTATCTATCTGCCTTCAGACACATGTAAACTTGAGTGACATCCCATTCTTAATCCAGAAGGTTTAATATGACGGTGGTCCACCCTTTGCAGCTATAGCAGCTTCAACTCTTCTGGGAAGGCTTTCCACAAGGTTTAGGAAATGTTATGGGAATGTTTGACCATTCTTCCAGAAGCGCACTTGTTAGGTCAGACACTGATTTTGGACGAGAAGGCCAAAGGTGTTCTATGGGGTTGAGGTCAGGACTCTGTGCAGGCCACTCAAGTTCTTCCACAACAAACTGGCTCATCTGTATCTTTATGGACCTTGCTTGGTGCACTGCCCAGTCATGTTGGAACAGAAAGAGGCCATCCCCAAACTGTTCCTACACAGTTTGGAGCATGAAATTGTCCAAAATATCTTGGTGTGCTGAAGCAGCAAGAGTTCCTTCCACTGGAACTAGGGGGCCGAGCCCAACTCCTGAACTACATCCCCACACTCTAATCCCCCCTCCACCAAACTTTACACTTGGCACAGTGCAGTCAGACAAGTACCGTTCTCCTGGCAATCACCAAACCCAGAGTCATCCTTTAGACTGCCAGACAGAAGCGTGATTGGTCACCCCAGAGAACACGTCTCTACTGCTCTAGAGTCCAGTGGCGGCGTGTTTTACACTACTGCATCGATGCTTTGCATTGCACTTTGTGATGTAAGTCTTGGATGCAGTTGCTTGGCCATGGAAACCCATTCCATGAAGCTCTCTAATCACTGTTCTCAAGCTAATCTGAAGGCTACATTAAGTTTGGAGGTCTGTAGCTGTTGACTCTGCAAAACGTTGGCGACCTTTGTGCACTATGACCCTCAGCATCCACTGAACCTGCTCTGTGATGTTCTGTGGCCTACCTCTTTTTGGCTGAGTTGCTGTTGTTCCCAATCGCTTCCACTTTGTTATAACACCACTAACAGTTGACTGTGGAATGTTTAGCAGTGAGGAAAGTTCATGACTGGACTTTTTGCACAGGTGGAAAATGCTTCATGCTTACAAACTGTTAAGTAAATTCATCACTTGTCAAGCGTCTAATTTAGAAGGCATTTATTTATGATGATGATGATGGAAATGTGGATCAGAGTTCAGCCTTAGTGTCCAGCAGTATTAATTTCCATTTCAAAGTAGATGCTCATGATGTCTGCTTTTAAAGGGCAGACTGTGGAGAGAGGAAGGTGTTTTGCTGAATAATATTGCCTGCTCTCACACACCTTTGGACTTCTGAAATATTTCTATGATGTGATTACAAGCAGAGGTTACTGAAGTGTGACAAACTGAATGATTGGATTTCTGGGAGAAATTTCAGTCCACACACAAACACAACACATCAAACACACACACCCACAAATACAGTTTTACACTCTCCTCAGAAATGTTCACACTGCGCTGTAATGGCTGCTCTCATAAATAAAAAAAAAAAAAAGCCAAACTGGCTCACTTGCAGGAGAAGGTGTCACTCAAAGTGTGATAAGCACAATTTGTTCAGATTGAAATTGCCAGTTTCTGTTAAAAATGTGTCAGAAAAAGCTATTTTCATTTAATAAATGTAAAGGAGCAGAACGCTTTCATTATCAGAAATACTTCAACTTTCTCTCTGGTGCTCTTGTCTGTTTGAAATGAGTTTTATGCACTGTCATCTTTTATTTTTTCCATTTTGGAGCCCTGCTGCAAGGTTAAAACAATGCTTAAACTTTATCTGAGGGTCACAGTATTCACAATACTTATTAGTATACTGGCTGCGTCTCTGTCATTGTGAAGTATGGTTATATTTCATTGCTACTAGATCATTAACAAAGAGTTTTCCCGAAGGCCCTGTCGACACGCAGATGAAAATGTTGCCATATTGAAAGCCAGGCCTGTAAGTGGTGCTGTAACCCTGCTGCAGACATTTAACAGAGAGGTGGGGCTATGACCTCATCGTTTCTGAGACTATCTGTATTTGTTCACATGGAAACTTTCAGCTGGCATTTTCAGATTTATCCACTCTGGAACATGTTTTCGAAAATGTGCATTTACGGGCACCTGAAACTCTGATCCCGGGTGAACAGAACGCCTATTCACTTAACAACTTGTGTGGATACGCCTGAATTGGTCTCCGTGTGGACAGCCTCTGAATACCCTCTTGAGCTCTGCTTAACAATAGTAAGTTAGGATGTTGTACATGACTTACAGTTGTGGGTAGCGTTAAACTGTTGCTATGTAACAAACGGGGGGGAAGTAACACCTTAGAGCTATGGTCCCCAGCCTTAAATCATGGACTGGCTTTATAAAATACAATATAGTCGCAGACCCGCTTTGTCAGAGGAGCAGGGGAGCGGTGGTGGGAGGGGGGGTCAGCGATCACGACCACGGTTACAAACAAACACACATTGAGTTTATAATTCACCATAACACAGGATTAGAGGGATCCACTGGCTTGTTTCTAAGCCCTAAATAAACAGACATCACAAGGGCTTAAAATATTTTTATCAGCTACTCAAGTTGGCTGACAGTTGACAGGGTAACGAAATAAACTGCTACACCTTTTAAGCGGCAGGAAAAGCTTTAAAAAGGTGTCCATACAACACTGATGGTGTATATTTTATCCATCCATCATCAGTTGGAGCTGATCTGATGTTTCTATTTATTATTGACGGGCATTTTATTAAAACTTTTCTCCATATTGACTCCTTCCACATCAGGGAGTTAAGCGCTCTTGTGTGCCTCAACTGTCCTTCAGTTATTGTGCAGACTCAAATACATTTACAACTTTGTCCAGAGCACAGGTGCAGAAGTACATGAGCATGATGTTAAACCATTAATTCATCACAGATTGTACATTTCATCCATCACAGCGCTGATGGGCAGACAGCCTAAGTGTAAAGTCTGGGAAGTCAAGCTGTTCAAGTGGATGTGCAATGATCCGGTCATCCTTTCAAAATAAAACACTGCTTTTTTTGTTCATTTTTTGTTTTGTTTCTCTGCAGCCTGGTACCAAATGATCTACGGTCTGGTACTGGTCAGTGGCCTGGTGGTTGGTGACCTCTGCCCTAAAGTGCTTTAGTGCTACCAAAACTTAAACCCTTTGACTTGTGTTTCAAAGTTTGGTTATATATATGATACACAGGCTGCCTGACTGTTTGTGACTGAAAACAAGTAGGTCTGAGATCTAAAGCAGTTTCTTATTTGAGTGAAATTTATTATTTTAACATCAGATTTTGAAGATGACTCATAATATAATACTGAGCTGCTGTGATTAAAAGCTTCGGAGGGGGCTTTAAAAAATCCCCACAGTGTATAAATCATCTCTTTCTAGATTACAGTAACATTATCAGATTAGAGATCTTCTTGAACATTATTTTCTGAGTCCACTTAGATCTTTGTCAAGTACAGAGCACTGTCTGATTAAGTCTGACTCTGCAGAGGAATGCCGCACAGAAAATTGTCCTCTGACTCCTAATGTGTGCTGCTGACTGCCATGATGAATTACAAGTATTACTGGGGCTCTTCGCCGAGTTGAGGGAATTTGCTTCATCGGCTTTGTGTTTTTGTTCTCCCTCTGGTTGAGATGTATGACGATGTTGGGCTTATCCGCGGCTCATGATTAGAGGCAAATTCATCTCAGACCTCCTGGGGAAGGCTTTAAGAAACCGATAATTTCGTCAGTTCTGCTGCCCTCATTTATCTCAGAGATTCTAAAACATTCTCAGATCAATACGGGTCCCAAGGAGGGGGAGGAAAAAGAAGGAAAACATAGCAGGAGGTGTGATAAACTCACCCGACAAAGAATAAGGTGAAAATTCTGGCAATTAATCCTCTAAGCGCCAGTGAGACAAGTAAAGTTAGAGGTGAGGACTGCAAGAAACAAGTTACAGAGATGATGAGGCAAAATACTTTTTTAGAATGGGCAGGTTTAGAAGAAAAAAACTCTGGGCTGCTCCAGTCTTAACAGTGCATTGTTACACTAACAACACCATTCATCATAGTAAGCACCGCACATGATTAAACGCTGCCCTGCCCTTGAAAAATGCTGTGAGGCTTGACTGAGAATTTAGGTTTCAGCTTTGCTGGTTTCATAAAATAAAAGGAGAAAAACTTTTCTTCAGAGTTGGTGAAATAAAGAAAAGATGAGACATTCACATTTCAAGTTAAAATGCAAATGGTAAGACTTTACTTACTGAGCTAAACATAGAGTTCAAGCTGATTGAAACTTCTTTTTCTGTGTAATAAAGATCATATTCACTGTTGTTTTCAGTGTATTTTACCTACAGGTCTTTTTGATATACAAATACGTAAAAGTGATGCAAATACAAGACTTCTAAAGAAACAAGATGTCAGTTATACTGATCATTTCATGCAAATAAGTAAATATACTCCAGTACCAGGAGTATCGCAGGGCGATCAGCTGCAGTGTTTTGTGGTTGGTAGGTGAGTGAAAAGGATATAGTTGGAATAATGTCAGCTAATACATCCTATTATATAATATATGATATAATTGTGGGGTGAAACTCGAGTGGGCGTGACGTCACTGAGCAACGGTGATGGCAACAAAATGTGCTATTTCTACAGGCGACGGGACTTGGGTTTGCGATGCGATCTTGGTCGCCAAGTAGCATTCGGTGTGAATGCACCTTAAGAGTTAAAGACTGCAACAATGTAAGCTTAAAACAAACTAAACTCCATGAATATCCTGCTCATACAAAAACCTAAGGTTTAGAGTCATTTAGATCTTATTAACCTTGCAAACAGCTGGATTCACCAGTTCTATATTTGTTATAGGCGAATATAAACCCTCCATTCAGAATGTGAATTAAGACCTCACACGTCTAGTCTTCAAGATCTACTGGAAATGATTAGCCAGTAGATCAAGATACATAGATTGAAGACCCCTGTGCTACAGGACATATTCCACAAGTCTTCATGGAGAACAGCCAATGCAAGGTGTCTGGGGAAGGCAGAATAATCATTATGTCAATAACATTCATTATGAGCCAATCAGATGATGTATGGGTGGGCACTGCTGCTGAGGCGTAAAGTACATGACGAGAGCCAGTTCATCAGGCAAAGAATTGGTATTAATTGCAAGTACATTTACACAAACAAGGAATCTGACTTGGTAAATAGTGCAAAGGAAATCAACAAGCAGGAAGAATAAAAACAAAATTGTCAAGAGGAATAAAATAAAGTGTAAAAATAGTGCAAATGGAATGAAGTAGACAGAAAAAAAGTATGTAAATTTAATTAAAATAATATATATCATATAATTAAAAGCATTTATGACATGCAGTTGTATAAAATCTTTAACATCATAGTAATCCAGCAAGCTGGATAACAGTCTGTATAGGGGGTGGGGCTAGGGCTGGTCTACTGTTCAGGACAATGACAACGAAGGGGAAGAAACTGTTCTTGTGGGGAGATGTTTTGGTCCAGATGGACCACAGCCTTTTGCCAGAGGGAAGGGTTACAAAGATTCTGTGTCCAGAGAGAGAGGAATCGACCATGATTTTGCCTGCATGCCTCCAGGTTGTGCAGGTTTACATGTCGTGAAAAGATGGAAGGTTGCAGCCGTCTCTGCAGAGTGAATGATAACGCTTCATAAACTTCAAACTCTTGTTTGGGGCAAAAACATCTTTTCCATTTGGGAATGTTTTCGGAGTAGTTTGTTGTTCCTCTTGAAATAAGATAATGACATTCAGTTCTGATAGAAGTGCCACTACACTAAGAACACCCTTTGTTTCCAGGGTACTAGTCTCTATCTCTTCAAACGATGCTTTTTGGTCAGTGCCTCTGCAGACCGAGTACACTGGTTCCATCTTGAAGCTTTGTAAGATGATTCTGCCTGATTCAGTGTCAGGCAGAATCATGCACCACATGGTTATACAGTTTGGTCTGTCATGTCACAGACTCTGTCCAGAGTGAGCACAGAATACTTTTCATGCACAACAGTTACAGATGTAAACAAACCAAACAGCAAAGCAAGTTGAGAATGAATTTTGGCTATGCAAGATAAAGCTAAGGGACCGAGGGGAGTTCTGCAGAGGTCAGGAAACAACATCCCTGCCTTTGTGAAGTGAGGAATTTCTTCAAAAGACTGAGAGAAGAGAAATGCTGGTCAAAGACAGCACCCTGTGGGTAAGTGCTGTTAGAGTGAGCGTCAGGCTGTCTTATCACTAATCAAAGTGCTCTGCAATAATAAGCTGCAACATTTGTTTCAGTATTCTTTTCAGTATTGCCTCTTATTCTTTCAACATCATCATGTTATTTGTAATGTGTAATAACACCATGTAGTCCGTCATGCCGGTTGGTCAAACAACTAAACAATTTTATGACTTAATAGCCTGATGTGATGAGAAGCCTGACCTTATCAACATTTGAATCCAGTTCGCCTGGTAAGACATAACTGTCTTTGAATGTATACTGACTGCATGGACACCATTTTTGACTGCCCAATAAATACTCTTGTTCCATAACAGTGACCAAATTCAGTCCAGAATAAATTCCAGCTACATTAAGAATCAACGCACACTCGCTGTAACAGGATCGTAATCCATAACCAAAAACGTCCTCTGCCACATTTCTGAATCAGAAACCCCTTTTTCTCAAACTCTTGTGTTGTGTTTCCCCCCTGCTACTCTGAGAAACCTTGACTCTGAGCTGTTCCTCTTTGCTGCACATCACCGACTCCCTCTGGACGCTCCCACCACTCCGCTGTCACCACATGCTCTATTTCCCCTGCAAATGTGAATACTCTCAATCCCTCTGACTCTGTATCGCTCAGTGACAAGAGTTTGTGTATCTGTGTGCGTGGTTGTATTCATGTGCTTGTGCTCTGCTACTATCGCTTAAAAAATGAGTGTGTGTTAAGTCAGTGTTTTCACAGGCTAAGGGCTAAAACTGTGGAGCTAAAATCACATCTTAACAGTTCTTTTCTGCTGTAAAACAAAACTGACCTTGCAGTACAGCTGGATCCACCTGATTCCACATCTGTTATTCACACCCATGTTGCAAAGCTCCGTGGTACAACAACTGAGCTCGGCCTGCAGAGGCACTGCCCAATCAGCAATCTTTATTTAAAAATACACTACTGACCACTTCATGAGGTGCAACTTGCAAGACCCAGGTTGCACTTTTGTCACAACTTTAGAATATAACAGAGTAGAGTTAATCTTTATTGTCCTCCTCAAAGGCATATTTCAGTATTTTTGAAGCAGGTTTGTATTAATAAACATGGCAAATATGATAAGCACACACAAACAAATATATTTATTATATGTATTTGTATTATGCATATACAGTATGTGTATTATAATGAAGAGTATGGCTTTAGTCTGCTCTATTGTAAAGTTCCTTGAGATAACACTTGTACTGAACTGGTGCTATACAAATAAAAATTGATTGATATATGGGACTGGACAATCAAATCATTAATATTTCATAAGGAGATTTTCATATTATCCCCCACTGTACGGCCCTTTCTGCATGTTCCAGTGTGTAGAGTTAAACAGCCAGATAAGTTCAGTTCAAGTCTCCAATAAAAACACAAGACTTGACTCTTCTTGAGTTTAAGCTTGTAAACTTTGTAAACAGCAAGATATACAGAAAATTACACTCAATCAGTACAGACATAAAATATATGTACCAATACCATGTAATCATCATAAAGAAGCATTGAATAGCGTGAAAATGTAGCTTAACAAGCAATCCTAGGCCACAACACACAAGCGAAAGGTCCTATCATTAGCATAAGCTAGCGAGCGCATGGCAAAATACAAACAACAAAAAGGGCTCCAATTCAGAGATTTTTTAACTATAAGACCCCAAAACTTACAAGACAAATGTGTACCAAGGCTAAAGCGTAATAGAAAAGCATTCAGCAACACTCATACTTTTCCCTGCCTCCTCTGTGTGACTGCGTATGACAGAGCGAATACGAAACTTAAGCATGAGACCTAAAAGTTTAAGGACTGACAATGCCCACCAGGTGGCAGCAGACACCGTGAACTGCTACAAAGAATTAAATGTTTTTACCCTTTTAACTTAATCTAATTTGAATCACTTTTTAGCATATTTATCACAACTTTGTCATGACAACTGACTTGATATTAAAGGCGGCACACCCACATTTTCAGACAGCCCACAGTTGATCCCTAAGGGTCTGCTGATTTCTGCCTGTTTCTCTATGTTCTCACTTCATCATCTACCTGCAGCAGGCTGTATGAGAACACATGAAGGTCAGCTGTGTTGTCAGCTGACTTACCAATATTTGCCCCTAAAAGGATGCCAGCCTCAACTGCCCCAAATCAACAATTAACCCTTCTCAGAGGTTTCAGGGTCTGTATCCTCACAATCATGCTGTGAAGAAAAAAATGAGAGGTACAGAGCTGCATTTTCTCTGATGCATGCTCAGCGTCCCTCACCTGTAAACGAGTGAATGCACGTGAGCCATTAACGGCACGCACCCGCGGAGAAGAAGACCCGAAGAGAGAGAGAAACATGAAAAGACAGAAACAGAGAGGGTGATGTTGAATTGCGCAAAGCAGCTAGAGGAAGAGGGAATTTGACAACCTGGAGACTGATTAATGTTTGGGGCTTCATTGCAAAAATATGTCCCCCTCCCCAAGGTGTGGCACCTAGCGTTGGAGGGGGGGGGGGGGGGGGGGGGGGGGGGGGGGGGGGTGCATCCACAGTTAAACAAACATCATCGTCACTTGAGTCAAAATCCCTCATACTCAGTTCAGTATTCCTTTCCTCTGCTGTTGTGTCTTCCTGAGTCCATAGAGCAAAACAGCGGATCAGTAAAATCAATGCAGAATGGTGGAAGATCACATAGCCATTTGCTGTATCATGAAATACTGCCAATCACAGAGACTTACCAAAGTGCATAATATTATGTACATTTCACTCAACATAGTTCCGTAGCTTGTTTTTACATAAAACTCACACAATTACTCATACACTGTACCCGTTAACAGCACTGTACCTTTCCAGTAGTCTGTTTTTTGTTCTCCTTAAAGGTGCAGCACTACTAGGAGTCCTTTCAGCCACTTCTCTGACTATCATCAACCACCTGATACAAAGCAACTTCAAAAATACTGAACGAACACTTTCAGTGAAAATTTGCCTGAAGGATCTCTGAATACAAATATCAGCGTGTAATACAGGGGTCCCCACCCTTTTTGAGCCTGAGAGGTAACCTATAGATGAGGAGTATTAAGGAGGGCTACTTGCTCTATTGAATGTTCTTAAGTTACATAAATTTTATAGTTTGCCTTAATATAATAATGCACTTGATATGCATATGACACTGTATGTTTACCATTTACTCCTAGTAATTATTAACAATAATTTTTACTACGGATTATGAATGATATGAGAACATTATACATACATGCATGTTTAATTATTTACTTCTCTGTTAAACTATGCTGCTTTGCAAAACAGTTGCAGTGTGGGGTATTTTTTTAATACAAGTGACCAGCTCTGGCTGGTTCTCATGGTGATAGAGGTGTTGTCACGGTTTGTCAGCTGAGTAATCTGGAAAAACAAGGTGAAGACCCAAATGCAGATTAACAAAAACAGGCTTTATTCTGAACTAAAAAAGGGATCAAAGTCCAAAAATACAAAGTACAACAAAGAATCTCAAACAAGGTAACAAGTCAAAACTGAGCAACAAAGTACAAATCAAAATCACAAAAGTCCTTACAAAAACAGTCCTAAACAAAAGCTCAAAAAAATACAAAACAAAGTTCCAACAGACAATACCTACAATACTCAGGAGACTCTGGAGAACACACTGAGAACACTGGAGAACAGGGAAACACTGAAGACATGGAGTCAAAGTAGATGAAACAGTAATGAGCCCACCAAGACAAGGAGAAAACACGAGGGTTAAATACATGAGGTTGATTAGGGTAAACGAGAGACAGCTGGGGAAGAACGATCAAGGATCAAGTGTGACAGGACGAGACAGGAAGCAAAACCCATGGCAATAAGGGGAGACAGAAGGACTTTCAAAATAAAACAGGAAACACAAGGACAAGGCTAGAAATGTGAACAAAACAGGTAACTTGACAAAGGACCAGGAACAGGATCAAGACAATAACACAGAAAACACCAGACACAAGAAGTCTAACAAGTAACACAAGGGAAACAAAAGGCATACAGAAATAAAACAGAACAGGCCAAATCATGACAGGTGTGGCATCAGCATCAGTTTAACCTTTGACCCCATGCAGATCAATTGATGTTTTTCAATTGGAAATGAGGTGTCCCTGAGGACACCTCATTGGCTTCCCATGGGCTACCAGGTGCTCACAGGCACCTTGTTGGGTACCCCCGATCTAATACATTCATGCATAAAATGGATCTACAGAGTAACAGACCTAGATATTTACACAAAACAGTAAGACAGCTCATGTCATGGTATGGATCTCGTCAGTCTTTCATTGAGGTTATGACTGTTTATTGCATTTGAGATGAAGGACTTTAAAAACATTTTTGTTGCCTTCCTGAGCTCGGAGGCTCAAACTGGTCAAAAGAGGATGAAAACTGTCCGCTAAGATACTCCTCACTTTTTAGTTTGCCCACTATTTTATGGGCCATTGAAACAATCTTATAAAGTTTGTTCTTCAGTCTACAGTTCAAATGATCGGGCAGAAAGATATTAGATCAGGACCCTCTCACTGACATTTTGTACACAAGCTCTAATATTTGTCGAGCAATGCCAAGGCCACAGAGTTTTCTGAAGCAATAAAGTCATTGAAAGCATTTATTAAAGGGGTAGTTTGGGACTTTTTTTAAAGCAGGATTGTGTGAGGTAGACGGCATGAGCCTGAACCTGCGCCACAGTGTCACTGCTCAATTCTCTCCCTGTTCAGAAAAACTTGTGACGGACGCCAATGCTTTATATTGATGTACATGGTGCCACAGTCTCCATGTAATGACAAGAACTGTGGGAGAAAACAAGCCACAAAACAGAGTGGGCTCATCACATGCAACAAACTGTTCACAACAACTTACTTTTCCAATACTAAGCTGCTTTGAGGTGGCACTATTTTGAGACACAGCACAGCCTACGTGGCCTGAGATGAACTGAGCTGTGCCACTATGATGCATATTCAGACTGTTATGATCTGCTCGTGTAGGCCACAACATTAAGGGAGGTCCACACAATTAACCTGCTGTTTCAAACCAATTTTATTCAAAAATAAAAATCACACAGACCAAAATGACGCAGTCCTCTGCAGCTCCTGTAATCCAGAGGGGCAAAGAGAGACAGCAGGCTGAGCCAGCATGGCCTTTATGCCTTTCAGCCAGCTGCAGCTGCTCAGCAATCAGGCTGGGGGAGGTGTCTTTCAGGTAGGCCTCACCTGCTCTGGAACAAAAGATGTAAAAAGTGCCACAACAACATATTGCCACCAGATGGGGCGACACTTCACAAACACACAAAAAGTCAATAATTGTCCAAATTCAACCACTATGGCAGCTATTAAAGGCCATCACAAGGCTCATGTCATGTGCCTCACACAACCTGACCTCAAAAATTCTGAACTATCCCTTTAACAGCATACTCTGTGTTTTCAGAGAAGCTAAGCTAGCTGTCCAGGACTGGTCCAAGATATTTAATTTTTTCCACAGATTCTTCAAGTTGGCCTTCAAGCAAATCTCTTTGAGGCCATAGTGATCTCAGTGCAATGTTCAAGAAACCAGTTTTAGGTGATTTGAGTTTTTTGACATGTTGCAAAATTCTGATGGAGGAATATGGACAAACTGTGGCCATTAAGGGATGGACAGGGTCAGCAACAATACTCAGGTAAGCTCTGGAATTTAAAGAGATACACCAACGTTTTTTTTTTTACCTTTTCGTATCTTGCCTCATTTCCGAGTCCATAACTAGCAGATACACAATTCTTTCGACTGTGCATGAGGTAACAAGGAAGAGATAGACAGAGCTCACCCACCGCTAATTAGCTTAGCTCAAACACAGTGAGTCAATGGGTAGCGTTAGCCTGCCTCTGCCTACAGTCGTAAGATAAGACTAAGATTAGCACTTTTTGATTTAATTACAAGCACTTCCGCGGTTGTCTGCGTATGCACACTGTGGTTCAGTATATATTTCTTTTGAAAATTATTTAAAGTGCTATTCTTAGTCTAAAAATAGATAGCATAACATAACGTGATAAAAAACAAACAAACACAACATGCACAAAGGACCATTTGGAGTTGCTGAAGAGTTTATCTGATGACTGTAGGCAGAGGCAGGCTGACAATACCCATTGACTCCGAATGTTTAAGCTAAGCTAATTTGCAGTGGGCGAGCTTTGCCCGTCTCTTTCTTGTTACTGCACAAACAGTCAAAAGAATGGAGTCTATCTGCTTGTCATGGACTCAGGAGTGAGCCAACATGAAAAGAAAAAAAAAAGTTGATGTATCCCTTTAAACGATTCTCATTTGGTACGGAGGAGCTTAAAGTTTGCCAAAACATATCCCACTCACCATTACACCACCGCCAGCCTGAAATGTTGATACCATGCAGGATGGATCAGTGCTTTGTGTTCTCACCCTACCTTCTGAATGTGGGAGCAGAAATCAAGATTCATGAGACCAGGCAACAATTTACTTTTGTCCAAATTTGGTGAGCTGTTGCTAATTTTAGCCTCAGTTTCCTACTCTTTTCTGACAGGAGTGGCACTTGGTGTGGTGCCTCCTTTTCTTAGTCACTTAAATCACCTTCCTCATTGATTAGCTATTTGTGTTGAGGAGCAGTTGAACAGGTGTACCTTAGAAGGAGTCCAGTGAGTGTAAATCAGCATAAAAGACTTGATATATTACCCAGCTGCAAAAGGTTCCACCAGAATTCCCTAACAGTCCATTTCAGAGGCCAGTTTCGGGCAGATTTTTCCTCTACTTGGTGGTGTGAGAGAGGGAGAGAGAGGTGTGCACAGTGAGCCTGGGTTCTCTGATGAGGAACACACTGAACAGTGGGACCATACGTCAGACATTTTGGATAGCCTCCAATCCGATACAGTGAAATACCTTGCTTTGCTTCTTCCCCCTCTGGCTCGGCTGACATTTAATTTCTCTATCCCTGTGACCAATGCATAAAAGAAAAGGTCCTGTTGCAATTACAGCCAAGGTCGGTGCGCTGGAGTGTAGCTGGCTGTGATGTTAAGATGTTGAATGGAAGCTTTTATGGCATCTCTTTTCTCCTGTGCATACAGCCGCACAATAGTATGCTCATGT